>CM020246.1:29464667-30064667 GCA_009819775.1 Phoenicopterus ruber ruber
TTTAAAACCTGGACTTTCTTTGGGGATTTGCTACAAACCACGTTCTCAGCTGATATAAAGGCAAACTATCTTCACTGCAACAACTAAGAAAATCTTAACACTAGGGAACTGCTATCTGTCTTTACCTGTGGTTGCAGTCTTTGCTGACTTGGATGTTGTTGTATTTGCTGCATTCTTGGTGTCCTTATCTTTCTCTTCCACTCGAGACTTCACTTCTGGATTAGAGATATTTTTGGTTGCCTTCTCCACAGACTCCTTCTTTTTTGGAGAAGCTGTTTTGGAAATTTTGTCTAAAGATTCTTTTATAGCTGGCTTTGGTGAAGCCACTTGTTTTGATTTACCATCACTTTTTTTAACAGGAGAGGACGACTTGGTCTTAGTACCCTGCTTTTTTGTCTTTGTCTTTTCTTTGAGGTCCTTCTTCAAAGGTTTACCTAAATTCTGATCAACAGGCAGAGCCTCTGGATCAACCATGGAAACATCAGGGTGCCTAGGGGAAGGGCTGCGATCCTGCATTGGGACAGGCGGTGGGTCAATGTGTTTGTAGGTAATTGTCTTGTCCGTCGGAATGGTTTCTGACTCATCTTCTGAGTCAATGTTAGCATCTGCAGTGATGGAAGGACATTCCTCAGTCTCCGGGGGAACATCCGAATCAGTCTGAGATGGGGCAGACTCGCTCACGGATGTGGGAGGGGTTTCGTCACACTGCCGCCCTTGCTGCTTCCCCCCAGAAGGTGGCTGAGCTCCCCCGGATTGAGTTAATGGCTTCTCTTGATCTTGAGACTGTTCTTCACTTGCAAACCACTCAAGGGGGTTTGGGTTGATAAATGAGGGTGAAAGTTCAGTTTTGGGATGTTTATACTCACAAGAGGACACAAGGCATAAGTCAACATCTTGACGGGATTCTGCTAACGATTTTCCTGGAGTGAAATGTGCGCTTGCTTCATAGGAATAGCTAGTAGCTTCGGGTGACCTGGTGGCTCTCCCAGTTGTCTCAAATGAGTAATCTGTGGCTTCAGGGGAACTGGAGGCTTTCCCAGTTGTCTCATAGGAGTAAGCCATGGCCTCTGGTGACCTGGTGGTCCTCCCAGTTGTCTCATAGCAGTAGCTAATGGCTTCTGGTGACTTAGTGGTTTTCCCTGTTGTCTCATAGGAGTAATCCATAGTATCAGGTGATCCGGTAGCTTTCTCAGTTCTCTCATAGGAATAATCTGTGGCCTCAGGTGATTTGGTGGTTTTCCCAATTGTCTCATAGGAATAATCTGTGGCCTCAGGTGATTTGGTGGTTTTCCCAATTGTCTCATAGGAATAATCTGTGGCCTCAGGTGATTTGGTGGTTTTCCCAATTGTCTCATAGGAATAATCTGTGGCCTCAGGTGACCTGGTGGTTTTTCCAGCCGTCTCATAGGAATAATCCGTGGCCCCTGGTGACCTGGTGGTTTTCTCTGTCATCTCATAGGAATAATCTGTGGCCTCAGATGACCTCATATCTTTTGCAATTATCTCGTAGGAATAATCTGTAGCCTCAGGTGACCTAGTAGTTTTCCCGGTTGCCTCATAGCAATAATCTGTGGTCTGAGGTGATCTAGTAGATTTTCCAACTGCCTCATAAGAGTAGCTAATATCGTCTGGTGACCTAGTAGTTTTCTCTGTGGCCTCATAAGAATAACTAAGTTCTTCTGGTGACCTACTGCTTTTCTCTGAATCTTCTTTTTCTGGGCTGAGTAAAGGTTCTGGACTGTGCTTTGTTAAGGGTTCCTGGTAACCAAATGCTTTGACAGAGGATACTTGCAGTGACAACGAAGGTGTGTGACTAGGTGACACCGTTTCTGTGATTGCAGGAGGTGAATCTGGAAAACTAGGAGAGTATAGAGGAGAAGATTCCCTTGGAGTTAATGGAGATAGGTCAGACTTTGGTGACAGCTTTTCTCCTAGGCTCTGCACCTTTTCTGAGGTAAAAGAAGAATGTAGTGACATATCGCTGGGTGGAACAGCACTTGAAAAAGTTTCCTCTGGCAGTGGTGAAGTTACCTGGGAAGGTGTATGAGCTGATGAAGTTGAGGATGAAGCTTCAACTTGAGAAACTGAAATAATTTCTGAAATATCTTTCTCCTGAGAGTAAGATAACTGCTCCACAGGGGAAATCTTCCGTGCAAAAGTAGGTTCCTGTATATCTGAAGGGCTATAATCTACTTCTGTTGGTCCATTTTCAGATATATGGTGTATACTAGAGCCTACAGTAGGATATTCTGGAGATTGCCTACTAAAGTCCATTGCTAAAGACTGCTCAGGGGACTCCCGATCAAATTCTACTGACATAGTTGACTGCTCAGGAGATCTGTGATCATGCACTGGCGTTCTTGATTTTGCGGTTTTAGGTGAGAAATCTGGTGGAGAAATTGACATGGGCCTGGGGCATTCTTCCTTAGATGGAGACATTTCTGTTTCCTGAAAAGTTGTTGGTGTTTGTACAACTGACACTGAAAGGGAATCATCAACTTCAGTAGAGTGGGGAGATCCAACCTCAGCATGCAAAGAAGGAGATACATCATCAGTAGTTGGTTCTGGAAATGAACTAGTAGCAACAGATGCTGTAGAGACAGAAGCTACTCCTTCTATATGGGAATAGGTGTCTTCTGCTACAACCTCATCAACAGGAGTTGCAGACTTGTCAGAAACAGTGCCTTCAGAAATTGACATTTTGGTATCTTCTTTTAAAGAACCGAACTGACTGGTATCTATTTGAGTAGGTGAGAGATCCCCTGCTAACTTCCGCTCATCCAAGACCAGTGAAGACTGGGAGCTGCTGGGTTCTGTATCCTCCGTTTTCCTTTCCAGGCTGAAGCTTTCCTTAATCACCATAAACTCCATGCTTTTGTCATCTTGTTTTTCTTGGAAAAGGCCCACAGAACTGGCTTCAGAAGATGGGCTCATCTGAACAGGTGATTTTTCCTTTTCAGGTTTCTCCTCAGAAGGACTTCCGTAATCCCTGGTGGGAGACTTTAAATCAGCACTCAAAAATGTATCATACGTGGTCTCTGAACCTATCAGTGGTGGACTCCGCAGAGGCGAGAGAACCTTTTCAATAGGAGATTCTGAATCTGGCACAGGTTCATCCATAGGGCTTATTCTGGGTTTTGCAGACTCATCTTTGACTTCACTGAATTCAAAGCTAACAGGAGCTTCTGTTGACTTTTCACTGGTTTCAGAGGGAAGCTGACTGGACTTTTCATCAGTGGGAGACTGATAATAAGGTGTGTGGCCAGCACTACCAGCAGCAGACTGTGAGGGAGATGCTACTTCTAACGTTTTATCTTCAGGACTTGCACAGTGCTCTTCAGCAACTTCTTGATGTACATCAGGCAATGTAGCAACAGGGACAGGCTCAGACGAGACCTTGATCTCATTGGGAGTGAGCGAAAAGTTCACACTACGTTCACTCAGTGGTGTTTTGGCAACAGGCGATGGAGGGGACAAACTGTCAGCTGGGCTCTTGGCTGGACTATATTTTCCACCAACATCTTCTTGATAGGGTTCTTTGATTTCTAATTTGGCAGTGCCTTGGATTTCACTTTCTTTTGGCCGGTATACATCTTGGAATGCAGATTTGCAGAATTTGTCTTCCTCTAATGAAGAAGGTGGTGAGATGGTGGAAGCTGAGGCATTATAGTCTTTACCTTCCGTGGCCTCTGTTTTGGATCCTTCAGATAATCCATTAAAAGCATCTGGAAGTGGAGAAAGTTTAGGTCTGCCAAACTCTTGAGAGTACAGTGATGTCTCATACTTGGTAATGTTCACATACTCCTGAGAGGGTGACTCACTTTCCTCATTGTTAGTTTCATCACTCATGACGTCCCGGGGTGTCGACATTTCATCCATTGGAGTTGGTTCACTGGATATTTCAATGGTAGACTGTGTGTAACCTGAAGTAGCAGTGAATTCCTCAGGTTGATCTTCTCTATTTTCTTCATCAGAAACAGTGGCTTCACTTTCTGAACCACCAGGTAATGTCTCATCATGGATAGAAGAGGCTGGTTCAACTGCTGGAGACTGAGGCTCTGAGCGTTTTGTTGGTGTAATTATGAGTAGGCCATATTTATCTTCAACTTCACCAGCTTCTGCAGCTTTGTCTACCACAGCCATCACATAATCTTCTTCAGCTTCCATTTTTTCAGTTTCCTCTTCATCTCTGATGTCTTCTGCTTTGTCTTCCTCATCTTCTTCAGTTTCTTCAGTTTCTGCCTTTTCTATTGCTTCTTCCCTGTCTTCCTCAGCCCGTTCATCTGATGCCTCATAATCTGCCTTTTCAATATACTTTTCATCTTTAATGTTAGCATCTGCTTCACCCATTATTTCTTCTGAGGTCTCTTCAGTTTTTCTTGGTTCCTCCATATACGGTTTTGTGGTGTCCAGTGGTGTCTTTTCTTCTTCATCTTCACCTCGTTCTTCAGCTTCTTCTGTCTCTGCCTTTTCCTCATAATCTCCTGCTTCGGATGATTCCTCCAAGCCAGTTCCCTCATCTTCAAACTTTTCATTGTCATCAACCCTGTGCTTTTCCACAGGTTCCAATTCTTCAGGTGTCTGTTCACACTCACCCTCAGCCTCTGTGGTAGTTATGCCTTCATCGGAGGACTCAGCAGGTCCTTCATTATCTAGTTTTTCTTTTTGTACTTCAAAGGCCTCTTTTTGTATTGCGCCAGTGAGTTTCAGTTCATCCTCTATAAGCCCAACTTGAGGCTTTGTTTCTTTTATTGTTTCTACTTCTTCAGCTTTTAATTCCTCAAAGTCCTTTGTTAAATCCTCGGGTGAAGACATAAGGGATCTCTCCGCTTCAAGTTCCTTTCCACTGGCTGTAATTTCTGCAGCTGCTACAGCTGCTACAGTTGTGGCAGTGACTCCGACTGCTGCAAGGGCAGCTTGTGCTCCACTGACTTTGATCTCCTTCTTCACAGTCTTAATTTTTGCTTTTTCCTTTGGCTTTCCAGCAGGTACTGCTTCTTTTTTAGCAGGTTCCTCCTTCTTTTGTGGTTTAGGCTTTGCTGCTGGCTTTTTGGCTTCAGTCGAAGGAGCAGCTGGCTTCTTTGTTTCTTTAGGAACCTTTTTGACGTCCTTTTTGGCTTCTTTTTCTTCCTTCTTAATTTCCTTCTTCTCTTCTTTTTTAGCTTCTTTTTTAGCTTCCTTTGGTGGAGCTTCTTTCTTTACTTCCTTCTTAATTTCCTTCTTCTCTTCCTTTTTCACCTCTTTTTTAACTTCTTTCTTGATCTCTTCTTTTTTGGGTTTTTCCTCTTTTTTGATGGGTGTTTTCTCCTCTTTTTTAGAAACCTCTTTCTTTGGTTTTTCTTTTTCCTCTTTCTTTTCTTCAGGTTTTGCTTTGACTTCCTTTTTCACTGGCTTCTCCTTTGACACTTTTGGTTTTACATCTGTGGTTTGTTTTTCAGGTGTTTCAGGTTTTACTAATTGTTCTTCTTTAATTGTTATGTCTTTTTCTGCCACTATCGGTTTCGCCTCCACTTTTGCTGGTTTCTCTTTTTTAACTGGAACTTTTTCTTTGCTTTCCAACTTCTGAGGCTTTTCTGGTGCCGGACTAGGCTTCGCAGGCTCCGGTGTTTCTTCTTTAGATTCTTTTCTGACAGGCTTGCTTGGTGGTGTCTTTGCAGCAGGCTTGAGACTCTCCTTGCTGTCTGTTCGTTGTTTCAGCTTTGCTTGTTTCACAGCCGCACTAGCAATGTTCCCAGCTAGGTCTTTTTGTGTAACCATTGGTTGTTTAAGGAAGTCTAAGTGTTTGAGTTTTTCTAGTCCTTCTAGAATATTGTATTGGGTGCTGTTTCCAGGAAACAGAACTCGGATTATTTTTTCTGCGGGATTAGCTGGATGCCACACAATCAGGGACGAGACAGAGGTGAAGTAGGATAATGGAATGTCTAGTTCTTGGCCATTTGGTAGCAGGAATTCAGCTTTATCTTTGTTACTGCCACTCCACTGCTGCATAAAATACTGCATCTCTTTGCTATTTTTGACAGGATTAAGCACATACATCTCAAGTTTGCCAACTCCCATTTTCTGAAATAAAATGATGGGGTCAATGGTATTTCCCATATTTCTGAAAAGAGGTTCTGGTTTCATAGACAACTTATTTAAATACTGGAGAGTAAAACAAGCTTCTTCTACACTCCTTTTTACTCTGAAGTTAGGATCCAGGTTCTTCAGGTTCTCAGGTACATTAAGGAATACAACTCCTAAATCAGGTGAGATCAGATTTTTCATCCAGTCACTGTTGGTAGTAGACCCTTGGGACTGTTCCTCTTCTAGTTCGGCTATCTTTCGCTGAAGCATGCTATTGATTCCTGGCAGGTTGTCATCGCCGATGTGAGTGAGCAGAATGGAATCAACCCTGTCCAAGTGCCGGATAAGTTTCCAAAAGCAAGATTTTCTTTCGGATCCTCCATTGATAAGCATGTTGAAGCCATTCACTGCAAACAATGCAGAGTCCCCTCTTCCCCCCGGGAAAATATAACAGCAGGGCTTGGAGAGTTTCAAGAAGCCTCCCGAGGTCGGAGGTTCCAAAATGTCAAAAGGTGATGGCACTTCTACTGATTCTGACAGATACTCTGTGAATTCAGAGAGTCCTTCCATTTCAGGCAATATGGAAGCTGAGTTCAGTTTAATGTTAATAAAGTCTTGAAGGTTGTGTCTGTCAAGGTTGGAATTTTTCCAGTCCCCTTCCTCAGGGCAGAAAAGAGTTAGGCTAGCTTTGTTGGCAGGGTGTGTGGTGCTCAATAATTCACCAATCTAGGATTGTAAAACAAAAACACAAGAAGATGCATGTGAATTCATTTTTTAATGACAATTAATGTCAGAACGTAGTATTTCCTGATCAGATAGATAAAACCTTTTTCATTTGCTTCTGCACTCGTGAGTACCCATCCTAGAAACTAAAGGAACCTGTTACCACAATTAGTTTACTACTGTATTTTTTTAAATACAAAGAAGGACCTTATTCCTGGTCCCTACTGTCCAAAGGACAACAGCACCCCAAGGTTCTCCCTTCCCTCCTCCATCCTTTATAGGAGGACGGTACAAGCCTTTATATCGAGAGGGTATGAGGACTATGAGGCTAACGCTGCCAGAGCTGCCACTATCTCTAGCATTGGCTCATGAGTCTCCCTGCTGGCCCAGTCCATCCAGAAAAGCCAGCCAAATATCTAAGGGACAAAGCACATCCTCTTAACAGGCAGAGAGTAACTGCAACCCAGAGGAGGCCAGCATCCTCCCAGGGGCAGTCGCCTTCCTCATCCCTTCTCTCACGGGATATATTCCACCACACCACGGTTACTGCAGTTCTTTCTGCAGGCTGGCTCCTGAAAAGCCAGCACCGCTCCCAGGTTAGCACGACTGACTGCAGGAGAGTTTTCCAGAATGCTAAGAAATTAGTTATTGCTTCAGAAATGCAAACAGCTGCAAGTTTTGTATTTCTGAGACTACGAGGTACAGGGCTAAAGAAAGAGCCAGAAAAGACGTGTTAGGGTTAAAAATGCTCTTGTCATCATTTGGATTTGTAACTCATGGACCACAAAAGTTGAAATCTAGAATAACTCCATTAATTTTGACAGTATTTGATAACACGTTAGCACCAAAACCAGCTGCTGAAATAAAGGCACAGAAAACAAGAAGTTCTATGCCATAGTATGAAGAGCTGTTGTTCTGTTCCAGTCTGAACTAAAAAACAATATTTGATGGTCCCAGTTTAGCGGCCAAACAAACACGAAAAAGTATGACATATTTTATACCTTCTCCCAGTTCCAGGTACTTTCATTTGACTTTTTTTTTTACAGATAGTTAGGTTAAATGTAGCCCATTTCTGTTCTATTTGCTCTTAACAAAAAGACCACCAAATTATGTAAACTTCTTCTTTAAAGAAGTAATTCAGACATAAAATGTCAGTGCAAAATATGCCAGCACATCGTCATGCAAAATACCACAACCTTCTTTGCAGAGACTCACTTGTCAGTTCAAGCTATAAGAACAGTTTTCATAAAGATGATATAGATTATGCTACAGCTGAATAACTTGAAAGTCTTGGACCACAAGCTGAATCAGCAGAAGAAATGAATATATAAAAAATTAATGATGTTTGATTGCATTAGATCTCTTTGGGCCTCCGTGTGTGTATGTCTCACTTCCTTTCTTTGTGTTACATAATTTATTTTCAGCATTTACCAAAAATAAAACTCAACAAAGATGCAGTGGCTGGTATCCAAAGAAAAATAATCCAACCAATACCGAAATAAAGCAGAAAATAAATATTTTCTATCTTCCTTTGTCAGCCTTACTTAGTATCCAAACCATTTGACAGGAGTATAAATAAATCTCATCCACGTGTCAGACATGGCTTTGTCTGAAAAGGAGCAAAGGAAAAAACAAAGCAAAACAAAATAAAAGGAGAAAAGGCTGAAAAGGATGAAAGATAAGGAAAACAGGAGAACCATTCCTGTTGTTTATTGCAGAAATAAGAAAAGAGGGGCAGCACAGACCACAGCTCTGAAATGGATTTAGGATCTCAAGTGTAGTCCTTATGCTGTGTTTCTGATCAAGGTTATACATAGATTATTAGGGAGAGACAAAAGTAGTTGTCCTGGTTTAGGCCGGGACGGAGCTAGTTTTGTTTTCAGCAGCTCCTGTGTTTTGACTTTAGTGTGAGAAGAATGGTGATAGCACACTCATGTTGTTGGTTGCTGCTGAACCACCAAGGACATTTTGCAGTTTCCCAGGTTTTGCTAATGTGCAGGTGCAAAAACCTGGGAGGGGTAGAGCCAGAAGAGTTGATCCAAACTGGCTAAAGAGAGTATTCCATACCATAGACGTCATGCCCGGTATAAGTGAGGGTCGGTCGGTGGGCCACTAGGCTTTTAGGCTTTTAGACCCTTAACTTGCTTGAATCCTTAAGCTTCCCTTCAGGTTGCTTTTTGTTTCCTTATTTTTACCTTTTTGTTTTTCGTTCGTTCGGCTGTTTGTTCCCTCACCTGCTCTCTCTGGAACTTGCTGTTCTGGGATAGCTGCGGGGGGGGATACCCCTGCTCCCTGCCTGCTGCTCGGGACGGGCTATATCGGTCGTCGGGTGGTGAGAAATTGTGTATTGTTTGTTTTATATATTCTATTATCCTTATATATATTGTTATTATTATCATTATTAATATATTGTTATATTTTTCCTTTGCTGTCCTGGTGAGCTATTTTTATCTCAACCCGCGAGTTTTCCTTTCTCTCTGATTCTCCTCCCCACCCCAGCAGGGAGGGGGGGAGTGAGCGAGCGGCTGCGTGGTATTGGGTTACAATTTGGGGTTAAACCACGACAGTAGTAAAAGATTACGTGCTCTGGATGAATAAATCCAAGTCTGTTGCACACATAAGAAGATAACTTGAGTACAGACTGTTTCTCATGTAGGGGCCAATTTTCTGGCTAGATAAAAAAATCATATGGTAATACACTGGGATAATTAATATACTGGGCCAAGGTTTAGGGTTAGTCCTCTCCATTTTCTATTTCAACATATCTGGATTTCTGCTTGATACTCCTAAATTCTGACTTTCTTTGCTTCTAAAAGTTGGCATGCATAATGCAGACAGTGTAAAGCCACTGGTAGTGCAAGCCAATGAAAAGTTGGAGAAAAATTGTTCCAGACAGAGATCATATCTGTTAGGAGTAGCAAGTTCAGGAATGCCCCAGAAAAGGCCTCAGTGGATTTGCATTTCAAATGGTGACACCAAGGATATCGACAGATCCACTGCTAACGCTATTTGATAACACAGAGGTGTAACCTCTCCTTGTCTTCTCTGGATCCAAAGTCACTCTGGGAGCAAAGAAATGTATCTGTGAACCTGATCGTCTTTTCAAGCACTGAGAGACACCTGTTGAGAAATCCTCAAGTTTTAAAGATGTCACAGCTGGTGATGGCAAACAGCAGGTTGGCTGCTCGGAGAAAACACAAGATTGTTTCTTACCCTGGACCACAACAGTAAAAAGAAAGGTTTTCCTCTGCTAGCTGTTGTTGCAGAGGCAGTGGAACGGGACATTTTCAATATTCTGGCACGGGACAAGTTGAAAACACCACTTTTAGGCATTGCCTGCAGGGAGTTCTGCAGGCTAGAGATGGATTTCTGAATTAGACTTCATAAGAGTATCCTCCAGAGAGTATTTACTTATTTGTAAGCACGTTCCTTGACCATAGTTCAGGTTTGGTCCAGTGAAGTAAAAATGGGCAGATCACCACTTAGAAAACCACTAACCACTTTTTTCCTAGCTCTTTTTTCTAACATTTTTTCCAATCTGTAGACCACTTAAAAATTTCCCGGTAATGGGACCCTTTAAAAAATGTCACATACACAGACTGCAGTATGGCACACGTGATATTTCTTTGCTTTTGTGAAATCTTGTAGAAGCAGTGAGAGCCCAAGGCTGCAGAAACAACAAGCTGGAAGCCAACACTTTCAAAGAGCCACGCCGGCTGGCTGGTGAGCCTGCTGCCAGCCACAGAGACAAGCCAAGTCAGCCATACTCGTAGCCCATGGGAGTACACCCTGCACACCCATCACTGCAGCAATCCCTCGGCAGCTGTAACTCATGGCCAACCACCACCCCTCCGCTTTCCAGCCAACAATTTTGCTTTCTAACAGTAATGGCAGGATTTGCCCCTAGTTTTGCATGTAGTCATAAAGTAATTATATGTGTCGCTAACTACCCAGAGATGCAAGGAGCTTAAGTTTGCAATTTCATAGAAAAGTAACTCTGCGAACTGCCAGTGAGTTTTAGGTGTCACATGTGTTTCAGAGAGCAGGAATCTAGCTCTTTCCCCAACCCTGCAACCATACGCTGAACAAAGAGGCTTTGAGAATAGGATCAAATGGATACAGTAAGGTCACGCTGGAGCTCATGCAAACTTTGCTTTTTCAGTGCTGAACTTTCAAATCTCACTCCACTGACATACTCCTAATTAATTTTGGAAACTAAATTCCTGGGGATGCAGCCATACAGTTTATTTAAATACATACTTTACACAGCAGCCAAATTAAATGTGACAGACTGTTTACTATAGGTTCCTGCCCTCTGGGAGCTTTCAGACATAGTACGTTAAGCAAGACAGCAAAATAACAAGTCATGAAACAAATGGCATTAAATACTGGTATACTTCATACTTATCTTTTTGGTAAAAATCACAAGATTCACAGATTTCACTGGCCAAATTTTAAACAGTACTATAAAGAAGCCAAGCTGGTAGGTGGTACAAAAAACTACAGTTATTCCAACAGAATAACTTATTTAATGTCATCTATTACTTAGCTGCCACCAGGCAAGAGCCCGGTGTCAAGTTGAATTTGACTGCTTTGCGTGTGCACCTTAGATAAACACCCTGTATATTTTAAACACAGCACTATCTCCTTCCATTGTCAAAAGGTTCCTTGATTTTCTGTTCCTGGAAGTTACAGTTTAATTCCCCAAATTAAAACTTAATTCTTGTCTTAAACTATTTACATCAAATCTAAAGTAAATTAAACAAAGATTTTGAAAGAGAGCCTATAATAAAGAGTAAAGAGCATCAGCATCAGGCTGCCGATGCTAACTCTAACAACACAGAGGGCCATTTTTAGCCTTCTCGAAACCTCTGCCATCACATGACAATGTATGAAAGACACTTTTCTGAACACACCTCTTGATCTGTGAAGATCTCAATGAAGTTCTGGAAGGAGAAGGACCCTGACTGAAGAATGAGTTCTCCTGTGTTTTCAAAGCACTGTCCAGTTAGTACAAGGAGCTTGTGTCTTGCAGCGTCTGTGATCATTAAGCGCACCTAGAGTGAAGAAGAGAAATACATCAATAATGGGAGTTACCATATGTTTCTATAGTCCACTGAGAATGTGCAGTTTATCTCTCTTAATTTAAAACGTAATTTGCACCAGAATCTCCCAGGACTGTCGAAACATGATCAAGTTATAGTGCTGTTTACAAAAGACAACGAGAAAGGTGCAAAAGGGAAAACAGGAGAGACAAGAAGCAATTAGAGAGAAGGTCTGATGAATAAACCGAACTAATGACATGGAAAAAAGAGCAAGGAGCAGAACACAATAAAATTTGAATGAAAAAATAATATTTTCAATGAACAAACATATTCCTTGTATAACTCTTGCTGAATTTTAATAGCACTGTTATCAGGACAACCTTGGCAAACTGTGTCCCACGTGCTAATGAGGGACAATTGCATATGTCAGACTCAGTTTTCGGAAGGTTGCTCTTCTTTTCCCAGAGTACAGCATTACTTGCCATTCAGTTGTGAAAACGTTGCTGAAGAGTAACAGCCACAAATCACACATAAAAGTGTCATATTTAGACTGTCATTCTGTTGTAACCTGAATCATCTAGAAAGTTAAGGGATGATTCTGCTTCACCCTAATCATAAACTTGAACTTCAGGCATTCAGATACAGTGACACACACCATTTACATCTCATAATGTCACTAACTATGGGAACTATAAGTTTTTAAAGTGTGCCAACCCAAGACCTTTTTCAATATACAGTAGTAAATTCAGTGGATGCCTGAAGGCACAAATAAGCTTGCTATAGAGAAATAACCTCCTTCTGCATTTTGAAATAACTCTTAACTATTTTAAAGTAGATGCTTGTTACTTTGCTCGACCCTCACTACAGCTACTAATGATTCCTGTTCACTCCCCAGGGGGAGATTTACTTGCATGCTAAGAGAAATCCATATATTCAGTGTACTTCTGTTGGCTGAATTCAATTTAAGAACAAAACTAAACAAAATCAGTGTAAGATTCTGTACTGTTGAGTTCCAAAGTCTTGTCCAACACTGAAAAATCAATTCAGCCTATGGTAAGTTATGAATTTCAAGTGCACTAATTCCTCTGTTTAAGGAGGAATTAAACCAGAATAGTGATTCCAGAACGAGGCTATCCATGTATTAAACTAAATGAGCAGAGTCCATCTGGAACAACTCCACATGATATTGCATCCAAGCTCGATCTCCATGGAGATGACATAACCACCTTTTCTTAGCAAACTATTCTTTCAAATTTTTATATTGATTGTTAAGCAATCAGTTGTTCTAAATAATTCCCATTCATGCCAGGGAGGCTGAGCCAGGAATGCTCGACCTGGATATCTGCTGAACAACTTGTGTTTTCAGTACAAGTAGAAAAGAGGCACTTAAGAGTATGCATCTGAAAGAAGATCCCAACTCTACCACATTTTCATTGTTATTTTATTAAATAAGTGACCCTGATGCTGAGCAGCAAAAAGTTCCTTTAATTAAACATAGGACTAATGCTGGTCTGTCACTAATTGCCCCAAATAATGTTAAATTCAGCAATATCCTTGCTGGATTGTGTGTATCTATTTCTATTTCAGACAAAAATATAGATCAGTGCAGCTGTCTGTCTGATGTGTGTTGCTCAAATCTTGTCTGTTTTAGCTGTATTTAAACCATAAAAGAACTGGCTTCCTCTTCTATGTTTTCTCTTGTTGCTGGCAGCAGTGCTGGGCAGTCTGCCAACTTATGTGTAAACTCACCAGGTTTTCCAACAGCAAAATTATTTCCTGACTTGTGAATCACTGATATGTGACTGTCACATAATTCTCCTTCAACCTATTTTATTAATTGATGGTGAAACACGTTCTGCAGAGCTAGCAAACTATGGCAAGAAAAAAAGTAAATAAATGCTTGCAGATTACAGAGCATAATGTATGATACACATGGAAGACCTGCAAGAGATGCATAAATTCTGTGTCTGGGTATAACCAAGGCTTCGTGAAGGACTACTGGAAATTCATCTCCTGATTTCAAGACCACTCCATTTCAGAAGAAATACTGCAAAGTGATGATTCTGTTGAGCTTTACCCTTGGTTGAAGCCCCAAATTGTTTGAAGGCAGAGCTTGTCTATTTCAACCTCCAGTTTAATTCTCCTGCCTCTTTCTTACTGTCTTTTTCTGGCTTATGTCCACTCAGAGTCTTGCTTAGCCAGCCAAGGTAAATCTCAGCTTGTAACTTCTGGCTGTGACCAGTTTGGCAAGATGAAAGTGAAGAAAAGATTGTCTCCCACAGTCCAGCAAGAGGAAATTAACAGTAACCTAGCCAAACATCTTCCAGGGCCAAAGGAGTAAAGCCAGGGTTCAGAAGTCAAGAAGTTCTTGCTCCTAATATGTCCTTTCATCCACAGTTAGGACCTGCTCTTAGTCTGCTGAAAGTCAGAAAGACATTATTGGTGTTTGTCAGTCACTAAGCTGGAAGGCAGTAACTGATATTCAAGAATCATCTCAACTACATCGGCTTCATTGCTCTCATCCTGTCCACTTAACGGAGCTTTTATGACACATCCAATGAAGTATTTCTGACTTACCTCAGTACTAACTGCTTCATCTGAGGGATTGATCAGGACTACAGTTTCTAAGACATCACTTCTGTGGTGAAGAATCTTCTGACCTGCAAGCACAGAGAGAAAAAAAAAAAGAAAATAAATTAAATTCAACAAGCATGGTTTAAACCAGCACTTTCCATGAGCTTGTTGTATGTCCCGCTGTGCCACAGCTCTTTGGTCACCCAGAGCAGCACACACTGGCCAGAGCAACTGCTGCGCTGCTCGTCTCTTCAGAAACACCCGTGGCATGTGGTCCTCTGGGCCAGAAACACTGCTCCGGAAAATCCAAGGTAATGAAAACAAACTTGCACCAGGTCCTGTCCCTTCCCTCTGGCCGGAGGAGTCCCTGTAACTCACCTTGGTCTCACAGAGCTGGTGCGGATCAGGGACTGGAGTAACCGTCACCAGCTGAGCATCTGGCCCTGTATTTTCATGAACGTACCTACACCACAGATACAGCTGAGATTACACAGTCCTGTAACGTGCCCAGGTGATTTTAAATGAGCTTTTCCAGGAACTATTAGCGGCTTAGCCGCAGCAGCAGGAAAGTCAGCATGGGCTGCAAACTTCCCCTGCAAGAAGCAAAGTGAGTATTTGGGCTGTGTGCCAGCGCTGCCCACCACGGCTAGCGAGCACAATTGTGCAAAGGAGCCCAGGGGTGTCCCTGCTGCCCACAGCCACCAGCACCATCCCACATGGCACCTGCGTGCTGTGCTCCCTGTCACGGACCGTGGGAGCACTCCCGAGCCAGGCGGCACCCCACACAGACCCCAGGTTCCCGGCTGCACCAGACAAACCAGGTGGAAGCTGGGACCCACTCTGCCCAAACTCCCCTTTCAGCCTTCCACCAGTACTGATTAACGTCGGGACACTGCAAGAAATTCCCTAAGGGGATGGTCAGACACTGGCCAGACGGCCCTGCTTCATCTTCCTCGTGCTTACAAAAACCGTAGCAAGCAATGTTAGGCAACAGGAGTGAACGGGCGTACCAATAACAGCTAGCTCCTGAATGAATAATGTCTGGGCAAGTTTGGAGCAGCCTCGCAGCCCTCTGGCTTTCCCACTTAGTAGTTAGTCTGTCTCTGTATTTAATAGTGATATTCATCTGACTGGGAGTGGATGCCAGAAAAACACAACAGGACTCTTGACATTTTTTTTTTTTCTTATGTTAATTGGCAAGTTCTTATCAGGGTCTCTTTCTGTGAGAACTGCAGCGAGATTAATTAGCTGCTGTATTGTCATTCAGAAATCCAGACTGGTAATTAGTCCAAAAAACCAGAAGAGCTGTCCCTTCCAAGCAAACTGCTCTGTGCAATATTAATCAATTACACTAATTAATTCCGCTTAAAAGGAAGTACGAGGGGCACAGAACAAGTCACGTATTTGCCAATTTAGAAAACCTCCCCTGTAAAGAGCCGTAAAAGAACGAGGCCGAGACCGGCCGCGCTGAGCGGAGCCCCACGCGGCGTGGGGCCGGCTGAGAGGGCGGGCAGGCGGCCTTTCCCACACCGCCCACGCCTCGGGGCAGGCTCGGAGCTGCCCCCGGCTCTTCCCCGGGCAGCCCCCCGCAGGCAGCCAGCCCTGCCCGCGACAGGGATGCCCTCCTCCTCCTCCCTGCCCTGCCTGCACCCCTCCTGCCCTCCTTCTGCCCCCTCCTCCTCCTCCTCCTCGCCCACCGAGCTCGCGATGTGCGGCGTCTTTTGCTGTTGTCTGGGGAAGCTCTGCATTTATAAGCGTAAGAGCTTACAATCAAATGATAGAAAGTGAAGGAGAAGGGAAAAAAAAAAGAGAGAATCTCAAGTAAAATGTGAGACGGGGTTGTAGTTTACTCTCTTGTGCATAACTGTGCCTAGAGACTTGTGGATAATAATCTAATTCGCTTGAAGAAACCTAGTTTTCTTAACATATATTCTTTTTGCTATACTTCCTTGAAAGAAGGAGACAGACTGTATATTACAAAGGGGAGGAGGGCAGGTCTCCCTCTGCAGCATCCAGTTCTGGCATTACCCTTTGTAATTCAATTTATTTTTATAGCTCTGCTTCCTTGCCCAACAGGAATGCATATATAAGGCTAGATTCAATAAAACATCCAGATGGCTCCGTTACCACAGACTCCTCCAGAAGATGCTCTGCAACCTGATATTTTAGTTATTCTGCAGATTTCCCTCAAATTAAGAGATTAGGCAGAGTTTATTGAATCTAGTCTTTACTGTTGGTAAGGAAACAAAGGAAATCATCACCCTTTAGTTGCCCCAGAAATTTCTCGCTTAATAGTTGATGACACAGAGCACACACTTTGCTTCAGGCCATACTAAGCCTCATGTATGATTAGACATTAACACATTAAACACAGGTAGAAAAGAAATGCAATTAGCCACATGCAAATTTCGACAAAGACACGTAGCGTCCACCTGACTCAAACCACCCACTTTGGACTCCGCTGAAGCTGCTCCAAGTCGTGTGCCTGTGTAGCTGGGAGGGAATTGGCCTGAGGAGTCGCAGCTCCTGCTGACCAGCACCGGTGGTGGTTACTTACATCCTGTGCTCCCGTGGGCCAGACACCCAGCTCCAGTGGTGGCATGGTTTCACGCACCTCAAGGCTGATTTCCAGAGGCAAGCGTAGAGGTCCGCACCATGTACACGGTGCCTGTTCAGAGCTGCACGCGTGACTGCCTCCCTCTTTGACTCCTCAGCATCAACATGTGTTACTGCTTATCGCAGAGGGCGGGGACCCAGCACTGGCGGGGTGTGAGTCACTATGAGGGCTCCCATCCCATGTAAAACTTGGGAAATTTGCAGCTACTTGCTGATATCAGTAACATGGTCCCGTGTCACTGCTTGAGAAATAAAAAAATATGTATTTTTTAAAAACTATTTACCATTTTGTAAGAGCAACACAGGCGTACTGCCCAGGTTGATGCCCTGAGATACTCAGCTGGAATGAAGGAAAGTCTCCCACGGGAACAGTTTTATCAAACAGAAGTGAACTATCACAGCGTGGGAGCAGAAAGTAGCAACAGCATTTCACAAACTGGCGAGAGACTGCGACTTGCTAAACCACAGATGGAGTGGGAGAATCTGAGACTCATGTAGACCGGGGGTGCTTTAAATAAACTCTGCTGGATTTTTGCAGCCCATCTCTACACATTTGGCATTTCTGTGATGTGTCAGAGGAAGAAAGGAAGAAACTTCCAGGCTGCACAGAAGTGGTTGCGTGGATAGATTTTACCTGCTTATAGCTTTTGGAAAGCAGGTCGAAGTTCTATCTAAAGACTTTCGGAAATAAATATTAATCAGGTTTGGAAGAAATCTAAGTATCTGCTTATCCTTGATTTTATTAAGTAAGGCTTCAAATTAAAACCAGATATGAATAAAGAGTCTTGGCAGCTGTTTGATTCAGAACCAGAACAGAGAGAAGTAAACAGCACGTGACAGTTGCTTAAAGAGTGATTTCCACGTGCATCATCCCAGTTCCTATAGCCATAGGATCCTATCGCTCCCCTACTCAGCCAAATATCACTGACATTTATAGCAGGATTATTGAGATGGGAATGGTGTCAGTAACATTTCCTAGAGAAGCGACTGAACAGATTTCCAACTTCCGCAGTTGATCTTTTCGGGCCAATCAAGCAGCATGATCATGGGGCCCACTTAACAGGGATTATGTTAAATTTGTGCAAACACAAAATGTAAATGAATGGCAAGGGAAAAAAAGCAAGCCCACTTTCAAGTCTTGTTTAACCAAGGATCGCTACCAACACACTTCTTACTGGGCATGCCTGTGCAACGCCAGCCCTTGGGGGTGCATGCTGCAGGCAACAAGCCACTCAACAGAGGGGTTCCCATCAGCCCTTCCTGCCACCCTCGATGGACACCAGCACTCACTCGCTCCCCATCAATGCCATTCCCACACAAAGTAAACACAGAGGAATCAGGCAAATCTTTCCTGTCATGATTCTTGGCAGAAAGGGTGAAGGGAAAGTGTTCTTACACCCTGAAGATGGTAACTGTTTGACACCTGAGTTGGCATTCAAACGCAACTCTTTCTTTGGCAACTTTAATCTTTTCTTTTTCATCATAAAGAACTTTAAAGTATTGTTTCACTGTCAGAAGGCATGACTGCCGCGTTACACCAGTCACCGTGCTGGGTGGCATTAGCAGACGGCACAGCTTGCAAGGCTTGCTAACAAAACTTCCCACAAGCCATGACTAGGCAGTGAACTCTCTGCAGCTGGAACTGTTCAGTGCTCTGCACTTGCAAGTAGGTCCAATGTCCAGGGCCCCCCCAGCTGCCCCTGTCTTGTGGAGGAATTTCTGGACATTGAGAGGAGAAAAATCCTCCAAAATGAACCATAAAACATCCATTCCTAGAGTTCTTTCTTCAACTCTGAGAAGACGTCTTTAACAGACAAATACAATCACTGAGGAAAAGACATTTTCCCAACGGGGCAACGCTGCGTTTGAGGAGCAGCAACGTGCAACCTTTTCCCTCAATATTTCTGGGTATAGATGGCAGGAAAGGCTTGGTATATTTTGATTTCTACTCAGGACAATACCCTGTTTATTGATATCCACACATAGTAATGTCTTAAAAGCTTTAGTCCTTGTTGCCTTTACATTCATGGTAAGCAAGAGCTGGATGACTGAAAAATATTACCAGCTAAGGATTTCATATATGTGAGTATACAGGGGGCTCAGAGGGAAGGTGGGGGAAGAGAGGAGGGGTTTTACACTCCATTTCTATGCATCTGAGCACTAAGGGTCAAGGCATGGGCAAATCAGACATTCTTTTAATTAATTTGGTAGAAGAAAATATGCCTTTAGCAAAAACAGAAGTAATAAATAGCCTGAGGAACACAACAAAGGTCTTCACCACTGAACAAAGTCAGATGGAGCACAGTCTTTGAGCTGCTATGAGTCTGAAAGACAGTATTGGGGTTTGTCAGTCACTATGCTGGAAAGCAGTAACTGATGTTCAGGAATCGTCTCAACTACATCTGTTTCAGATTTACCATGTCTGATGAAGGTTATCGGAAGGTTATCATTTCCCTTGCACATGATATATTTAAAGCAATAAATTCCTTTGGAAAAAGAGGAGCTTTTTGCCTAGCCAACAGTAATGCAATAACCCATACATTTTAAATAACTTAAAATTGCTCATTGTTTCACCTTCTTTTTCTAGTGGGGACTTCAAATTTGTCCTCCAAACAAGACATGTTAACCTTGTGTTCAGCATGGTTGTTCTATGTTATCAACAGACTATTCAGAGTCCTGGATGACTGGTCATCTGATGGTTGCTATTTCTTATACTAACTGAATAAATCTATTTTTCCTTGTTTTCGACACAAAGATCAATGGGCATAGATTGTCAAATAATGCTCTAATTGTGACCAGCCCCCGAACCTCGCCGCTGTCAACCTGGAGACACTACATTGCAACAATGATTCTAGACCAAGGAGAAAGGATCAAGATCCCCTTTTACAGCAGATATTATCAATTATCTGAAGAAATCTTGTGTAAATGATACGGAGCACTCCATCCCCTTCACCTTCTCCATTGGGACGGGGCCACCAGAGCACGTTAAGTTTCCTGCTGACCTAAACTGCAAGCTGGAGAAATAGGTAAGTGTACAGCATTAAGCAAGGTAGTGGGTTTTACAGAATTGCCAAAGCAAATGCTGATGTTGTAAAAATCTGGAGCTCTGTATCTGCAAGTAAGAAGAAAATGATTTGCAGACTTGATGGAGAAATGGCTGTATAATGTCCAGGCACTGGACTGCAAGAGCAAAACCTCAGAAAGCCCCTTGTAGGCACACTCTGAAAGCCCTGCAGGTGATGCCAGGGGCTGCAGAGGCTAATCAGTCAGTCTTGTAACTAGCTGACATGATAGGGAGTGCATAACACAGGCATAACTCCATTTACGTCAGAGAAGATAGATTCGCTGCCTCCGGGACTCAATTCAGCCCAATGACTTCTTAAATTTAAGCTGGGTGCAAGACAGGTATCGTCACTTTTCCCAGCAAGAACTCTTATATATGTATGAGTATCGGAGTACTTTACACATTTCTAGGTGAAAATAAAATCCATACCTGCTAGGATGCTGAGTTGGCGTGACAGCTGTGAACAAAAAGTCAGCTCTACTAACATTGCTGAGCCCTCTGATGGTGGCAAAGATTTGGAAGAGTGACACTGACTGCAAAGTGTGACTGTTTTCCTTGTAATTGTTTAAACCTGCTTGCTCTGAACACAATGGTTAGTTCAGATTCATGTGTAATGTTACATGCTTTTTATAGAGAATTATGTGTTGTCTCTGGAACGTTAGGTTAGTATTTCTTGCATCTGATCTGCTGGAATACTGAACTGTGTTGTGACTCTGCAGGAAGCATAAATCCCTGTTTTATCTTCTCTCTCTCCCTGCAAAAATGGAATTCATATTCAAGTTTCATATGGTCCAGCTGCAGCCTGGTGATAGTTAAATGTTTTTCCTACTCACATGTGACTTGCAACAATTTATTAACTACAAGTCCTGAGAGGCAATGTCCTGCAGCATATTGTATTTTAGGATTTTTAAGCTCACGTTTATTTAATGAAATAAGGCTAGTTGCATATAGTTTCATTTTAGTTCTTGGATAAGTCCTTATCCATTGGATCTCATTTGGGGTTATACTTCCAGGTAATAATAGAGCCCTGAAAGTGGAAGGCTAGACAGAAGGTGATGATGCAGCCTGAACAGTAACTCCAAGGTTCGGCCTCCAGTACATGAGCCCAGTCCACCAATTCTTGCTCAAGACTCTTGAACAGCAGTGAGGGAAAGCAAGCTGACCTGTTTGCATTAATATTCGTAGCTGGATTCATATCTTCTGCCTCAAACTTTAATCTCTAATACTTGCAGACTTATGAACTGAGCTGCGCTAGGAGCTGCTGCAAGAACTGTAAGTGATCGCAGGGGACTTCACCTCTCTGCGACCCATTCCCACTGAAATCTCCTGAAGTAAATTGAAGGCAGTAAGTCATGTTTTCACACACCCTGTTGATCAACAGACTAATTGTATCAACTTTTCACACTAAATATTGATTTCTTGCACTATTTGCCAACTTAATGTGACACCTAATTCGCTGTCAAAATACAGCCATTTATCAAGTGGAAGCAAACTGCTGGCCTTTCACTCCCATCTGTTACTGTCGGGGGCAAATTATTACCCTCAACTGTCATTCCTCACCTTCAGAAAGAGCATTTTTCACATAATTCTTGGTGTTTTGCGATTTCAGGGGTCTATGAAGGACTGCTAAAGCATTAAAAATCTCTTATGAACAAAGCAGTACTACAAAAAGTACTCTGAAAAAAAAGTTGAAGCAAATCAGTCTAAAGCACAATAACAATAAAAGTTCATGTATTATATTTTTAATGCCTACTAAAATAGGTTTATCTCCCAAAAAGGGGATATGCCACAAAAACTGAACCAAGTACCCTAGGGATTTCATTATCCATTTCACTGAGACTCTGGACAGGAGTGAAATTTAAAACCAAGATTGCTGAAGACCTCAATAAAATCAGAGTCAAAAAGAACAAGAATACACCTCCTGTTTATATACTGAATTTGCAACAGTAATGGAATCCAATACTCCTGATAAACGGGTTCACCCTTGACTTTACTTAAGAAAAAAAAATATCCAGTAGTCAGTCAACAGCAGCAATCCATTCAATGAGTTCAGCTGCAAGTTATGGCTATCGAGCATTAAAATTCGCTACTAACATGAAAAAGACAAGCCTCTTCTTGAAGTGAGTGACTGTCTTTAATTATTGGAATACTTCTTTGATTAGGAAACCAAACACTCCTTATCCATCCTACAATAAACAATTATTCCCAATACCTAAGACTGCACATTTCTGGGGGTACTACTCAATATCCTAACCCATTGTAGAGAGAGTGGGACCCTGGCAGCAGTCTTTGCTGTCTCATTTAATGCCTAATAGTTGCTGTAGTCAGGCATGGCTGGCTCTGAACTCTGCCATTTCTGTTCTTTCGTTGACCTGTGTCATTTACAGTCCACGTGGTGGATAAAGCTCAAATTCCAGAAGCCTTGTCCACCGCTATTTGGCAGCACTGTAATTTCAGCAAGAGGATGGCAAGCAAAGGACATAAATCTGAACTGGCACAGCTGGAATGATGCTTTGCAGACAGGCGAATGCAGCTTTATGACCCTATTCCAAGAAATGATCTCCTGTAATTACAGGAAGGAAAAAAAAAAAAAAAAAAAAAGGAGTGTTTAGAGAGTAGAGTAGTTTAATATCTGGGCAGAAAGTGAGGGAAGAGTGATGATGGCTGTTTACCAGAGGGCCATGCAATGTCCCTAGTCATGAGACCCGCCTTGTACAATAGCATGGCTGTAGTCAAGTGTGGCTTTGAGAAGCCAACACCCTATCCCATCCCAAGTGTCTGACATGGGCTTTCGCCAACAATCCATTTACCTGAAGTCACCATCTCCCTCAGGCATCACCCTTCCAACCTCAAAACAAGAGGTTTCAAGGTTGACAGCTAGAAGACTGCTGCAGTCATCAACATGGAAATCTTCATATGTATCTTTATGTCTTATTCTTTAATTGTTTTGCCCTTAAAGTCTTTTTATATAAATTGTATAGTCTTTTCCATTATTTTCAAGGTAATACATAGCACTCATTAATGCTCCATATGAACAAAACTTAGGATCTTCCTCCAAAATATTCACAGTTCAGAGTGGCTTCCTGAAATGCGTATTCTAATCTTATGTAGGAATATTTCCACATATTGGTTTTGTAGATTAAAACTCTAGAGCCACTGCGATCTCTGAACAACTACTTTCACAATGAATTTTATCTTTAGAACACATCTGATTGATAGGTATGAAAGGATTTTAACCCCATAAAATACAGATAAGGAAACAATTTCCAAGGTCATACAGAAACAGAAATCTGAATCTTTAGAAGCTAACCAGAGTGCTCCAGCTACACAGTCCTTTTGGTTCTGCAAGGTACATCACTATGTTGTGCATTAGAAAATACTGAATACTTAAAAAGCTATGCATAATGGATTATTTTTTTTAGACAGACCCCTTAAGTCACCTTTAACTACTCCCCAGAGCTGAAATTATTCCATAACCACTTGCCTGGCTATTAAGATATCTGTATTATTTAACAAATAATAAAGTTATCACTGCAGACCTTGAAACTCTAGCTACAAATGGCAACAGAAAACAGAAACCAACACCCACTGAAATTCATGAGAAATTTGTCCAGGACTATCTAGGCAAAAGCAAAGCAACTTAATCTTTTCCTCTCTTAGTTTTTGTATTTCATAAACTTGAGGCAGGAAGGCAGGCAGGCAAATGTGAGATTCTCTGTAAGCAGTCGTCTTGAGTTACACATCTCCATTACAAGTAATAATCTTAAAAAGCTGTTACAGCAAGTTAGGAAATTAATGGCATGTGTACTACGGTCAGCTTTATATTTTTAGGCTGTAATCCTTTCATTGTCTCACATTGATGTCTCCTACCCTTAAATCTTAAGTGCATAGAAAATGGCAAGGGCAGCTCTACGATACACTGCAGAACTGCTCCGTGGATCTGGAGCTTTAGTTTTCAGCTGCACAGCACATTGCCCCGGTACTGCATAGGAACTGGCAGCCAACGCGCACCGCGATGGGAGACTGCAGTGATGCAGAGCTGACTCATCAGTCCTGAAGGTCAATCAAAGTCCTCCTCTGAGCCTGCATTTGGGAGTATTACTAACCAGGGAAGAGAAAGAGAGCTGCGCAACATCAGACCTCTTCCAGAAACAACCTTCTGTGTCTAGAAAGAAGGAAATTTCTTCTTTTACTGCTGGAAAACGTCTTGGACACAGAAACTAAAATAATCCTGAGCAGAACAGACCATTTCCGAGTATAATTTATTTGCAATAGTCTGCACAATGTGATATTTTAACTTTGCTCAGTTATTCAGAAAAGGAATCTCTCTTTCACATCCCAACTCGGTGTTAACTGTCAAATAGCTGAATAAAATCTCATTTTGAAAAAATACTACTTCTTTCTCAGTACCTCTGTGGCTCGTTACCTTACACTCCACTGTTTATCGAACAGCACCATATATCATAATTCACAGGACTGGTTAGAAGCTTAAGTGTTCTTGTCATACCAAGTGCCCGGTCTAGTCACATTACAAACAAAACCATTTACTGGGCTGTTAAAGTTGTTAAGCAAGTTTGTGCATCAAAGGAAACGTGCCTGGGACTTTTTCCAAGGGATGCTTTTTATGGAGAACAAACATCAGATTTATTTTAATGACTTCTTATAACAAAATATGATTGTACCAATCTGCATTAAATAACATAGTGTCTAGCTCAAATCCAAGTGCACTCCATAGGAAAATTGCCACTGAGCTCAATGAGTAATGGAAAATGTTCTCTGATTATAAATATCTGCTGTTGAAAACAACATAGGGAACATCAGCATTATGTTTCTCTTCAATGGAATTTAAGCAAGTAGCCAAGATCCTTCCTGTATTTAAAAAAAACCCCACCAAACCAAACCACCTCAGTTAAATGTACTTTACTTCCTTTCAAATGTTGCCATTGCTAAAACCTCCTTTTTACATCCTTCTATTTTACCTCCCTGTGCTGCAGTGCCTGGCTGTACCATTCTGCCCTCACCACCCCGACTGCCAGGGAAGGGAAGTTTGCTCGAAGTTTTTTCCTTTTCTCTGCAGCACACTGTGCAGATGCTTCTTTGCACTTCACCGCAACTCCCACCTTCATAAGGAAAATGGAGCAGAGCAGCATCGGGGAAAAGCTGATGTAAATGCAAAATGTACAGCAAAAGGATAAATACTGAAATGAATATTTCAGAAAAAAATAATTTCAGAAGTCTGCCTTTCCTCTTCCCAGACATCTCTACCTGAATACATTTTTAGTCTTTTACTGCCTCCCTTCAGGGAGAAGTCTCTGAATTTTGATCATTTCAGAAGGTCCCTGATAATGTTTCCAGATTGCCACAGCCTACTTACTAATGGGTTTTCATCACTATGGCAGCTGAAGCCAAACCCAAAGCTCCAATTAAAATCCTCTGGGGGATATTTCTGGTCTCGGGGTCATTACTGCATGTGCAACTTAGTTTTAAGTTCATCTGCCATCTCTGTTGAAAGTCAGACAAGTCAATACAACCTGTAGGGGCTTCACATGTGGGGGATCCATTCTTTCCCTCAAGCACATTTTCTTTGACATGTATTTATTAAAGTTTCTGAGTTGATATATAATTTCTATCCTTCCTCCTAGTTCAAATCAGAGAAGGATTTCATTGCCTTGGCAGTCCATGAATAATGAATGACAGATCTGTTTGCAAGCACTAAGGGCTGTTGCAGGGACCCTTGCACTCCAGGTTAGACACTTAACTTTGCAGTATATAAAATTATTTACAGTTGAATCTTCCTACAGTCTGGCAATCAATAAGTTTTCTTGGGAAAAACCCCACAGAAAAACCCCACCCTTGATACTTGTACTGTGATGTTTATTATGTACAATAAAAATCCCAGGTTGTTTGCCAAAATACTTCCTTAAACATAATTTACCTAGTGGTGCTTTTTGAAGAACTGTGAATTTCTTCTTTCACAAGTAACATCACAGCTTTATTGCTGTTTCCTGAACAAATCACAAAATCATAGTAGCTGCATTACACTGGAAAAGTTATATTTTTTAATACTTGGGTTTAATTTTGTGTGCTTTGGAAACTTGTCATTCTGTTAAATGTATTATTACTATCAACTAATTTACCAGCTGTGGAATAGCCCTGAGCCTCTGCAACCACTGCAAGACCTAACAAGATGCTCTGTTTGTAAGCCTTTAATGAGAACTGGGTTTAAGCTTTTCCCCCAGCAACCATCTAGCTTCCCAGCTCCATAGGACAACTTGCCCAAAGCTTTTATTTTGTTTTCCATATAGGCAGTGAAAAAAGCCACAACAATAAGTATGTTGCTAATCAATTTCTGGTCATGAATTCACTGTTCTATTCTAGCAGCAACCGCCTTCCTTCTCTGAAAGAGCAGAGCAACTCTTCCACCCGAAGGCAGAGACCTTGCTCTGCCAAGAGAGAGACTCACTTGAAAGCCTTGAAACACCTTCATCCTCTAATTCTTTACTGGATGTGTGCAATTCTCCACCGTGATGGTTTTATACAAATTGCAAATGTAATATGAAATCAATTGCCTCTGCATACAATAAAGGCAAGTACTATTAATTAATTCCAGGTTTTACAAGGAAGAAAATGAGAAGGCACACCTGCCAGCTAGATGTTTCAGCACAAAGAGAACATTCTTTTGGCTTTCATTTCTGGAATTAAAACAAGCCATAAAGTAGTCCCTCCAGTCTTTGGTCTTAAATTTTCTGATGATGTGCTTCAGTACAACCAATTGGACTACATTATAAGACTGAAAAAGTCAATGCTGTCCTGTAATAAGAACACCAAAAACAGGGAGGGAGGGAAAAAACGGCAAGTACCTTCAGGAAATACAAACCCGTATCCAAATATTATCTTGAAAAGTCAATGTCTCTTAATACCTAAACTCTAAAATTTAACAAAGCAATTACCCTAATCAGTGGCGGAAACTGTAGTACCAAAAAGCAATGTATGAACAACAAATAGTGATAGCTCATAACCACTGATACAAGAAAAAAATACCTGCTAATGGAAGTCAAAGGGCTTGGAAATCCGAAATCAATTAACCAGCAAGTGTGAAAGCAAAAGCTGGCCGTCTAAATGACAAAGTGGGCAGACTCCAGAGGCCAGTCAAGAGTCTAGCTTAGATTATTTTTTTTCTTTACTGGCCCTGTACACTCTCCCTGCACCAACTTCTGTATGGAAAACTGAGGAACAGATTTAGCTCTCAAGTCTTTGAGTTACCATTTCTGATACCCTTTCATGCTGCCAGCCTTCTTCCTAGGAAGAAGCAGATGCCCACAGAAATAGTGCAGGCAGCCTCTGAGCTGAGGAGCAGAGGACTACTCTTGCTGACCCGTAATGGGAGGATGCTTTCTGCTCACACAGCCACGGCAAGCTTTTACAGGAGGGCACAGAATTCGCACCCAGTGAAATAGTTCCCTCCTGCATGTGCAAGAACTGCTGTGGAGAACTGTGTCGTCTCTAACTAGATAAATGTCCACCAAACTCCCAGGAAGTCCACTGCAACGCTCAGTACACATCAAAACTAGTTACTTTAAAATGAAAGAAAGCAAAAGCTCACCCTGTCATGGAACGGAAAAACATTTAATTAAATATGAGCTCTGCCTCAGGTTCTGTCTCTTGCAGCTAAGTCTTCTTACCTTCTCCTAAATCTTCATTGTTATTTTGGAACCTCTAATCACCCTTTGTGCCTCAAAAATACAAATCTCTGAAAATACTTACTGTTACCCAGTGGGAATAGTCACACAATTTTGGCCTTGTCTTTTGTGAAATTGTTGGAAACCTTTAGCATACCATGATTACTTAAACTTTAAGGTCTATTCTTCCCTTTATGTGCATGCTTAACTCCTATTAATGCTGATGAGAGTTATGTGCATACAACAATGAAAGATTAAACTCTTCATTGTTTAAGAGGTGATGATCAGCCCTGTGTTGCTTTAGGGATAAACCTCAAGGATATTGCAAGTACTATGGGGAGTTAATCTCATTACACACTACTAATAGCATTTGTGGCAGTGTTTGCTTCTTAAATCAACCATAGGTGACCACCTGGTGCCCTGTAACTGGAAAGCTGCTTCCACAACACATGCACAGACCAGTCTCTGCTTAGGAGATTAATCTGTAAGCTGCTATGAAACTATTCTCCTGACACTTTCTCCCCCACTGAGAACAACATGTGGTTTTATTTTCAGTTTGAATATTTGTAACTAAGCAATAGAGCATTTTTAATTAATTTTTAACTACACAAATCCTTAAAAATTTTTTTTTGATGAATCATGGATTCAGATACAATGGTGTTTAGTTAGGAATGAATACATTGTCATGCTTTTCTGTGCAAACTTCACACAGACTCGTCTTCTTGAGTTACCATATGATCAGCTTCACCAAGTACTTTCCAAAAGTAAAATTGCTGCAGAGCTGATTTTAAGTACTCTTCAAGACAGCAATCAGAGAAAACAAAGACATCTGTAAAAGAGAAAAAAGTACACTGAAAACCGTATGAGATGTCTCTTTTATCGATCAGCATTGTCTTGTCTATAGAAGCTATCCATACTATTCTTAAATATACAAAGATATTTTAACTAGGTTCACTTAGTGCATACCAATTAAATCTTAGTGCATACCAATTCAATGAGCTGACTCATGCTGACTTAAACTAGCTAGTGACCTAGCCCACAAATCAGTTTTACTGCAGATTTGAACATAAAGGCCACTAATTACTAAGCAACTGTTTGCAGGCACCAACTGAATAATTAAAGCTGGTTTCATCATACAGATTTCATCATGCTGTGAAAAAAAATTTCCCACTGGCAACCTCTGTTTCTGTATCTGAAATCTAGAAATTTACAAAAATCAAACTTAAGAAAGAGACTCGTTCACACTAGGCTCAGTATTAGAAAGAATTCCTCTGGCTTGCATCCAGTTGCACTGCTTTAGGGTGCAAGCAGGAAGAATGATGATCACCAACTTTTTAAACAAATTTCATCTTTCTAATTAGTTTTGGCAATTGACGTCAAGTAGCCTCCTGCAATGGATTGCCAAGACTTTAAAGATGATTAGAGAAGATGCACTTCCAAATGTGTCGAAACTGAAATCTAGAGATGTGTTGGCAGAATATTATCGATAGAGCTGATGTGTTGATATGGACATAGAGAAATGAGGGCTGCAATTAAAATTGAAACACTGAAGAAAGAAATGTACAGTACTGTTATTTCATGTGTTTTAAAAGATGTGTTGTATCCATATTCCATCTGGGGATTTCATAACGATTGACACTAATAATTTATTAAAGCGGTCGCTCTTGAGCAATACTGGGTGCATCCTCGAGATGTAAAGGTTCTGTTTCAATCGGGGGATCTAGAACAGTTCAGATTTTTGAAGAGAGCCAGCCCACTTTCTCATTTATAAAGATGGTCCCCCCCAAGTCTCTTGCCTCTCTCCCCAGCAGTCTCCAGGCTTTGCCTTTATCTCTGTGCACTGATTGCCCCTGGAAACACGCTCCAGGAGTCTCAAGTCTGGAGGCTCTTACCTGTAGCTGCGAAGGTCATACTGCTGAAATTATCTTCATGCTGTGTTTCCCCAGATAAAACAACTGGGGAACGGGACAGCCAGAAAAAAAACAGGTCTTGGGAGTTTCTTAAAAGAAGGTGATATGCAGAAAATCCAGATAACAGGGGAAAAACAATCTCAGCTCTCACGTAGATGAGAATGAGGGATTGCGGTAAATTCAGTAGACAGAGTAAGGACAGTTTTGTTGAAATTTTGTAAGTATAAATCATTTATCAATAATCAACATCTTCATTTTGATCTAGCTAGTCTCAAAAATTCCTGTAGGGTTTCCCCTCCAAAATTCTGCAGAATCTAGAGCGGCAAAAGTGGGAATTTTATAGCATTTGGCAAGACTCCCTGATGATATTCCTAAGCTTTAATAGTGTGGCCCTTGGACAGGCACGCACAAAAGGAGACCCATTCCAAGGTACCTTGAAGAAGACCTCTGGAAAAATCAAGAGAAAAACATTTTCCCAATTCAGATACGATGGTGTAACATTGTGTGTTGTCTAGGAACAGATGTCTACAGGGTAAATGAAAAAAGTCAAGTCCAAAAGTAGCATTAGGACAGCCAAGCACTGTACAAATTCAGACTGAATGTGCCTCAAGCCACACCTGTCTTACGGTGAACAGTACGCACTGGCTTTGCACACGTGGTAGGAAGCAAGGCAACATCACCTTTGCACAAAAGGGGAGACTTCACTGTGTTCTCCTAAGAAAAAGAGCATTCTATATTGCCTGCATTTCTTAACTTAAAGGTAATTTCTGGAGACTTCCTCTTCAAAGAACAGTCAATGCACCTTTTTTTTTTTTTCATTTTCAGCTGATACATGAAGTGATTCTCTTACTCAACTTGTAGCCCACACAGTGTCGCAGGATGTGCTCCATATCCCACACTCCTCATTACTACACAGTCCTACCTAGACTGATGAAAACCTCACCCGATCCCGAGAACTGTGTACCTTCCTCATTTGAAACAGAACTGGCACAGCACAACGCTGAATAGCCAATTTTTAAGCACCTGGAAAAAATGAATACCCAGCAATTATAAAAAGAGCTGTTGGTTACAGTGGCTTTCCCGACATAAGCCTAGCAGTGTGGGCTAAATCCCATATGCTGCTACTCAATTTTTAATAGGTCATTGGGCAAAATTTCATTCATTTTTTATGAATGCTTGAGGAAAAACTGGATATGACTGCTGGTAGGCACGGGGTAAGCGATTGTATCTTTACATAGAGAGCTTATTTATTCTTTGCATATAGCTAAGAAAGATAAAAAGAAAAACATATACGTTTATCCTTACAGCGGGACTGCACTGCTGGGAACATTCAGCACTTATTCTAAAGCTGCTTGTACACACCCAGTTAAAGGAGAGAACCAGAAGAAGACCCATTTACTGATCTGCAAGGCACGGGGGTTTTAGAAACAAACCAAGGTCACCCTCGAGGAGAGCAGGTATCACCCAGACATGAGAGGGCCTTGTCACTACCTCAGGATAGTTCACACTGGGAATCCACCGGGAGTTTGCATCCCAGTTTTAGGACCTCTGCAATGATGGGCACTGGGTTCGGCTGAGATGAGAGAGATTTGCCAGGCGGGGTAGATTTGCTTCACCATCACTTCCAGGAAAAACCTACCGGGTCAGAGACACACTTCCCAGTACTTTAAGTAATCACTAACAGGGTAGGAATAAATCAGATTTAGATTTCAAAACAATGTCTCTGGCCGGAATAAATCAGATTTAGATTTCAAAACAATGTCTCTGGCCCCCTCCCTAGCATCCCTTACTTCCCAGCTTGAAGGTCTCAGCAAGATTCCTGGATTTCCAGCAGGTCTTCCTTGCCCTGTTTTCCCCACATATTGTAAGACAGTACATGTGCTTTTGTTTTTAATTTAGAAGACAACAAAGCATGGGCTAGAGTCCAATCAAATCCTAAGCACAGATAGTGTCAGATATGAATATTAGACTCTGACACTAATATTTCATATGTTCATCAATAAACCCCTGACAATGACAGTTACAATTAAGGGAAATATTTTCTCTTTCATATGCCAAAGAATGAAAAAAGAAATATCAAAGAATCACAAGAAAATTGGCACATTCATTTACAAACTGTCCTTGGCTTGGTTGCTATAAAACAAAAACACAAGTTCTTTGGTACAGCTCTCATTATATAGATTTAATCTATTTGCTGTTAGTGAATATTAGAACTTGATATGCAACTGTAAACACATCTCTGCTGTTCCCTCAGGTCAAAGCATGTGGACTTATATTTTATAGATGTATCATCAAGCCACAGCATGTTTGCTGTTATTTCAATATATTTATAAAATGTCCCATGCCACTCTCCTTTGAATGCTATAAATTGCTTTCATGATCTGCTTAGGGATACTGAGAATTCAGCTGGCATTGTAATATTTCATTTAATGCATGAAATTCTCATAAACACTTTATAACATTCAACATTCAACTAAGTCAGACCAGATAGTTCTTAAAAATATTAAGGGATCATTTATATCTTCAGAGTATGTGTCAGTTTTCAAGCCACATGAGTTGCGTATGCAAACTATGTTTGGGGAAAGGATATATTCATGAGCATAAAATCAATTAGTAGGTCTGACTTGAAATTTTAATTACACTGTTACAGTTTGGTTCATCCTGTATCAGAATTTCTTTTCCCCCACTTGACTTCTATATATTATCATTCCTATATATTAACATACCTGTGAGATGGTGCTTCATTCTCATGTCTCTGAAAGTGGATCTATGCCAACATTAATATGCCCACATTTTCCCTAACCACTCCAAATATCTGAGCACTTATCACCCTACCATTGTCAGACTTACTATATATGCCATTCTACATCCACATACATACTCACAGTTCCTATAGCGCCCTCCTTTCTGTCATTTTAATCTCCAAGAAACATACTCATTGCCCATCTTAGCATCAGATAATATATTAAACAATAGGTTCATTTCAATTACAGATTGCAGTACATCTTCACAGTTACTACAGCAGTAAATTCTAGACCTTTCTGAATCACGAAAAATCTTAATTCTGGCTCTGAAGAACTTAATTCCAGCATTTGTCTCTTTCATGTTCGTAAACCCAAGGTCCGAACACCAGTCAGAGGAATTGACGCCATTCAAGTGCAGTGTGGCGGCTTGCAAGGATCTGTCTTCACTGGCCAAATCCAGTGCTGGCTACTTGCAGCTCCTGGTGACTCCAAAGGAAATAGGAAAGCGGTAAGAAATCAGATCCCCTGGGAGGGTTTGGCTCTCTTGCCTTACAACAAGGCTGAGGTGGCCCCACCACTTTACACTGTAGAATTTAATTTCCTTTGCACCACCAGCATCGCAAAAAGTTGAATAAGTTTGCGCTAATTAGTTACAAAACCTTCATCCTTTCTTCACTCATCCTTTTCTCCACTTGTCCCTTGTCTCCTTTCTGTCTCTATTGTAATTTTCAGGGGCAAAAACTCATGTGAGAAGTATGTGAACTGACACAAATGTGCAATATAAACAAGTAACAGAAGAGCAGCACGTGCTGCCCGTAAGCCCAGCGTGTATTCGGTGCGTCGAGGCGATGTAGACGTCCAGGACATCCTCTGGCTGCAGGTTCCCGAGGGGAGTGGACGTGGGCAGTACCAGCACATCAGGCCACAGCTGTTGCTGCTACTTAGGACCTGAATAAGTGTCCATGCCTTGGCTGCGCGGACCTTCCTCCTTCACCCGGCTCCCTGAATAGACTGGGGGAAAGGAAGCCTTTGTACGAACGTCCCTGATAATGCCAGTCTTATACTGTATGGGAAACAATGCTTTTCTGGTAATATTTTTTAAATGGAACTGAATTTTTACACCATGTTCAACTTGGAAATTGTGGGGGCAGCAAAAGGAATATAAGATTTGACACATTTTGGTTATATCTGAAAAATCCTTCATCTAAGGAAAAATAAAAAAGATATTTTAGCAGAACCTGAATTTTATTGAAAGGATATTTTCAATTAAAATATGCTTCGCTAAAATCTTTGACTAGCGTTTCAATCTTTATTTTTAGTGACAGAGGTCAAAATTCTACTTTTGGTTTCCTTTCAGCGCTCCTTCCAGCTCACTTCCCTAGCTCCTGGGAGTGCTTGCTTGCTTTATTCCTGACAAAACCCCTCCAGGCCAGAGGGATGGGGAGGCGGGGGTTAGTCCCTGTGTGCTGCATTTACATTTGGAGTGAGTGCCATGTTTCACAGCTGCAGCTGTCGGCCTACCATTTCTGCCATTATCTGCATTTCAAACAGAATCAATGGAAGCAATGAACTACAAAATAAATTGAAGCTCTGCATAGAAAACAAATGCCTTTTATTAATCTGACTCAGCTGCTGAAGTACTGAAACATGGAAAACGTGGTAAGATTGCACAGTCCCTAATGCTGAGTACCATTTCAGGTGAGATCAACAGTATTTATATGTCAAAAACTGTAATTTAAAAAGGAAACTTTTTCTACAGCTGGTGGTAACCTAGTTTTCAATAGGTAATCACCTCTGTTGCCCAACTTAAACACATTAAAGTACAATTCCAAAAACAGTGCAGTAGAAAAGAAATTGAGGCTTAATAACCCTTCCTCTTTTCTTCCCCCAAGTATCTTACACTGCTACCAAATGTTTCACGTGCTACAGAAGTCTGCATTTCCGAGCTGGAAGTCTGATTTGCAATTCACAGATTGATACCTACCTCAGCCCTATTCCCATGTCCTGCAGGTCATTTCTCACTTGCACTGATCCAGAATGCAAAAACTTACTTTGGAGGCTAGTGTCAGATATAATGGAGTAACTGCAGACAGTGTTATAAATCGAGATTCTAGAGGCAAATAAAAAAGGCAGCGAAGTCAGAGCGAAGCTGCAACGTCCCTGTGCAAACTCCATGGACTCCAGAAGAGCTGCCCGCTTGCAGACGTACTAGCCCAGTAGGAACACCTTGCAGAAGTGCTGCCGTGCCACAATGAAGCAGAACGAGGAGCACTCTCCCATCTTTACCACAACTAACCACTCTGGCCGTGCCTGCTGTAAAGGCAGCATTCAGTCCTGCTCCTCATAACAGCCTCAAGTGTCATTTAATCCTCTTTGTTCTCCCTTACTTCTGAACAGCACTGTCAACCATGCCCTGCTGTACCGCCAAATGACATACATCATTGCCTCCGAATACGAAGAACGTTTCTGGAAAAAGAATGCTGTTCCCTGGGGAGCGGGGCAGTGGGGGAGCACTGGGATTTGAAATGGCCCCACTGTGGCTATGACATCAGACCTCTTAAGCTGATGGCTGGGACACTAACAGCAAGAGTACTTTGTTTCTTAATGGACCTCTGGGTTCCTCAGTGCACCCTCAGAGTGAATAGTTAGGCATTAGTCCTCCCCTCAACTCTCTCTCCTTTTTTTTTTTCCTCTTCATGGTTGAGGTAGGCCTAGACAAGTCATCTTTGCAAAACAGTGGCAGAATCAAGGTTACTATTCCGCCTTCCAGTCCTTGATGGGAAATGTTCAAATGGTATCTAGATCCTGCAGGGATTCATCTCATCTCAACTCTTTGTAGGTGTCAGGACGCACTTGCAGCTGTGGTGACTCAGCTAGACACAAAACCAAGGTCCTGTCCACAAAGTGTCGCTTGACATCTTGCGGAATAGTGTGTGTGTCACAAGTGAATTCCTACCCAGAAGTCCTTTGTTTTCCATCTGCTTAGTATCTCCCTGGCTAATATATTTCCTAGTTTTTGTGGTAAGTTTCTGGGTGCTGTTAATAAAGTTGTCACACATTTTGCTCCACAGCCACACTTCAAATAAGGCAACATCTGTTTACTGTTTGCATTTCTGTCTGTAAAGTTGTTTAATGAACATTTTGGCAATACTTGTATTTTATAACTTGCTGTGCACAAGGGTCTTTGTTTCAGTTATGGCTATTGTGCATGATTTGTAACAAAAATAACAGAAGTACTACAAAATATAAGATATTGTTCTTCTGTACAGAGATAATGCAACTGTGTATATTTCTCATGCACCATCTATCACAGATGCTGGAAACAGAAGAAATGTGCTAAGTTACGCAGACTAAGGGCTGATCCAACTGGCCTTCAGACAACAGAACTTTTCCCACTGACTTCACTGGGAGTTGGACAAACTCACTAGAGAGAGTAATTAAAAACAACAGTCTAGAAAAATATGTTTTACAAGATAAAAATATGGGATTTTTCACACTGCTAAGAATATTTTAACTTGCTAATTAGCAATCCCAAGGAAACTTAACGTTGACAGGTTTCAATGAATTAATACATGCACCATGCACCACGATGTGAATTTTCCCATGGCTTCAAGAATAAGTTAATTGTGAGTTGGTTCTTGGTCTAATATTGTGAACGCAGACATAAATTATTCATCCTCTCTCATATAGTTCTATATCCCATCTGCAAGTTACATGGAAATTACCCCCCGGCTCAGATTCCACCTAATGTAAATTGGCATAGCAACAGTGAATTCACAGCTATCCCGTGTTTAGCATGCACTTAGCGATAGGCCTAAGACATTCTACTCGAGAATGTCTTTAGTAACTAAACAGCTCCTGTGGACTGCATTTTGCAGCATACGCATGCAGCAGTGGTCCCAGTGTGAACTCTCTGGGTTGTCTACCAGATGGATTATGAGCTGGGATTAATCATCTCATTCAGCTTTTCTCAACACAATCAGACTAAGGAGACAAATCAGAAGACAAAGGGAAAGTTTAAAAAACTCCACACTTCAGAGCAAGTGCTTAAATCTTTGAAGGATAGGATCCAGCCAAATGTGTAAGTCCCCTGAATGAATCACCTGAGTAAGAAGTTCAGACGTAGACCTAACCATGTAGTAGTACAGCTATTGTGATACTAAAGTTGTTCTAAAAATTTCAGAAGACAGTCTCTTGCTTTCATATCTATTCATCCCATATATCAGATTTTTATTGTGTCTTACGGTAATGTTTAAAATGTATTTTTAACATATATATTTGGGAAGGTGCTAACTATTTTAAATCATTACGTTTTAACTCTCACAGGTGCTTATTTCTCTAAGTGTACGTGCAAATCACCACCCAGATTGCCACCCCTCTTTGGTCCACAAAGAAACAGTACCTTCTAGTTTATGTTCTCTTTTGCTGTTGAAGACAAGCCCTATCATATCAGATACTTATCCAGTGACAACTTAAGGACAAGTGAAAGAAGAAAAGTCATTTCACTTCCCTCTCTTACCTCCTAGCATGTCTGATTTTATTCATGCCTGTCTTTTGTGATGTCCTGTTGTCCAGCACACAGCTTATCAACTGACACAAAAATAAATGCATAATAAATATTCCACAAGAGGAGAGAAAGGGGTTTGCTAAATATAAACAAACTGCCTGGTCAGACTTGTACCCTCGTCCCTAAGGGTAAATACTGCTGTCTTCTGACATCTCTCAACTTCTTGCAGCGCCGTCTCAAGCGCTACTAACAACTAGTAATTAGTCTAGTTCTCAGATGCGTTGAGTGTCAATAGAGAAAAAAGGCGACAATTCCTACACAGAGCTATTTTAAAATCAACTGCTTCAGTTCTAATATTTAATAAATTGCTTGTAATGTTTTAATGCGCTGTTGTAGTGGCAGCATACCAGAAACATAAGGATAAGCAGTTGCTCCAGGCATGGAAGAGAGAACTGGCTTGGCAGAAGCCTCAAGCATCTCATATGCAGTATCACTTCTAGTAAGAGACCTGAGGCCCAGATGAAGAGAGTGATGTCTGGGAGAGGAGAATAAGTCGTTCGATTCAGTGAAAAAAGAAAAATACCGTAAATGGATATTAACAGTCTTTTTCCTTATTTGTCCTACCAAAGGGTCAATGAACACTGTCTGCAGAGTCAAGAGCTCCCAAATTCGACTTTCAAGTGGCTTTTTCATGCCCTAACAACCAGCAAAGGGCACCTGCCTTTGCCCTAGGGCATGGGGGAAACATCAGAAGGAAAAAGCTTGAGTTAAAGAATTCAAGACGTTTTTCCATTTCAAATTTTTGTGTGTTCTCCCGTTTCTTGTTTTCTTTTTTCAGCTGACCTTAACAAAGTGAGGAGAAGAGGTTCTCCTCTGTGTGACTATTACTAATAGGAGAAATCTGATTTAGAGAAACAGGAACATTTAACATACTTTGCAGAGGGCTGAGATAACAAAGAGATCCAATATCCTCCAGATGGTTTAAGCTTTCCTTTCAGTTTATATATTTGCACCTTGCAATGGAGCACACAATGATTCAAGTCCTTGGATAGCAATAGCTGTAATATTTCTAGACTGGGAACAGACTGAAGGTAGCATTTTCCAAATAATTGATTGAAATGGAAACATATTTTCACCCATTAGCATATACTTGGCTTGTGACATCAAACATTGACACAAACTTATTATTTCTAAAGTTAAACAAGCAAGATTTAGATTTCTCATAGGAATCATATCTGGGATTACAAATATATTCCTAAATATTATTACTCATAAGTATTATTCTGTATTATTCTGAGAGAGAATAAAACAAGTGGGATGAAATCACTGGGAATGTTAGTAATTTTAAGGAAACAAACCCTTGGTTTTCATTCTGCTATTTTCCTACATTACGTAGCTTTGCTATTACCATTACTGAGAGAAAGTTATCTGCACTGCTGATCAGCCTTCCAAAAAAGGCACTTAAGAAAAGACCTCGGGCAACTTTTAAGACTGGAGATGGTTAAAAATACTTCTAACTGTTTCTGTACTTTTCCTGTGGTTTTGGACAATGCAAACGTATCATTCGGTCTCATTGTATTTGTGGTCAGTATCTGTTCTCTTCTGCACTAAAGCAGGGCTACAAAGTCCAAGGTACCAACGCTGCAAGGGACTTCAGAAATAGAAACACATTTTGTCTAAGCATAAATAAAACATTATTTACCATCAGCAACATTTATTCTAAAAAGCCCCAGGCCTAATTGTCCCTGTGAGATTAGCCATAAGAAAAGACCCTCTAGGGCGTGAAATACCTCCTTGTAGAGAAGAGAGCACTGGTCAGCTATCTGCAGGATACCACCTGACACTATTTGAGGTGTAGCATAGTTCTGGATGGGTTCAGGGATGTGTGAGGACATGCTGCTCCTGGTCCCAACCAGATCCCTGGGACAATCTGTGAAGGAGCCAACAAGCTTTCCAGCTGGAGCGTGAATTTTTCATGCAGTCAGACCTCACGTGGACAGCTGTCAGCACAAGATCAAGGATGACCACTCTACTCATGCCTGGAAGTGTGAAGAGGAGTGGAAAGGACCCTACAGTTAGTAAGACACAACGAGGGCTCCAAAGCATTGAGCTTCTGATTATGGATCTTTCACTACCTCTGAAAAGGACTTTTAAGTTACAAGGGAATAACATTTTAGTACATCAGAGTGCAAGTACCTTGAAAAGGAAGAGAAATCTGATCTTCCATCCTGTTTGAAGACATGTAAAAACAAAGCCCCTCAAAATTAAGGACTGTGCAAACATCTTCGAATTGGAAGATCTGAAATATATTATGATGTACGAGTGTCCCTTTCCATTAATATAAAGGACAGTTTTTAATCACCTATTCAAACTAGCACTGGCATTTGGTTCTTAGGGACTCTCATCTCACACTCCCTACTTGCAGAGCACCAAGTCCACATTGACCTCTTCAGCTGAAGACATAGAATTAAGTACTGTCTGTCTAATTTCACTAGTTCAGCACAGTGATAATACAGTAGAAAATTAATAAAGTTAACAATGACAGTAGTATGGCTATTAACTTCAGACTGGTCACTTGGCAGAAATGGAGAAAACATTAAAATGCTGTCCTTTATAGCCTAGGGACTTGATGTGTGGAAAACAGATCTTCTTGCATACATTTGTGGTTTTGAACATTACAGCTTAAGGCTTAAAACTAAGGCTTACACTTCAGTACTTTCCTAGTCAAGGAAAGATTTAAGAATTCATTAAGTGTTCTCTTGAAACAAGACTTGAGTTTCTTGCACTGTTATCTCGTGTTCGCTGTGTATCATACTACTGCATGACTCTCCTAAAAAGTCCTGGCTACCTTTTGTAATAATACATCGAGTAGTTTTAGTAAGATTTGCATGTAGACCTATTATGAGTTGCCATCTCTACTTTCTGTGTGAAGTAGCAACAAGCGTAAGACAATGTCCGGATCCATGGCAATATATGTGAAGTGGTCTAGCAAAGGAAATTGATAGAATGAGATACAACCATAATGTAATTTCCTGACAAAAAATTGTTTTCTTGCATTTCCTCCTGGGATCTGGGTATATTTCTACTCAGAATTCACCTGACAGTGTAAGATCCTTTGTGGTATACCTGTCAAAGCTAGGTTGTAACCTCATCAGAGAAATAGCCCAGGAGTATAGATACAAATAAGACATTTTCAGGGGTTTTTTTTCATAAGCTACTGGTTTTGAGTGGTTTATAATATGACTATTGTAATTTGCTTCCCTTAGAAAAAAGCATGGGAAGATAAAAGTCTGTTGTACTATTTTAAAATGAGTAATGAAAGTTCACAAAAACATTGAGTTTTAGTAACATTTCTAGTGCCCAAATTGGTTCTGTTTCTTCTACAAATAAAGAAAAAACCAAAACTTTCATTTAAAATGATCTCCCTCAGCTTAAAATTTTTCTGTGAACCATCTAGTTCAGGCCTTTATAATAATCTGGTGGTCTTGTCTTTTATGAAAATTATGTATTTCCTATGCTGACAAGCTTAGAGTCTCACTAGATGGGAAACCCGCAAAGGAAGTGGAGTAACGTAAGAAACACAGGAGAGAGCCCAAGGAAGCGTTGAGAAAGGGTAACACAGACAGAGAGCACTGCAGACTGGGGATCCTTCTCCACGGAAAAGGAATGGGTTGGCAGCTGCCAGGAGAAGGATCCAACAGTCTGGGAGTACCAAGGGTTTCCAAGAGGACAAGCACACACCGTAGGCCCCCAGAGTCCACGACTCCTGCATCCAGAACAAGGGCACACTTGGATGCCCCACGGGGGGAATCAGCTCCCCTGTATGCATTCGTTTCTGTTAGCATGTACTACGCTGTGGTCCACATAACCATATGGGCCATATAACCGATGTGACATCAGCAGAGTTATCTGTAGATATAATGGCTCGTAGCAGCACTGACTAGTCTTATTTGATAATACATGGACTATACTGAGTTCCTCTGATACTAATGACAATTTTCTCAGCCTTCTTTCTATGGAAATTCAGAATGGAAATCTGTTTAAATGAGGCACAAAGGGAAGGCTTGGCTTCCCATCTCTTATGTTTCATTAAAGAGGAAAGGAAAGAAAAATGAATACTAAAATAATTTTTCAAAGCGTCTTGAGTCAACTTTGGCTTTTACATTGTTTATGCAAATTATACATACACATATAAACTGTTAACTATTTATGCAGAGTAAGCATTCCTGTGCCAGATTAGTAGTAGTGTGTATGGTCTCCCACTTGGGAACTTATTCCATATTTCTGCATTTTATTACTTTGTTAACAAATGCAGATTTCTTCGTAATTAATCCGACCATTTGAAGTTCTGAAGTATGTGACCATGTCAAGATTTACTGCAATTTATCCCCAATTATCAGGTTAGTACAGTAGAAGGGAGGTGTTAACAAAGGAATGGGATAACAAAACCCCCCAACTATAAAGAAACAGTGGTGAATTAGCTCTACCCTTGAATATTATTACACTGACAACTGGTCTGAACAGGTTGTCTGACTAGTGAAAAGCCACTCACCTAGTAAAATTTTAAATGTTTAAGCTTTATAAGAATTCTCCTTTAGTACTGATTAACCTAAAATGATGTTCAAAGAGCACATGTAACATGGAGTATGTACTAGAATGATTTTTTTCCATGGGAACACAAAAGCAATTTCCAGGTCTGAATTTCAGTATAGGCTATTAATAAGTATTGCCTCCAGGGAAAAAATTATATTACTTTGGAAATAGCAAGATTTCCCTTGGGCTGATATATGGGAAATAACAGGCTTTTTAAAGGTCTAGATTCAATATATTTTTTTAAATAGCTTTTTCAAATAACAGTAAAATGAAGACAATACTAGTTACGCTGCAGTTTGATACAACCAACAATACATTTTCCCTAGTAAAGGAATAAAGCCCGCTCAGTGAGTCTTTGAGTAATACCCAGGAAAAGAAAGTTACCTGTAACCTCCCTGATCACCTGCTTCTTCTCTTCTTCAGCATTAGCCCAATTCTCTTCTAGGGCTGGCTGCAGGATGGATGGACATACCAAGTCTAGCGCTTTGGGGTGGTCTTGTTTTAAAAGTTATCTCAAAACAAAGCTGGCACCAAGAAACAAATCCAAGCCTTTTCTATAACACCAAGTGATTCTGGAGCTCTTTTTTTGCAGCCTTACCTGGACGATGTTCAATCAGAAAATGCAGAAAAGTGGTGGGCAAACTTGGCTCTCGTTTTAATGCCTCCATCAACTTTGGCATCTGTGATCTGTACTTATCATTGAGAGAGCAAGAAAGCAGCTGGTAGCTGTGAGGGGTCTCTAGCCAGCCCCATCTTAGGTGGTTGGCCATTCTCATTAAATGCTTGAGCCTAGTCAGAAGACGCATGACCAGGTACCGCAAGAGGTCTGAGCAGACCACAGCCCCTGCCCCACGGGGAGGTGACTGAGGGCGTTTTGCTGGAAAGAGCACTCTAAAGCGCAGAAAAGGAAGCAAAAAGTCCCCTTCTCTCTTGTCAGGGCTTCTGCTAGCAGCAGCCACCAAAAAAAAAAAAAATTTTGATGGTGTTTTGACATGAAAATATTGGAAAACAGGACATAAGTAAATCTAAAAGAATTGAAAGACATTCTTTCAGCCCATGTATTAATGAATGATACAATGACAGTAAATTTCTGCCATTTTATTCTTTTATAGCCATGGGGGACATCCAGAGATTTCATAGAAGCTGAGTAAGAGCCATCCAGTCTGTCTGTTTACCACTGATCTTCCCCTTGAAATATTCCTCAGCCCCTATCGTTCCTCCCCCGAGAGCTGCTGTCACTAACACATCACTCTGCCTTAGAGGACAGTAGCTGCAGCCTCTGAGAGGCTGTGCTAGCGCTGATCTGTTCATCATCTGGCAGACAACGCTCTCACAGGCAATTCCATTAGCAATATCCATCTCAATGACAAAGTACGTCTTTTACGTGTCTGGTTTCCAAGCACACAGATGTTAAGTGTTGTGCTGGACCCCTTTTTTTGACAATGGAAATCACTGACCTAGTACAAGTTGTGTTTATTTCCCATTTTCTTTCAATCGGCTGGGTTGACAGAAGTTTTGTCTGAAAAAATGGCCTGTATCCTTTGGCTGAACTAAGTGAACTAGTAACAAATATTCAGCTTTCCACGTAAGGCCAAAAAAAAAAAAAAATTGGTCTTTGAAATCTGAAGCTGTATTTTAAAAGATTTATCTTTCAAAACTAGGTTGAGAATATTGGGAAAAGACCCTTGCAAGCTATTGGAGCTCTGTGCTTAACTTTACATTATTACTGTTGTTTAAATGAGAAAAGTAATCCAGTGAAAATTAAATGAGCAATTTTCATGTGAATGCCTCCGGGCATTATTAAGATTCACAGTATGAAGTGTCATGCTGCTTCATAATAAATTGATCTGCACAAGGTAGTAAATACCTACTGCCTTTATAATGGAGAAAACATTTTGCATTACCAGTGTTTCTGAAACAGGCTGGCTGAACTGATTTTTTCCCTAAATACCTAGCAACAGGTTAAATGCTCCAGTGTTTTCCAGTGGCAGCATCCATCCTCCTGTACTTTGGCAGCAGACAAAATAACCCCGATTAAATTAATCAGTGTCTTCAGCTACTGTTGTGCTCATTATCAACCTTCTAACATTGTATGTTCTGAAGATATATCCTTAAGTGCAATAATTGTAGGCATTGGTTCATTAGCAAGTATGATCAACATGGGTTATCAAAAGCATTTTTCATGCATAACAAATACAGCAACTTACTAAAACAATAAAAGAAATATCTAAGATCTACAGTAGGTCAGTCTACATGATGTAATATTTCATTAACATAATTAGAAGCAGATTTATAATAACTTAATTTTCCACCTTCTTTTGTCTAAAGGAGACCAGAGATACTCTGCTGCTTCCTACAGAAAGCTTGTGCCCTGGCTGGCAAAATGTCAGGTGAAATTAGACTATGCAATGAAGAAAATGTTATTTTAGATGTGATACGCTCCCTTTAGAAATCTTGCTGATTGCACACAGGCTGTGTAATTACAGACACTCATGAATTGTACTTCATTATAATGACAAAGTGTCGGCATTGGTGAGACATTTAACCCACCCAGTACTGAATGAACACAACTCCAGTACTCTTTTAGGATCATCATCATTTGAAAAAAACAACTCAGGGGGATGCTTAAGGAATATGATACCAATATACTTGCATTTTTCCCCCCAAAGATCAAAATAACTCAGTATTTAATTTATTTTCCCTTTTTTGGGGGAAGAGAAATCCTGTGAGTTTTAATATTTTCTCTTGACAAAGAAATATAAAGGTTGCCATTAGATTTCCATTGGAAGCTTCCACCATCTTGCATGATAGGCAGAGTTTCATTAGTTTTCTTTTTTCCATATGAACTGTGATGCATTTTAAGTCTGGCACATTTAATTTTCTAAGAGAGGTACACTCAAAGGAGAACTCTTACTAGATGTTAATAAACCGACCTGTGCCTGATGATAGTTCTAACTTGTGCAAATGCACAAGTGTTCTTTCTTAACTTAAGAAAAAAGTACTTACCTATGGAGAGCAGGAATAATAAATAATGTTGGGGTTGATCCTGCCTTCACTGGGATCAAGAGCAAAATTTTGACTAATTTCCAAAAGAAGCAATTTCAGACACAAGACTTCTCTTGCTACAAATTCAGTTTATATTTGAAGACTCCAGCAAAGAAAAGGGAGGTTAATTTATGCTGAACTAGTCAAATCAGCTGTATTTGCCAGTTTGAGCATACTTTTTAACTTGGTGATTGTGGTCCTTACTGCATTTTTTTTGAGATGGCTACAGTTCTACAAAGTTACCTTACTGTATAGTTCATAAGACATTAACCTGAAAACTGCAAATTTTAAAATAGGAACATTTATAATACATAGTATTATAAACATATATTAAATAAAGTCATATATAAGGAATATGCACAATAACATGAGTAGCACATCCAACCATGTAATTAAATCCAAATTGCACAAAACTTAGAACGGGAAATGTTTGTTTTCTGTACAAATTATATAATTTCTTCCTACTAGTTGACATCGCAAAGTCTTTCACCTTGACTTTTTCTGTTGAAAAGTTTTGATTTATGGCTTCTGTTTCAGGTCCTTTGTGAATCCTCACAAATGAGCAAATTTTGCATATTGTTCCAACATGCTCCCTAAAGAGAAAACGGCTTCCCTTGCACAGAACACTAAAATTAATTTGGGAAAAAAAAAAAGAAAAAAAAAGAAAAAAAGAAAAATCAAGGAAAAAAAATTATCAACAATGACCTGATCATGCAAGCTCTCCTCATGTGGCATTTACTGGATGGCCACTGTAAAGCTGGCTACTCACATGAGTGTTTAGAAGACTGGACCGCTTCATACTTGCCTTTCACATCAAATTTGGATAACCAGGATAAATTTTATGGAATTAAGCTATTGAAAGTTCTTCCCAGCACAGTGGTTGTATATTCCTCTACAGCTGCATGTTTCTGTTCGGGCTCGATCATTTTTAGCCAATACCTTGACCCATTTGACATCCTCCCTGATGCTCTACACTGCTGCAAGGGATGGGCAGTGGTCCCTGAACCTAACTCTGTCAAACCTACATATCAGATGAGAATTAGCAAGGCACAGGAACGCAGCTGAAACTAGAGAAAATACACGGTGTGCCAGTGTTAATCCTTTTTAATATTCCGCTTCACACCAGAGAGGATTTAATTGTTTCTTAAATGGCTCTAGGGCCTCTGAATGAGCAAACCTGTCTAACAGAGCAGACATTTATTTGAAAGAATCTTTGAAATAAATATTGACCTATCGTATCTGTAGCTCATTCTGGAGACACAGCAATCTCTCCTTGCCTAATTAAACTGTGCTACTATGAAAATGCAGGACAAGCCCATAAGGTACAACAGATCTGCCCGAGTGTGGAAATGCCTGGAAGTCGCAAGCTCTGGGAAGAGGCAGCGGCGCACGAACTCCGCCTGCATGCTAATGAACTCCACCAGATCATAATCCATACAGATGCAATTTAAATTCCCTTCCACAACTTCAGCCTCCAAGTCTTCTAATTAACCCTCAGCCACGAGATAAGCAGCCGTGCAGAGGGGGGGATGGCACAGCAGAGGTGACAAAAGGCAAAAGACTGCTCCTTGCCACTTCTCTTCCCCCAGGATTTGAAGGTTGTGTCAGTCACTAAGCCGAACTCAGAGGGGTAATCAAAATGTCATTTACTTCATCTCCCCGTGGCATTTTAACTTTTACCCTGTAAGCATTCCTGGATTTAGGACTGGCAAGAATGTTTTAGTAATCATAAAGCACACATTTCCACAGACACACGGCAGCACTTAAAACCGTTTCACTCCCACTTGACATGGAGCTTTGTTAGAGACGGCAGACAATATTTCACCAGCTTGGCTTACGCTTTGCACAGACATTCAGCTTCCTACAGAAGTTTAGGTCTAATGGAAGTCAGACGATTTATTGCCAACTCCAGCACCGCCCAGACTCGCAAGGAAACCATAGGAGAGAATTACTGGGCTTTATTTCAAGTGGTGCCACAGTAACCCAGCAGTGCTGCATTTCATTGTATGTGGAACCCTGTTATAAACTATAGACCAGCTCCCCACAACCATTTCCCTCCAACTGCCTAGAGGTGGGATCTACAAACTGCAATTCTTCAACAGCACTCCAATGCTGCCCTAACATATAATGCGGTAGATCTGGAAGGACCCTTCTGTTTTCAGTAAAATTACTCATGACTTACACTTGTTAAAAGCAGAATTTGTCAAAGTGGTGTAGTAATCACAATTTAAGATAAATTGCTGGCTATGTTTTTGGGTGGTTTTGGTTTTTTGTTTGTTGTTTGGATTTTTTTTTTTTTAATACGTGGTAACAGACAGCTGCTCCCAGCGAGCATCCAGAGCCCTGCTACTTTGCCCACAGTTAAATCAACTGAAAAGTACTTGAATGTCCATTTATCAGTATTTGCATATATCAAAAGGTTTTACCAATGCAGATGTATGCAGGTGTTCAGTTTCATAAAATGGTCCTCGCGGTTGTGTTTTTTTAATACAACTCAGAAATCGGAAAGAGTTACACAAATTGGCTAATCTCAGCTTTTCATCTTTAGTGTTATTTTCAAATCAAGTTGAGTGATCCCTGTAGTGATTACTTTCTAACACCTGGTCGGTAGCTTATTTGAAGAGCTGGTGGCCTCATTTTGAATTTTAATGAAGACCACACTGCATAAATCACTGACGTTACATTCCCTACTGGCACACTTGGCAGAGCAGTCCTCAACGGGAAGCTGAAGCAAGACAAAAAGAATTAAATGTCATTACATCCCTGCAACTGAATAATCCAGATCAAGGCTTGTCCACGGCATCTAAGTGTGACAGCCACAGTCAGTCTTTATGTAGTTGAGGGGCAAAGTTAAGGACTAAACTTCAGGTCTCTTGATTTAGGATGTATCATGTGTTCTACAGTCACTTAGAAAGCCATGATTTTTTTTTTTTTCCCATCCCTAAGAAAGGCAAAAGGCCACAATGGGATTTAACTTGTATGAACAAGTATTTTTAGACAAACAATACTGATGTGCTTTGTCAAACTACATGCTACTATATTCCTATACTCCTAACAGACAGTCATAGCACAGACTGAGACAGGGGAAAAAAACTGAGATATACTAAACTTGACAAGTGAGTCAGAGTCTACTTGCTTAGGTCTCAGGTCTTTTATTCCATGCTGTGCTCTAAATTCAGCATGGGAGAGGAGCACTACTGTATGTCTTGGTGTGGTTATACTGCAGCTTCAAAACAGGGGAAGCTCAGGTCTGTTAGACACGTCCTGAAAATACAGAGAATACATGATCTGTGAGGCTGGTTTCCTCAGCTGTATCTACAGCTTGTGTTAATTTATGCACAAATATAGCTGTATTCTCCCTACTGGCTCTGCAGAGTTAATGTAATGTTAAGCATTTTCATAAACGATCACTATCTGTGGTCTTCAAACTGAGAGAGCTCTTGCCCTGCATGAGCTATACTCTGCTTTTCCTCCATTGACTATGAGATATCTGAAGTTTGCCGAGCTCATTTCACATTGAGGGATTTGTCCTTCACAGTCAACAGAGTTGAATTTTCTGAAATTTAAACTCCAAGTAAGATCTCAGAGCAAAATAGAAACATATGTCTCACATTAAGTACTATGACCTAAAAACAGTACAGAAGTATTAATACTGACTTTAGTATGTGCTCGTTGACAGCACAGCAGTGAGTATGGGCATTGAGAATGCCATCTACTGGCAAAAAAAGCAGGAGGGAGCATAATTCCATGGCAGGCAATTTCCAAAAAAGGAAAAGGGTAAGAAAACATGATATGGGTCGTTAGTTGGTTTGGGTTTGGGTTTTTTTTTTTAATTCCTCATTTCAAGTTTTTTTAAATCAAGTAGTTGTAACTGCATAACATGATGATGAATTTTATGTAGAAAATTTGGTGGGAATGAGTTTTGAACCTGAATTATATTCCTACAACTTAATTTTGTACTGGAAAAGGATAATGTTTGAAAATAGTAACCATTTAAAAGACATAAGAGATAATGAGAAAGTATGAATAGATCTGCAAGACTGAGATTGCTCATACTTTCCTATGCTTCCTCTTATTTCACAGGATCTCAGAAATTACTCTCAAGAGTTCTTTAAATATTTGGTAAGAATATTCAGAGTCTAAACCTTTGACACTAAAATCTGAAAAAGTATCAAACTCAGCAGTGAATCTGTTTGTTATTGTGCTGTCAGCTATAGCAACCGTGATTCCAAGCTTTACCCGGCCAATTTGTGATTTGATCGCAAATAGTCATCTTGGTGGAGAGTACATGTCCCGTTAACTCCATTTACGAAGCAGTAGCTGTTGTCATAGTACCATGGCAAGGCAGATCCACATAAGCTACATCTCTGCTGGTTTAAGAACCATCTCAGCTGGTTTGAAAATATCTTCTCTCTCTTCCCCCCCCCCCCCCCCCCAATGATTATTGATGAGATTGTTTACTCTGTCCAGTCCACACCTAGCCAGCAACCAGGTTACCTAGACTACCTAATGAAAAACAGTTGGTCTAATGTTGACCTAATATTCTCTGAGAGTGTCCCATCTTTGCAAGTAAGTCACAGACATGGAATAGTACAGGGAGTAATATTTGATGGGGTTCAGCAAGGATTTTGGTCTAAATCTAATTTGATCATTGCCTAGATTAAGGTAACTATCACTGACAAAGAGATAGCACTCTGCTTGAAAGGAAGACCAACAAAAAAGTTGGAAGTACCAGAAGTAGCCTCCAACATATTTAATAGCAGAGGGAAGCCAGAAGTAGAAGGAGGAAAAACTACAAAACATCATTTGTGAGCAGAGACATCCCAACCACAGCTTTTGCTAAACTCGTCTCTTAAAAAAGTAAACATTCCTTTGTTGTTAGCTGTGGTGTGGCTCCAAGAAAGGCAGCAAGCCTGGAAGTGCCAGTACTGACAAGATGCCGTTCACATTTTACCACTAAATTACCGTGAGTTACTGTGACATATAGGAAGACTGCAGGAGGAACAGCATGGAGAAAGGAAGAAAAGTAATTGTCATCTAGGATGAACACAAGCTTCTTTGTAGTCTTGAAAACATCTGCTAATATCAAAACTTAGCATTTCACTCATTTTAGGAAAGCAGAAGGGAATAGGATATAATGTTTAAAATAAGCTGAAGAAATAAAAAAATAAATCAGGAAAATGGGAAAAAGAGTTTTGGACATCAGTGTCACAGAATAAAGCCTTTGATCTATGCTTTGTCCACGCAAAAACTGCCCTTGTAGAGACACCAAAGGTGTCTCTGAAACATGGCAGTAGACCCCTGCCAACGCAGAGCTGTGGCGAAGATAAATACTGATGCGATGAGGCCCTCCTGGATGGTCTTCTGAGAAGCCCATCACTGACGAGATCATTGGTAGACAACAAATTCACCATGAGCCAGCAATGTGCCCTTGCGGCCGGGAAGGCCAACAGCAGCCTGGGGTGCATTAAGCAGAGTGTGGCCAGCAGGTCGAGGGAGGTTCTCCTCCCCCTCTACTCTGCCCTAGTGAGGCCCCAGCTGGAGTACTGCGTCCAGCTCTGGGCTCCCCAGTTCAAGAAAGACGAGGAACTACTGGAGAGTCCAGCGGAGGGCTACGAAGATGATTAAGGGACTGGAGCATCTCTCCTACGGGGAAAGGCTGAGGGAGCTGGGGCTGTTCAGCCTGAGGAAGAGAAGACTGAGAGGGGACCTCATCAACGCTTATATATCTCAAGGGTGGGTGTCAAGGGGATGGGGCCAGACTCTTCTCAGTGGTGCCCAGCAACAGGACGAGGGGCAACGGGCACAAACTGGAACACTGGAAGTTCTGGCTGAACATGAGGAAAAACCTCTTCACTGTGAGGGTGACGGAGCCCTGGCACAGGCTGCCCAGGGAGGGTGTGGAGTCTCCTTCTCTGGAGATATTCAAACCCCGCCTGGACGCAGCCCTGTGCAGCCTGCTCTGGGTGACCCTGCTGTGGCAGGGGGGTTGGACTAGATGATCTCCAGAGGTCCCTTCCAACCCCTGCCATTTCGTGATTCTGTGATTCTGCTCCCAGGGACTGCATGGGGGCATGACCTGCATGGGGCTGCACTGTCCTGGGTAACGGTACCAGCTCATCTGGAGCTGGTAGGGTAGCTCTACATAGGGTTGTGCCTTGCACCACCACTCTCTCACTTCCAATAGCAAAAGAAAGCTTTTAAAGTCATCCTTGCTTTTTCGTGACTACAAGTCAAGACACAAAGGGAGAAAGTGTTACCACGCCAGGACCAGAACAGTGCCCTGGGCTGAACATACCACACTAACTACTACCCCCCTGGAAAGCAGCAGGCACTGTGTTAAAAACTCATTTGATTCTCAGAGCCCTCTAGGAAGGCCTGAGAAGTATGGGCGGACATAGGTAATTTAATAGGTGCCCAGCTGTCTCCAACATCAGCAGGGAAAAAGACTCAAGTTAGGAATGGACTGACAGTTAGAGGAGCATCAACTCTGCAAATACATAACATGCTGTGTGAAACTAAAAAAAGCAGAGGCCTGTAAAATAAAGTAAATCTCTAAGTTTCTTCCAGATTCTCTGTAAGAAACTGGTTCCTTGGCCTGGAATTTGCTTTCAGTTTGAACCAATTTAATTACAAAGGGAGCACACAGGCCATGAAACAATCCAGAAATCAAAACTATACCTTTTTAGGTAAGTATGGTTTTAACGCATGATTGTATTATACTGTTCAATGGACTGAATAGTAAGTCAGTACTGTTTAAGAAAATCTGAATGCTTTACATCTCCTCTTTTCTGTGATTACTGTCTATAAATGGTTGTGGAGGACCCACATGCATTAGCATAGCCCAGTAAATGGGTTTCCCCCACTCAACAGCTCCTCCTAACCGATTAATACTATCAGATCCTCCTGTTCAACACAAAATGAGAATATCGGCAAGGTCTCCTTCCACATGATAATCCCCTACTTGACATACAATGACATTATCCCACCAAAGCTGGAGACAAATTGTAATTCTTGTTGTAATTACAGGCTTTAATAGGTATAGAGGGATGTTAGTTGCAGAGCAACTATTCCCACTAGGGACTCTTTGGTGCAGCCAAACTATTTATGCAGTTGAGATAGCGCTGTGATCAAAGGTGCCTATCCTTGCTTTTAAAAAATCACGTAAATAATACACCATGTCCATTTGGATTTCTTTTTGGTCACTTCCATGTCTTCCATGGGTTGAAAGGTGGTATGTTTTTCATTTGATCCAGCAATTCACATTGTAGGACGCAATAAAAAACAAACAAAACACCATTTCAAGCTTTTTTTATATATAGTGGATTGAAATGTAAAAAGAATGGTGTTCTGTAATATAATTATTGAAAAAGTGGACAGAAAGATTAAAATTTATGAAGTTGCTAGGAAATGTTAAATGTACCCAAACCTAATTAGTATTGAAAAATATTTAAATCTTCCAAGTCTAATGAACTTTTAGAATCTGAGCTTTGCAGCTAGTAATGATAAGTTTGAAAAATCCAACAGTACTAGACAAATGATTATGAGTAATACCATTAAATTATTAGCTTGCGACAAGCATTAAATCCTATCCAGAGGTACTCTTGAAGGCATTGACTTCTATATCTATTTAAAGTACTGGTCACATAGAAAATAGTTTTTTATTCCTTTCTTTCAGTTTGTCTAAACTCCATGCAGGTTCTGAAGACCAAGAAAACTTCAGGACACAGCCTGAGGTTAAGAAAGCACGCTGGATGGCCATAATACCCATGCCAGGATGTGCGCTGGATGTTTCAAAGCCTCGAGGTCAGAAGCAAGGTCCCTCTAGTTGCATTCTCTTCTCAGGGGTTTGTCAGACTTCATCCCATATTTCTTTCCCAGAAGTTCGACAATGGTGCCAGCAAAAAACCCCATGATTTGAGCACAAAAAGATGAAAGCAAGGCTTCCCTCTTCCCTGTTTTAATATTTTTCTAATCTGTCTTGTCTGTCCCCTGTGTCCAGGACAGTTTTCATGATGCCAATTTCCTCACACTGAGGAGTGATCCAGGAAACTTCCGTCCTTTTCTGATGGTCTTTTGAAAGGACTCATCCAAGACTGGAGTCCTGCTGTTGTTAATGGATATACACATGAATATTAAGAAACAACCCTTTCCAGAAGAGCTCACAAGCTTTTACTGGGATGGACTTAACTTTCTTCACAGCAGCCAGCAAGGTGCTGTGTTTTGGATTTGTGTCTAGAACAGTGTTTATAACACACCAATGTTTTGGCTATTGCTGAGCAGAGCTTGCACAGCATCCAGGCTTTCTTTTGCCCCACTCTGCCCGCCAGTGAGTAAGCTGGGGGTGGACAAGAATTTGGGAGGAGACAAAGCTGGGACAGCTAACACAAGTTGGCCAAAGGGATGTTCCATACTATATAATATGCTCAGCAACAAAAGCTGGAGTAGAGGAAGAAGATAGGGTTTTTAGTTTCCAAGGTGGCTGTTGTTCAGAGACTGCCTGGGCATTAGTCTGCCTGTGTGAGCTGGCGAGCAATTTCCTTCACTTTGCTTGTTTGGGGTTTTTGGTTTTTTTTTTTCCCTCTTTCCTTCACCTATCAAATCATCTTTATCTTGATCCATGAGTTTTCTTGCTTTTGCTCTTTCTAGTCTCTCCAGGAGGGGTGGGGGGTGGACACAGAGGGGGACAACGACTCCATCCACCATAAAGAGCTTACAAGACCTAGAAAAGCTTATTTTGTGACTCAGGACATGGGAGCTGAAGCTGGGATCAGTCTTTTCTCCAGAAGAGGTACAGAACTGCCATAAAACTGGGACAGCTTCCAAAGGCTGCCTTTGGCATGGGGGAGTTGAATTCCAGGTTAAAGTCTCCATAGCTCATTAGAATCACTCAGAGATTACACAGCCTAAGAATATGGCTTATCTCACTGGAAGTGCTTTTTGGGTTTGGGTGGGGGTTTTTGTGGGGTTTTGTTTGTTTGTTTTAAATAAAACTCTAAGGTTCCCAGAGTTCTGACGGGCAGAATCTCCCACATACAGGTATGCAGGAGATGGGGTCACAGGGACACAGGACAGTGACTCATCTCACCACTATAGACAAGCTCTCAAGTACCAAAATATGTAAAGTTGCAACATCAAAATAATACTGAAATTCACACAAATTTGTTTCTGAATTAGTTATTATTTTAATACAATTTTTTTAAACTTAATTTTGTCTTGTATCAGCAACTAGCTTTGAATCATAAACAGACTAATTCCAACCAGTAGAAAAGCCAGGAACCAGAAGAGTCATGTCCTTACATTGATGAGTCTGTGCTGCACACACAGACAGCATGCAAACCCAGGTCATCAGGAGCCCTGGCTTTTCTTCTCGACTCTAGGAACAGATTGCCACCAGTGACTGCAAGCCAAAAGTAACCGTCATGCCTGTTTGGTGGGACCATCTGGGGGTGTGATGCATAGCGTAGTTACAGAACTATCCAGCTTTGTATTTGTGACTATTACTGACGAAAGCGTGTATCTTCCCTACCTACTCACAGGGACTGTGAGGCACTACGGGATATGCCCAGCAGTCTACAGACAGGGGCACCTGGATCTGCAGCCAGCACTAATGCATCTCTTGCGTTTGTCTCTACAAGGCAGATGGCAGCTGGAGCTCCTCATGCTGTTGCAAGGCTGAGAGCAGCAGCCACTGTGGCAACTCTCATTCTGCAGTTGGCAACAGGGATGCACGTGTGCTCCCCTTCCCGCTCAGTCTAGAGACAAGGAGTGTCTCAACTCTTCTTCCCTGGGTCTGGTCCTGTCACTGAATACACTGGTAGGCAACTCACTGCAAATAAAGCATCATTTTTATCTGGCAAGAAAGAAGTTAAAATGTTCGCTTTCTCTCTCGTTATGTGAAAATTTCATCCTTGTTCTACCTTAAAAATACTAGATAGTATTTCCTCTAATCCAAAGTCCAATACAATTATTTCAGTGGCCTTTGGATCAAGTCTCTTCTCATTATAAAGTCCAATTACAAATATTTAATATTTCTCTCAAGTGATTGATAAACTGTACCAGAAAGTAACAGAAAATCCAAGCAACTAAAAAAGATAAGTCTTAACAAAATTAAGAAAAACAGATATCTGAGAAAAATGTTGCCCATGACAACCAGAAACTAGATGAAAAAAGTGGCAATGATGTTCTGGTTACACCTTTGTTATAAACCCATGATGGAAGAGATGAGAGGTAGGTCATCAGTAAATGATACTGTGCAAGGGTCAAAAATAAAATACTGTTTAAGTCTTCAGTTTCAGACATCCTACATAGACAAAATGTTAGGAAAGAAAGATGGAGGAGTCTCGGACAAATTAAGAATTGTAATTCTGTAAGTTTTTGTTAAATAACCCTTAACAAAATAACCCTTGTGAATATAACATTAGGTGTGCTGAATTGTCATTCTAATAAAGAGGAATGGGGGTTCAAATTTCATAATGGAGTTAAAATTCTATCATTATTCACAACTAACTTAATCCCACGCCTCTGGTAGCTGCCTCACACAGGTCAAAAACCTGTTCCCATAAAATATGGGCTATTCTAAGACCACTGAACTCATTGTATTTCTCATACAAGGCATTTAAAAATAACCAGCCACTTTGCTGATTCACGCTAACAGCTTAACATTAGCAGGTACTGGTGTTTTGGCAGCAATGTAAATTCATGCTAATTTTCTTTGAGATCATTCCTAAAAAAGCAGAAATGGAAGTCAGTGCCAGAATGATTGTCACATAAGTGCAACAATTTATTCACTGAAAAAAAAAAAGATAAAGCCACTTATTAGCCCACCTCTGGAATTTTGATTAGTACTAAGAAAGGAAGGCTTTGGCAATTCATGTATCCGAACGTATAGGCTGTTACACTGTAATCCTCTCCTGAGCCACCAAAATCCTAGCATCCCCCACAAAAAAAGCTCGTGCCCCCCAGCCGATTGCCTCGGGAGGACACCGGGGCTCCCCGGCCTCACCCCACCGCTGCAGCCCTGGGCCGACGGCAGCAACGCCCTGCGGGGACACCATTCACAGCCGCAGCAGCGTGAGTCAGCTCAATTCCCTATTCAAGTCCTGTTCTGCCTCCATTTTCTTTCTTCCAAGGCACAAATACTTTGAGAAACAAAACGAGTCTGGCAGCCAACTAAAATTAACCTCTCCAAACATATAATGGGCTAAAATGACTCCACGCAATAGCTATTCCAGCTATCACAGTCTCTAATAGCTGAAGAATCATATTTATAGGATGTCCCAAAATGTGCATACCAGACTACTTCAGATTTTAAGCAAAATTAATTCCAAGGCACTTAGTGGTGGTGCTCTGATACCAGCTGAGAAATCTGGTCTTGACTTCTTGGTTCATGTTCTTTCATTTTAAGTGATAGGTTTTGCTCAAGTACCTATGTCCTCTTACTTGACAAATTGTGATGAGCTGCAGTTTTTAGCAAGATAGCACTAAAACCATGCCCTTTAGGATTTTATCAGAGACTCCACAAGCTCACATTGCAAGCTACCAGGTGTGGTATTAACTGGGTTTAGATCTGCTTTGACAAAGGCGATAGGACTATACACCACTTCGGCAAAGTATGAAGCTGTGGGCATTGACGACCAAAATTCCCAGATGCAAAAATTCTCCCCAGAATACTAACAGTTCTAAACAGTAACTTGTGAAACGGTAACTTTCAGAATGAAAGCTGTTAAGGCTTTTTGGGGTAATGGCAGTTTCAGAGAACAATGACCTTCTTTATGAAGCCTGAAGGAGGCAAGCACACTGCTGATGATGATGCAGGCGGCTGCTGAGGGGACACCGAACACGTCTTGCACTTTGCCAGGGTCCTCCCTGGCTGCAGGCAGGCTGGGAAAAATAAAGTCTTGGACACAGGTAAGGAAGGACTTGCTTAAGCCAGTGCAGTCACCAACTGCTGACTTACGGGCAACAGGAGACCCTCGGGTACTGCTCAGATAGGAAACACGTCTTCCACAGATACACATTCCTCATAACAACAGGACAAAGTACAAAGTAGCCACAGTGCATCGCTTGAGCGGTATTTCTTAGAAGCTTAGAGGTGACTAGCTACTGAGCAGCTATTTAAATAGAACAGATTTTATCTAGACAAGGGCTTGAATACGCACCAATGCAACAGTCAAGGGTCCCCACGTGGAAGCTGAGGGACAAAGCGGCAGGTGTGGAAGTCTTGCAGAAGGGCGCTCCATGGCTTCACCCTCCCCCGCTCCCACCCCAAAACCTATTTACTTGGTCTTTTGTGAAGCTGCTTTATGCAGATGAAAGGGTTTTTTTAATTAAGAAAAGATTGGTAGGTACAGCTGCAATTTCAACAGAGCTCTTTCTAAGACTGTCCACTTGCTCTGCTTCACTACCAGATACCCAGTTCCTTTTCCAGCACATACATGTTACAATTCATCGTTTGAATTTTTTGTCCTTGTGTTGTTAACATAAGATGAAAGTTATCAGTACACAACAGAGAAAACAGAGGCAAGCACTGGAGTACCCATTTTAAAGTCATGTTGCCTGTTGTCTTGGCAACCAGTTAATAAGCTCTGCTACTCATTTTTCACCAGCACCTGACAACAACATCTCTGTAAGATTTGGTATTATTAAGGAGTCTGCTAACTCAGCTGCTTTACAAGGTACCAGAAAAGATCTGCTGGCATTTCCATTCTGAATCCTATTTTTCAGGAATCATAAATCATCCATAAATTGCCCAGCAGCTGAATATAGGATGCACAAATACCACTGTGACAATCCATTCCCTTGAAAGGAGCACAAAGAGAGTGTTGGGATCCAGTCATGCTGCCTGCAGTATCAATATGTACATTGCTATTCACTACACAGGGGGAAGGATTAGACCTCAAATTCCTCAAGTGAAGACATGAATGCTTTGACAGACATATTCTCTCGCATGTCTCTCCTTCGAGATCGCAGGCATATGGCATGGGGACAGGGTTGGCCCCATTTCCTCCAAGCTTCTTTTTGGAGAAAGAGTCCTACCCGTCATATTGCTGCTGTGCGTATCCTCGAGCTGCTTTGAGACGCATACAAGCATGTACTGAGCCAGCACTGCAATTACCATAATTAAACATTATAATCAAACAGGCTTCAGTCAGCAGTCAGACCTGACTACGCTAGGAGCTGTGCAGACACACTAGATGACTCTACCCTTCCTCAAGAGTAAATGGTCCCTATGTGTAAGTCGCACAAAGAGTTCAGTCTCAAAGGGCTAAAAAAGGCTGTTTAATTACATCCCAGACTACCCCGTCACCTTGGATGAATACTTTCCTTGGACAAAAGGTCACCTAGTTACCCAAATTCCGCAGAGTTTCTGAGTTTGGGATCATAAGGGAACACATACTTACAATCATCTCTTTAGTATGAACGTTGACCATTTCACTGGTTAAACACTCAAAATTCAGCATTTGGGTATTGTAACAGAAATCAAATATTCTGAAATTTTATTAACAAATGGTAACAAAAACCTGTTCTCCCTACAGAATAGCAGAGAGGACACAAAGGAGCCTCATGCGGATTCAACATCAGAGGACCACAGAGAGAAAATAAATGATCTGTGCAGCGGGATTCTGGAGGTGCCAATGGGCTTCCTCACAAAATTTCAGACAAGAAATTGGTGAAGGGAGTTAGCTTTATTCCTGGATGGTCCCTTTATCCAAGTTTCAGGCTCCCTTAATGCTCTTTCAACCCAGATTTTGGCAGTTTATTGTTTAAAGATTGAGCAGTGGTGAAAAACACATTCATTACTGCTTGTCATAGAGATGTTGATGAATTCCAGTCACATGCAATTAAGCTGTAATTCAACACAATAACAGACTAAACAGGCAAGTCTAGACAAACAAGAAAAAATCAACTAAAAATACAATTCCTAGAGAAAAAAATCCTAGAGGATTCTATAATCTTTCTGCTGAAAAAAAGGGGTGCATAATCTTATTTTATTTATCATATGAAAGCAGAGTATTTGCTTTATTTTAACTCATGCAATGGTATCAGGATGTGTCATCCAAACAAGACAGCAAAAAATATTAGATACACTGGAATATTTTTGCTAAAGGAGAAGAGCAGTATGGGGTTTTTTCCCTGAAGTTTTAAAGTAAAACATATACATGTTAAAAATGGCATGCATTGCCTCTTGCATTCCTTAAAGAAATTCTGCTAATTTCACTTATCGGAATACCTGCTCTGTAAAACAAACCAACTAGTGTCACTGAGAAGTTCAATTGGCTTCATGACATTTCAACTGAAATGGAAGACATGTATTCTAGGCCTGAGTTTACTTCCATGTAAATCAGGAACTATATGCCTTGACTCTAAGTCTTTACATTCAGTATTGTTGTGTTGGTTCTGTTGGTTTTTAAACCAGTGGAAGAATCATAGAGATATGGGGGTTTTTTCTTGACTCTGGCAATGTTTTACTCTATAGATATGGGGAGATACGGCAAAATCTGCAATAACCTATGCTGCAAGAGGAAGAATGTTGCACAAGACATTCTGGTGCATTATTCGAAACCATCAGGTCAATGCTGTCATGCTAGCAAGACATCAGGATCTCTTTTTCAACAGTGTATAGCAACTGGTCCTAGGAATGTGATGTAGTAGCACAACACAACATTTCATAGTCCTTTTTCACTACACTTAAGAGGTGTTCCTGAAGCTGGAATTTATAACACTTGTCAGTACCACATTGTACTAGTCAACGTGCACAGGGCCACAGTGATTTCACCAATGAAAGCAACCTCTACTCCTTTGAAAACATTATGTATTCTTACATGAAAACCATGATTAATTTCACCCATGCTCACTCAGCATTTGTGTTAAAGTAATGAGAGGTTAGAAAACTTACCAAACACTTGATTCTCGTGCAACCAGAACAAAATCAAATTTTACACTTCACAAAATTGGATTTTTTTGTTTTGTTTTGCTTTATTGTATGAATCCTCTAAAGGAAGGACAGGCTTGAAGAAAGACAGCAAAAGAGATTTAGTCTTATGAGCCCTGTAAATTTCTGATTTCCTCATACAAGCCAAAGAAAGTTCCTGTGAGTCAAGGCAGACCCTCCACCCCTCAGTTTTTCATATGAAGAAAGAGAAATTCCAGGCCCTTTGGGAAGAAACATGAGGCTTGAGCTGCGCCTGTGCAACAGCCGTGACACCATTTCAGGCTCTATCAAACTGCAGAGCTAACCTTTCAGGTTATTTTTTTTGTATGTGCTCTACCTACCACAATACGCTTCAGTCTCTGGGAGTACTAGATTGGTGCTACATAAACAAACCGTTCAGTCAAAATGAGTTTTGCTTAACTTTAATGTGGCCCTAAAACTAACATCTACTACCAAAGTAATCATGTTGATATACATGAAGCTAACCTAAAAGGCTGATTATTTTAAAGTTAAGTTGTGAGAAAGTGAAAACAAATTATACTTCTCAAGCCATATTTTAAAATAAAGGAAAAAAATTACTCATTGTAAAGAATCACAAATGAAAATGGGCCATACAATTCCAGAGTGTATTTATTAATTCTGCTCTTTAAAAAAAACACCACACAAAAAACCCGTTTGTCAAACACTTCCAAAAACTCACCTCGAACTTCAGGAGAGAATCGAGCTGAATGTCGAGACACAAAAAGTTTCAGTTCTTGATCCAAGTTGCATTCAATCAAGTTTGTGTCCCATGATCGGATTCCTAAAATTCAAAATACAAAACACATCTAGCTTGATACATGACCACTAGAAGTTTTAACTGAGTATTTCTCCATTTGCATTCATGCTATTTGCATATTTCTAAATTCCAAATCCAGTCTCTCTTCCTTTCAAGGCACATAGCTATTTTTTGGAAAGTGCTGAGTGCTCAGAAGGAGTACTCTTGAGAGGTATCAGTCAAAAGCAAGAGGAAATCTGCCTTTCCAAAGGGTGACCATCCTTTAAGGCCCTGGCTTCAGGACTGCTGGTCCCACAGCCTAGTAGCCACACTACGATAAATTACTGATGTTCCTGAATTGACTTTAAAATAGCAATACACTGATTTACAAAACTGAAAGAGTAAATCACTCAGAGGACACTTTAGTCACACTGCAGAACCATTGTACTTGTCCCTTTGAGGAAAAAGGCAGCATCACCTAGCATGTTACAAATTAATATTTAAATACAAAGCATTAAATTGCTGACTTCTTCATTCAAAAGCTTTGAAGCATCCCATATTTTAAATTAAAATGCAAGTGATCTTTTATTTATGAAGTATCAAAATTCTAGTTTTGAGATTTAAAAATGCTATGCTTGATCTTTTTTCTTTTAAAAACTAAACAGCACATCTCTATTCCCTACCATTTTTCCTCCCAGCTACTTAGAAAGAAAGTGAGACACTTGACACATATATGATCAAAAAAACGTATTATTCCAAAATATGTTTTTAAGGATTGAAATTTGACTAGGGAAAAAAGTCATTGCAGTCGAAAGACAAATTTATAGTTTCCTTCCATAAGATTTTGATGATTAAATTAAAAAAAAAAAAAACACAAACAAAACACAAAGCACCAAACAGAAGAATATGCTTAACATTTTTCTATAATTTTCTTGTTTTGAAATTGTTCTGAAAAATCTTCTAGTTTTAAAAAATAATGAGCAGGCAGTTCCACTACAGGTGAGTCCAGGCATAGCTGTGATTTTGAACACCAACATTGCAGTGATTTTTTTTTCCTAAAGGAACGTCATTAGACTTACACAAATTAGCTGGCAAACACAGAAGGGATTGCAGGTGAGGAAGTGTCTGGTGGCCCCTCCCCACATGCCTGACTGTGCCTTTGCATTAAATTGTTGAGTTAAATCACTTTGGGGTTTGGCAAGGGGATGCCTGAAGAGGTGTATGGCCAACCCCTCACCATGAGACTAGCACTAACACTCCTGCTGGTAACTCTGGCAGGGTTTCAGGCTGTGAATATTACTGTCAACGCTACATCCCATGCTATATTCTCTTTCAAGGCAGCTGAAACGTTAGGACTCGTGCTGGCAGAAGCCATGTTGTAGGGCTGAAGGATGAGGAGGAGAAACAGGAGGAAGAGCAGAGAAACCAGATCTGCAGTCCTGGTCTCCCATTGCAGCTCTGGGTAGGTTCTCCATGCAAATATGAACATCTGCATTTCAAGAGCCTGAAGCCTCTTCACGGAGAATTCATCCAGAGCCTCTCCTTGTCATCATCCCAGTCCAGGTAGAAGCATGCTTACTACTGGAATATGCTACCAGCTATTAAGTAGCTGCCATTTGAAACTCTGAATAAATCTGGAAATATAGTATTGCCTGTGTGTTTCATAACCACTCAAGAGAAAAATAACTGAGCTATAACCAGCCACCTCCACTTCCTGACTGATGCATCATTGTTTAGTGGCATAAGCAGCAAGTCTCTTCTGCAAGTCTCCTTATTTTCATTTCTCAAAAATCTCTTGGCCATATGGTGCATTTTTGGGGTGTAGTTTGGCAGACAAATTCAGCTCAGCAGGCTTTAATGTTTTCCAGGTGTTGGAATATTTGACAGCAAGAAAGTAAAGATGATATAATACCACGCACATACAGCACATATAAAAACTATGACTAGTAAACCAACGTCGATCACAAAGATGAAATATATTGAATGAATGGGTGCTGAACTTCAAGAAGCTAGAAGATAAACAGCTCGCTGCCCTCTGACAGCAAGCTTGTATGGGGAGATCGCAAAGCTTTCTGGAGGTCAGTTAAGCAATATGGACTATGATTCAGCAATGCTGCTAATGATAGGGGCCTGTCCACCATTCCTAGCTGCTTTTGTCATGAATCCAAATTTGCTGTAGGGATAAAGTCATGATTAGGCATAGTCAAGGCTGCTGAGCCAGGCAATGTCCAAAATACAGAACTCAATGTAAAATAAATAGCAAAAAAAAAAATCCTAGACATCCCATGCACACAGTAGTCCTAGAAGCTGATGCTAGGATTTGGATAGAGTATCCCAAATCTGCAGCTGCATGATTCAGCAGTCTGGATGCAAAAATTATGCAGGTACATTATAAAGTAGTATAATGTATTATATACATCATATAATCAAATCAGGTTTGGGTAGAATGGAGGTAAATCTGGAACTAAAATCCAAGGTCAATCCAATGATGTAGATCATTAACAGCATGGATGTAACTACTGGAAACATGGCTGAACTGGAGCTATTTCTTTCTTTCTGCAGTCTTAGGAGTGCAATGCCACTAGACACAGGACTAATCAGACAGCAGGCAGGGCACACCCAGCGGCATCTGCCAAACCAGTGGAAAATTCTTGAAGCTTTCTCTTCACTCTCCTCTTCTTTTTTGGTGGACGGTGGGTTGGAGGATTGCCCCCTTAGCAAAGTCACATCCCAAATGCAATTACCGAAAAGGCATCTCGCCACACCATTCCCTCTTCATGATATATTAAGAAATGACTCTGCATTCCACCAGGTTGCGTAGCATCATGCCACTGATGTGTTATCAGCAGATGTTTTCTTTGACACGTTGCTCTGCAGTTTGGCGCATGAATCCACAGTTTTCAGTGATGGTACTCAGGAGATGTACCAGAGAAGACAGTGAGGCAGAGTTATCAAGAACCCAAAACACATTTAAGGCTCTGTTGAGAATAAAGGTTGAAAGAAGCAGGTTTTTCCAGACTATAGCACACTTTCCAAAGAGAAAAAGATTAGTCGAGCCCATATTTGCCCCATGCAGATAGAGCTTCAGACTCCCAGTGTACTCATCCAGAACAATGCACCTCAAAATTTGATCAAGGTTTTTTCCTAGCAGGCAAAATCTCAATCAGATTGTCTGACACCAGGAGCAGCGAGGTGATTTCTAATCCAAAATGGTGAATAAAAAGGCAAAAACATTCCACTCTGAACATCTAAAACTGTAAGTGGGTGTTATACTTAGTGGCAGGAGGTAGCAGCAACAGAGCTATGCAGCAGCAACTGTACAATAGAAGCTTCAAGAAGAGACTGAAGAGCATTTCTTCAGAGGAAGGATGACATCAGCTGTCTTGAGGGCAGAAGTTTTATCCATTTGCTCTATAATTTTTAATAATTTAATTAAAATGCAGCCAATTCACTTCTGACACAACCGAAAATGAGACAGAATTAGGAAAGTGCAATGCTGAAGAGGCTCTGAATGACAAAGCATCTGCCTCAGTAGTTCTCCCTAGGAGACAATGGTAGCAATAAAGATGAACAGGTCAGGGAGAAGCCAGTTAGCTGTGATGAGGCAGCTCTTTACCACAAACAGTCTTGACAAAAAAGAAAAATCAAGAGAAATAGCCAAGTAAAGCAACAACGCTTGAGAAAGCAACAATAGAGACAAATGAAGTCCTAGCTGGACTGCTGAACCACACCTACATGACAAGGCTGGTACCAATTCCCCATTCCAGGGTCTCTTCCTCCCCTCTAACAATGGTAGGTTTCTGGAATCTCTGCTTTCACCAGCCCAGAACAAAAATATATGTTACAAAATCCAGTACCAATTTAGTTTAACAAACTATAGGGTTCGCCAATAATTTTCTTTGTGCTTCGTACCACTACTACTGCAACGGGGCTTTTTTCCCCTCTGCATGTACACTGTAATCTATTGTGTCAGAAACCACCTCGAGAACTTACAAAACTGTCATTTCACTTGCGATACCTTCCTGTATCGCCGTATTAAGAAAAGGACAAATAAACAGTGAGTCAAAGCAGCCCGCAGCCAGACAATAACGAGGCTGAGCACTACAGGTATTAGCCTTGTTACCCATATGTTTTTCCTTTATTGAAATATATATATGCGCATATAAAGCTTGGGTCCTGAAAATTTCTCCAGCCGAGAGAAAAGTCCCACCGCCCCAAGTTAGACACAAAGGCACGGCTGCCCTCCCGCTCGGGCAGTCCCCGCCGCCGAGGAGGAGGAGGAGGAGGAGGAGGAGGAGGAAAACGCCCCGAACCCCGCCGGCTGGATTTGGCGGCGGGGGACGGGGGCTTGCGGGGAGCAGCCGCCCCGCAGCCCCAGCCCATGCCCATGCCCATCCCCAGCCGCGCTCGCCGCCGGCGCCGCGGCCGCCCTTTGTCCGCTCCGGGCTGCCATAGGGACCGCAGTGCGGACTGCGCCACGCCCACCCGCCGGTGTCTCCGGGCAGACGGGCTCGTCGGCGGCGCCGCGGGCGCCGGGCTCCCGCCCCGGCCCCTCCGCCCCAACAATGGCGGGCAGGGGGCTGGCTGCCCGGCTGGCTCGGCAGGCGACCCGCCCGCTGCGGCTCCCCGCGCTGGGCGGCAGCGGGGCCCGGCCCGCACCCGCTGCTCCGCGGCGCCCGCGCCCCAGCGGGGGAGGAGGGGGTGGGGGCTGCGGCGGGACCCTCGTGCAATAAAGAACCGGAGACCGCGACTTGGCGGTTCGCGTGCCCGTGCCCTGCGTGGGGTGGGTGCGTGGGGGGGGGTGGGTGAGCCCCGTCCGCGTCCGAGGAGGGGGAAGGCGCCGGCGGGAGGGTGCCGCGGCGCTGCCTGCGGCGTCCCCGCTCCCCGCCGCCTCACCTCGCTCGATGTTGGCGATGGCCCGCCGCAGGTGCTCCTCGGTCACCAGCTCGCCGATGACCACCAGCAGGTAAAACTTGCTGTCCAGGAAGCGGTGGGAGAGGCTGGGCGAGGGCGAGGTGGGGTTGGGGATGCTGCAGGAGGGCTCCGAGTCCACTTCCACCACTACGGTGGCCATCGCCGCCGCCCCGCTCCGCCCCGCGGCTCCGGGGCGCTGAGGGGAGAAGGGCCGCTCGGCGGCGGCTCCGCAGGCGGCAGGGAGGGAGTGAGGGCGGGCGGGGAGGCGGCGGCGCTTTTATACGGAGACGGTGCAGGGCAGGGACCTGGAGAGGAGGAGGAGGAGGAGGAGGAGGAATGGGGGGAGCCGGCGCATCCCCGCGCCGCCGCTGCCGCGTTTCCAGCATCCACAGCTGATGTCATCTGCGGCAAATCCTGCCCGCGGCGGCCCCCGGAAGCAGGAAGGACGCGGGGGGCGAACAACGCCCCGAGGGGACGCCGAGGGGTGCGCCCCGGCTCCCGGCCCCGCCGGCGGGACCCCTCGGGCCGCGCTGCCCGCGCCGGCGCGGGGCCCGCGCCCTCGGCCACCCCGCGTCCCTTGCTCCCCGTGCCCTTCCGGGGCGTCACCCCGCCGCGCTGGCCAGCCCGGGGTCTGGCTCTGCTGCCTCGGCTCCCCGGGGCCCTCCCGGGGTCCCCGCCTCGAAGCACGGCGGTGAGGAGCCGCAGGTGATGCCCTGGCAGACCTGGGGAGCTCACCTGGGAAAGCCAGCATCGGGGCTCCAGCTGCACCCCCGACGCCGACGGACGAAGAAACAGTTCCACTGTCCAAGGCCAAGGGTCCTGCCTCCTGCATCTTGCTGTAGCACTGCAGCAAAATTTGAGTCATGCTTCCCCACACACACACAACCAGCAATCTAAATATTCTTGCTACCTTTTTTTCATTTGAAAGCAGTTCACTTAGTAAGATCCTTCAAACATACCCTTTCTGCACATATTCAAGGCCCGTGGACATATGACTTACACCAGAAAAGCACTGGTTTTGGAGAAGCTGCTGAAAGCCATACTTTTAAGGCTCCAGAAGTTCAAAGGGCTTTGGCTAACCGATTTTGACCAGGCTCAAGCAACTCCAGGGAACAATGGTATCAGAAAACATCTACAATTACAAAATCAAAGGTTTCATTCCTTTCCACATAAAAGTTAGACATCCACTCCCCAATGCTCACTGAGACCCACTCAAGAGATAAACTCAATCACCTCCTAAAAGTGTTTTATCCTCTCCTAAAACGGGATAGAGCAGTCAGATAAACCAGCCTTTCTGAGATGTTCCTCTCACTTTACTGACAGAAGCAAGGCACTGGTTTACACTAAGCCTCTTGTTTATATGGCTAAATTGATGTGGGAGAAATCTCACTGTGACCTACGAACGGATATAAACTTTTATAGCCTGGTTTTTAAGATAACCCCTCTGGTCCCTGACTGAGAAGACACTTGCTCTGTGTGCAGCTCCTTCCAGTACTGGCTGCTCAAATTCACTGCCTGCTACTCAGAAACACAGAGCGCTTGCCTGGATGAACCGATACGTCAGTCCTGTTTTCTTAGAATATGTACTTTCTTCCAGGGCACGCTGGACTCATTCTAATTAGCATGCATTTCAGGTTGTCACTACTAAGTTATTTGTCTTACTTGCCTAGAGGCACCCTCAAAGATTGAAACACCATTGTTGTAGGTGCTGGTCCATAACATTATGTCTGCCTATAGCACCTAGTGTTTTTAATATGAGTAGTTCCTCTGCATAAATACAGCATTGAGAGCCTTGGCTAATACGGCGTTTGGATGTTGCACCCAAAGTAGACTATTTTTCTGAGCTGCCATTAGTCTGAAGGTTGTAGAGTGCGGATAAGCATTTTTACAGCCATGTCAGGTGGCTGAGATGACACAGTGGTGAAGAGCAATGGTGCTCATTCTTCACTAGAGCTGACACTGCTGATAGAACAAATGCAACAGCATAGATGCAGAAGAAGTAGCAGCAGTTCTTCTAAAGTTCATGAGGTATTCATAGGTACAGACTGTTGCTCTTTGGGTACTCCCGTTCATCTGAGCCCAGCTGTGACTTTGGTGTTTCCTCACTGATCCTGACAGTTTTCATAGAGTAGTATAGATGCCTACCTATAAATAATGTCCACTCCCCTGTGGCCATGTCCTATATGACCCCCACCCTAATAATCTATTCTAATTATAGACACCCTCAAGGCTTGCCACATGGTACCCACTGGAGAAAGCCATCTTCTGGCTTCTCCTGCTTCAATACGTAGCTTTGGGATATGCCTTTATTTCAATCATCGACAAGACCAGCTGGTCTCTGGAGCATGGAAGGGGCTTGCCAAGGGGACTTGCTAACTGGTTGCAGAATAGACTGGTAGTGGTTCCTGGACATAAAGGTAACACAATTACTTGCCTCACAAGTACAGCAGGTTAAATGCATTACTCTGAGAAATATGCACCAGTACACAAAATACATTGTATGTGCTTTTTAGCACTTTCTTATTTTAAGAAAAAATGAAGACATACATAACTGGAAAAATGCCTGTGAATTTGAAAAGAAAGAAGTGAAAAGAATGTATTGTATCAAAGAAGAAAATGCTTACATAGGTAGGTAATACAGATATGTTTGAAATAGCCTGCTGAGGTAGTCCTCTATTTTATATTGTGCTGTAAAATAATATGCAGCTACAACATGGTATGATAAAAGGTGAACTGTTACAGTCAAACTGTCTTGTGAGGGGCAATGTGTCACACATCATTAAAACCCTAAGGACAAGAGGGTGCCTTTGGAAGAAAATGGTCTTGCGCTAAACCCTTCAAGGGATGCAGACCTCTGCCCTCATCTTTTCGCAAGCATGTGCCACTTCATCTGAGATGGAAGTTATACAGGGAAAGATGCTTTAACCTCCTGGATGTGTCTCTGGGGAAGCTGCAGGTTCCCAGCTCCATGGTCAGTGGTCGCGCTGTGACTTGCCCTGCCGGTATCTCACTCAGGTAGTTTTGTTTGTCATCATCTTCCGCTATCTGGAAACCCATTTATATTGTGCAGTATGGAGCATATCAACAGATGCGCTGCTGGGTGCAATGTGGAGATGTGCTGTGTAAAGCTGACTCAGTGTCATGTGACCCTCACCGTTGGAAAGTGATCCCGGCTTCGTAGCTGCAGCTAAATCACACGGACACGCCACCTCAGTAGAAGAAACGGCAAAACTCATGCCGGCTGTGGAATATGTCTTCCTGTTTTAAAGAGAGAATGATTGATATACCCACTGCTGTCTGGCTTTTGTTTGCTTTGTTTTGGTTTGGTTTTGTTCCTTTAGTATGTTCAATACCAAATTGGTGTCCCTCAATTGAATATAGTCAAACATTACATGTAGAACTGTATTTTTCTTGCGGATCTGGTATTTTTTAAAGTAAACAGGCAGTTTTAAATAAAGCGCTTGAAGTCTAAAACTAGAACATGCTTCTTGGTGGTGTGTGCCATTTGTTACCCACTAATATTCAGGTTTCGTTCAAGTCCTATCTTCAAGTTTTAAATGAGGTTTCAGTGATGCACAAACCCTTAGGCTTGCCCTTTCTCCAAGCCCAAATGTCACCCCTAGCATAAAAAAAAATGCATATCCATGTGCACTACTTCAGACCAATTTAAGAACTTCACTGAAAGTGAAGTGGTTCAGAAGGCTGTCTTCACTGAGAGAAATGTCAGTCTGAGGACTGCACAATGTGTCATGAAGCGGGTTCCTAAAGCGGGTAGGTTTTCATCAGGAGAGGCAGTAAGGCACAATGCATTTCAGAGATGAAGCTTTGCCAGCCTGCGCCAGAGGTGACAGAATCACAGAATGGCTGAGGTTGGAAGGAACCTCTGGAGGTCACCTTGTATAATCCCCCTGCTCAAGCAGAGCTACCTACAGTAGGTTGCTCAGAGCTGTGTTCAGTTGGGTTTGAGTACCTCCATGGATGGAGACTCCACCATCTCTCTGGGCAACCTGTGCCAGTGCTCCAACACCCTCACGGTGAAAAAGTGTTTCCTGGTGCATGACGAAGTCAAGAATATGCCACCAATGTCATAGCAAATAGTACCCATAACATTTTGTACCTTACCTGATGGCTTCCCAATGTGACCTACTGTCACCCTCAATACTCCCGCTCTCCCATGTGTGACACCATACTCCCCATTTCCTGCAGTCAGCAGCTCCACCATCCCCACATGGTCCAGCCTTTACCTCCCCGAGTCTCCTCCATGCACTGGGCAGCTCAGCAGAGCACGCAGCAGGAGCAGAGGCACGGAGGGACAGTCAGCACAGCGCCCAGACCCCAGCAGAGCGGCAGCAGCATCCTGCAGCCACTGGCCATGATGTGATTAGTCAGGAGCCCTGCACGTCCCTGCAAGAACCTGGCCGTGTGGTTCATAAAGACAACTCCTCTCGCCTTCCCCCATTTTTTTAGGCAGGGAGGCACCCTCACCCCTAACGTCCTCAAGCTGGCACTGCTGGAGGAGCTTCTCCTGCAGCAGTGACATGGCAAAGGCCAGGGGCACCAGACAGAGCTGTACCTGAGTGAGCAGCCAGGGACTTGGACTCCAGGAGAGACTCTTTAAGAGGGGAAATACTTACTTTACTTTTTAACATGGCAAGCTTTATGTTTAACTACATGCAAAATAAAAATTACTTGTCTGACATTAATTTCAAGTTTTTTAAATTATATTACTTCAATTTTAATGATTACTTTTTAAATAGCAAAAGAAAGAAAGTCTTTATTTGCTTGTGGTGAAATATCCATTTCAGTTGGTATTTCAGCTGTTTCCCACTCCTCCTACTTTCCCCATAGAAAAGGGGGAGTTAAATATTAAAAAAAAAAAAAAAAAAAAAAAAAAAAGAAGAGGAAAGCAACACTATTGCTTTTAAAAATAACATTTTCTCTCACTTTCAACTTTCTGTCTTGAAGTGAGAGAAAAATAACACCAAGTAACATTTTGCTTTAGTTCCCAATGGATTATTTTTTTTTTTCTATCAGAGTGTTTTCCCTCTTTTTCTTTAGTGGAAAAAGAAGTTGGAAGTAAAAAAAAGGAAAAATAGTTTATTTAACTTCAGTGGGAATGAAATGGAAAAAAAAAGGAATTTCCTCTTGACTATTACAAAAAGACAAATTAGAAATTAATGATTTTGAATAAACTTATCCTGGAATTTACTATGAATAAACACATAGTTTTACATGAAAATAAAATGATCGCTTCTCCACCGTTGGAGAGAAAATAGAGCAGTTTTAAGTAATTAGATCCTGTTTACTAATTAGGATGACACTTAACATTCAGCCATAAATGATGATAAAAATATTGAAAGGAATGATACCCATTGTACTGCAAAGCCAGATGTATAATTAAAACAGCCGCAGCAGCAAAAACGACGGTAAGACAATGTGAGTTGGCATCAGGCAGCAGTTTTGAGCTTCCTTTGGGCAGTTTTGGAGCCTTCTGAACAAGAAGAAGAATGGTCTGTTGATACGCCGTATAGTTCGGGTTTCAGGAGGTGGGTTCTGCAGGTTTTTAATTGTTGTCGAAGGACTGCAAGTTACAGAATTACATTTGGCTTTAGGGACAAGATACAATTTATCTCCTACGGCACCAACCTGAAGAGCCCTGCAGACCAGGGGCTCAACATACGCTTCCTTTCAAGCCAGTTTTAGAGCTCCTTCTTGACTCAAGAGGCGGGGGAATCAAGCCACGGGTTTTGAATGACTACACGTACACTATCACGTGCTTAATTTGGGGGCGGCTGGAAGGTGAGAGCTCCCGCAAGGGGGTGTTGGCTGCCGTAACACGTACGTTCGGCCTGGCCGCAGGCTGCCTGAAACCTGTCTGCGGCATACCCTGTCCACGGCCCCGCTGGAAGACCGGCAGCTGTCTTGTATGCCAGGTGTCAGTCCTGGAACTCACTGCAAGCACAGCGGAGAAAAATACCGACGAGCTGTCGGTCTCTCGCTGCTCCGTCCTAGCTACTCGGGTGGCAAAGGCACATGGAGGTGCTCTAGAGCAAAGGGAGTGTTTTTTTTTGTTTTCTCCCCAGGCTGAATCATCTAAAGCTGCCTCTGGGAACCCAACAGCAAGTAGGTATTTTACATGATATTCTCATCTAGCTTTAAGACATGCCTTAAAATACTTTGCAGAGGTTGCCTAGCTCTGCTAGTTCTGCAGGATTTAAAACTGATTATTATTATTTTACAAGGGGCCATTCTCATGTTCTCTTGAGCACACTGGAATAGAAAAGGCATAGTGCTTCTGCATAGAGAATAGGAAGCAAGAAATCCAGGCAAGCATTACTTCCTAGAGTGCACTGATAGGCTTCTGAACATGGCAACGAGGGAACTGCTGGATCTGCCTACTTCAGAGGTCCAGCAGACCACGGTCCTGCACTGGGAACATCCCAGCTCTTCCAGGCCACAGCGATTTCACGTACTTCGTAGCTGCAACCAAGGTAGTGCATCATTTTACACCCTTGCCCAGGATTTTTTGTGCACGCAAACTACATTCCTGCAGGGGTCTTGATGGAGCCTTTTATTCTAGTTCTCTTTCAGAGACTCTGGATTTCACCTAAATATGTGTAGTAAGTTACAACGAAATGCAGCCTTTTCCTGTGAGAATAATTTGTGACTCTGATATTGCCTAAACAGGTTTTAGTCATTCTACTGATGTACCTTTTAGTCTTACTGCCACAATAATCCAGTTCTTTAACCATTTCAATTACAACAAAAATTCATACTTTTTGCATAGAACTTGATACTCTTACAGAATAAACAGTAGGAATGGTTAACTTCATTTTACAAGTCTCAAAACAAATTCCAGAGTTGTTCATTCAGACAACCTACAAGACTGACCGTCTGCTTCCTTTCCACATTCTTACACTTTCTATTGTGGCTTAATAGCAACATTACTAGTGGTGCAATTTTGCAGCATCATTTTGGCTTTTTTTTTGGCTTCCCTTTGTTTTCTGTCTACTGTTTATCTGTCTGCTCCATGCACTCCAATAGGCTGATACAAAGTGAAGATGATTTAAGGATGTTTTTCCTCTGGTCTTTTCTTTCTACTTTATCTACTCTTTAATTTAATAAGGCATTCCTAGTCATCAGTATTTTGCAGTAGGTTGGGATGTGCTGACTAAGGGTCACACTGCAGAATTTAGTGAATGGCCTGAGTGGAGAGTGTGCAGCAGGGCTGCCCAGAGAGGGCAGCAAGCTGAGCATTTTGCTCAAGGGCCTCTGTTTTGGGAGTGGGCAGAGACCACCACCACTCTGCATTCTGATATACAGGGGGTCACCGCCAGTGTTTGCCTTGTGCCCATGGGAGTCTCTACTGGTCCCACCACAGCAGTGCCCCAAGAGTCCTTGTGGAGCTGGAACCATACCATGGGACAGACAAGGGTCTGCCATGATTTCTCCCTAAGAATTGTCCTGATTTTTTTTCAGGTATCCTGTTTGCCAAATGTTGCATGATAACTTCTTTGGGTGATGCTAGAGTGCTGTTACCATATTTCTGAAATAGAGAGAAGTTTTGTTCTTATTCATTACTGGCAAAGGCAGTAGAGCAACAATGTTAGAGCCATTGCTGAAAAGTATGATTTCCAATGCAAAAAATATAGATCCATGACCAAGCAAATTTCAAAATGCAGAAAAGAAGCATTATTTTTAATGTTCTTTCTAAATATTCCATTCATTTTTACCCAAGATAGCTTGAACTTCTTTGGTTTTGGTTGGGTTTTTTTTTCCAAATTCTCTTCATGCTGGTTTCAACAACTTTTTGAATTCCAAATTTAAATGGTTTAGTCTTCAAAACTTAAGGAAGGCAATATTTGTATTAGCCAGGTCTGATATATTGTACTGCAGTCACCCTGCATACACGCTTTTGAGATAGCAGCTATTATATTGTTATTATGCAGCACAATAAAATGTGTTTGTATATATCATGTACACAATATATGTAAAGCCTCTTCCTCCTCACAGTAATTCTACAACTACAACTTTTTACATACAGGAATAATTTTTTTCTAGCACTGAAATGCTGCTATTTCAGGGATAACACACAGTATGCTGCAGTTGCACTCAGTTTTGTGAAAAGACGTGAATGAATATATCCTTTCCAAGAAAAGTCATGGAATTACATTGCACAGACAGAATGTAATCTCCATTTTTGGGTAACACAAAGGCTCTGGATTTTAGCAACATGTGGTCAGAGCGTGTTTTTTCACGTTTCATTGAGAAAATCCCGGTTCTGCAAACCATAATGTGTCAACTATGTAATCGTTTTACTAGGTTTACTAATAAATTGAGGGAATAGTGTTATTTATCTGGACATTCTTACCACAAGCACCACTTGTTTTCTTTGGATGATTTGCACTGGGTTAGTTCAGTCACAGTAGCTTTTGTCATCATGGAGAAAAAGCACCCAAGCAATTCCTTACGACACATGGGCCATAAAATTATTTGTTGTTATATTCCTGCATTCGCATGTTCTATTTTTAACAGCATTAAGATCATTATAGATGATTCATTCAATGAAAAGTTTTGCTTATCTCCAGAGGAGTCTCTGATTAGCTTTTCATTTTCCAACATGTCAAAGCTGTAGGCTTTTTTTGGCTGAAAAAGATGTTCCAGATACTGTGCAACTTTCTGTGATAATACCTGTTAGTACAGGCTTTCAGGCTGTGGGCACTTGGGGAAAAGTAGAGTAAGAGCAAAGAGGTGACTAGCAAGAGGCCATGGCATTGTCAATTGAATTTGGAAAGTAATTACATAAATAAAGGATGGGCAGCTGTAGGAAGAGATTTGGACAGATGTAGTAGGAATCTAAACAAACATTAAACTTGATCGCTTCTCTCCCCATGCACTCTCCTCGGGATAATCAGCGCCCCAGATGTGGGATGGGAATTCGTCATCTGGGGAAAAAAGGGGGAGAGGGTTGATTCTGCCACAATTCCCCTTCAGCCTCAACCCTGCAAACCCAAGGCATTGCAGAAAGGGTGGACACTGGCCAAAAGAGTCACCTCATCTCCTCAGACAAGCAGAATGATTTCTTGCAGCAAGTCACCTGTGGTCCCGATGGGGCAGGACACCAGCCATGCAGTCAGCACCTCTGGTGTCTCCTGACTCTCAGGATCCCTGCAACAGCTCTCATTTTCTCCTCTGGGCACTTACGAAAGGTGACCAGTGCTGACTGCACTCACCAACCACCTCCAGGATTTTAGATGGAGCAAACAGCTCCTTATGATTTTAATCCAATTTCAGCCTTTATCAAATGTATGGACTGTCCTGTGGAGGTGCAATTACCACAGTGAGAATTTAAACCTATTGATGACAGACTAGATTTTCCAAATTGCTCCTGAGAGGGCACCTGAAGGTTCCCATGCACCTACAGACCACACTGAAGCCCCTGCTGTAATCAACAGGACTGGTTGTCCAAAGCAGGGGCACAACATCACGTTGCAGGTTAGCTATGAAGCGTGCTGCTCTTCAACTTCTTTTCAAGCAGTACCAACACACTCTGGCTCCAAGTCCAAAAGCTAATGGGATGCTCTCATGAGTAAGCATTTTCCAGACTAAGTACACTCTGAACTCCACGTCTTTGGGGAGAAATTTCTCAAGATTGCTTGCAGGCTCCTACCTCCTTCCATCCCTGCATTGTGCCACTGGTGGCTTGGCCTGTCCATCCACTATTGTACCAGCAGCAAGGTCACAAGGACTAATCAGGGGCATCTAACCTATCTCCAACTTGCTGTTGCCTTGCTGTCTGACCAGGGGTAGCCACTAGAATTGTCATTCCATGAGAATTGTTTTCCAGTGGCTTCTAGACAAATTTCCATTTAAAAGCTTTTTTTAGGGTTTGGTTTTGTTTTGCTATTTTTTTCCTGAGCATGAGCAGGAAAACATACACCAGAATCTAATAAACACTGAAAGCCAAGATGGGTTATTTTGGGTTGATGCATCTACAGTGATATTTTGCACTGAGAATTTAATTAACAGTTCTTTTGATGATAAATAAAACAGAATAAAATCCAGCTCATCTTCCAAGGGCTGAATTTGTTCTCTACTGTTAATGCCAGTAAAAATTAATAAAACCTTCTTTTAGTGAGGATAGTAAGTTTAGGTAATTCTGCAAGAATGAGAGGAGCCCACCTACCAAAGGAAACAATGTGTTTTACATTTGTCACATAGATATATTTATATTAAATCATGTATTTGACCTTCATTATTCTCCTGTTTTCTCATTTATAAACTGCAGATTTGCTTGGTTTTGGAAAGCTGTTTGAAATACATAGGAGAAAAGGTAGATATAAGTTCTCAGAGAACAGCAAAACCAGAGGTATTTTTTCTCTGGATTTTTGTTTGCATTTGTTTTCTTCTGCTCGATTTCCTACATGTATGTTTTGCTTTTAAGGAGTTTTCTACTAATGTCACTCAGTGGTTTGGGTTTTTTTACCTTAAGCATTTATGCTCTTGATGTCATTGATTCAAAAAGGAGGGAGATGTTGTCACTATGCAAATGAGTGAAGGTGAGATTTCATAACATGAGAGGATTATCATTCTCCTTTTGCTTTCCCTTTTTCTGTCTCCTAGCCTGAGGGGTCTCCTCATCTGCTCTCCAGATACATTTTAAGCATGCTGTGATAATATTAACAAAGGGAGTTCATCATATCAGAGAGTTTATTGTTCTCAGAGAATTTAAGATCCAGGCACATTGAAGAGAAGTCTACTGTAAACGGTTTGGTGTTGTCCGTCCCCCCCCCCCGCCCCAGGAAAAAACGTAAAAGACTGAAAAGTTTACTGTGTTGGGGTAATAGGATATCCAATACTATACGGTAGTATAGCTCTCTTTGTACTGGTGATACAATGCCTCTGGCTTAGCATAACTTCATTATGCAGTACGCCTAGTTTACTGAAATTCTGGAAGCGGATAACAATAATTAAGCAATAAGACATGACAAGTAGTATTTTATTATGCAATCCCAGAATGCCTAGGTGAGTTGTTAGGCACATGGCCAACTGCTTTGAACCACCTGGAAGAATTATTTTTACACATATTGTGGATAGTAGTAGAGAATGATCTGATTTGCTTGCAGCTATGCAGTTACCACATCCTAATCACCCTGGTAAGAGCTCATCTGCTTAGTAACTAGACTGATATTGACTTAAGTAAGAATGATCAGGGGTGAACATTGCTGCTGGTTTGATGGCTGATGGGGATAAACGCATGACCCAGGGCATGACAATAGGCCCTTAGTCCCCAGGCAGAGCCCCAAAATGCAGCTGTGGGTGTTATTATAAGCTGAGACTGACTGCAGGTGTTTCAGGTTTGGAGGAAGGGCCACAAAAAGGCAACATCCTTGGGTAAGCGTAGGGTATGCCTAAGGAATAAGGCATACATGAGCTTTAAATGTGTGGTCAATGTTTCAGAGGGGCTGTAACAATGTGTAAATTGACCTGAATAGCTTCTAGTCTTCTTTTTTTGAAATACTTAAGATTTTTTCATTCAATGGACTTAACCTATCCGAAAAGGTTACATTTCCAGTAAATAGAATATCCTTAACATGGACACTTCATTCTCTGATGTCCAGTTTAGTCAATTATTGCCTTGATTTTCAAATTTGTTTGTGCACCTTTCCAAGCCTTAGCTCACACTGGGTCTAATCTGGGGCATAATGAAGTCACTGCAAAAATCTCAATTGTTTTAATGGGATGAGAATTGAGCCCGGTGGTTTTACAGCTTCAGGATACTAGCAGGTTAAAATTTGTAGCATTTGTCTAGTCCAGACCACAACAACTGCACCTCTTGTTTTCATTGCAGCTTTAATAACATGACAGTCTGTCCTTGTGCATTGCTACTTGTGCTTTGTACATGTGCATTGGGTAACAATCACATCAGGGTTTCCCAACAGTAGCCATTACAAGTTAAGTTTGAAAACTGCACTGTGAATATTGGGAACAGTCATGCTCTCTAAGAAAGACACCAAATTGGGTTTCTAGGTTAGGAAGGAAATCTCTGTCTGCTCCCTGTATCGTCAGGAGAGGAGGAGATGGTGTTCAGAGCGGGAGCCTAACTGGGGTGCTGTGAGCAGCACTCTGCAGGAGCACCCCTTCTCCTCTGCTCATTGCAGTGGAGCAGGAGGATGCTGAACCTTTCCCTTCAGGACACTAGATTAGATACCTAAAAAATTAACTGTGGTAACTTAAGCTTATAATGTTAAAATTTTGTATGGTATATGGAAAGTGACTGAGTTACTAATTTTGAATGAAAGCTAAAGTAGCTTTGAGTGCTCAGCTGGTGACAACTCCCCAGTTCTTAGAAGATACTGAATATCCAGCATTGGTGTGTAAAGGAAGCCCAGCTGAAGTGAATGAACACTTTATCACTTGTTCAGTGGTCTCATTGCTGAGTTTCATCTAAACTGTCCAAATAAAAAGGTAGCTGATGAAATGACTGGAGATGAACCTCTTGATTTTGCTTCTTGACATATTCATTGACCACCAGGATGCCCTGAGGGAAAAAACATTGATGTATACTTTAGGTGAAAGAAAGCTCATTTACTTTGCCTTTTTTCCTCTGTGTCCATATCATGTTGGTAGACGCTGACCCATAACCTCATCCTATAATATCGATTTGGGTTTGCTCTCAACGAATATCACCTGGTTATCTAGCAACACACACAGGTCACAGCCATTTTGTAATGCAGGTCATTCAATAAAAGGTTTGTTTTCCATCAAATAAGTTTCACTGGTATTCAAACTGAAATTTAATGAAATAATGAAAGGTACCTCAAATGTGCAAACAATGACTGAATAACTCATTACTGCATTCATATCTCTTCAATAAAAATTCTTTCCCTCAGACATACCAGCACTGCAGTTTAGTTCTTCCTATTTCCAGGGTGGGATCTGCATCACCACTCAGTCATCATTACGGTGCATAGGACAACCAGAGTAGCAAGAAAGGTTACTTAAGTTTATTTGCAGCTGGGGAGGTCAGGGAGTTGAACTGAACTCTGCAAGGGCTCCCCTGCCCTCCACTGCATTGACTATACTGGAAGGTAAGAAAGACAAGCCTTCTAACTATGGTCTCGGATATAAATGCCTACAGTGAATATGTACTGAGCAGTATGCAAACTATGCTGTATTTCTAAAAATCCTTGTCTTGGAGCATGAAAGGCAAAGTTAGCCCAGTTCCAGAAGAGAAGGAGATTGTGCCATGCGTTTTTACTTTCTCAATGAAAAAAGCTTGATGGGACTTTACTAAGCTTTCAGCTCTCTCCAGATCTGTACAATGAACCAGTGAGTCACAGTACAAAATCATTAACGATGCCATTATTCGGATGCTTACAAGTACTGTCCAATAAGGTGTTTGAAGGAAAATTGATTTTCTGTTCTTAATAAGTCAAGGGCCTATAAGCAGTTTTGCCTTGAGTGTTGCCTCTGGAACATCATTTTGTACTACTTTTTCTACGCTTCAGAATGCAAATTCAGTAAATGCATTAACACAAAATTCTATGCACCAGTTACAAATGAGGTTTATTTTCTTTAAAAATATTTCTAACTAAAATTGGAATGGAGATGTTTTATAAATTAACAGTGTTCATGGTTAGGCAAACTCAGCTGCTTCTCCTCTCTACAATGTTATCCCTTCAGAAAACCCATCACGCTCTTTTCCCATTTTTATGCTAAGTGCTAAATGAGAGCACTGATCATCCTTACCCAGGAGGCCTGACTGGGTTCAGTATTGACATTATTCCCTTTGTGAGTCTGTGGCTGATGGTGAATATGGTAGATTCCTGAAAATAATGTATTGATCAACCTGATGATAGGAACAGAGCAGGACATAAAAGAAGAGGAAAGCCTCTAGACAAGCTGTCTAATTCCTGAAAGAACTTCCAAGCAACTCTTGCAAATTAGTCACTTTTTACATAGGGAAGTTTTATCTTGGCAGTTTTCTGCTCCTTACCCTGCAGTTCACCACCTATTTCCTGAACTTCACAGGAGGTCAAGCCAAGCCCTTTGGATCAGCTGTTCACCAAGTCATCTTTGAACAAATTCCCAAGAGACTGTGGAAAGGTCTTTCATCTTCATTGCATCATCTTTCTTCATTATTTCTATCCTGAGAGTCCTGCTGGCTAGTCCTAACATAGTTGCATATTTCAAGGTCACAATACAAGATTAATAAATTTCAGACTATACGTACAAAATTTCATTCGTATCCAGTCTCAGGCTAATAGGGCTGTATTCAGGCACAGGCACAAAAACCCAAGCAGTGCAGTTGTATTTCCTGGGAATATTTCACTTGCTTTATGTAAGGTTTTGGGTACCAGGTGCAGCGTCCCCAGCTTTCTCCAGCCCCAGGACCTGAGTGCCAGATGGGGCCAACCTCACTGATCAGCCTGTTGTCCCACAGGTCTGTGCACACACTCCTCGATGAGGCAGGAGCCAGCAGCTTTGTGAAGAGATGGCACTTGACTGCAACCTCAGCTTGACACCTGCTCCCGTGCTCTGAGCCTCATGCACAGGACAACGAAAATGGTGAGCATCTGCAAATGCAAGCATGTGTGTGGATACCCATAGACATATGTATGCCAAGAGGATTTACTGTGCTTTCTTGTCAGTGTAAAAAGGACTATATTTTCTGAAAATATTGCTATAAACTGATGCAAGTCAGGCCTGTGTCAAACTCTGGGAGCATGAGAGCAGAGATTTTGAAAAATATGCTCCTGAAGCTAGAGACCTATATCTATATTTAAAGCATAATCTAATTTCTAAGTGGAGTTTCCCCACTGGCTTCCTATAGGCAAAGGAATCTTACAGGAGACACTTATAAAGAAAACACTAAAAAATCCTGGCTGTACATATGCCAATATGTATTTCAGTTATAGACACTGAAAGCAGAAAAGACGCATCATACGTATCCCACTGCCAGCACTGTTGTCTCCCTGCATTATATTGTCTAATCTTTCTTGTCCTTGGAGTCTTGTAAATCTGTTATTCAGGTTTAAATGAACACAGACTAAGTAACTGATCAATAATAGGTATGCCATAGATTCACGGAGGAATGCATAGTAAATCAAGATTTTTCCTTAAATGTATTTCCCACAGCATTCTCCTGGAGAAACTGGCTGTTCGTGCCTTGGACAGGCGTACTCTTCACTGGGTAAAAAACTGGCTGGATGGCTGGGCCCAAAGAGTTGTGGTGAATGGAGTTAAATCCGGTTGCCGGCCAGTCACAAGTGGTGTTCCCCAGGGCTCAGTATTGGGGCCAGTCCTGTTTAACATCTTTAGCAACGATCTGGACAAGGGGATCGAGTGCTCCCTCAGTAAGTTTGCAGATGACACCAAATTGGGAGGGAGTGTTGATCTGCTGGAGGGCAGGCAAGCACTACAGCGGGACCTGGACAGGCTGGATCGATGGGCCAAGGCCAATTGTATGAGGTTCAACAAGGCCAAGTGCCGGGTCCTGCACTTGGGTCACAACAACCCCAGGCAACGCTACAGGCTTGGGGGGGAGTGGCTGGAAAGCTGCCCGGCAGAAAAGGACCTGGGGGTGTTGGTCGACAGCCAGCTGAAGATGAGCCAGCAGTGTGCCCAGGTGGCCAAGAAGGCCAACGGCATCCTGGCCTGTATCAGCAATAGTGTGGCCAGCAGGACTAGAGAAGGGATTGTCCCCCTGTACTCGGCCCTGGTGAGGCCGCACGTCAAGTACTGTGTTCAGTTTTGGGCCCCTCACTACAAGAAAGACATTGAGGTGCTGGAGAACGTCCAAAGAACAGCAATGAATCTGGTGAAGGGTCTAGAGCACAAGTCCTCTGAGGAGCAGCTGAGGGAACTTGGGTTCTTTAGTCTGGAGAAAAGGGAAGACCTTATCACTCTGTACAACTACCTGAAAGGAGGTTGTAGCAAGGTGGGTGTTGGTCTCTTCTCCCAAGTAACAAGTGATAGGACAAGAGGAAATGGCCTCAAGTTACATCAGGGGAGGTTTAGATTGGATATTAAGAAAAATTTCTTTGCTGACAGGGTTGTCAAGCATTGGAACAGGCTGCCCAGGGAAGTGGTTGAGGCACCGTGCCTGGCGATAATTAAAAGATGTGTAGATGTGGTGCTCAGGGACATGGTTTAGTGGTGGACTTGGCAGTGATAGGTTAATGGTTGGATTTTATGATCTTAAGGGTCTTTTCCAACCTAAATGATTCTGTGATTCTATGATTCTAAGATAACTCCCAAATAAAATGTAGAGAAATATAAATTCCCACTCATTACACAATTCAATGCAACTGAAGTGCAGAGCAATGTTTGAACCTTCCCAAGTCCCAACACTTTCTTGGTCACACATTGAACCTAAGCATTGGAGCATCTTTGCATTTCTCCTCCATTTGGTATACACCCTCCCTGATGTTTAACCCATAATATAATGAAACATGAAAGTACTTAGCTGCTGACTGAAGCCCTGATCTTCTGACATATTCTGTGTGTGCTTAACTGTCTGCATGGTCAGTGAGACTCAAGGCAGAAAACCCAACATGCGTTATGGGCAGTCATTGACAAACCTCTGCACGACCACGGCCATGAAGGGAGCATCAATGAACAACAAGGGAACAGGTTTGTGTCTATGGGGTTTATGTACCTGCAGTATTTTGGGAATCTGACTCAACCATCTTCAAGATATTAATAAGAACTTCACACTTCAATAAGAATGTTAAAAGTAAACTTTTTTTCACAGATTTTAAACTTTTATGTACTTTGCTTTTATGGCTTTCTATTTATAAGCATACATAAAATCTATAAAATGACATACACTTTTCAGCATCTTCAGTCTTCAGATAACACACTACGAAAGCTGGAAAGGTTTTTGAAGTTTGTAACTTAAAAGCAGCCCACATACAAGAAAAAGATTGTTTCCAAACATGAAGTTAAATGAAGCTTAAATATAGTAAAATATTGTTGCTATCTTTAGAGCCAAAATTGCTGATCTTTTAGTTCATTATTATATCTATATAGAGTATTTGGTAACCATAAGCATTATGCCAGTATTTTATGTATAAGGTTTATTGACTTGCTTTCCCACCAACTCATTAAATTTTTTTTTTTTTTTTTTTTTTTTTTTGAGAAGAAACACATTGTCTGAAAAGCAAGCTCACTACTTGCTTTAAGTTTTTCTTCTCACACGATCAGGTCCTTGGATGTCAACTATTCTACTTGTAGAGCAGTACACAGGATAGCAGGTTTCAGCTCAAGGAAGTAAATGGACAAACAGTTTGATTGCAGATGTGTTACCATATTAGATAAAGATCCTGTCTTATGAAGTTAAAACAAGCGTATTTACTGCCTTAGGAATACATTCTGTCCTCTCACCCCAGATCAAGAGGGGTTTTTTTAAATATTATGAGACTTTAAAAAAGAAAGTTTTAAGTTTGTTGGGTTTGGGGTTGTTTTTTCAGTTTGTGGGTTTTTTTTTTTTTAATTTGCCGTTTGAAACTCATAGGTCTTGTTTCTAAGCTTTTCTCAAAAAACATGTAAGCTAGAAACTGTTGTTAAATGAAAGCAGAGTCTCATATTCACAGGATTGCAGGAGCAGGCACTTTCCTTTATAAGATGCTAAATATTCTAAGAAGGATGATTTCAGCCCCTCTTGGCATGTTTTGCCTCCTTTATTTCAATCCTGCTACAATAAGCCCAGCTTTCCCTCGCTGTTTTCTACAGTACTGCCACCTGACTACGCCTACTGAGTCTAGCCAAGTGTTACACATACAGCTGAGCAGGATACAGCCACGGGCTAGCCACAGATTACTGCCAAACAGCGCATGATAATCACATTTTACTGCCTTTCTCTGAAACAGGGGTGCCAATTTGTGTCTCTCTACCCTGCCACTAATGCTCATAATATGTGCAAGAACTTAATTGCATTTGCAACACCATCCACTCTCTCAAACTTCCTTGAAACCTGTCCAGAAATCCAGAAGTCACAGGGAGGAGGAAGGAGGGAAGCCAACAGACAGACAGACAGACAGTGTGATCACGCCAGTCCCACGCCCCTGGAAACCCAGCTGGAAACTCAGCTCAAATTCCACAAGTCTCTGCAAATTGCTGTAACACAGAAGGGAATTCGTAACATGCAATGCTAATTTCGGTTGCTTGGCTGAGCAGCAGGCCAGTTTAGGTGGCCGTCTGACAACGGCTTGCTCTTGCACATGCCTTGGTCAGGTGGATTACAGCAGAGGGACCAGCTGGGGACAGAAGGTGCCATTTGATTTCTTATCTGTAGCCATATAGTCTGTTGATTTGCTTGTATTGTACTCAATGTAGCACTTAGTAAGATAATTACCTGGAAAAAAAAAAATCAGCGTAACTGTGATAAATAATTGGACTGCAGTAAAAATAGATAAATGCTGCAGGCAGAGAGTTGTGAGCCCATACATACGTTGAGGGAGTACAGTATTAACCTGTCATTTAAATCAATCCTGTGAAAGAAAAAATTCAAGCAGAGCTGACATTCTGCTTTGGGAAATCCGGAACCAGCAAAATTTCTGTGTAATGATTAATAAGGAGAGCGTCTGAGTGTATATTTACATGTCATATAAACCCTCCATCTTAGAGAAAACACTTAGCAGAAATCTTTTGGCAGACTTTATTCACGCAGGTAGCTGACTGCAGTGAAAGGGCGAGTGGCACAGGGCATCGTCTCTATAGTAACACTGTCACCAGAGGCTTGCGAACTGTGTTTCCAAGAGCAGAGCTGCACAAGCTAAGTGGAGCTATCACAGGTCTCCTTTCCCAGCTTTGGCCCTGCCCCGAATAGCTGCGCTGCCTCTTGCTTCCCTGGCAGCTTAGAAGAAACGTAGCCTGCGACTACACTGCTGCCAGCCCAACGTGGCTTCTCCTTCTTGTTATCAAAACGTTCGGCATGGTATGTAACACTGGAAAGCACAGACAAACACAGCAACCCGCCTGCTTTAAGTTTTAATTTGTTATTGTAAGCCTAAGGGAAAATGCCATCCATGAAGTTTTCCATAAAGCATAAATGGGGAACGGAGTGGAAAAAAAGAAGACAAGTGAAGATTTTCCCACTGTGCTATCCTCTTTTTGGTGGTGTGATGGGCTGAAAAGCTGGTTTAAAACCAGAGCTCTGCAGGTGGCTGCAGAAGACAAGTGCAGTCTGTACCACCAGGCTCTGAAGAAATTTCCAGTTTGATTGCTCAGAAGCAAGTTGCCCTGAAAGGTGCTATACCATCAGGAACTGCTGCCAAATGTGCTCCTCTGGAAGTTTCAGGCTTTTAGCTCTAGGACCCCATCCAACTGGAGGCTCAGCAGTGATGATAAAGCAAAGCTTACAATCAGCTAAGCTAGATGGAGAGTAGTCTCTTTGATGCAGGCAAGGAAGGTTGCTTTTCTCAAACAACAGCACTTGAGATTTCCTTTGTATTGTTTGCTTTTCTTGCATTTTATCTGGACCAGCGAAATGGGGGACCTTGAGGCTTCTCACGCATACCTTGCTATGAAAATAAGTTAGTATTGCATTCCAGTATCAGTCTCGTACAAAACAAGGGGCTGTATATTACAATGTTTTTGTCCTTTGCCACCTAAAAACATGTCAATATTTTTACTTCTTTCTGCTGTAGTGCTCTCAGTCCTCCGTCTTCATTAGTCTTAACTCCTATCTGAAGGCAATGCTGGCGGATGGCTGAACTCCCTCGCGCAGCACAGGGAGTTGTGCCAGAACAGATTGCAAGGAGAGTGATACAGCACAACTCAGCTCCCTCCTTCTCTCCTCAAGATAGAAACTGTGCTTTGGAAAAAACAAGCCTCCCCACTAAGCATGCTCAGAAGCCACCCACCGTCTGCTGATTACTGTCAGCATCCATTTATGGCCTGAAAGGTGAAACAAGAAGTCAAGCTTCAGCCTTTTTCTGAGGTACAAGAGAGTGAATCACTTTTTCTGTAGTCTTGAAAAATGTAAATAGTTGATGAACTACAGGTTACCATAGTCTCCTAGCCCCTTCTCCTGCACTATATTTATGACATAGGGACCAGCCTAAAATCCATCTCCATATAAAGATCACATATCCACCCCCTGTGCAATGAGCTGTTAAGGTAAATGCATTTAGGTGAATCCTAGATGATAACTAAATTCCCAATATCCTATACTTTGAATGAAAAAAGACTTTGCCTTGACTTATAGATTTCCTCCTGCAAGAACCAATTTCTCTGGCCCTTTCTCTTGGATTTTTCAAATGTCATCATTTTCAGTGCTGATAGTTTAATTCACCATTGGTAAAAAACTCCAAGAAGTACTACAACAGTGGTAAATTCTATCACCTCCACCAGAGTGTTGAAGGGATTTGAGATTAGACAAGTAGCCCCCAGGTTACTCCTGAACATTGCAGAGTGTCAAGCTGACAAAATAGAGGGAAGGGTAACTTTAAGGGTTAGGTCACAAGTAAGTGTGAGAACAGAAATACCGCGTTCAGAGCAATGCAGAAATCTTAAAAGCCAACTCATTAGCTGAAATTTTGAGGAAAGGCTAAAGATTACCAAATGAAAATAAACTTTAAAATTCTTTTTTTTTCCTTCCAATTTTTTAATTCAGTGTGGTTTTCTAAAGCAGAACTTGGCCAAAGGGCTGTTTGAGAAGGCTTATTCAAGGAGCTTGTAGCTCCTTCGTAGCCACTAGCAGACAGGAATATTGTCTGTTTATTTCAACACATGAGAAAAATCAAAGCAATCCTGACATCAGAGTCACCATAAAAAGAGGCTCGTCTGGTAATTCAAACTATATGGGTTTTGACAAAGAACAGTCACGGAGCCTGATAGTAAAGTTTGTTCCTTGGTTGCTCTATAGCTAGAACAATTCTCATGGTTTATTGCACTACTTCACTGAAAACAGTTTACTCTCTAATTTTCAACAGTCCCCAGTTGCGTTAGAAATTCCAGCCCAACGCTGTTATGTTATTCCATGAAACCTGGTATTATGCATCTTCACAGCTCACACATGCTTTTACTCTGAATGGCTTTATTTAGATTATTGCAGCTAGCACAGAAAGAATCATTATAACATCTCCTTGATGAAGCACACAGCTTGTACAATGCACACACAATATCATTGCTCTTGGATTACCTCACATGGAACTGCCCCAAGATGGGACGTGAACCTCGCTGTATGCCTAAGGAGGCACTGCACAGCTTTGACATTGCATGGCTTCATATGCTAGTGAGCACCAATAAAGAATATTCCAGCTGAAATCGTGGATTACATGCAACCTCCCAACAGGCTAAAAAGTCTCAAATCTATGCACCGCCAAAATAAATAAGTACATAAAACCCTAAACCCCTTCACTTAGGAATATCCTATCTGTTTGGGGCCAAATATGTCTCTTTGGTCATGCTCCTGTAGCCTCTTGAATTTAATGGGTAACCAAGGGCCAAAGTCTGTGAAAATGAACAGGAGAATGAGAACAGACATAAAGTAAGAGCCATACAACCTCTTTTTTTTTTGGTATCATGGTCACTTTTGTCTCCAGAAAGAATGAATAATATCTTTAACTCTGATCTCTCATCTTGGATTGTTTCAGTTACTGGGTCTTATTTTTTCCTAATCAAAGCACAGCAACTACTTTGATGAATCAACGTTTGGCTAAGAATCAACTTTAGTCAAATAACAGCTTTGAGTTTCTGAAACAGTTCTTGCAGGCTTGGGTAAGTACAACTATAGATGAGGACCAGAGCTATGCCCAGGTCCATTAGTGAAAGTAAGAGCAACGCCATGGTGATCAATGGAATTATTTTGCTTCAGATGAAAACGGTTTGGCAGGGACATTGCAAAGGGACATTAACTGAAATGTTTTCTGATGACATAAATGACCAGAATGGTTTCTATATTGTTTTAAATGTATGTTTGTTCACTTCTGTTTTCCAGTGTGGTACCCAATGTATACGTTTATAATCACTTGCCCAAGCACAGTATTTGCTAATCAGGACACATGATATCCAGACTAGTGATTCAGTAGTCTACCTCTCACTGCTGGCACCTGAAACTGGAAAATACATAGAATCATAGAATTGTTTAGGTCAGAAAAGACCTTTAATATCATCGAGTCCAACTGTTAACCTATCACTGCCAAGTCCACCACTAAACCACATCCCTAAGTACCACATCCACACATCTCTTAAATACCTCCAGGCATGGTGACTCAACCACTTCCCTGGGCAGCCTGTTCCAATGCTTGACAACCCTTTCAGTGAAGAAATTTCTTCTAATATCTAATCCCGATGCAACTTGAGGCCATTTCCTCTTGTCCTATCACTTGTTACTTGGGAGAAGAGACCAACACCCACCTTGCTACAACCTCCTTTCAGGTAGTTGTACAGAGTGATAAGGTCTTCCCTTTTCTCCAGACTAAAGAACCCCTCAGCTGCTCCTCAGAGGACTTGTGCTCTAGACCCTTCACCAGATTCATTGCTGTTCTTTGGACGTTCTCCAGCACCTCAATGTCTTTCTTGTAGTGAGGGGCCCAAAACTGAACACAGTACTTGACGTGCGGCCTCACCAGGGCCGAGTACAGGGGGACAATCCCTTCCCCAGTCCTGCTGGCCACACTATTTCTGATACAGGCCAGGATGCCGTTGGCCTTCTTGGCCACCTGGGCACACTGCTGGCTCATCTTCAGCTGGCTGTCGACCAACACCCCCAGGTCCTTTTCCGCTGGTCACTTTCCAGCCGCTCCCCCCCAAGCCCGTAGCGTTGCCTGGGGTTGTTGTGACCCAAGTGCAGGACCCGGCACTCAGCCTTGTTGAACCTCATACAGTTGGCCTTGGCCCATCGATCCAGCCTGTCCAGATCCCTCTGTAGCGCCTTCCTACCCTGAAGCAGATCAACACTCCCTCCCAGCTTGGTGTCATCTGCAAACTTACTGAGGGTGCACTCGATCCCCTCGTCCAGATCATTGATAAAGATATTAAATAGAACTGGCCCCAGTACTGAGCCCTGGGGAACACCACTTGTGACCAGCCACCAACTGGATTTAACTCCGTTCATCACAACTCTTTGGGCCTGGCCATCCAGCCAGTTTTTTACCCAGTGGAGAGTATGCCTGTCCAAGGCATGAGCAGCCAGTTTCTCCAGGAGGATGCTGTGGGAAACGGTGTCAAAGGCTTTGCTAAAGTCTAGGTAGACAACATCCACAACCTTTCCCTCATCCACTAAGTAGGTCACCTTGTCACAGAAGGAGATCAGCTTAGTCAAGCAGGACCTGCCTTTCATAAACCCATGCTGACTGGGCCTGATCACCTAGTTGTCCTGTACGTGTCACGTGATGGCACTCAAGATGACCTGCTCCATAACCTTCCCTGGCGCCGAGGTCAGACTGACAGGCCTGTAGTTCCCTGGATCCTCCTTCTGGCCCTTCTTGTAGATGGGCATCACATTTGCTAACCTCCAGTCAACTGGGACCTCCCCAGTTGGCCAGGACTGCTGATAAATGATGGAAGGTGGCTTGGTGAGCACTTCTGACAGTTCCTCAGTACCCTTGCGTGGATCCCATCTGGCCCCATAGACTTGTGTGTATCTAAGTGGTGTAGCAGGTCACTGACCATTTCCCCTTGGATTATGGGGGCTTCATTCTGCTCCCCATCCCTGTCTTCCAGCTCAGGGGGCTGGGTGCCCAGAGAAAAACTGGTCTTACTATTGAAGACTGAGGCAAAGAAGGCATTAAGTACCTCAGCCTTTTCTTCAGCCTTTGTGACTATGTTTCCCCGGCATCCAATAAAGGATGGAGATTCTCCTTAGCCTTCCTTTTGTTGCTAATGTATTTATAGAATAGAATATAGAATTTATATTACAGTAGAAATATAAATACAGAAGAAATATTCCATTCTTTCTTTTGCCAAGACTGCATTTACTGAACAAGAGGCATGTGCCATGGGTGTCATTTTTCCTTCACTTAAACCCATCGTATTTATTATTCCCTCTCTTCCACTGAAACAAAATAATAATGGGATATGCTGGTGATGGCTGAGCTAAAATACGGTTTAAGGCTGTCTGCATTCTTGACATCTGTGTATAACAGCATTCAACATTTGAAAAAAATAAAGTTAAAATATAAGTATAGGCTTTTAACACAAAACAATGGTCTAAGATTCCATAAGATGTATTTTGGCACCTCCTCTTTAATTTGCAACCTGGGTGGTGCTGGAGCTGTTGGATGCATGTCATCAGTATAACTCTGAAAATGACTAACCAGATCGTTTTGATCTTGTCCTCAATCAGTTTAATGATATCCCAGGAGGCTGATGATGGGATTTCTTATGGTTGTGACATGTCACTCCTTGCAATTTTGATTTTTATACCCTGCAGTCATGAGCTTATGATCTAAGGTCCTGGAAAGGAACAATTCCATACTCCTGCCTTTATAGGTCCCTTTTTTCTTCCTTCCCTTTCCCTTTCCCTTTCCCTTTCCCTTTCCCTTTCCCTTTCCCTTTCCCTTTCCCTTTCCCTTTCCCTTTCCCTTTCCCTTTCCCTTTCCCTTTCCCTTTCCCTTTCCCTTCTTTCCTTTCCTGACTCATGGCCTTTCCATTGTCATTTTACTTGCACTTGTGCATGTCATTTAGTGCTTTCTTGCATACATGTACTGGAATTGGTGTATGTGATGTTTGTCAATTCACACAACAAATAGCTCACAGATGTGGTGAAGGCTCACTATTTGTTCATTTCTAATAACCACTTTGAACCACGATGGCACCGTATGATTTGTACTTTTCCGTTATTTCTTTAATCGTTACCTTATAGACTTTGCTTTCCTTCACTCAAAAGTAGCCCATTAAGACAGACTCTTCAATGGTATGATTCCTTATTCAGTACCAATGTACCCAAGTCTTTCACTTGATTTGCCAAAACTTAGACATCTTCATTTCACTGAGGTCCACGTTCCTGCCTCAGCTGGCAATGCAATAGTAAAAGAAAAATAGATGCATACAGAGGTCTTCCTACAAATAAGAGAAATAATTTGGCTGTCAAAATGGAAAACCATATTGTGTTTTACTGATAAATGGTGTTTACCTTTCATATTTAATGCATCAGAGATGAAAAAATAAGGTTTTTTTTTTAATGCTACAACTGGCAAAAGGAAAAAAAACTGCAAAGGAGTGGTGCTTTTTTTCAAAGCACAGACACAGATGCTTCATATCACAGTAGTGACACACTGATTTACAGCAGCTACAGCTTCTGTGCCATGCTTCTGGATTAAAGTAATAGAAAATAAATGAAATGTTTGTGTTCTAAAATATTGGCCAGATCTTTTATTTACTCATTTATGTACAAAAATCTTGCTTTTCAGCGGATGCAGGAGAAGGCTGGTGGGCATTTGGATGCGCAAGAGTGGAACACCAGGAGCAGAATTACAGAGCAGTCTTTCTTCTGTCAGAAAAAACATTGCCACTGTCTTATTGTCCAGAGCCAATCACATCAGTGTGAGACTGGGCACTGCTTTCAAAAGACATTGCACTGATCTATACTAATTTATTAATCCCATCCCTCGAGCAGGCATTATTTAATTGCGCACACAGATGAAGTTTACTGGCAGTCGGGTCAGAAAATTCATGGAAGAATCATCATGGGGCTGGATTTGATCCTAATATTTACACCATTTGTCAAATTCTTATTCATGAAATAAGAAACAGTGCAGAGCTTCCACTTTGTGACGCTATTCTGAGACTACATTGAGCTGCCAGAAGTGGTTCAGCAAAGTTTAGGATACAGGGCAGAGAAAACCCATCTGCCAGGATTTTTAAAAAGGGGTTCTTGAGGGCTCTGAAGTGACTTAGAGATTTCTGAAGAGCTGACTGATCCCTGCTCTTCAGAATTTAAGGGCTTCAGACGAGAATGGCCTTTTGAACCACCAGACAAAATAACATGTATTTAGCTGTCTGCTATGTTAAAATCTGTTCTTTGGTAAGGAGCCTTTTCTACTCAGTGTCATCTGACCTCTATGCATATCTTCCCCCCCCCCCCCCCCCCCCCCAAAAAAAACCCCAATGGTTTGAAGGTTGCCCTACAGAAAGCACCTAGCTTTTGCTCTGATGCTAGTTGCATCACGCAACAGCAGGCAGGGCCAATGAGCCTAGTATGGGCAGAGCAGCTCAGCCTGACATGCCACCCAGAACCAGCTCTCGCCGCGAAGCGCACAGGGCGGCTCTGTGTGGGTACAGAGGTCCCATCAGAGGTACTGTTGCATGTACACGACATTGCACAAGTGCAAAACCTGGGCCCAAGGCCATAGGATTGACTAGGATGTCCCTGCTGCTCTTAAGGTTAAGCAATATTTTAGGAGCATGCAACCAACAAGTAGTAGGTGACAGCTGGTAAATAAATGAGCACACTGCACTGTCGGATTCTCATTGCCATGTGTTGACATCAAAGCCAGTGGAGTTATTCTGGATTTGTACTGGTAGAAATGAGATCAGCATCCTGCCTGCTGTATGTGAAGCTACTGTAAATATAGAATAGGATAACATATTAAAATGAAATGTGTGCCAGCCTTTTATATACAGTTTGATTAACTTCAAAGTGGCTTCTATGGCACAGAAACCATCTCATTTACAAAAAAAAAAAAAAAAAATCAGAAGCGAGCTCACTTGCCAGGATCTTGTATGTAGCATACTAATTTATAATAGTTGCAGTGTGGTTCTAAAGATAAGAAAAATAGCAGTCCTATATGCACTTTTTTCCACTGCACATTGATCTTCTGTATTAAACACATTTTATTCCACAGCCTTCCGAGGATGTCCTTTTTTCCCCACCCTCTGAGTGGGTATGTGCCTGAAGTCAGGCGAGTCCTTTGTTCTACGGGATGAGGAGGGAGAGGTATGGAAACATGCTCTGTGTTACTGCACTGCCATGCACACTAGCCCCGCAGATGTCCAGGAGCACAGGAGACCCCAGTGGCCACGCAGGCCCCTACCCATCCCCCTTGCATTCATCCCACAGCTGCAGCCAGGCTGGACAATAGCCTTTCTTCCCCAACATGATAGCGCTGAAGCTCCACCAGCGGCAACAATAGAGTATCGGGCATGACTATCGAGTGATGCCTCATGCATGGTATATTGTGGGCTCCCTCGATGAGCACCCAGGGGGGCAGCGGGAGTTCGGAAGTCTAACACCTCCAGGCAGTGCTTTCCTGGGGTTTTGGGAGACACGAGGCTGGACCCTGCCCAGCTCCCAGTCTAACGTGTAAGTGTGTGGGGATGCTGCCCACCCAATGTCCTGGGAAAGCTCAGGTGCAGCAGAGAATCCATACCCCAAAACACTGCAAAGGGGATGGATTTGTGTGCACCCTACTTTGATAGCCACGCCGAAGTCATAAAGCTCTTAATTCCCCAGTCTTCAAGAAAATCTGCCAGGATAAAGAAGATACAGTTTCCTAATGTAGAAAACGAGCACATTGTGCTGTACAGAGCAAAGACACACACACACAGAGGTCACAAACCCTTACTTACTCCACCTGGCTAGAAGTATATGTTGGAAAATCTTTCATCTACACTCAGGAGTACTTTATCATTATTATCATTGTTCATTTTGTTACATTGTCACCTTCTAGCCCAAATCCAGGGTGAACAGTTTGCTGCTGGGTGCTGCAGAAATCTGAAAGGAAACAACAGTGACTGCTTCAGACAGATGGAAATGTCCTTCTCTGGCTCAGTCCTGGCTCTTCCTATAAAAGCATGAACTATGCAGTATTCAAGGCCGATGCTTTTCCACCAATAATAGAATTAAACAATTGCCCCAAACAAATAGATGCATGAGGAGGAGGGTAAAGCAGGGATAACCTGAGTGTGTGTTCACATAGATTAGCTGTGCACAGTTTAACTCACCACCTGCCTCCTTGTTACCTGCATGTTCAAGATAGCGCTGGGTTTCACAAAGGCGTGAGAATTTGCCTGATGCATTTGGCTGAAACGGCTGTTTCTTGTACAATGGTTTGTTAATGGTCCTCCTTCCGCCCCGTCATGATGGCTGCATTTCAGACACGCTAAAAATATACACTGTACACTTGTACTGTGGTTCTTTAAATATACATATGATGTATATGCTATGTAGAGAGACTCATGTAAATCTACATGCATGTGCACACATGCACAAATACACACACACACAAATGCATTTCTCTGTATGCATGCATCTACACATTAGAGTTCTGTAGGATGAACAGTCTTTTAAAGGTATATTAAAAGTGTATACCCAGACATTCATGAGAGAAAGGCAGAAATAGAAATCTAAATTCAGGTTTCAGCACATTGGTTATTAATTATTATAATAAACATTTTGTCTGTAGGGAAAATTCCCTTTTTGCAGAATTAATGGAAAATTAACAAATCTTGATATATTTCATGCATGAGTTGCTTATTCAGCTTTGTATAAGAAGGAAACAAACATATTGACTAACCTCTCTTAAAACCACATTTGCAAGTAACTGCTTAAAATAAAGCAGTGGCTAAAAATGTAATGGATGATGTCATTTTCACTCTTACGGCTACGGCTCCTGTTTGCAACCTTCAGACCTGGGCCCAAAGCACTCTCCCTGGAGGAGCTGAACCCTCAGCTCCTTGGGCTGCTGCCTTCCAGAGGAAAGGGCTTTTCCTACCCTGAAGAGCCAGCTCCCCTTCTCCCACCCGCACGTCTCAATCACTCTTGCCGAGCTTTTATAAAGGCTATTCTCTTCCAAGCACAGAGAAGCATCCTCTAAGCTCTGAAATATGAATGAGCAGGAAGGATCATAGGCATATTAGGGTCTCCCAGCCCTGCAGATACCAAACTCGATAGCCCAGGTTTGCTTCCAGTTGCATGGACTGATCAGCAGTGAAAGTGAATTGACTTCAAAAGTGCATCATATCCCAGCTCTCCATTCACACTCTTGTAGCTTTAGGGTTTTTGTAAGCAAGCATGATGCTTTGCTATGAGTTTTGAAGGCAAAACATAGAGCTGAATAATCCAGGTCCCATATGTTTATTATTACATTTCAGAAATGGCCCCATCTATATTTTTGACTGCTAATTTACACTCCACAGGACCCTTTTGGCTTCACAAAGGTCCCGCAAAACATAAGGCCATGAACATACTGCTTCCAGTTTTTCTCAGCTATAAGCAATCAAAGATGTCCTGCCCCGACACTATTTTTTCCCTAAGGGATTCCTCCATGGCCCAAAAAATCTCCTTTAAAAGCAAGGGTGGGGAAAAACACTAGTATCCGAAAGACCACAGGGGACGCAATACCTGCACAAGCCCGTGTGGATTTCAGGTGAGCATTGGGAGCTCATCCCCTTGCTCATAGCTTGACAACAGGAGAAGAGCAGAGTTCATTGCTTGCACACAAATATGTAGGTGAGCTCTGTGATAGGGTGCAGGGATGACCTCCTTACTCCAGCAGCCTCCTAGATGGCCTCCGCCTGCAGAAAACCCTCAGGTTTGGGGTTTGTAAATGCCATCTTCCCCATCTCCGCTGCTTTCTTCTGTCTTGCTGTGTTTGATTTTTACTTTGTTCAATCCATCTTTCATATACTCTCAATGCCCCTTTCCTCTCTTCCTCCTTTTCTCTTTCCTAACTAGACACTTCCAAGATGCACTTTTTTTTTAACAGCCTCAGATACTGCCTACACTGTTATTTCCAACCACTATCTATTACTTTGCATGCTCACTGTAGGGAGAATGTGAGCACAAAAACATTTGTGACGGATTAGGGACTTTCAAAATTGATCAAAACTCTTCTCGTAATTTTTTAATGATTATTTTAATATTCCCATTTTGCTAAATGAGCTTTTTAACTTACTTTTTGCTGTCTATGCTTTCTGATGACTTTCTAACGGCCGAAATTTGTAGAGGAAAATTTGTTTAATAAAGATGATGTCTGCTTGCTCAACACAAGAGGACATTTGCTAATAAGAGGGTATTTAAATAATCAGCAACACAGCCCTCGGGAGCAATGCAGGAAAACAGGAAACTGCAAGTCATGGTGGATCTGTAATGAAACGATACCTCCCCCTGTAGCACGCCACATGAGGGGACCACCCGAGCTCTACAAAATCAGCTAGTCAGGGCAATGGAGGCCCTACTTGCATGAAACAGTATCAACAGATAAATAGCATCTCAGGACAAGCTGCAAAAACTAATTAATGAAAAGGAAGGATCTTAAGCCTTTTCCAAGGTAAGGGCATTCGTACTGTAGGGCTTCGGAGAAGACACTGCCCAGGCAGCTCTTGCACACTGCCTGGATGCAGTGACGAGAAGATGAGTCCTATTGCCTGCCCTGCCCTCTAAAGTTTTCTCAGATACTCTCCCTCTCTCATTACAAAAGCATTGTACTTAACTTTCAGTGTTCTGGGCTCTTTTTCCATCGATGTACTAATCTACCAGAATCTTTGGAGACTCTCAGGTTTGCTCGCTTTCCATTGTTGGGGAGCCTTAAAACTGAAGATGAAGTACTTCCTAGAGCATCCTTCACAAAGACCCATTAAAAGACAGCAGGATTTGAATCCCAACATGCCTAAAGTTACTCGATAACAAAATTTTCTTAATTTTCCATTTCTAGTATTTCTTGGGACACTGCCACCTGCCTCACAGCCCTTGGCCATTTGCCATCACCCTGAAAGAGGAACTACTAAAAAAGTCAATGGGAGATTAGCATAACACTCAGTGACAGATTTGGCATGTTGCATCGCTAATACTGAGTTTATTTAAAGAGTCATAAGATTTAATCACTGTTCATATCAATCCCCTTTGGCCATGTAATAGTATATTCCATAACTGACACAGCATAACAAACTTGAAATTCATTACCCACTGAACCACGCATCGTAAATTTGCTATCGCCCACCCTTATGCAAGTCAACTGTGGTACCATAGATGTTGTTTCATGAAAGCTCTGCAGTTCTTTATAGTCATCGCATCAAGTTGTCTCCAGCCTCTTGCCACTTCTGCCTACTTTAAAGTTCTATTTTCAGTACTAGTTTTTAAACTCCTGCCTCCAAAACTGTATGTGAAACATAGAACCGTGTATTTTTGCATGCAAGTGTGTATTCATTCATTCAAATTCATACATTCATTGTTAGGTACTTCCTAGTTGGCCTTTGCACGCATACAGAAATGCTAATTCTGAAAGTCGAAATAAAGGACGGTTCAGCATATATATGTACACGTGAACTCAAATATCAGTTTGAATCTCGCTGGCATTTTGGTCTTTACCACTCACGAGCTCAAATGCAGAGGCAGGAATGTGCAAAAACAAGAAGGGGGGTAGGCTCTGTTTTCATCCAAAATATGAGCAATAAGTGACACTACTGAAATTGGGCAATCATTTAAAAACTGAGAGAGTGAAGCTGTTTCATATTTATTTTGGATAAAAGCACAAAGTGTTTCTAATCCCAACTGAAACACAGCAGACACGGTTACCATTCATTTGGAGAGATAAAACTGAAAATTTACCAACACTTTTTTACAAACCAAGGACAATTAATAATTCTACACTAAACTTTTGCAACTGAGTCCAAATACTCACATCATAGTGTCTAACCTTTAATAAGCAGCAAATATCCTCTAGCTCAAACATTAAATAAACTATAAACTTGGCAAGTGAGCATCCCCAATCAAAACTGGGGCTACTAACTGGGATCTCCACCAGGGTCTTTCAGCTGTCATCTGTGGGCTACTCCTGGGAAAGCTGAATAAGGAAAGCAAGGACATAGACACACACACACACGTGACAGAAGTGCCCCTCCACCACAAAGCAGCAACAAATGAAAGCAGGTCCGGCTCTGCAGAGAGCGGCCTGCAAGCCCATTTCCAGCTCACTAGCTATTATCCCACATCATTTCACCCTTACTTTCACAAAGGTCCTTGCTGCACCTTCCCTTCTGGTTTGCCTCACTGTTCAAAGTGGCCATGGAAAAAAATAAGTGTGTGATGCCTTTCACTGTCCCTGGCAGCATGGAGATGAAAGACGCCCTCTCTAAACAAGAACCCCTGCTGCTGCAATTTCAAACCGTCAGAGCAAAACAGAGGCTGACAAGCTTAAAAGTCCTTCCCATAGTTCCGGTTCTTCTTTCAGGGTTTTGCTAGCTGAAATGCTGCTTTTCTAGCTTTGTTACTGGGCTTACATCCAATGTTTACATTGCATTACCAATATCTGCTCTATATTGTTTCTGTCACAGTGTTTCAGATAGCATACGTTTTCATTTTATAGCTCTCCTGCTTCTCTTTAACTTATGACCTTTATTGAAAATGAACGCATTTGTTTGCAGACTGTCAGGCAAAAGGGTTGAATCACAGGGGCTTGGCGTCTGTGAAATGCTTTGCAATCCACTGCAGCTGTATCGGAAAAACAGTGATGGAAAACCGTAAACTGCCTGAGATTAGAAGTTTATTCTGGAGGACCCTCACTTTCCTTTGGAAAGCCAAGCACATTTCAAACACTCACCGAAATAAAAACAAAGGCTTGCTGGGAATGGACATCTTGATGCTCCCCTAACACATTTCTTTGCGGACTTTTCAGTCTTTTAAAACCATTTCTGTCCTTTTCTTCATATCTTTACTGCTCATGCGACTCACAGTCCTCCTCAGTGGATCCTAGGTGCTTGCATAAAGCATTTCGGAAGCCAAATGGGAATTGGGTGAGTTCCAGAACTCAGCAGTGTTTGGCAGCAAGGACCTGACCGCAGCACCGGGACATCACATATTACAAAACAGAGGCAAAAAGCCATTTTGCTTTTATTTCAGCAATTCATTAAACCCCAGACACTCAGGATCTTACGTCTGCATTGTTTCCCAGCAACCTAAAGGATGCTCTCGGTTTAAGAAATGCTGCGTCTTGTGTTCAGAGTGGAGCAGGGTGAGCTCTGCAGCAGTGCCCCTGACAAGGGGCAGGGTTTAGCATGCTTACCAGGAGGAGGATGGAATGGGTATGAGACTGCTTGTGTATGCATGCGGTTGCTGCAGATATTCCCCTAACAAAAGCCTCTTCACACCCAGACTTGGAGCTAAGGAAGTTCTACCTGAGAGTGCCATTTAGGAGACTGCACACTTTTCAAGGGCTTTAGGCGGAAGCTGACACTGGATTAAGTAAGTTGTGGAGTGCAACCATGGGTTAAGCCAATCTTCTGCCTGCTGCCCCCCAACCCACTAATAATGATCTGGAAGTATGTACTGGCAAGGCCTTGTGCAGTTGCCCCCATCACGGGCCACAGATGGATATCTTTGCTCCTCTGGTTGCAGCAGAATGAAAACTTCGTGGTGGCTTCCCCTAAATGGACACAGCCTTCAGAGTGGCAAAGGGCTGAAACACGAAAAATGGGCAATGAGGTCAGTGGCACATACCTTCTTTTATTTACCTGGATACTAAGCCAGTGCTTAGGCTCTCCTGCTAGCTATATGTCAAGTATTGACAACTCATTGACCTTGGCACTGGTCAGAACAACAACAGCATCTTTATTGAACCTGAAGGTTGGAGTTGGAGGGCTTTGAGATTCTGTGATATGTATGTTTGGAACGTGTTTCTGGAAAAAAAGAATAATCAAGAACCACAGTGAAAAAGCTGACAGGGGCATTTATGTGTGCTCCATACAACTGAGAGTTAAGTTTGCATCCCAGTAAAGCATGCAATTCATAATTACCAGAGTTTATTGGAGGCTCAGAGCAACATCAGTTCATCAAGGTTAAGCTGGGGTGCGGAGAGAGAGGAATAGGGAGAGGGTATCACTTGATTCTACACCCTTCGTAAGAGATACTCAAGATTTGGATGCCCGTCATTATGGCTATGAAAGGAAGAGGAAAAAAAAATGAAAATCAAGAGAGAACATTGCTCAACCATTTGTTGATCGCACACCATTGTTCAGGCAACTCCATGTGGTATGAGATACCATGGAGGGTTACCATATGTAATCACTGTTCCTATACTGCAGTATTTCCCATTGCAGTGCATTTATTTTTATGGCTGGCAAATGTGACGCCCATCTACAAGAAGGGCCAGAAGGAGGATCCAGGGAACTACAGGCCTGTCAGCCTGACCTCAGTGCCAAGGAAGGTTAGGGACCAGATCATCTTGAGTGCCATCACACGACACGTACAGGACAACTAGGTGATCAGGCCCAGTCAACATGGGTTTATGAAAGGCAGGTCCTGCCAGACCAACCTGATCTCCTTCTACGACATGGTGACCCACCTAGTGGATGAGGGAAAGGCTGAGGATGTTGTGTACTTGGACTTTAGTAAAGCCTTTGACACCATCTCCCACAGCATCCTCCTGGAAAAACTGGCTACCCATGGCTTGGATGGGCGTACTCTGCGCTGGGTAGGAAACTGGCTGGATGGCCGGGCCCAAAGAGTTGTGGTAAATGGAGTTAAATCCGGTTGCCGGCCAGTCACAAGTGGTGTTCCCCAGGGCTCAGTACTGGGGCCAGTCCTGTTCAATATCTTTATCAATGATCTGGACGAGGGGATCAAGTGCACCCTCAGTAAGTTTGCAGATGACACCAAGCTGGGAGGGAGTGTTGATCTGCTGGAGGGCAGGCAGGCGCTACAGAGGGGTCTGGACAGGCTGGATCGATGGGCCAAGGCCAATTGTATGAGGTTCAACAAGGCCAAGTGCTGGGTCCTGCACTTGGGTCACAACAACCCCAGGCAACGCTACAGGCTTGGGGGGGAGTGGCTGGAAAGTGCCCGGCGGAAAAGGACCTGGGGGTGTTGGTCGACAGCCAGCTGAAGATGAGCCAGCAGTGTGCCCAGGTGGCCAAGAAGGCCAACGGCATCCTGGCCTGTATCAGAAATAGTGTGGCCAGCAGGAGTAGGGAGGTGATTGTCCCCCTGTACTCGGCCCTGGTGAGGCCGCACGTCAAGTACTGTGTTCAGTTTTGGGCCCCTCACTACAAGAAAGACATTGAGGCGCTGGAGCGTGTCCAGAGAAGGGCAACGAAGCTGGTGAAGGGTCTGGAACACAAGTCCTATGAGGAGCGGCTGAGGGAAATGGGGATGTTTAGTCGGTACAACTCTGTACAACTACCTGAAAGGAGGTTGTAGAGAGGTGGGGGTCGGACTCTTCTCCCTAGTAACAGACAACAGAACAAGAGGAAATGGCCTCAAGTTGCACCAGGGGAGGTTTAGATTGGACATTCGTAAAAATTTCTTCACTGAAAGGGTTGTTGGGCATTGGAACAGGCTGCCCAGGGAGGTGGTGGAGTCCCCGTCTCTGGAGGTATTCAAAAGACATTTAGATGAGGCCCTAAGGGATATGATTTAGTGGGGGACTTGGTAGTGATAGGTTAATGGTTGGACCCGATGATCTTGGAGGTCTCTTCCAACCAGAACAATTCTCTTTCCTATAAGCCTTCAAATATGGCACCTTGTTGAAACAAAATAATTGAACTAAAAAATGTATGGAGCCGTCAGGACTCTTCTAGCTGTCCATATGAGTTCTCATGTGCCTCAGCAGGCTATCTCAGGTCATGGTCTGATCTAAACCCCCTTCTCCCCCGCCCCCAAAAACCACCTGAAAACATAATAGACAATTATGGTATGATAACTTGCCTTAAAGGGACATGTATTCTTACCTTTCAGATGCTGAGATGCAGCCTTGAGGATGAAGGGAAGTCTCGTAGAGACCTAGACAAGTCACCTGGACTGGCTCATTGGCAAAGAAGGTTGAAATCTCAGTAGCAGATAGCATTTCTGAAAAGTGTAAACTACATGTTTATGTGGTAAATTCATTCTCAGAACTCAGATGTGCTATTAGGGCCAATGCTTGTCTCCCCTTAGAAAACTGTGCAGGTAGTTTCTGGCACTGTATGAAAGAGGTGAGATGCTTTTTTTTTATTTTTACAGGATGTTGTTTCAATGCTATCCTCGCTCAAAATTTTTGTTTGCAGTTAGACAAGATTACTTGTAGTCTGTGGCATATTTTGTGATCTCTTCTTAGAGTCTCAAACAGCTGGATCACCTCATAGCAAAACTAGGCTTCATCTCGGAAGCATATTTATTGTTCCTTGCTCTGCAGCTGAAATACATAACCTTGTCTTATATCCCTTTTTTGGTCACTGCCTAAATGATGTGCTTCTGGGCAGGCTTATATTGATCTAAAAAGCCATAATTCCAGGTTCAGATTGAAGTTGCATTAACTGGAAAAGGCAGATCACTGTAAAATGAAATATTCTCAAGAATCAATAAATCTCGCTATCAGAATGGAAGAGGGGTTTCACCACCCCCCTCTTCAGAGGGAAGCAGGACATCTTGCCATGCAGGAGGAACGGTCGCAAACCGAGTCCTCACAGCACCTGCCAGCGTTGCTTCTTCCCACGGCAGCAGCATCCACACTCTGGCTACTGGGCTCGGCACAGCTGCAGGAGCAGGAGAAGGGCTGGAGTTGGCAGGTCAGTTCAGGTAGTGTTGACAGAGCATTTCAGGCTTACCAGTCATCTTACTGCCTTAATAGAACTGAGGTGTGCCAGGCCTGCATCAATCACTTGCCCAATTTCCTTTAGCATTCCCCTTTTTATTAGGGCTGAGTGTTAAAATCTAATGATGCATGTCAATGTTTTTTAATTTAATTCCCACAAAGGATTTTTTTTTTCTTGTAAACATCCTTCAGATATCAAGAACAACAGAGTGCTATTTTGATTTTTGTCCTCTTCCTGTATATTTTTCATTATAAAATCACTACCATGGACATCTGGTCACAACAAAATCTCATTGCAATACACATTACTGCATTAAACTTGTAGCTGGCTATTTTGCCATGAACAGCTGGTCATGGAAATTTCCTCCCATGCAGCATTTATTCCAGGGCATGGATCTATTTCCAACAAGCAGAGATGAAGTTTCACTGCAGTTACTACAGGTATTACAGTTCTGCAACTTTTCACTGTACAGAGGATTCATGCAAAGACATTTCTCACGTGGCCACCGCAGCCAAAGTATCCTGGATAACTGAGAAATGATAAAAGAACTGGTGGCCTTACAGAGAGATTGGTCAGGGTGAAATCACCAATTCAAGTGTCTGAACCCTACTTTTTTGGTTCGGGGTAGGATTTTAATCAAGACTGTCAAAGCCACTTGTCTTTTATCCTTAACACAGGGAAAATGACAGATCTCACATTCTACCAGTACCATTGGCAAGAAGAGTTAAATTTTTAACTCCTGTTCCTTTGGTCCCAGTGACTTCAGAAGTGGCTCCATGAGCATTTGCCTCTCTTAACGATCAGGATAATTGCTTAGAAATCTTACTCCATTTATTCCTTTGCAAGTGCTATAATCAGCACCTACCCATGAAGAACAGTACATTTCTTTCGACAACTCAAAACGCTGAATTAAAAGCAATGTCTGATTTTACTCTTGGTTGCCTTTACCACCCGGACTAAGCTCTGGCATAGTACAGTCCCAACAAGTGCTAACCGAGCATTAGCAGCAGCAGAGCAGAGGCACAATTAACTCACACTAACTGATGACCCGGTGGGACTCGGTCTCCCTTCCCCCAGCCATCCCGCCCATGCCTTGACTGGAGGAAGGACCCCTGCATTCAACAGCAGCTTTGTCGCTTCAAGGACCAGTAGGTCAACCTGCCCTGGACCTCCAGCCCTGACCTGCCGTCAGGGTTTTCTCCCATACGTGGAAGGGGCCAGTCTGACAAGCCAATGAAAAAGAACGGACCGGATAGTTGGGTCAGTATCTCACAGCTCGGGATGGAGATAAATAAAGCAGAGGGCTTACAGCACCCCACTGGTGCTCAGTGGGATGCCCTCTGTCTACACGGGAGCATTGCCTTTTTGTAAAAAAAGCTCTGGCCTCAGCTTTACTAACCTGGGCCCATCCTGGGCTGCCTCAGTTTCCCTTGACTTACTGTTAGAATATTCTGATATGTTTTTCAAGGAATAAATAACCTCATTTCAGGTCTTTTTGCTTTAACCAACTGTTTTCAGCCTTGGTTTTCTTTCTAGTCCCTATATTTTTAAGTTTAAAATCCTATTTATCCCTCCTTAAATTTTCTATTTAATTGATAATTGCTCACTAAAACCAGATGACAGATGTACCTGTCAAATCTGGTTTTTTCAGGGAGGGAGCGGGGGGGAAGGGAATCCATAGCAGCTTTAACAGTAGGAAAAGAAGAATCACAAAATCGTGGGCACTGGCTGGCACCTCTGGAGATCCTCTAGTCCCACACCCTGCCTCAGCAGGGTCAGGGGCAGCAGGTTGCCCCAGAGCATGTCCAGTAGGGTTTTTAATATCTCCAACAATACAGAACAATGTTGTTTCATTGTTAAGAAAGTAAAAGTATCTACAGAGAGCTGGAGTTAGCTATAAAACTTCCTTGCTAATTCAGTGTGTAAACAATTTTTGGAAGTAATATTGGCTGAGACGAATGATGTCTCATTAACAATTTTGGAATTCCCTCTTTTGATATGAGGATATTTCCAGCTACTGCATCTTTCCATCTAATCCAAGACATATACTTCTGCTTTCTTGTTTGGAACAGAATAGTTTTCCGATGCTAAAAATTAACTCATTTTGTGGACAGGGCTTTTTAACCACTCACATGATGCAACTGTCATTGCAAGCAGAGTTTCTTATAATACTGGGTATTTCTTTAATACCAGATACATCAGAGTTTCTTATAATACTTCAAGAAACAGATCTTTGGGACATGACATCTTTGGGTACCTGTACCTGCAGGCTGGTCCCGTATGCTACTTCCTACACTCCCATTGATGGGCTAGCCACAACCTTTGGTTCCATATTTCCTCTGCACTCACAACCACTCGCATCTCAGATTTTGGTTCAGGCTATTTTCTGCAACAAGTAAGATTTTGCTGAGGTGGGAGCTTTCATAGCAGTCAGTGTGCCTCCTGTCTCTTATCAGTTTATCATTTGATGACCCTCAGGCTCCAGGCTCCTCCTCGTGACATACAACTTGGCACAGCAATTACCTCAGAGGGGCCCCAACGTTCACCTGCGGCTCAGGAAAGTGCTCTTTTAATGAACCTTCCTCCCCCCTGCCAGATATGCATCAGTCAAGACCGTGTATACAACCTTCTCCTGCCCTTGCCTGAAGCAAGCGCTGCCTGTTTTGCATCCCATCTGACCTGCCTGTAAGGTTGCTGCAACCTTATTACCCCCTGTGAAGGGACGTATTTGCACAGAGCAACCTGCAAAGGTATATTTAGTAAATTGAAAAATTCTGTTATCATTTTTATGTCTTCTGATTTCAGCTCATGACAAAACCTTGCTAACGATTCAAAACTCAGTTCTGCAACACAGAAACAAGTGAGCTTTCATTGAAAGCGAGCACTTGTACTTGCAAAACGAAGCATGAAAGACATGAAAACGCAATGGGCAAGGCATTACCTGAGGTGGAATGAAGCAGACCCTAGACCTAGGGAGATGCGAGGGTTTAAAGTCACCAGCATTCCTCCCCTACATGTTAGAAATGTGTAGATACATTTGTCATCAGCATGGCCAGGCTCAAATAACAAGAGAAAAACTAACCCAGTCCACTGCTTGCCTGGGCACCGGTGGGTGACAGAGCACCACGCTGTGCGAGAGGGACGCCGGCTGAAGTCAGGGAGGAAACAAGCCGGGAAACCCAGCTCATTACAGGTGCAGAAAATGCTGAGGCAGCAGCTCACTCCCATGTAGTGGAGAGCATGGGCTTACAGAGCAGTCAAATGAGTCTCAGCAGCAAGGTCTGTTGCTGCTCTTGTCGCCTGAGAAGTCTGGGTATGTATCAGGAAGGCTATTTCTTAAACAAACGTGCTATTTCACACAAAAGCCTGCCTGTGCATCTTGAAAAAAATGCAAGGTCTCTCCATGCTCCTCTCCAGCCTGCGTGTAAATCTCACAAACACATCTGTGCTCAAGTAAAACCAGCAGAGGTGATAAACATTTCAATAAAACACATGGCTGACTTCTTCTTTAGCGTATCCAGTTGCAATCTGTAAACAAACCCTTGCAGGTAGTAAAACATCAAACTTTGGTATGAAATTATTTATTTATATGCTTTGAACACTGTTACAATGACAATATAGAAGTCACAGAAATGATGCAGATGGCATTTTCTGTTGCTGTTGCAAACAAACCAGTTTAATGCTAGCAGTAATGTGGAAATGACATTGTAGGGCTAGAGTTTCAAAGTCAGCTTGTATTACCTTGATTCTGATCCCGTAGAAGAAAATGAGGTCAGCTCTGAGAAATACTGAGAATCCCAGCCTTGAACACTATTGTTCATACCCATAAAGTATATTCCTCTCTGAGAAGGCGGTAAGTATAAAGCACCTTATGCCAGCCTAACTTTGGACCCTGCCCTATGGGCTGCTACGTCAGTGAGAGTATTGCAGCTCAGACCATGCCCCACAGACTGCTTCATGTTGACCAGGCTTCAAGGGTCTGTTCAAGGTCTCAGAGAAAGTCTGTGGCAGAGTCAGATAGTAAAATCAGCTTTTCTAATTTCTGGAGCACTGCTACAACCACCATTTTTACCAGTTTGTCACCCTTTCTTCAGTATTTATGTGTGGACACCATGTTAATTTATGGTGCTTCTTTATGAAGTGTGTGTAGAACAGCTGGATTTGTCACAGAAGCAGAACCAAAATACTGCATCAGACTGAAGATGAGTTACTGAGATCATAATCTCATCCACAACTTAATCTCCTCAATTTAAAGGCAGTTAAGGTCTACTTTGATAGCACACTTTTTTTTTTTTAACTGAAACATTATCTAAGTGCATTGTATGTTAAGGATAGCAACAATTTTGATGATGCTTCTCTTGCCAAAAAATCACCCTGCAGCATCCCTTTTTCCTTTTCAAAGCTTTTGTCTTACTCTATATTAGAATATTAATATATCAAAACCAGGATTGTCCTTCCAAAGGCACAGCATAATTGTACTCAGTTTTAGCACTAGAACATCATTCAGCAACAATAAAACTAATTACCACAAGAACAGTTCATGGTCAGTGTGCCAACTTATCTTTTAAAGTGCCCCTAGCAAAGGTATGCACATGTTTTTCTCTGCCTATTCCTTGAAATACACTCTTTCCTTTTGTGCTCATTTCCCATGATTACTGGTGCAATTTCACTTTATTCCCATGGTACCTGCAGAAATCAAATTTTAAATTCACAGGTTTGATACCTAAAACACCCCTCTCTGAACAGAAATATCTCCCAAGCTTTTGGTCACCAGCTATATCCATCCAGAAAAAGCATGAAACCCAAAATACAACAGGGCAACACCATGTGATTGGTGCTGTAGTCAATGTGCCTCCAGTCTTAATCACTGAATTCTCACAGCAAAATGTTTGCCATAAGTCCAGAGTTCAGGAATAAGGGGGAAATTTTACTGAGAAACTGAAGGACTGGAAATCAGGATTCTCTCACCACCATTCTGTAAGCAGAAGAAGAGCTGAAACAAATCAAATAAATCATACACCGCTAAATTATTTACTCAGAACTAGCTGGGACATATTTGGAGCAGTATTGCTTTAGAGGTGAGGTTAAAGCCAGTGTTACTGATGCCTGCGCTATCAGGTGAGTCATATTTCTTTGGACACCAATTGGTTTGGGTTTTTCTTCCCCGTGACTAAAGTGCTTATACCCACTTCTTGTCAGTCAGCCATGCGGGATTGTCTGGCAGCTCTTGAAGCACTGAGTGACAACGTCAAGGAGGACACTACTAATATAGTAGGAGCAGCCGTGAGGGGAAAAAAAATCAAACTTCTGCTGAGCCTGTCTCTGATTCTCCGTTCTCGAGGAATTAGTGCTCAACAAGGCATTCATAAAAATGAGCTGAAAACTTACAGCAGGAATCAAGCACACGATTTCACTCAGTGCTCTGCCATAAAGTGCTCGTATCACAAAGCAAAAAAGTGTTGTTGTTAAACCCCTATCAAACAAAAGTAGGGCAAAGACTTTGGAAGAGAACAAAGAGCTTCAAGGGGAAAAAAAGCAGCTTTTCTTTTTGTTTTCCTTGAAACTACCAGCATGTATCTCTCTCCCAAGGTCTGTAACTGTGCTCTGTGTCACCCCGCAGCACAGCCCAGAGGTTTTCAGGAAGCCCACGTGTAACACTGTGCTTCTGTTTATGTTCTTTACGTTATTCCGCTTGGTGATTTGCCTCCAACGGACAGAGAGGCCGGAGGCAGGGACGGCATGCCTGTTGGGCAGTGGTCCCACCGAGGGTCCCGCCGGAGCCAGCCAAATGCCAGACCGCAAGCCAGAAGCCAGCTCAGCTAGCTGACTAATTTTCTACTCTCCGCACCACTGCTGAGCTCTTTCAGAAGCCTCCCCCTCCTTTCTATCGTGCAACAAAGGCTCTTTCACAGGGAGGGGCATTTCCAATTCAAGGGTAGAAAATCTGTGTATTCAGTATTTTGGGGAGGAGGCGGAGGGAGCGGGGGGGGGGGGGGGGGGGCGGGAATAATTACACAACACCTCATCCAGTCTCTCTGGTTTTGTCTGACTGCTTAGCGAGCTTTCAAAGGAAAGCGAGTAGTCACTATAGAAACTGCCACATCATATGGTTGTTTATGCTGCCTCTGAGATACGGAATATCTTTTTAATGAGATATTTCTATTTTTTTTGCTGCCTTGAGGAAACACTCCAGAGTAAATAGCTGGGCTTTGTTGTGTGGGTTTGTGTGTTGTGTTTTTTTAAAATTATTATTATTTCTTCAGGTTTGTTTTTTCACCATTGAATGAAGGACAATATACAAGGCTTTATTTGGAAATTCATTTCCACAAGTGATAAACGAACAATCATATCAGACTGTTTGAGCCTCATTTTAGCAGCAACATGAGTTCTTATCACTGTGGAAGAACTCAGATTGCAGGATAGGTATAAAAAAAAAGAGAAGACAAAAATAGCTGTATTTAAGCAGCCAATCCACAGCTCACTGAGAAGAAGGAGAGGTGAAGAGATCACATGCATAAAAGTCCAGCAGGTCCCAGTTTGATGGCCAGTAATTCGAAACTAAATGTCTGCAGAGAAAAAAGCCCTAGCTGTTTGCATTGACTTTATAGATAATTGAGCTGTCACATAAAAGATAAGACCTCACAAAAAGCACTGATACTTGCAAAATACCTAGAGTCAGTGAAGTTCTCAGTAAATACATTAAGAAAAACCCTGTATACGTAACCTCCCAGCGATCATTCACCTTTAAACCGTGGTGACCTATTTCTATTTTATTATCTTCACCACAATAAGACTGAGAAGATATAAATCATTCAATGGCACAAATCCATTGAACTTCCCCTTTGTTCAAATGCTCACCTCTCAGTACCCAGGTGCAGTTTTTCTTTTATTTCTCCCAACTGAAAGGATGGAGGACTTTTGGCTGAAGTATGTGCTGTTTGGACTCCCTCTTTTCCCAAAGTGAATGCCTTTTTTCTGTTGAGTGTTTCTGGGGACATTTGCATTAATAAAAGCATTACGTATTCAGAGGTGCAGGGTTATTTCATGAGAGGCCCTAGATGTTTTCCACTCCTTCAGCACAGCCTCCAGCTCAAAACAACCTCTTCCACCAACCCCAGCCTGCTCCCTCAGCCCCACGTCCTCCTGCTCCATCACACAGGCTCAAGCACCCTTGCTGAGTGTGAGTACCCTCAGATGGTACTCTCCCTGTCCCTACCGCTACCAGTTTATCTTTCCCAGCCCCTCTCTATCTGGAAACTGCAGTATGCCAGCTGCCTTTCTTGCCTCAAAGCAGGCTGTTGCCTGCTTAGCTCTGCCAGAGCTACCAAGGCTTTACTTTCAGCCAAAGTTGCAGGCTGTCCTCTGCACCCTCTGCGCCTGGTGCAGAAAGCAGCAGGCAGAGGGAGAAGCATGTCTGGGGCCGGGCCGGGCGCTTCATGCCCACATTGTGTGGCTGGAGGGCAGAGAGGACAGAACTAACCGTCCCTCCTGGCCCCAGCTCCCTGGATGGCAGCAGTCTCAGGAGCTGGGCAAGGAGCTCAAATCAGTAGGTGTAAAAACCAACCACCCGCCCACCCCCCACCCCCCCCCCCAGCTGTCAACAGCTGGCCTAATTTGTGTCTCTGTCCTGCACAGAGATGCAAGCCTAGCAAGCTTGCATTTCTATGTTCATCTCTTCCTTAGAGCCACCACAGCTCTCTCTCTGCTGCTACCAAACCCAGGAAGGGCTCTTTTGGGGGGTTTTGTTTCTCTGTTTTTGGTTTGGTTGCTTTTTTTTTTTCCCCATTGTTTAATTTTTTTTTTTAAGCATGCCTTTATGACATACTTCGTAGTTTAACTCCTGGAAAATTACTGTTAATCAGCCACAGGGGACTGGCCATGGTCTGAAGACTGGAATGAATTATGAAGTACATAGATCCTGGATCTCTACCAACCATTACTTCAGCAGCATTTTCAGTCCAGTTTTGAGTCAGACACTGGATAAACCTTACCCATCAGTATAAACTTGGCCAGAAGATACCTTTGTGTATCAGCTTGGCAGACCCATGTTCAGATATCTGCCTGCTGCTAGATCTCAAAGTTACAAAGACAGATGATAAATGGAGGCATTTCTGGTGGGCCAAAGGAGTCTGTTCACAGTCCAGTGCTATTTGATGTATTTTCCTCTAGATGATGACAAACATACAGCTGGAAAAGTTGGAAGATGAGGCAGAACTGGTGGAATGGTGAATAGATCAGGTCATGACTACTGTCAGATCTGTATCCCAATGGTAAGACAACTTCATATTAATGTGTTACATTATGTCTATAGATACGCATGTTGGAGTGAAGGCTATAGACACACAAATACAGTCATAGTTTGGAAAGCCAGGCTTCAAAAGGTTCAGAGTCAAGCAGCTTAACCCACTGACCCTGTCCTGCCAGCGTGCCTAACAAAATAAGTAATAACCACAAGACTATGACCAGAAGAAGGAGGGAGGTGTTACCCTGTAGCTATACATGACATTTATACAGCCACTATTGAATCCCACACCTCTGCTGGGAGCCTCCATGATGGACACATTGCAGAATTGGAAAGAGCTCAGAGGAAAAGAAGGAGAATGATGCGAGGTCCAGGAAAAGCTGTTTACCAAAGAAGAACATTCTAGTAAATTTAGCCAAGGAAAGGTTAAGAGGTGACTGGCTCCCTGTCCAGGAGTAGCTGCATGTGGAGGCGATTACTACTAGCAAAGACCTCTTCAGCAGACAGAGACTTAACAAGATCAAATGGCTAGAAGCTGAACCCAGCTAATTCATAGTAAAAAAGGCTCCTTTTTAAAAATCAGTAAATGTAATTAACGAATAGAGCAATTTTCTAGGCCAATGCTCTCACCTCAATGTTTTAAATCAAAACTCCCCGTCTTTCTCTAAAGATGTGTCAGGAGTTAAGCTCTTGAGTCGGGAGTAACTCGGTTAACTCCTATGGCCTAGTTACAAAACCACGACAGCAGGCGCTGCAGGTCTGACTTAAAGGTCCGTGTAACCCATCCCTCCCCAAGAAGGCCAGTGCAGGTGCCCAGGGAGGGCTATGAGAGGGGCCAGGCACAGCGCAGGGCTTCCACAGGACAGGCTCCCCAGTCCCCGTGGTTGGCAGTGCCAGGAGCCAGCCTGAAGAGAGCTGCACATCGTTGGGGCAAGCTGGTAGCCTCTGTTGCACCACAAGAAGAGGCATGATGACCAACTCGCTGGAAATCAGCACAGACAGTGAACAGAAATGCCACCAGGGGAAAGACCAAACCAGCAAGCCTAGGAAAGGCACGCAAAGGCAGTGAGAAGTCTGGGAAAGAGCACCCTCCCTGCTGGGGCCTCAGGCCAAGGGCATTGCACATCTCGGCGGCTTTCCTCCTCCCCTGAGGCTACCTGCCCCCCACAGTCAGCAGCTGCTGCCGTGGTCCCTTGGGTCCTGTTTGCCCACTGGCAGCACTAGCATCACTCCAGACATCCAGCTGCTGCAAAGATATCAGACCATCTCCAGATGCTCCCTCATTTCTTACCTCTTTTTGCATTCATGCTCTAATGCTACCAGCCATTATCACCTATCATGGGCTCTGCTTCATCAGGCCTTCACCTGCTCTTTATCACTGTCCTTCTCCATCTTCCCAGTTTTCCTCCTTTTCCCCACACCTCTTAGCAATGTGCAGGGTGATGAAGACTGCAGTATGTGAATCCTTAAGCAGAGCTCGTTCCTGCTGTGCGGCCACCAGGAGTAGCTGGACACTTTTTGGACAAAGCCATGTTCCTTCAAGGAGCTGGAGTGTTTCCAATGGGAGTCTTCCCAATAGGAACTTCTGGCAAGGTGAGAGCTTAGTACAGAGCTTCTGAAAAATCTAACGTAACAAATGCTATGAAAATACATAAAAAGGAAAACACAGTCAATGTCTGGATAAGAAACTAGAAATTATCCAGTGCTGTAAAAAGAAATAAAAGCATGGGGAGGTGGGGGGAGGTGGGGGGGGGTGGGGGGTGGGGGGAGTTTCAAAGAAAGAGCTATGTGAGAAAAAAAAGATAAGGTTTAACAGGCAAAAAAGGGGGAAACAGAGACTTACAATAAAAGCAAAAATGGGTGTTGTAGATAACCAGAAGACTGTAGCAGTTACCAGAACTACGGACCTGGTCACAAAACATACCTGGGCAACGCTACAGCTGAGTGTCCTGCTCCACTAGGGAAGCTGAATGTTTGCACTGTCCATACATAAACCCGTCAGCTCTTCAGAGCAAAGACTGCTTGCATGTAAACATGAAACGCTATTGGGACTCAGTAATTAACTACAGCAACAAAATCCTCTGCACAGCTCCCGAAAGAGCAGGTAACTGCACCAGAGAGTTGTCTAGAAAACCTCTGTTCATGCATCACTATTTCTTGCAAAATGTTATCAGAAGAAAATTCCACCTCCATTAGGAAAGAGCGCATTTCACCTTCCTTTTGCAATTGGCAGTTACCTGTCTTCGGTTCAGAAGTGCATCACATAAGACCGTAAATCTCAGTCATCAGACCACAGCCTTGTGCTTCTCTGCACAGCTGACCACCAGCCCTCGCAGTAGCAGTGAACCCTGCCATCCACCACCAAGATTTTCGTCATTGATCTGCACATTTAAACCTGGATAGCATTTGCAGAAGACTCTTCCACAGACAACCTCACTGCAGTAAGCCCCAGGGGGTTTGTTAGTTGGGCTCCTAGGTCATCTCCACGCCTGCTCAAGTGACCTGTGCTACAGTCAGCATGGGACAGACTCCCACCAGAGCCTACCCCATGTGGGCAAGAAACAACAGCCTCCACTGTTCGCATCCCTGCAGTTAAAAGCCATGCAGTATCCTTCAGTAATTAAAAGATGGGTGGCCCTGTTTCTTGTAATCTGTGAAAGCAGGATGCTCTCTATAGATGGATGACAGGAGGCAGTTTATAGTGCAATTTCTGTTCCTCTTCACCAGCCACAGAGGCTTTTAATTGCAGGCTGTACTCCACAGGGATTGCCTTGGCCGTCCCCTTGGTGAGGCAGGTGCTGTTTACCCTGCTCACTCTCCCTCAGGATTTTTCCTAAAGGAAGATAACTCCGCAGCAGTCTCCTTGAACAAGGCCAGTACACAGCATGTTGATGGGAATATGAGCATGTGATCCTGTGTCTGTCTCCTCTCTTATCAGTATGAGAGATGCTTTAGCTGAATCTAGCAAGTTACAGTCTGTAGGTATCCACCACTGCTTCCAACAGGCTTCCCTAACTGCACTTCATGTCAGTTCCTGAGCTGTGCCCACTGCCACAAAGGTAGCCTGACGTGGGTTTATGAGGCTGCACCCTTGACAGCTTCATTAATATTCTTTATAGTAAACTCTCTTCACCCCACCGTAACAGCAGTTAGAGCCTTACCTCCTCTGTGCATGCTGAGTTTGAGAAAAAGTTTTGATTCTACGGGGAATACAGGATTTCCCATTTTGGCAGATTGGTATCTTTTCCCTTTTACAATCAATCAGTGCAAAATTCTTGACTGGGTATCCTGTCAGTTCAGCTTTTTGAGAAGAATACAAACCTTCTATTCTCCAGTTTACACAATTGTTCGTTTAATGTTTGGTATTTTTTATATTTGTATGTCTGAGGGGCAGTTCAGCTAGTAGCAGTTCCTGGTACTATGCGTGTAGAAAAAGGTAGATGCATTAAAAAAGCAGAGCTCTTTAAAGGGTGAATTGTTTATTTCCATTTCCCATTAAAGTAAACTGCAGTCCTTTGTGCAGAAACCTTTCTTACTAAGAACTGTTCAAACAGGTTTTAATAGACTTTTAAAACATAAGTGTTTAGGAATTGAGAAACCTCCAACATGCCTGACTGAGCATCTCACATGGCCCTGCTCAGCTGGGTTACAAAGCATCTCCCTGATACTGAGGAAAACTGTGCAAAGAATACTTTCCAAACATTTCATTTAGATATCAGATATTATTTATTTTTGTCCTTTGAAACTGCCTTGTTCTTCGAAACAAAAACTTTCTGGAAAACTTACACTTTCTGCTGAGGAAGCATCAAAAAAAAGCAGGTAAGGAATTTCAAAAAGTTACTGCACAGGAAGTGCTGTACCAGGCTAGACCAAATCTTCATCTCACCTTGTGTCCCATCACGGGCAGCTGCCAAAAGCCAGTGCCCAGGGCAGGGCAGAGCAATTGTGTCGTGAAGCTGCCCCTGAACGCTGCCCCGGTAGCAGCCGGCAGCCCAGGACTTTCTCAGCCAGGACAGCTGGGTTTGTAATTAGCAGCTCCCAGTGGCTTTCGCTTTGAGAAGCTCAGTGCCTCTTACATCACTGTGGGATTTTAGCGCCTACCGTATCCTGTGCCCAGGATTTCCCCAGCTCAGCCACAGGTCGCATGAAGATCCGTGTCCCAGTGGCACAGCACGTGATGGAAAAGGCATTGAGCTGTTGTTCCTGTGTTCCTCTGGTCATCCCCTGCCCATGGCTGGGCTTTTCTGACTTCTGCCATATACCCTTTGAGACACAGAAACAGAATTGCACAGACCATCAGGGACATGGGCACACTAGGGATTTGCACAGCATCACAAGTATATTCTTCCTATCCTCTTTCCTAGTAATTCAATTTGTTTTCTGGACTGCTCCTGGTTTTTTATGCTTTCATAGATCTAATACAATGTCATGATCTCATTTCTGAGTGGACATAGCAGTAGTGTCTTCAATCCAGAAACTAAGGGAAACTGCACCTTCCCCATGAAAAGTTTCAGTTTTGACAATCCATCAGAAGTTCATAAAAAAGGGGAGGCTTTGCTAGAAAAAATTCCCAGCTGGTTCGGGGAAGAAACCTCTATCTTCCGCAGGCATCAGGCTAAACTATGAGGCTCGCTGTCATTTGATCTTTCACAGTGCTAGTTTCTACCCCAAGCAAAGCTGAGTGAAAGAGATGTGCTCCTCCCAGCATTGCCAAGCAAAACAGGTTCCCTATGCAGGGGTGCAGCTCCCGTCTCTCCCATCATGCCCCCACTAGCACTGTGACCGTCCTGGCACTAATTAGCCCACAGCATGATTAGCATATCGTAAATTGAGATCTAGAGTCTGTTAAACCCTGATATTTGAGTTAACCTTTAAATAAAATCTTTATAAGCACAAAACATCCTTTCTCAACAAACTGCACCAGACAAGAGATGGAAAACTAATTGGCCTAGTAAAAGTCAAGGATCAAGAAACAGTGATAAACAGAAGCAAGCACAGCAGATGCTGGTTTTATGGTAGCCTGTCCTTCATTTACAGTCAGGAGACATCAAGAGGAGTGCTGCAGTATCTCCACTTCTGCTGTAAAAGTTGAAAACAGTAACTACAGTTCAGCCAATAGGTCAAGAGAAAACAAATATATTTGAATGGGTAAGTGAAAAGAGTAACATGGAGCATTTCTAAAAATACTACTGTCATTAATAGAAAGACATGAGCTAGCAGTTTAGCAACAGACAGAGGAGTCAGTGGCTCCTGATTTCCAGCCCCAACATCCTTTGTGGGCTTTAGTAAGCCAAGCTCAGTATCGATCTGAGGCATTTATAAGACTCTGCCATTTCAGTGCTTTCCACATAAATCAACAAGTTTTAGCAAAGTCCCTCATGCGCTTTCAGGAGTTTCTGGCACATCTTCATTTTGTGTAAAAATAGCAGACCACTTCAATGGGCATTTTTGGACTTTTGGTTATTTCAGTTTTGGTAATGAGGAGCATTATTAGTTCCTTGGCAGTTTTGTTGTTGTTGTTGTTAGAGAAATAAAAAGGAAATGAACAAATACTAAGCTGTCATTATCTGGGGACTGTGTCATGCTTAAGAGATAATACTGCTCATTACCTTGCCAGATGCATGCTTATGAAAATTTGTGTATGTTTCTAAACCTCAGCAGAGATGACAAATACAGTTCAGGTTGTGACTGATTTATTTGACCTCTGCTGGAAAGGAGACATCACAGGGCAGGGGACAAGCGCTGCCCTTGTGCATCCCCCAGACTTCCCTGTAGTTTTTGCAAGGGTGTGTACACCACGGGCGTGAATCCTCTTGGCCTGGTGGAGTTAACCCTCGCCACCTCACCAGCTGGGCTGGCATGATGGATCTCAGTTTGCCCTCACCTTCATGCCATCTTTGACTGGAAGCTTGTAGCTGTATCTTATTCAAAAGACTCAGCCCAGATACCCAGAAAAATAATGCTGAGCAAAGGGCTGAACATGTGGCTCATCAGTGGTTATCCATCACCCAGCTGCACATTCTTACCTCCTGCTCTTAAGTGCAAGGTGGCTTACCTCTACCACAGGGCAAGCCATTACATGTGTCTGCAACTGCTGAAATCTCTCTGAGGTTTGTATTAATTTCTCAAAGCGTCTATTTATAGTTGAAAAATAATCTCCGTATTTTTAGAGACACATTTGCTGGACCCTTTTAGTGACAGCAGTCAGAGCTAAAATAGCCATCCACTTAAAAAGACAAGGAGTTTTTTCCACACCCCTCAACCAAGACAGTATTTTTTGCACGTATTGAAATTCCATCTTCAGAGCACACACTATGCAGAAACTGCAGGTGTCTCATTTCAATCACATCCCTGCAAAACGAGTGTGCCAACTCCTACTCTGAAGGTAGCTGTGGACAAGAAGTATAATCAAAAGCTGGAGGGAAAATTGCCTGATGGGTAAAGAATAACGTAGGGTAAAAACAAGACGAAAGCTGGTGTGTCCTTATGGTCACATCTGGGATACTTCTTACTTTGCAATGGGATATTGCAGTAAATTTTGTAGCAAAAGTCTGCTGCTGTGAATCCACATGTGTTAGCTTGCAAAAGCTGATGGGACAATTTTTCTGAAAAAGGTGTGAGTTCTAAGCAGCAGTCTAGAATTTTCTAACACTTCGTGTCAGAGCTAATAACAAGGATGGAAAAGGCAAGAGCAATGGCTGATTATATTAGCAGAGATAAAGTATGGGGAAAGGATTTTTGTTCTTTTTTCTGGAGTTTCCTGCAGAATTGGCTAAAAATTGTGGTGATAATTAGGTGCCTAAATGCAGGTGGAGTTGCAAAAGTCCACATGGGTTATGCATGAATAAATGCATAGATTTTAATCACAATGGGTTATTGTTACCTTCTATTATGTGGTACTTGTAGGTTAAGTCCTAGAGAAAAGCTACTGGATTTGAATTTACTCCTACTGGAAAGGATGGAAATCAATAGGTTACTTGGATCTAATTTGAAACATTTATGTTTATTGGCAATTGTCAAGAAAAAAAAAATTGATGAAGTGGAGATAGACTGGAAATACTGGCAAACAAGAAGGGCAGCAACCAACCACATCGGTTTAGGAAGTAAATGAAAAGCAGCTCCAAAAATAGAAGCTAAGTAAGACGGGACATTCTTAAGTGATTATAAATGACTTTAGAAGGTTACACAGCGACAATCTTAAAGGTAGGTCAGTCCCAAATACTTGTCGGAAGGGGTGCTTTTTACTTCCTATATCCTTGCCATAGGTTTTTCTCCTCTCTCTCACCACTGCTATGCTAATAAAAGACTAGCTCCTGTCACTTTGTTCCTGTCACTGACCCTGATCCCTATTCTTGCATGCCATATATTTAATGTAATTGAATTAATCCCTTTTTACAGTAGGAGCTGAAATATTGCCCATTGGGGATTACTTTCAGTTTTCCTCTCTCATTGTAAGCTTAGCTAACGTGTCTTCACAGAGGACTTTCCCCTGACAAGAAAGCCATACAAATTATGAAGGTAAATGAACAAATGCCTGGATGGAGAGATTCACATGCAGATAACCACCATGGCTTGTCTTCATTAAGTGGTTCATGCCAGTGGCAGTTACAAAAGCTAATTGATTGAAGTGAGAGTGATTTTTAGCAGTCAAGATGCAGGCATTAAAAGTGGACTGATTTCAGATGTAATTCTGATGTTGCTATGAAAGGATCATCGTTAGATGATTGATAGATAAAGACATATAAATAGACATACAGATACTCTTTCTGTGCTCATATTTGAGGCATTTCTATCTGTGGGTTGGTGTGATCTTGGTTCATCACTTTCCCTGTAGATTAATTTCTGCATCTCAGAAAACTTGAGCAAACAAGTTTTTGCAAAGTCAAAGAGAGACAGAAAGCCTACTACATGCTTCTCCGCTGTTTCACAGTATCCTCTTTCCTTGCTCTCTTGAGGAAATCGTCTTCCCTAGTACACTGAAAGATTCAATCCTGCTTGAAAAACTCAGGCTCATTGCCCTTGTCTCACAGCCACATGAACTCTCAGACTGAAAAAGCAAAAGTAAAAAACCTTGAATTCTGCCACTGAGACATCTAGCTGCTGCAGACATGTTATGGCATGAAGCAAAAATTGCACCTACGCTGTATCCGTGACTTGTCTTCAGCTGCATTCAAAGTGTTAAGATCCAGCTCCACAGCTACGAGCTGACAGACCAGAGAGAGGGTGAGCCTTGCATGAACAGCAAACCTCACCCCCAGGAAGCCTCTCTGTCAGGGACACCTATTTGAACGCACACAGTCCTGGGGAGCAGAAAGATCAGTTTGCTGTGCACCTCCTGCACTGAGGACTGTAGAGCAATGAGCAGAAAACGTGTGAACTTGACTTTTAAATAAGGAAGTGGAATATTTTGTGCATTAAGGTCTGAGGCACAGTGGCATGGCTTGTAGGTTTAAATATCAGAGAATCACAGAAGCGTTAGCTGGGATGGCACCCTGGAGACCTTTCCTCTAACCTCCCACTGGAGGCAAGACTTTCTCCAGCTCTCTGACGTCTTGCTGGGTCTTTGCCTAGCCAAGCCTTGTGAAAGCCTCTAAGGATGGAGACCCCTCTGGGGGCCACCTGTGCCAGTGCTGTGCCACCTCCTAGTGACTAGGGTGCCCGGTCTGAGCTCTCAAGCTGCAATACTGTGGACTCATCTCACCGCTGCTGCTACCCAGACACTCTCAGCCCCACCACCTTGGCAGTCACCCCTTGCACAACTGCAGGCAACTCTCAGACTGTACTTTAGACTCCTCCTTGCAGACCAAGCAAGTCCAGCTCCCTCAGCCTCTGCGTGTGCCTTAGGAACTGAAGTCTCAGAGGGTCTCTGCTGGACCCTCACCAGGTTCCTCACACCCCTCTTGGACAGGGGACTGCACAGCACCCCAGGTGCAGCCTCACCCCAGGCCACGGAGAGGGAGGTCATGCTCTCCGTGGTGCACTGGCCATGCTACCCAGTACATGGTGTGCCTTCATCATTTAGTGTCCACTAGAAAGCACAGTAGGAAAAATCTGAGAGAAAGGAAGATATCTAGCAAGATTAAGAGTTATTTTCATGCAAGCAATATTTGCTGATAAGCATGTTTTCTACTGCTGTTACCTACATTCTTCCCAAAGTTCACCAGACATGGGACAAAGACAACAAACTGCCTTTACAGAAGTGATTAGGAGTGTGGGAATGTACACAGTCCTCTAAGACTTGTGAGAATCACAGCTAAAACCATTCACAGCTGTCTTTCTGTTGTATTTTTAAATCATTGTGGAGCATGCATTGACATGACTTCTAAAAACCAAAATCCTTCAGACAGACAGTGCTGAGGGGAGTCCATATTACAAGGGCATGGGAATCACAATCCATAGCCAAAGCAAAAATACCATCTACAATTGTTTTTAAAGATTTGGTATAGAAAAGTTATTCATATATTTCTCTAGTGAATGGTCCATAACTGGTGAATTACTTCAATCACAGAGTCTGGGAGCTTTGGAGGAGAATAGAGGCAGCTTGGAAAGCACTATATGAAATGCTTAGTCCCAGGGTTGCTGAAGGTGCAGGAGGCTGTCATTCTCAAAGGCAGAGCTAGGCTATCTATCTCATGCATGTATTGGCATTGGACATGCTTACAGCTTTGCAAAATCTCAACATCTCTCCTAGTAATATGGTACACATGATAGGAAAAGATCATGGCATTTCATTATCTTCAGCAAGAGCTCATGAAGATTCCTATGATAATTGTGCAATTCCTGTGCATTGCTGATTGACCTTTGTGGTTGCCTGGCAGAAACAGCAGCCCTGATTGATGTACAGGTGCTATTCAAGTGAGATTTGATCACAGTATTTGTGTTTATGGAAGACCTGAGCACCAGCAGCAAGATATAAAACATTTGATAGCATTTTTTAGCCATGCACTTGTGCTAGGTGTTATGGACGGTGCACACACTCCCGCTGGAGAAAAGCCTTCCCATCAAAAAGCAGTTCTTCCAGACAGAAAAAATCACTTCTTTCATTCTTCATTCCAGCAGAACGTGGATGTGTTGTCAACTGCCTAGACCCGCATGCCAGAAGTGAGCATGTCACAATTGTTCTGTATCTGGCCTGATATTACCTGTCGGAAATGAAAGGCTGTCGAGTAATTCTTTGAGCAAGTGTGTGTGCATGTGTAGTGTGTGTGTGTGCGCGCACATATGCAAATATTCACTAGATACACACACAATTCGAGTTTATCAGTCCACCAGAAATGTTTCCAGGGCAGAAAGAATGAAACCCTCATCTTCACGTGTTTGCAACTTTCTGAATGAAATGTAACATTCAGGGTGAACATTTCACATTCAGAGTCTCATCTCAGTGGTTTCTTTTCCCCCAGACATGTCAGTAAGATTTCACACAGTTCAGAAAATGAGTTTGCACCACTTAAGCGTGTTCTTCAGATGATTTTTCCTGTTGACTTCAGCTAAATTTAGATTGTAACTTCCCTTCTAAAGGACCAATGTACCTTGGTCATTGACGATGAATTAGGGCTTATCAACGCCCGTACAAGTCAGGGCTCCAGCCCCTTTGAGAAGGCTACAACAGATTCCATAAAATCAGTGCTTATTAAAGAAATCCATTTGTTCCTAAGGAAAGGACAGTGAAAAACATGAAAGAAAAGAAAACTGGGGCAGCAATGAGGCAGGGATACCCACAAGTCCCATCCAGCGCTCAGGGGCTCCCACTGTCACCTGTGACAGGAAGCAGGGAAACATCTGAAGGCAGCACGGGCTCGCCTCGCCGCAGGCACACCAAGAGCCGCTCGCAAAAGGTGGTGAGCCCAGCAGGCTGAATCCCTGTTCTCTGCTGCATGGAAGAAAGGGATCATTTGCTTGAATGAAGTGCTTGTTTAGTGCAAAATAAAATATCTTGGGGCTTTTAAAAATAGTTTTAGGCTGAGGTTTTTATGACTCAAGGGAAATACACAAGTGCATTTCAAATTTTGTGATTCTGGTGTGGTAAAAAAAAAATGGTAGTGCTTACCACTTTCTCTAAAAGAGAGTTCCATGTGGGCACTCAATATTTTTGTAAAACCTTCATCCTGAATTCACAGTATTTTCAAGTTAGAAGATGCAACATGCTAGTGCAAAGGAGGTTGTTACTCAGTCTGTCATCAGCTCATTTGTGTATCAGGGGTGGACTCTATACCATGCTGGTTACCTCTCAGAAATCAGGGCTTTACTGATCTATATGGATAAGCACAGCCTTTTAGCTCCTATGACAGGCATCATGTTGTCAGGCCAGGGAGCAGCTTGCTGATGGACTCATAAAAGAGCAACAGTGTGTAGTGTCTCGCACAGCCACAGCGTCCAGTCCTCCCATTCATTGCCAAGCATTGATTGAGAGACTATTAAACACATTTCAAATGTAAGCTAGAATTGTGATTTAAATTTTCTTTTACTAGTACTCTTTTGTTGCTAGACTTTCAACTAGAAGCTTCAATTTTGGTTTCCTGGAGAAAGGTGTGCCAAGGTGCAAGGGGCACACCTGGGGTACACTGTCTCCATGAGGACAGTGAAGCCACATAATCCCCAAAATACTTTCAGTGGATGGAAGGGCTGGGGCCTGAGACCTGGTGATGAGCAAAGGACTGGAGTGGGAACACCTGCAGGTGCTGACTTTCAGGCAGGTTTTCCCCCAGGTTCCACCTTGCTAGAAGCAAATAGCCAACAGACACACCTTGACTCCAGGCAAGAACTGAAACATCACGTCTGGGCTCTGATTACTCTATAATGAATAAAATATTCTCTCTGGTCTACTCTAAACATATGCATATCAGTAAAATACAGATGATCGAAGTGGGTGTAATCTCCTTAACACAAATGAGATACGCCCTTCTCTGTGCAAAGCCAGACACCGCTGGCATGGTGCAGTTATGTAGGGTTTACCTCAGAGTGTGTTTGTGGGGGGGGAGAGAGAAAGTACATGAGAGCGCTATCAGTGGAAAAAAATCAGACATTTTGTCAGAGTCCAAGAAATCGTAGCGCAATTCAATAGAATGAAGTATGCCTAACAAGCTATCAGAACACTACTTAAAAATAAAAAGCCAGATAAATAGTACCATGTTTCACAATGACAAAGATTGCATAAACCTTGTTTTCTTTTAATAATAAAGGATATTTCTGAATAACACCCTTTTAGCTGCCTGCCATGCCTCTGCACACTCAGACCAGTGATCATGAAGCTATTTTCCCAGCAGGTGACTTTTCAGTATGTCGTTCCTGTGTGAAATCTCACTTGTAAATGAGGAAGTGGATCTATATGACCATAAATTTGATGGGAGACAAATTGCCTGTGGTGTTATTCTGGTGGTTGCTCTCTCTACGCAGCCCCGGTATGAGACAAAGCATGACACATCACTTATAGATTCAGTGCAATAAAGTGTAAATAATTGAAAGCTTTTTGATATTATCCTGTCTTCTTTTAGCACGTGTCTTCAATAATTAATTCATCTGTATCTTAAAAGTGTCTTGCTCCATATCTTCAGTCAGTTCCACAGTTTTTCTTATTAACCTTGGGACAGCATGATCTGCTTTGTACCTGCCTTTTCCCTCTTGTGTTACTGTATGTATGCTCTGGGAGTTTTCCTCTCTCATACTCATCATTTTCCACGTCACATGTGAATCACCACGTCTACTGCCTCCAGTAACCATTGTTAGCGACAAAAGGTAACATGATTTTAGCGTTCAGTATTTTAATAAGGATTAGGATTCAAGACGTGCAGTTTCTTGCTTCCTCTGTCTGAGTGTGTGCTTGCTGTCCCTGGAGAATTCAACCTGCCCCTCCGGGTGCCGCAGAGCATCACAGCCCTGATGCCCTGGTGACATTTGACATAGGTAACATCCTTCATGAGATCAGACTGGCCCCTGATTCATTAACCTTACTTTATATTCTGTAGCCTATTAAAAAAAAAAACACCACGTTCTTAAAAGGTTTATTAGTCTGCTTGCAAAATGTTAGCACTTTTTAAACTTACAGATTTTGTGAGAGAGCTTTTCCAGGCTAGAAAATTCATTTCAGGCTAAAAATGTGTCACCTACGATCTGTAGACGTAGCTATTTCCTTCATCCACCATCGTGATTTGATTTACTGGGCCTGTTCCTGCTCCTATTTCAGTCATAAGAATTTGCTGCCTGGCTGAATAAGGATGGGCTCAATCCCTGAAAGTTTATTTTAAAACATTTTTATTTTTTAGGCTATTTTTGCCATGCTTTTCATCCCCCATTGATTGATTCAGTTGTGTGTTTCTTCGAACATAAATGTTACACTGTTTTAGTACTTCAGAAATACCCTTCCTCTGAATGGGTTTCTTATGCTGAAGCTTTTCTAGTTCTTAAAAGACTGTTTCCAAAAAACATGAAGGAACAATACTGAATAGGGTAAATTGTGGAGGCAGTGTGGAGTCTCAGACTAAAAATGATTACAAAATAAATTCTCTTAGGAAATTGATTGCTCCTCACACTTTGTAATTAGAACTTTGCTAACCTTTGGGAAAAACAGACCCAGAGCAAGGCAACATTCCGCTTCCAAAGGCAGAAATAGAAGGCATTCATGATTTACCTAAAATGTCTCATTTACATTTTTACTTTGTTTCTTATTTTGCATTGGATATTTCTGTAATAGTTTGCCATTGTGGTCATTCTGCCATATTGTGTCTAGCTAGCTAGCTCTGTGTGTGTGTTTATATAGATGTGAGTGTGATCCAGCTTACACGGGTGCTTTTACACATCTGAACACATTTCTTAAATATGTCATATCAGATACAAAATATGTGATTTATTAGGTAAGTACATATCACACAAACCAAATATAAAAATTCTTATGAACATATGTAATGCATATGTTTCTGACACACATATTTTCTCTGATTTGGCACCTTTGTCCAAGCCAATCTACAGGAGCAGACAGCAATATCTTTCTTTCATGACCTTTGTGGGGATCTAAGGAATCTAAGATCTTCCTAATGGTGAATTTTAAGACTCTTTGAACTTCACACTTTTGTAGTGTTAGCTGCTGGGCCTATGCCAATGCGTATATGTCGTTCAGCACACATATAGGTGTTTCTATACGGCTGAACACGCTCACGAAATGTGCCAGCTCAAACACTATGTATATGATCTGCTGAGTGGGGGCATCGTTTGCCTGGTGTCACAGACTTGACTTTCTTCCCTTAACCTGGCAGCTTTTCTAGATCAGAGGTGGCCCCTGCTAGATGTCTGGAAATGCCTACTGTTTCTAGAATACAACTCTAAATTAATATTACTAATACCACTGAGTAAAATACTTCCTGACATACATTGGTGCAAAAAATCAGGTATGCCAAAGCGGTAATGGTGAAGCAATGAGGGTGAAAAAAATCAGTACACGTCAACATTGAAATAGGACCTGGGACATCGACATTTTTGTAAAAGACAGCTTCATCTTGGAGCCAAAGGAACTTGTTCACACGTCGTATAATCCTGTACAGAGCCAAGATGAACTGCAACAAGGGCTTTGAAGTGGTCCATTTCTTTGCACTTGTTGCCTAAAAGATTTGTATTGGTCTTACAGACATGGTGATCCTGAATCAAAAACAGAAGCAACGTTTACACCAGGTCATTTATCCCCTTTCTTTAAGCAACACATTGTGGAGGGAGAGAAGTTATTGATTCTTTTCCTTCTGTAGACAGCTACATTGACTGGTAGCACAACATGAGCAAGAAAGATTGCAATCAGCCTCACCTATTGAACATCCAGAATAAAGCAGTTAATTTTGAAAATAAGTCATCAAGAAGAGAGAGAGGGAAAGCAATTGTGCTAGCAACCCACCCCACTCCCCAGAAGACCAAGGTCCTTAGGGGCTACATATTAGTGTTGGCTTTGAGTTTAGGCCATTTTGCAAAAAGATTACCAAGATGTGCCATCATCGGTCCAAGCTTTGCTGCCCTGTGGCTACACAGACTCATTTGTGGCAGCAGGTCTGCAGGCTTGGTGACGAGGGAGAGGGATATTAGCCTCATAGGCTAATAGAGTTTGCAGCCAGGGTGCTTTAGAGGTGCTTCAGAAATAGTCTTCCACACTGAACAGAAATGTTTCCACAAAAAGTTTGTTACCATGTATAACCAGTGTGCTGGGACAGGGCCCCAGAAGAAGCCTCCCTCTAAGATGAGCACCATGCATACAGCAGCTACCCAACTCACCATCAGTTATTTCACATTACATCTTTATGTGAAGTTTGTATAAGCATGAAACCTGCAGAGTTTATAAAAGAAATGATTAAATGTACAAATGAGATCTCTATCATCAGATGATAGTGCTAGGACAGGCCAGGGAGAAGTAAGAGGTATAAGCAAAGCAATAGCTGTGTTCACTAAGCAAACCTAAAGACATGAAGCAGAAATGCCTGTCCCAGCACCCAGACAGCACGAGCAGTGGGAAGGAAAATAGCAGTGAGAAACGCCATTGTGAGCGAAGGGAGCCGGTTTGGAGGCAGCGCAGCACCAGCGATGTAGCGCTACCACTGCCTGCCCCCGGGTATGCCAGCCCCCTGGGTTTCCTCGGGCAGGGAGCCACCTGTGAGACCCTTCTCGGTAAGTACAATTCTAATGAAGCGCTCTGTTTTCATACCTGTTTCTGTGATTGCCAGCACAAGTTTTGACCCTTTTTCATAGAAAGCAGCATACTTGGTCTTTTCTCTCTTTCATTCATCCCCAGGAAACTGAACACAGACTGCTCCACACCCAGAAGGTGGCAAATGTGTCAGCAAGGGGTGGATAGCTTATGGAGTGCCATGCACACTTTGCAGGTTTAGGAGACCCAGCAACTCTACAGGGCAGTCTTCTACTAACCTGCAAGGTCTTAGTTGTGGGTTGGTGACAGCAAACACCAAGACTGTAAGGAGATCTTGAGATTCAGCAATAACTCCAGACTCATCACAGTTACCTACAGAAATAAAATCTGACTTTACATTGCTAATGGTCTCTGGGCTTTAAAAGCAAAACCAAGAGTTTTGCTTGCACACACTACAGTTCAGAATGCAAATGCAAAAAAAAAAACCAAACCAACCTCACAACCCACAAACAACTGACCTATACTGTTCACAGTACTTATAAAATGATGTGTCTGATAAACAGTTTCCACACATACAATCACAAAATACAGTGGGTACTGCCAGTGTGGCAAAACAGGCCAGTTGCCCTCTTTGGGTGCTCCCCAGAGGACCTGGTTATGTACCTCCGAGAGCTGCAGCAAGTCCTTGCCATCCAGCTGACTTCTGATGTGACCTTGGGCAAGTAACTTAATTCCTCTGCGCCTCAGATAGCCAGCCGTGAAATTACGCTCTCATTCTAAATCCTTTACTGACCTTGTTAATTTACACTGTAAATTTATCAGAACAGACGCTGCTACTTACTATGTGTTTGTATAGCAGGCAGCAAACAGAGAGCCTGACCTTGGCTGGAGATCACAGGTGACCCACCAAGCTGTGAGAAACAAGGAGCCACGGGGTGTACCTTATCATCAGAAAAAAATCCAGTGTTTATCTCCCTCCAGTCTCACGCTTCTACATTCATGAATTCAAAACAGTATACAAAACAGTTCAACAGCACGTTAGATATGTATGACAACGTGTTTTTCTCTGTGAATTTCTGCACTTATCTCTAATATGGAGAACAGAAGACAGTGGCTTTGACTCCTCCAGTATATGGGGATATTTATTACACTCAGTTCTTCTATTTCAACAGCAGCTTGAGTTTGGCATGAATCGTCTATTACATGACTTGTCTCAGTTCAAAGAGCTGTAATGCACTAGTACTCCAGGTCCTTGTACTAAATTTAGAGAGGATATTCAATACTGTAGTGCCGTTGTCTTGTCAAAGGCAGAAGAAAAATTCCCATACAAAGCAGAACCATGCCTGTGCCTGTTAGTTCAACTGAGGATGGGGGCAGTGAGTGGCTTCTGGCAGAGGACACCCGTGGGACGACTGGCGGCAGAGCGGTTTACAGCTCCAGAAAAGCAAATCCCAGCACTATATAGTTAGCACTCCTGTGTAGACACACACAAATGGCTTAGTTTGTGTCTTTTTCCCAGAGTGGTCACAGCTCTGTGCTGCTTAGTGCAGCTAGCAAAACCCTTTCTCAACTGCAGAGTCTGCAAAGTCCTGCAGACAGCATGTCCTGAGCTAAGCGCTGCTCCTCCTTTGCTGCTATAGATGCCTAATCTCACCAGGCCACAGCAGTCTTTGTTTCCTAAACCTATGTTGCTCTCACACCTCTGATATGCATCCACTCTTGTTTCTTCTACGAATTTTAGCAATTATTTTCCCTTAAGGCATTTTTTATTACCTGTAAATGCCATACATGAGGAGTTCTGCCTTCAGAGCATCCCTAGGTAGATCTCAGTCTCACAGCAGGCAGTGCTAGACTCACCAGGGAGGGCAAAGCCTTTAACTTTCTTCTACAGCAAAATAGCAGCGCCCTGCTGTGACCTAGGACTGCGCAGCAGAAACAGGGAGAGATGCAGGGGTGCTCAGGAACCAGCTTTGCACTAGGTGAAATAAGGATTAATTTAGCCCTGGTATTATGGAAGCAGCAAGGAAATGCTGGAGAGGCTGGAAAGCAAAGAACTACAGGAGGTGGACAAGATCTCTCCAGTATAAAAAAATAACTCTGAAAAAATATTGGAAGCAGTACAACTGGGTTCACTGAAGTCAGCAGCTGAAATTTCCATGCCGCTGGTTTTGGGGCATGCGATCTGAGACATGCAAAGCAAGTCAATCGGAGGTGCTGAGCATTTTCACTGCAGTTAGCTACTGCCAGCAATGTTTACCATCCACTTTCCACAAGGACGACCAATCCTTCTCTCTCCTTTCGTCAGTAGAGAGTCGAGCTTTCCAGTTATGATCAAAATTCCTCTCCTTTCTGGGATAATGAAAAAAAACCCACCCAAATTTAGCATCCACATCCACCATTCCCAAGTAGGCCAGCCGTGCAGAAAAGATGTGCTTGCTGTGTGGCTGTCCTTCACGACACCCTCCCCAGCGAGGGGGGCTGCACTTCCCACCGACCCTCACCCCGACCGGCGGCGGAAAGAAACAGGGAAATACAGCCAGGCGGGCAGGCAGCAGCAGGGCAACAATTTGATGGTTCACCTTCGTGTCAGCGGCTCCGTGCCAACACTGAGTACCACATGGCGGTGTTGAGTCAGAAGTGACACTGACGGTGAATGAAATCAGGCAGAGGCAGGGGAAGACGGGATTAAACCCCTTCCTCTCTTCTCGCATGGCGCCTCGCCTCCATTGCTCTGCAGTCACTGAAGCTGACAGGAGGACACTGCTGGAGCTCCTGCTCCACCGCGGGTCTTCTCCTATCTTGCTTCAGAGAACTCACGCCCCTCGGTGCTGAGGCACCCTGCTCTTTAACGCAGCGATCACTTGATGGGAACCAGTCGGTTTGCAGCCAGCTCTGTCCCTGGGACCGTACACCTCCACCCAGATGCTCAGCCTCACCCAGCTTTTGCTTTACTGAGCTTTGAATATTGCAATACCAGGCTTCCCAGCTAGGGATGTGCAGTGTTTGTAAGCCGTTTGCTGCCAGCTGTACCTTGTGGAGTATGATGCTGTGGAGACGAGATTTTAAAGTCACCGAGGTCTGGCCCAGATGGTAAACTTCATGTCTGTCCGAGGCCGCTTACACAGCGGGGCCCCATGTCACAGAAGGATCAAAGCAGGTATTTCTTTGAAATTCAGGGGAACCGGAATACATGGGAAACATAGAAAATAACAAAGCAGGCCACCATGGGTCTGATTCCTGCAGGCATAAGACATCAACAGCGATCAGGAGGAAAGCCCTGGAGAGGCAGCGCAGGCAGCAGGGCTGCAGCCAGCCTTGCCGGGGGCCGGGGGCTGCCCCCGTCCCTGCCACTTGCCCCACAGGCAGCTGGCTCCTTCGGCAGCGCCTGGAGGAGGCAGCCCCAGACCCAGGCAGGCATCCAGGGAGCCCTGCCTGTTTGCAGCCAGCAGCCAAGGCTCGTGACATCAGACCATGCAGCTGAAAGGTAGTTATCCTGCCGTCTTCAGTTTTTCTCAAGACAGGGAAAGCATCGGTCTACAAGTTGAAGACTGCTGTACCATGCTGGCAGCATTTCTTGTAGATGACCTCAGCATTTGCTCATTCTGACATCACTGTCAGGAGCAATATAATTCAGGCTGGTGTCTTGTGAAATGCTCCCTGGGCAAATTTACAAGAGAAATAAGGGCATGTGCCCTTATGGACAGCAAGCCACTGTGTACTTTTTTTTCCAAACTGTCTGTGAATAGTAATGAGGGGGGTTTGAAAAATTCCCTTTCATCCATCGAAAGATTCACTGCTGATCACTTCCAGCGCATTAAGAAATGAGGAGGCAAACCCTGAGGCCTTCATATCATTTTCCATAGTCATTTTTTTGAGCAAATTCTGGAGCAGAAGCCTTTAAATAATCTCAGAGCAATTTTCATCTCGTGCAGAATTAAGAGTTGCTTGTTCAACAGTTGCTACACAAAAGAAACGTTGGTTGAAAAAGCAGGTAGAAAGGGCTTCATAAAAGTGAACACTTGCTTTTTTCTGAAATGAAAGGGGGAGACTTGAGCTCTAGATCTCCCTTTAAATCCCAGGAATAGCCTTGCCCCTTTTTGATAAATCCCATCTCCTCAGAAAAATTTCCAGCCTTGTCCAAATGAGCATTATATCGTAAAAGAAATGAGGACATCAGAAGCTGGACCAAACTAATTCATACAGTATGGCAAACATATTGCATGAATACGTTGTGCTGGTTAGCAGAAGATTAGCATTTATACTATTAATAGGAACTGTCATGCACTTTTTGCTATTGAGCACTGAACACAGCACAGCACTGTACCAGTGTTTCAGACAACGTGAAATCACTAATTCAAGTTGCAGTTCAGTCACATTCAACTGAAAAATCAGCCTGTCTAAGTCCCAAGGACTGCATCCTTCCAGTACCTCCGTGAGAGCCAAGGGAGCCATGCCAATTTAAGCCAGTGGTAGACTGCAGTCGTATTTCCTTCATAGTGAGCAAAATGTAGATGACATTTACCTACAGACAGAAGTGAATGAGGAGAGGAGTTTAAGGTATGTCAGAGGAACTCTGTTGCAATTATTTTATATCCAGCTGCAGCTAGCAAGGGGTAATAATTGAGGCAAAGGCCTCTCCAGCCACCACCCTTTGTGCTACCTGCCAAGACACGACTTGCTTAGGAGAAGTCTCAGTTCCTATTACGGGAAGAGACTCCTCCTGTTTATTGATCCAGCTTCAAGATGTCTTTTCTCCACAGTTACCTCCAGATTCCAATAAAAATGTACAGTAAACTAAAGTATACCAGACAATGTCTTTGGTGGCTATCTCAAAGGCATAGCAAACATGACTGCCATTAAACTGGATGACTGGGTATGATACTAATGGTAAGAAATGCAAGGAGATCCAAAACTTCAGTAGTCTTCCAAGCTCTTGTCAAGCTTCCAAAGACTTACAGTACTGCTCTAAGTTACTTACAATCCTGCTCTAAGTTTGCAAAATTTATGCAGTTAAGCAAAGTATGCTACAGTGACTTACAATATGATTTCTTTAAACAGCAACCAAGTTCCATATATCGGCTTATTCTATACTGCTATTGCTATTGCAACATGAAAAAAGACAATCTCCATTCAGGTTATAGTGGCTGCAGAGCTGTACAATTGCCATCACTTCCATAGCTCAGTGGAGGAATTTTATTAGGTGAGCCCCATATGTACTCTGCTTAGATGTTTGTGATTCAAAAGGAAATAATATTTTTACTTCTCTAAAGAACATATTCAGAAGTTATTTGCTATTCAGTATAACCATAAAAAAAGCATAAAAATTCAAAGGTGAAACTTCTTGAAAATGATCAGCTAAAGCAGCCCATGTATTTTGCTGGTGCCTCATTTGTTGCTGTGCTCATAATACCCCTGCAGTACTGCAGCACTGTTAAAAAGCAAGAGCTAGACGCTTCCTGTGTTCATTTTTTGTTGAAGTCAGTGTGAGTGATGTTTGAAACGAAGTGGGGCCTTAGGCAAATAAGAATAGTGCAGAATTTCACCATGGGGTTTGGGGACACATAACACGCTTCTCACTCTGCGTGGACCACAGGGAGCCTAGTGTGAACCTAGGAAATAAACGCAAACCTTCCTCGCTGCCTGCTCACTCACACCGTAGCAGGGCACAGACAAGGACTCAGTTATCTTAGGCTGACCTCAGTCACAAGATAAGCTGAGAGAGATATTTCTGGGCAGGGAAACAGACATGGTTTTAGTCTTGTTAAACAAACAACCTGTTGTTTTGCCAGTGTCAAACTGGGTGCAGTCAAAATCCACATCCCACATGAAGTTGATCTACCAAACAAAGGAGTAACTCTGGTTTGCATCATTCCCACGTAGCACAAATCTTGCCACCTGTAGTAAACCAGAAAGAAAAAGGCTGAATTTCAATCAGTTTCTCTGCTGTCTTTTAAAAGCTAGTTATGGGCCTCCTTCCTATGAAATATAGTTTTATATGTATCAAAATGCAAAGAGGCTTCATATTACTTAGATTCTGCTCTGAGGCAGTGTGGAAACAGGTAAAGGCATCACACTCTCTCTTCCCTGGCTGCATGCTGGCATTGTTACCAAACAGATCACCGCAGAAACGAGGGGAATGCTTGCATGGCAAGCTGTGCTGCTTCTCTGCCCTGTTTGCTGGAGGAGGAGGCTCTGGACATGTCACACCACATGGTTCCAGAGCTACCTCTGCTCTTAGGTGGATGGGGTGCTAGGACAGCAGGACAGGGAGTAGTTCCTCCAGTCTCTTAAACCTTTAGTGATGCTGTAGAGTTTTCCAAGCCAAAATTAAAATCTCACAAGTTTCCACAAACTGGAACTCCAGAAGCAATTTTGATCTAGGTCAACTGAAACATTTTCTGTTTCCATCACTGTCGTGGTTTAACCCCAAATTGTAACCCAATACCACGCAGCCACTCACTCACTCCCCCGCTCCCTGGTGGGGTGGGGGAGCAGAATTGGAGAGAAAGGAAAACTCGCGGGTTGAGATAAAAACAGCTCACCAGGACAACAAAGGAAAAATTAAAAAATATATTAATAATGATAATAATAATATATATAAGGATAATAGAATATATAAAACAAACAATGCACAATTTCTCACTGCCCCCTGAGGACCAATACAGCCTGTCCCGAGCAGCAGGCAGGGAGCAGGGGTATCCCCCCAGCTATCCCAGAACAGCAAGTTCCAGAGAGAGCAGGCGAGGGAACAAACAGCCGAACGAATGAAAAACAAAAAGGAAAAATAGGGAAACAAAAAGCAACCCGAAGGGAAGCTTAAGGATTAAGGCAAGTTAAGGGTCTAAAAGCCTAGTGGCCCACCGACTGACCCTCACTTATACCGGGCATGATGTCTATGGTATGGAATACTCTCTTTAGCCAGTTTGGATCAACTCTTCTGGCTCTACCCCTCCCAAGTTTTTGCACCTGCACATTAGCAAAACCTGGGAAACTGCAAAATATCCTTGGTTGTTCAGCAGCAACCAACAACATCAGTGTGCTATCACCATTCTTCTCGCACTAAATCCAAAACACAGGAGCTGCTGAAGACAAAACTAGCTCCGTCCCAGCCTAAACCAGGACAATCACTGAACATATTTTCTGTTTGTATTTCAGACATTCTGTATGTTTTATCTTTTTTACTGAAATTAACATTGCTGTACAACTGAGAATATGTTTCAAACCAAAAAAGAACACATATTCTTTTTCACTTGAAGATTCAAGTTATGGTAAACACTGTTTAGAGCCTAAAGGTCTCCCTCCCGTGCTCTGTCCCCAATGCACCAGTGAAGGTCACTAACACTTTGCAGTCCTGCAGGAACATCCAACCCCTGACCACCACTGAATTCTGCTTCTCTGAAGGCCAGAGGTTCACTTCCTATATTTGTATTGCCCCAGTACTTGGCTGAGCCTGGGATGGGGCCTGAGACCACACATGGGGCTGAAAGTCTGGCTGTAACTTGGCTTCACTGTCACAAGCACCAGTGGTTTTGTTTGATTTTTTGCTTGTTTTTGTTCGAGTTTTTGCTTGGTTTTGTTCAAGTTTTTTTGCTTTTAAAAAAAACAGAGAAAGGAAAAAAGTTACAATTCTACAGTGCAGGTCAAAGCTTCAAGTGATGGGTGCATCAGAGGGACCTCTGTTGTAAAGCAGCCTGACTCACCATCAGGTGTCCTGGCTGTGATAAGAAAGAGGAAGGATTAAAAGAGAAAATAGCGAAAAGAAGGCAACCCTCTGTAAGTTAGGTGGACACCCATTTGGGAACATTGCTGTGAGTGGAAATTTACCAGACTACTTAGTGTAGAAGGAATTATTTTCACTATCTTCCCAGATGAAGCAAAACTGTTAGTAAAGCAAAGAGAGTTCTGATCTTCCCATAATTTTTGCACCTCTCTCAGGAAGTAAAATCTGAGGTCCTGTAATTACCCCCTGCTCACAGTACAAACTGTCCCGGCAGTGGTAACCCTGAAGGCGAGATGATAACTCTGCAGACCAGTGCAGAGACTGGGTCCGTACCCACACAGACATTCATGCTGCCTGCTCCTTTTCAACCGTGCTCCCAGCAGCGTAGACGTGAGCAGTTCACAGCCCTGGGGCAGCTCTTGCACGAGATAGAGGAAGAAAAGGAAAGGTCCTTTCATACTTCCCCTCTCTGTTTAAAGGCTGGTCAAAATCTGCAAGAAATTATATATTGCAGATTTTATACATATACAAACACATTATAAAATTAGGTCAAAGCAGCTGCATGCTATAATAATACTACCAAACCTGCAACTGCAAATCCTCTCGTTAAAGGCAGGGCAGTGCTTTGCTTTTAAGGTCTGCTTCTGTACTGTAAGCCATATTGCAAACCTTCTCGCTGCCTGAGACCTTCCTGGGTAGTAGTAAGTTCAGCCTCCAGCAACTCAGGATACGTTTTCCTTCAGCACAATCATTAGTCAGAGAGCATAGCAGGTGCCCACCTCTTGTTTAACAGCAAATCTCCATCATCTGTTGCTCTAGCTTCCTCTCCACTTGATTTCAGGAGGCATTTCCACTCCCCACAGCCTGCATGGTGTCGGTATTTGGCGTGAAGGGAGGGACACTGTCACACTCTGTGTCTCTGACTCAGGGCATCAGGGCTCTGGGCAAATTCATCTCCACTTTAGGGGTGCAAAATCAGTCTATGTCAAGCCATTCGTTTCCCAGGATGTGATTGATCATAGTAATCACAGGGTCTGGCTTCCTTCCCCTGCCTGAACAGCAAACTTTAGAACAGGTTATTGACTAATCATGAGACTGGAACTTGAAATAAGGAACATTTGGGTATGAATTTTCAAATGGATGTCACTTGTGCTTGGCCTTGTAAAACTTCTCAGTTCTGCAGACGCGCTCATGAATACAGCACCACAGCGTACTGTGCTTATTGTAATCATACACAAAGCAGTCGAGCCAAATTGTTGTCCTTATCTGCCAAAAGACTTTGGGGACATCTTTTTCCATTACTTGAATATTTGTAGTCCTGGCTCAGATCTGATTTTTTAGGCTGATGAAGGACAGCTCTCATTTTCCTTATCTCACCTGTCATCTGTGGATTCAAGCTTGAATTACATTTTACTGCTTAAATATCTGAAGGGAAAGAATGGGCAACCAGCAGCATTTAAAGCTGAGAGGTCTGTGTCTATAGCTCAGGCACAGTATAAGTGCCCTCCACACAGAGAGAGATCAGACATCCCAACTTGATTCATTTCCACATCACCCCAGATGGAGGTGTTACAACATGGGACTTGCTTCTGAGCTGGAGTGGAAACGTTAAAACTCGCTGAAGTTCAGAGGTGTCAGAGACAAAAGCACATCTGCCCTCTCCATGTGACGCCCAGCCCTGGCACCACCGTGTGTCAGTGCAGCTGTAGCCACAACGAAGAGCTCCCATATAATTTATCCCAGTGGCATCAGATGCTGGCGGCCCCCAGGAGCAACCCTGACAGCCAACACTCTTCCCTGGCCTTTGCCATTTGCCTGCCAGCGAGACACAAGGGTGCAGGGGCATCTCCTCTGGGGCACCCAGTAACCTTCAGGGCTGTGTGAGAGAGCTACCAGTCTGAACATAAATAAACAGCCTATTTGCAACATGGTATGGTTATCGAATGCCTTGCTGAAAATTTCCGTGCAAGTTTTATATCTGTACACTTTCGGGGCTATTGCTCTGCTTGTAGACCAGTAAAGACAGTTTAAAAGATGCTGCTGTAGCTCTCTGCAGAAGCCCTGCTACTGCTGCTGTTTGTTTTTTCTTTCATTCCTCATCTACTATGACTGCCTCATTCATCTGTTTTGTATCAGGCCTTTCATGAAACCATTGCATTTCAGTATCTTTTAAAACAGCTAGAATTTGCTCTGCAATTATGTCTATGTGCATTTCTTAATCCAACCAAAATAACTGTGGCCTTCATGGGATCAGGCTTCTGCACACTGCTTTCTATTAATATGTCATCTGGGTGCTGCTGGTGCAGTCACACTTCTACAAGGAGCAGGCAGAGTTTGCATGGTCCACTGACCATCTGTGTGCACGAGTCAAGTGTCAGCCTGATTAATACACATTGGTCTGCTGCATTCTGGGATGCAAGGGATCATGAGCAAAGCTTCAATGACTAAGGAATTTGCACATGCAGAATTCAATCCACAATAAAGGAAATCACTTCGAAACGTCAGCTCTTATACTATGGTACTTAGTGTAGCAGAGAGAGATTTCCTTTAAACCCATAAGGGTTGGGGTGTATAAGAAGTGTCAGCCCTAAGAACAGTCAGAGACTAAACACTGCTAACAAAACTACCTGTTAAATGCTTATAAACTGTTCCTACATAGACTAAAAAGAAAAAAAAATCAATATCTGGTCAGACCTGAAAACGGGAGAATAAAAGGTTTCAAGCACACTTTGGAGATGCACGGCAAACTCTTCAATCTTTTCTGCTTCCCTGCTCACCTCTCTTTGGAGGGAGCAGAGCTCATTGCGACAGTATGTTTCAGAGAGGTTTTAGTCTATCACCAGCACTCCTGGAGTTTACAGACATCCCCTCTTGCTGCAGCTATGGCTGCTTGTGCCCAACATCCCACCGCTCTTACTATGAAATGGGGCAGATCACAGAATCGATGTCCATGGGGAAAACAACTCTCAGAAGCACACTTGTACCCTCCGTCTCCAGAAAAACCTTTTGCTCAGGTATGAGTCCAGCTGGGACTGACTCTGTGGTGACTCCAAGTCACCAGTCTACTAGTAAAAGCCTAAACCTCTTGGAAATGTCTGTAGTCATTGTTGTAATACCTTTTCTATGAATCAGTAGATAACATTTAACCTCTTGCCGTAACAGAAATTACCACATTTGCAAATGGGTATCCTTGATTTTGAAACAAGGGTAGCAAGGCTTTCTCTCCAGACCTTTAATGAGTTTGATACTGCAGAAATATACACTTATTGTACTTTAAATGCCACTTTCCATTACCAATAACAAGGCGATCGTAAGTAAGCATGGCAAGGACAGTACTGCTCTGTGGGCAATCTGAAGCAACCATGTAATTACAGATTCCACATTAAGGACATACTGATCTCATTTGGTGATGTCACTGCAAGCAACAGAAACCCCCGTAGCAGCAAAGACAATTCAGAAAGCCACGGCCACAGCTACGAGTTGTTTGCAAAGCAGAATAAAAACAGCTGTTCCAAATAAGTATATGTTTAAACTGTGCCAAACATAAAATAATGGGATAACACAAGAAAACCCCTCTTGGACTGCAGTGACAAACCCCTGGTGTCACCAGGACTGGAGTCAGCAAAACTCCATGGCAGTTGGACTAATGCCAACACATTGGGCAAGCCTCACTTTCGAGTTCAGGTGTTTTTCCTCAGCTGAATTAACTGTGGTGGGAAGAACAAGTATCTGCAAACCTTGCAAAATTCACGTACCATTGCTTGACAAGTTTGCTTTCATGTTTCCTTTCATTTGCTCAGATTAAAAGAGGGAAGAAGAGAGGTGACCTGGTGATTCTTGGCCTACCTCCTAGCTGAGCGCTGGGAGCACAGATGCTGTCCTTTTCAGATTTCAGACCCGCTCCACCTACAGCATGCTGAGCTCGGTGGACATCCAGCTTGTTGTGGTAGTGATGCGCAAAGTAGTTTTCCTACTCCGAATCCCCAGATGCAGCAAGGAAGGATCAGATCACCTGATAAACAGAATTACCTGATCAGGGAGACCAGTGACTGTAAGAAAAACAGTTTGATTAGGAGGGGAGATGTGTTTTCAGGAATGAACAAGATGTCATCAGGCAGAGAGAAAAAAATTTCTAGGAAAAACGTCCCAGGCACCTCAGAAAACTTTGACCTATGCCCGAGGGATGTTCTGGAGCTTTAAGGAAACTGTTTCTTGTGCTGGCTAAAACACTGAACAAGCAGGTTAGAAATTACTGCAAAGCCCTTACATTATATGCTTCAGTTAGCATAAGCTGCTGAAAAAAAATGAAAAATTAAACTGGAGTGCTCACAGTACTGGGTTAAGTAGAAAGACAGACAAAATGAAAGCCTGAAAATGAAAGCATTGACTAGGATTTCCTAGTTGGGTCTTAATCATGGAACACTCACCAACCATCTCAGTTCCTCAATGTGAGATATGAGACAACCCAACTGGCATGCCCATGGGAGACCCCACCCTGCACTTTCTACTTGCCCAGGCATCTTCAGGAGAGGCCTGTATGCCTTTGCAGAAGCACCTTCTGAGCAGCACCAAGACCAGATAGCTGCTGTGCCTCCTAGAAAATGCCTGGGGTCACCCGCAGAAGGGACAGAGAGGATTTATTGGCAGCTTGACCTCGACCCCACTCAGGTTGCCAGAGGCTGGTTTGGCTGGGAAGTGCTCGTTTTCTGGCTCCCGTTTTCGTGGTGCACAGCTCCCACCGCAGCACGACCTCTATATGCGAGCAGCCCGTGCGCCGGGCAGGCTGCCCGCGCAGCCTCACTGCAGAGGGGTCCCAGGCAGCCTGCTGCGCTTAGCTGGCTTCTCAAGGGTGCTGGTAAGCTTGTGGATAAAGGGAATCCAGCGGACGCCTTATATTTGGGTTTTCATAAAGCCTTTGACAGGATTTCACAGCAAAGGTTATTAAAGAAGCTGTGTTGCTAGGGATGGGGGAAATGCCTTTCTAAGGATTAAAAGCTGGTTAAAGGATAAGAAGCAAAGATAGGGCCTTATGTCACACCTCGGGATGGAGAAGAGTCAGTGATCGTAACCCATGGAGGAAGGAGCTGGAATAATTTTTATTCAACACTTCCATCAGCGACCTACAGAATGGGTTGAACAGTGAGATACCTAGGTTTGCAGACGGCAGCTGAGCTCCTTCAGTCAGTCACCGGCTGTGCCAATGGTGAGATGCTCCAGAATCACTTTAGACAAATTAATGTGTGGGCAGATGGACATCCATGTAGATAAATATAAAGTAGTAGATCTGAACCATGCCTACATAATACTGAACCTGGGACTGGCAGTTACTATTTATGCAAGAGGTCTTGGAGTCGCCATGGGCACCCCTCTGAAGTCTTTGACTCGGTGTTCAGGGGGAGCTAAAATAGCCAACAAAAACACAGGGCATTGTAGGGAAGCGTGCTGAGACCAAGAGAGAAGGTGCAGTTTTGCTGCTATATGAAATGCTTGTGCATTCACTTCTTGACAGCTCTGTACAGCTCTGTTTTCAGTGTCTCAGGAAGGATGTTCAGCAGCTGGGGGAAGTATAGAGAAGGATGAAGACAGCAAGTAAGGGGATGCTGCAGGTGTCTATGAAGGGAGACCAGGAAGGCTGCAACCCTTCAGGGAGAAGGCTGAGTGGAATATGGTCTATATTTCCAAAACAGTGGAGGGGTAAGCTGAATGGGGAAACACTGTTCACCAAATCCCACAGTCAGACAATTAAGTGGTATGCAATTAAATCAGCAGAAGGTCAGCCTAAACCATATAAAATATAGTCCTTCTTTACCCAGCAAGTAGTAACTTCTGTAATTTGCTGCTACAGGGGTCTGGGGCACATGGCATCTGTATAGTCAGAAATGGTTTAGATGAATGCATAAACCACAGTTCTACGAATGGATCTGCACAGGACTGCTCAGACATGTGTTCACCAACGTATCTGATGCAAGAGCTATGGCTGTAGCACTGTAGGAGGAAAAGAGGTTCCAGGGAGGGCTCAGGCTTACATTTGTGCCCCAAAAACCTCTCCCACTGCTGTGGCGGGAGACAGACTTCAGGGCAAGGGGCTGCCAGCCTGATCCCACCAGGAACTCCCTGCACCCTTAATGCATCCCCATGTCTCTGTGCAACAAGACAGATCACATCTGGGTCTCAAGCAGGCTGCTGGAAGATTTCTTTATCTGGTTCCCAAGGCAATAGCTTCCAAGTGCCTCACATGCATCTTCATAATCCTCTTGGGGCATAGAGACATATTGGCCATCACTTTGCAAACACAGCGTTGAAGCAAAGGAGAACAAGTTTCTCACCCGAGGACATGCAAGCTCTTCGCAGTCTTGCTTGGAATTGAGCTCCTGTATCTTAATTTAAGTGCCTCATTATTCAGACCATTAAAAGTAGTAGGCTATTCTCTGGCTAGGTTGGATGCAGATAAATACAACCATCCCTAGCACAGGGTGTAAGGTGCGTGAGGAACAATGGGGGATATGTTATAAACAGCAACACCACACGATTGTGTTACGTGCATTGGAAGCCATGTACTCTGGCACACAGGCTGATCAGTCATGCGTACCAGCAGACAACAACATGCTGTGCTAGAGGGAATCCCCACCAACTTGAGATGCTACATCACGGCAAATTTTCTCTAAGGGAGAATTTTTCTGTCTCAGTGCCTGAACAGACAGAGCAAGAGCTTCTGCAGGTAGTAATCTTCAAAATGGTGCTCTCAAGATATTTTCATATATGTATACAGCCTGGAGGAAAAAAAAGTAGTGCTGTGGCATGATAATGATGCACCATTGGTCTCATCAGAAGAAGTAGCAGCTCTGCTGTGCACACCACAGGATCACTGGCTGGGCACAACCAGACATGACTCAGGACTGTCAGACTCAGCAGCTGTCAAGGCGGCAGGTCATATGCCAGTGCCAAAGGCCTGTCACTCTGCATCTTACAATCTTACATGGCAATACAGAAGGAATGTATGTAATATCTACATGATAGCTGTAACACCCAGCTATTAATCACATGGGTACATAGAGCTCCCAGGACAAGAGTGCAAATACATACATTGTGGTTCAGCAGGAGAATGGCTGTGTCATTTTTTTTGGCTGTCATACCATTTGTGGTCTTCTGAAATCTGCTTTCCATCACTCACCTTACTGCTGCAGTAGCTATAACACTCCCCCAGCTATGTGAACCTCTGTGGCACTGACATTGGATGGATCTTGTCTCGTGAGGATGGTCAAGTCCATGCCTGACCCTTTTGAATGAATAGAGAATGCTTACCTTGGTCATCTAGGAGGAGGCATCTTTTGGGGTGTCTTACTCAAAAAGATCTCTTTTGGACTCATCACGTACCTGCTTTATGCAACTTGTGGGCTGGAAAACTTGAAGCACCCAAAGTCATGAGCTGTTTGTCAGATTTTGTATTAGTGCTGACTCATTTGCTCCCAGTGTATCTACATCAAGACAGAACAAGAGATGTGGACAGAAGCTTAACCACTCCCAGACAATATTTCCTATGGTAACCTCTGCAGAAGGCAGTTTTCAGAAGCTTTTACAGTTCCAGCAGGCTGGTTTTTACACCTGAGTACCACTGGTATCTTAATGCCTTCACCTCCTAACAACTTTCCGTGATATTTCTTCATTTATTTGTTCAAATATTAATCATTAATTTGTTAAATATTAATCAGTGTAACAACTGCGTTGCTGAGTGTCTGTAGTCTTTTATTTACCCTACTTAAATTTCTTTCACGCAGAAGATTGGCATAACTCCCAAAAGATTCAAAAGTAATGAAGGACTGATTTCCACTGTGACAATAGAAGTTGTCCATTTAAGTTATAAAGCAGGAAAGCCTGGCACATGGATGACATTAGATGAGACTCTTTACAGTAAGTGCTTCAGTCTGGAGATTTAATAGGGGAGAAATAGACCACCATGTGAATGCAAAACTGTGATAAAGACAAACCAAATTTATTTTTTGTAACAGTGAGGCTTCAACTGCAATATTCTTGCCAGGGCTGGCTATTCCACCAGCAGTGCAACAACAACTACACAGCTTCTATGGACCTAAGAGATGAGTGGAGTATTTTACCACCCTTAGCTCAATTCCTCCTGCAAGTACTGTGTCCTTCTTCCTCCCTTTCCCTACTTTGCAATTATTTCCACAGATAACCTTAACTTTGCTTGCATGTAGGCTTTAAGTACATATTAGTAAATCGAAGACAAAACATCACAGTGATGCTGTAGATAAAGTTAACTACATACTAGCAACTTACAGACCAAACAGAAAGGATGTTGTAGTGTTGAATATTGATATTGTATCACAGAACCTGTAATAACCAGATTAAAAAACAGCTGATTGATAAGTTGGCAAATGCAGAATTACGGTCCACTGGGCCATAAACATTAGTTACTACAATAATGAGAATATCTTTCCAGGGATTTTTGAAGATCTAATGTCATTCAATCATTACAAGCCTTGCAAAAAAATGGCTGGGAGTTGGCTCAGGTAGCAAGCATATTAGAGCAAATATCAAAATAAAAGATCCGAAAGACAAAACCAAAGCACTGCTGAGATTTACTACTGCTGCCAAAGGCGACGGTATCCCATAGCGCAGTGGACACAACGAAAGGATGTGGGCACTTCCAGCACACTTATCGCCCATTGTGCTCCTGGTTCACCGGTGCATCCCAGCCTGGAAGGGGCAGCTGAGGAGTGGGCAATGGCATTGTTCCTATCTGCTTTCTGAAGATCATGAAACTCTCCTCTGCCAGTTCCTTCTAGCAGCTGCATGCCGGCAGAGCTGCCAGCCCGTGGGCCAAGGCGCCCAGATGCTCGGCGGGGATGTCAGGTGGGGAGCAGCCCCGGCCTCGCCATGCACTGGGATTTCGGCTGCTCGGCAGGAGCAGGGGCTGCAGGGGGCGAAGACAAAGGAGCAGCAGCTGATCCTGATGGGAGGCTCCTGCCATCAAAATGCCTAAGGCACAATGTGAGGTCCTAGTAATAAGACAGTTATTATCTATCTCCATGTGATTATCTTGTTATTTACAAGGAAAAGCAGGCGATGCAGTCTTCTGCTTTAAAAAAAAGAGTATAGTCTTTTATTCATGAGCCACTCGTCACATTTTTCCCTTTTTTCTGACTGCCAACTGTAAGGGACTACATAAAGTCAGGATTACACCAAGAGAGAGGACAGCAGCCACACACTGGACTGTCTATGGTTTTTGTTTGCCATCTGAAAGCAAACACTGGCGTATGTAATGGCAGGAAAGCTCACCATCGACATTAGCGTATAATGGACACCTACTTTGAATACTGCTGTGAAATAAAACAGCATTATCAGAAACAGAAAATTATTTCAGTTACATAGTTCTTGCCTGAATCTCAAAACTTCCCAAACATTGCTATGCTGGAGCGTTTTGAACCTGGTTTCTCTTTACCCCACTCTGAAACAATGAGTTTTGTAGTTGCAGATCTCTGTCTCAGGACTTTGGGTAACTTCATGGACGTGTTTGGATTGAGACTCTGCCTTCTGATTCACCTCCAACTGGATATGGGTGAAACATCTCATATTTGGTCTGGATTTCAGCAGAAACACAAGTTTTTGCACAACTCAGATTTGTTTAATTTGCAGTCTCCTGCTAATGCAGTAGTAAATGTAATCAGCAATTCCTTTTTTAAACCCACTCACTCAGCCAATAAATGTCATTGCACAAGATACCCCAAGCTCAACACAAAATCAGAAAGAATTAGCAAGTAAAATCTCATCAAGGAGTGCTAACCCCCAATGGTGCCTGGGACTATGGCAGCAAAAACATCAGCAGTAGATGTCCTCTGTGCAGAAAGGGCAGAAGCACCCTGAGAGACTCCTCAAAGGCTGCTTGGCTTCCCCCCTGGAGCACACCCCTTCCCCAAAATCCAGCACCTCCCCACAGCCTCCAGCTGGACAGTGGAGATGATGCTTAACATAATGTGGTGGGTTGACCCTGGCTGGATGCCAGGTGCCCACCAAGCTGCTCTATCACTCCCCTCCTCAGCTGGACAGGGGAGAGAAAATGTAATGAAAGGCTCGTGGATCGAGATAAGGACAGGGAGATCACTCACTTATTACTGTCACGGGCAAAACAGACTCAGCTCAGGGAAATTAATTTAATTTATTACCAATCAAGTCAGAGTACAGTAATGAGAAATAAAACCAAATCTTAAAACACCTTCCCCCCACCCCTCCCTTCTTCCCAGATTCAACTTCACTCCCAATTTCTCTACCTCCCCCCCGAGAGGCACAGGGGATGGGGAATGGGGGTTGCGGTCAGTTCGTCACACGTTGTCTCTGCCGCTCCTTCCTCCTCAGGGGAGGACTCCTCACACTCTGCCCCTGCTCCAGTGTGGGGTCCCTCCCACGGGAGACAGACCTCCACGGACTTCTCCAACATGAGCCTTTCCCATGAGCTGCAGTTCCTCATGAACTGCTCCAGCGTGGGTCCCTCCCACAGGGTGCAGTCCTTCAGGAACAGACAGCTCCAGCGTGGGTCCCCCACAGGGTCACAAGTCCTGCCAGCAAACCTGCTCCAGCGTGGGCTCCTCTCTCCACAGGGCCACAGGTCCTGCCAGGAGCCTGCTCCAGCACGGGCTTCCCATGGAGTCACAGCCTCCTTCGAGCTCATCCACCTGCTCCAGCATGGGATCCTCCATGGGCTGCAGGTGGATATCTGCTCCACCGTGGGCCTCCACGGGCTGCAAGGGAATCTCTGCTCCAGCGCCTGGAGCTCCTGCTCCCCTTCCTTCTTCACTGACCTTGGTGTCTGAAGAGTTGTTGCTCTCACATCTTCTCACTCCTCTCTCTGCTGCTATATTCCCACAGCAGGTTTTTTTCCCCTTCTTAACTCTGTTATCCCAGAGGCGCTACCACCATCGCTGATGGGCTCGGCCTTGGCCAGTGGCGGGTCTGTCTTGGAGCCAGCTGGCATTGGCTCTGCCGGACATGAGGGAAGCTTCTAGCAGCTTCTCACAGAAGCCACTCCTGTAGCCCGCCACTACCAACACCTTGCCAGGCAAACCCAATACACATAAAGAACGATCATTTCTCAAAGATGCATCCAGAGGCACCACGTGGGTGGCTGAAACGCTCTGTAGGAGGTGACCAAGGCAGGACTGTGCTACAATTTGTATTTCTTCCTGCAATTGGGGTGATTAAAATTTTATCCGAGAAACACAAGGGGGTAATATTTGAAAGTTCATTTGTTAATGCCAGGGAGGCAAGATAAGTCAAGGTACCATACAATTTTCTGCAAACACAAGCTGAAAGGGATAAAGGAAAAAACAACCGTTTGAATTTGTGAAAGCAGACAAAGCAAAACCAACTGAGCAAGGAAGAACTGCAGGCAGTGTTTAAAATAGGGCAGCAGTCTTAGCATCTGACGGCACTTAATTTCAATTAATGACCAGGCTACTAATACAAGTTATAGTAACTTGGGAATAAAATGTCAAAGAAAACAGTAAGCTTTTGCTTTTATTTTGTAATAAATATGGTCACATGTGTGTAACTTGTACTTCTGCAGTTCTTCTAGTGCTATAAAAAGGTAGTCAGTCCATCAGCTTTGAAATTTCAGGTCTTTGACACATCTGGTTATATCCAATCCCACACACTTCCTCAATTGCTAAGAGTTTAAAAGAGTACTTCAAGATCAGACTGAAGACAGCTGTCAGCAACTGCAAATAATGAAGAAATATTTCAAAATACAGAGATTTTGTCAGAAATAGGTGTTATTTTAACGAGAAAAATACTGCAAGGTCATAGTCACATGGTCACTTAGTTTAGAATAATTCATCAATATAGTGTTATCAAATTATCAAAAAGTCATGAATTATCAAAATATTTCTTACCTTGCGCCTGTGTGTGAATATAAAAATAGCTGCATGACAAGTGCAGACGGTGTTTCTGTGCGAACTAAGCAGGTAGCAGAATAACATGAATTTTTAAGACTCACAGGTGCAAGTGTAGGTGTCAATCTGCAGAATGGGCTACTGAAATAGATTACTAAAAAGCCAGTTTTTGTTATTTGATGTTCATGATTTAAAATAACATATCTAACAAAACCTGACATCACTATTATTTGATTTATTATGGATGTCATCCAAGGAATGAACAGAACAGCAAGCTATGGACTCAGGCCTGGGCTCTGTCATTACAACCCCCTTAGAAACTAGCCAAAGGAAAATAATGAATTTACATAAATAAAATGGCACTTTGATATGTTCTAGTAAATGTGTGTCTCAGGGACTTTGGATGGTCGGTTTGCATGCTTATGTAAACCTTCTTCTGTCTGCCACTGCTCAAAAAATTGGCTTTTGTTTTAATTGAATATCTCTTTTTCTTCATTTCTGGCAATACAGAAATACTGGAGCTTTATTTCCTTGGTACATTCTAGCATCTTCACATTCTAACAGGATGAGATAAGAACAAATTCTTGGAGAAAGCCTTTGTAAACAGAAACAACAATCCTGTTTCAAACTTTTATATGTAGTTGAAATGGTGGAAATAAAGAAGTACTTTTGAACATTTTATATCCTCCACTGAAAATATTTTCTTAATGAGAAAAAATGCTAGGTCACAGTTTTAGATTTATGGCCTTGGTTCAATATGATACCTTGGCACAAGACTAACTTTAAATATGTAAGTACTCCTCTAAGTTGAATTATTCACATTTCTATATTAGATAGGCACATAAATAATGAGTCCAAATTAAGATCACCAAAGAAATGAAATCAATCACTGGCAATCAATCCAGTACCCATACAAGTTAGATGCAGAGTCTGATCTTTTTTCCACATTTCTTGTAATTCTAAAACTTATTCTTAACTCATGAATAAAATCTAATAACAATATGTTAAGTAGACACAAAAATGGTGAAGGAAGACAGATCATGAAGTGCTATCCATTTCCGTTTTCTTATATTGCCTGAAAATAGTATCTTCTCTTAAAAAAAAATCATTCAAAACAAAAACATGTTACCGCAGCTCTATTAAGCAGAAATGAAAATCCTAGGGTGAAAATTTCTAACTATCCCTGGTTATGCTTTGCCATGATAGAGGATCTGTACTCTGTGGAGGGTGTTCTTCATGAACACGAGCTTCCCGTTAGGTTTTCATTAGCCTAGGTATCAGAGTCTTTACAAACTCCTCTGTTTCTGAAAGGGGATTAGTTATTCGAGGAGCTGCATTAGAAATCTCACATTACAGATCTTTTATTCTATGCATTTCAAAAAGACTTCAGGCAGTGAGATATTTTTCTCATATTTGTTCCATGTTTTATGCTATGAATAAGGAACACAGCCACATGTAAGAACTGACTGTGACCTCAAAATTCTGCATTTAACTCGAAGAACAAGTATTCAAAGGTCAGCCAGCTACAATCTACACTGAAAGGGATTCAAAACAATGACATTGGCTGGAAAAAGTAATAGAAGATTGATGTTCCTGGTATTAGCATATCAAGGAGGTAAAGAAAGTGATAGATGATCGTCATCTGTCAGATGCTTACATTTGAAGGTTATTTGGGTCCCAGTAAGCAAATACAGAGTCTTCCTTCTAGACTTTTTCTGTTGTTCCTTAATATTGGTAAAATATTAGCTCTTGGATCAAGCCCCAGGATTGGAGGCAATACATCAATATACAGAAAACAGCCAAAGTATTTTCAGTCCTAAAGCTAATTTTAGGGTACCTCTGGTAGAAAAGATGTTTGATCTCCGTGCATTTGCTTGGGGATTTTCTGTCCTATGCCTCACTATAAAAAGGGAGGGGGAAAGCTAAGATCCCTCTCTGACTTTTATTTATAACTATCTTCATCATCACAGGTCTGTCAAGTTTTTTAACTGGTTGTAGGTGAGTGTTTGGCTGTTTGGCTGCTAAAGTGGCTACCTGATTTTATGAATCCCATAACACTCTGCCTCACCATCGTGACTCTTTGCAGGCCAGCTCCCTGCCAGGCTGATTCCCGTGGCATGATCCTGTGACACAACAAACGGAGGCAGATCCTGCCCCTAGCCCATGTTCCTGGTGGGGGGTGTTGGCCACAAGCATGCTCCATTCTGCTCGATAACCTGTAACTTGATGTCTCCATCTCGTTACAGGGCAGATGGGCACCAGTTAGTGAGAGGGAGAGAGCAACAGAGTGGGGAATCAGGGAAAAGCCTGTGAAAAGCTGGGAGAGAAAACAGCTTCAAGGTCAATGTTTATTATTGCCACTGTTCTTGCCAATCAACCTAATGCACAGAATTAGGTTAGAATAAATGAACGGAATACAAATTGAAAAACTAAAACAATCAGAGAAAACCACAGACAGGAATACACTCTCCGTGAGCCCTGATCATTCTTGTTTATTCATGAAAATATTCACCCTCCAGAAGACACACACACCTATGCAACGCTGCCATCAGTTAATGCATCCTAGGACTCTACTGCTTCAGATAAACTTGCAGTGCTTTTAAGGAATAACTAAGCATCTCACAGCATACTCCAACCGCAACATGGCGAAGGCTGCGCACACGTAGATCAAGGTGATAAAACAAGACAGCACGGCCCCCAGCAGAACCACAGCAAGAAAAAAGCAAGAGGTACATCAGACAAGGGCAAATATGCCAAGCTGCACCAGGACAGGAAAGGAAGGGCGATTATGGACTCAGCAACAAGGTGAAAATAAAATAGTGCTGCCTAAGAGCAGGGGGAAGGACACAGTTTGGGCAGGTGGGAAAGAGAAGGGTCAGGAAAGCACAAAAGGGAAGGAGAGCAAAGTAGGAGAGGGATTTCATGGCACTGTAGTGTCTTGCTACAGTCCCAGCTGCATGGCAAAAATTTTCCTTGTTTGTCTGTTTTCAGCCTTTGAGACAAGTGGGAATCTTAAAAGCTTGGGCTTCTGTAAAGATTAAGCATTAAGTCGCTAAGTGCCCAGCGCTAAGCCCACTCGTGTGGTGGTAGGGTGGTCTCCAGGGCCTTTCCTCCACCTGCCCGAGTGTGAGACGGCATACAGCACTGAAGAGTGCGCCGGTGCTTTTCGGTGCCAGCTTGTTCGTTACTGCAGTACCTGTGATGCACCTTTCCTCTAGTCTACAACCAGTATTTATTAACAAATACTCATGTAAAAGCTGGAAAAGGGTAGACGATGTGTAATGGATTTGATATTGGTCCCACCATACCTAGAGATTGCAGATCACTTGCTAGTTTATGAAAAGACTAATAGGTAGAGCCTGAGGTAAGAGCAAATTAGAGCAAATAGTTTCAGAAGCAAATGTCAAATCACAAAATCTGTTTGGCCTCCCAAACCACAAAAAAAATGGAATATGATCTAAATGCTGCTTTGCTCTAACACATATTTGCAAATGGAAAATTATTATGCTGTTAATGCAGGAAAATAGCAATGTGTCAAATTCAGGGCTTGGGCCAAATTTTCTGATACATTTCTGAAACAGTGAGGAAGCCTTCCCAGTGTGAGTCCATGAAATGTATTGTCTTGTACCTATTACTTTGTTCTATTAAAACAAATATCAAAAAATAATACCATTCCGTATTTTCCATTTTAAACATAATGAGCCAAATTTTCAAGTGATATCAAAAGATCATTTGCAAAAAAAAATACAGAACAATTACATGGCTAATTTTTGTTCAGTTACCTTGACAGCACCTACATAGCAGGTACTTTCTCTTCCAGATGGGCAATTATGTATCACACAGACACAGAAATGCAACTGATTTTACACAGCCTGTAGTTCTTAGGGGTTTGGTGCCTTTCTGATAACAAAAGGCACAATAAAAACCTGTCTCCCTACTCCTTCTTTACTGTTAAATCCGTACATGACTTCACCATTTCTAATTTCTTCTGAAATCAGCTTTGGCTCTGGCAGTTCCTACCAGGAATTTAATGGGAATAAAAGTTTAATCCAATAACATCTGGTTTCTCAGCAACTCTACCAAAATTACTGCCAGCTCCATCATTCTCACCACTACTCTTCTATGCAGATCTTTCTTTTCTTTCCCTGAAGAAGTTTCTGCAATTTTACTTGAGACCCATTGATCAGAGTGGTATCAGGCCTTACAAAAAACCTGTAAATAATGCTGCGTATGGTTGAGCAACATCTTCTGGTACAATAACTCCATTATCCCTGCAGCTGCTGCTGCAGAGGCAGCACACGCACTCTCACACCAGGCAAGGCTTTCTTAAAAAGCTGTGAGGGCGCGTGGGGATGGCACGGCTCCTGCTCCCTGCTTGGGGCAGGCAGGGATGCTCCAAGCTCTAGGTACCCCCTTTGGCCTCTTGACTTCTCCTGAGACTGCCAGTGCCGCCAACCTCGCCTTCTCTCAGCACAAGGGTGTTACATGTCTTGCAGGGAGTATTGGGAATCACCTCCTTCTGAGAAATAGCACCTTTCAAGTCACATTAGAAGCCTACAGAAGAGTTTTGTTTCTGCCTCGGTTGTTCTCCATTCACCCCAGGGCCCCTGGGCAAGGCTGCAGAGCCAGCCCCCCACATTGTGGGTCCTTCCTACACCATCTCCAGCACACCAGGACGAGGGAAACACAGCCTCTCCACGCTGCAACAGCTTCCCGAGTGCTAACAGCACAGCCTGGATAGAGGATCCTCTCGTCAAACATATTTTCTATTTTTCGGACAAGCAGAATTGGCCCATTTTCTCAGGACAAAGCATCACTTCAGGCATCGTCTGTATGGCAAGTGTTTGCTAAGACCACGTGAGCAGGTCAGTAAGTCAGTTATCCTCTTTCCTCCCAAGCAGCTCATTTACAATTAATCATTTACAATGCAAGGGCCAAGATGGGGCAAAGACTCTCACAGCTTCTCTACCTGGCCATGGAGCCCCTGCATGCTTGTCCTTCGAGGGGAGGAGGGCAATGGCAGTGCCCCCATCCCTGGCTGAAGGCAGGCGCTGGAGGATCAGGGGCAAACGCTGGCTCAGCCTTAGGCTGGTCTCACAGCAGCTGGCACAGAGCACGCTGCAGAGGCAGAGACAGAGCTTGGCCCAGGAGGCGTTCAAGTTTTGCCTTTCTGGGCAATAAGCACTAGGCCCCGGTTATAGGAAAGCCTTTTGAAGAATTTCCAGAAATCAAATGCATAAATAATGTACAGCAGTAGATTATCAGAGCAGGTGGTAGACACATAATAAAGATCTGACAAAACCCACTTCTACATTGGGATCGCTGGGGCTTCACTGAAAGTATTCCTTCTTCTTCCAGTATTTCAAAATTGCCTTACATTATGGTCCTTGCTTCACAGAGTTGCCACTGTCCCCTGACAGTGAAAGGGAGAAAATAATATATATTTTTAAAATGTATTTTTACTTTGGCATGTAAGGGGTATCAAGAAGTAGAATGAAATCTGCTGCCCAGCCCCTACAGTATCAGACATTTGGAGGGCTGACAGTTTTCAGGGGCAGAGAAGAGCAGGGAAGATGAAGCTTAAGAATTAGTAATTGGTGTGGATATGGTTGGTAAAATATGCTGCAAGTCTAGGTGGCAATATTACAAACCAGATCAATTCTGCATTTATGTATGCTGATTACAGAGACATTCCCTGTGTTTTTTGGCTGCTGAGCCCTGGCTGTGGGAGAACGCACTGCCCTGTCTCTTGCTGCTGCAGCCCCAAGTCATCTGGAGCATCCAGCTACACGGTACCCTAGAGAAAAAACAGGAGCCTGAGAGCAGGGAGCTGATTTCTTCTCCCAGATTAAAAAAAAATAAGGACTTCTTCATTTGGGTGACAGGTGGAGGTCAGAGCCAGTGCCTGGCACCATTGCTCTGAAAACCAGGCAGAAGGTTTAAATGGTAACTTTTATGTGTTTTTACAGCCTTTGATATTTTTTTTCCTGCAGTATCAGATTTTTACAGCACCAGGATTTTGCCAACAGCGTGTGATACCAAAGCAGGAGGTTCTGCCAGAGGATTTGCTTGAAGGTAAAAGGAAGAAGGAGAGCAGTGTTCTTCAGTTTTATATCTGAGAACGAGCAGTTTATAAGGTCTGCATATTTAATGTAGCTTGCATTGTTCCTGCATAATTCTGGCCTTGCTTTGGAAGCAAATACATGACTGATCATCTCAGTTGTGTTCAAAAGGTTTCCATTTCTTGACACCAGCTGACATTTTGTGAATTATTTACAGTGAGACACTGTAGCACGCATTACACCCCTCCTAAAAGCTTAACTCTTCAAGGTGACTGCCTGGCTTTCCTGACATTGGAACAACTCATGCAAAGACAGGATGTGGGACCCAAATTCACCCCCTGAGACCAATTGCTACCATTTTATCAATCTGCAGAGACTCAGACAATGTAATAAAGCACATTGAGCCTTTGAAAATGAGTGAAGTCCAAAGACCACATTTTTTCTTAAGATCAGGAAACTGTCAAGCTCATAGTGGGAACCTCTGAAAGACAAACAGGTACAGGCTCTGCTGTGAGCATCTTCCTCACCAGCTGCAAAGCTTCAGAACTGCCATACCAGAGAAGACACAGCCCGATTCAGCAGATCCCCACAGTCATGCTGCTAAATGACTTCCAGGAAAAGACGACAAATTCCTCTGGGTGACATGGACAGCACTGCCACATGAGGCACCAGAACATGTGACAAATAACAACAGAAACCCAGAGGTTGTGTGCTGAGACATGGCATAGAGTAAGGGCATCCACCCAATGGGGTAGACAAGGGTTGCAGGCTAGGACCCCCATTCCTTGCAACTCTGTCCAGCAGGCTCTGGGCCAAGCCTGGGGGCAGCTGAGCTCCCCATTCCTGTTCACAGCAACTCCCCTATAGGCTTAATGTGAATATTACCTTGGTAAAGGTGGCTGCACAGCTCCTTGTGTATCTCACCAGTATGGATCATAAACATAGACACAACTATCTTTGTGAGCTTTTCTGCAAGAGTAAGTAAAGTTCTGCATAGGAGAGTATTTGCTGTTAACATTTTCTCTTGGAAGAGAGAAAGTGCATGAGGTTAATGCCCAAGCATGCCTAACTTCAAGCACATGCCAGTGCACTTAAGAACAGATTTCCCTGTTCAATGTGAGACTCAAGCTCATAGAAGATTGCTGAGCATACTTGACTTTCCCCAGGTCACCCAGAAAATCCATGGGACAGCTGGGAGCTGGGCAGTGAGCTCTTGGGTCTTTATGGACATGCGGGACTCTTGCATTCTAAATATACATGAAATCCTAGACTGGAAGCCCATTTCAGGCACATGCTTTAGAAATACAATATTTTATGAATCACTTTGTATTACATGTTGATCATTCAAAAATTTCTATGTCCCGAGGAAGATGTGCTGTGCAATGCAGCAGCAGCAAAGGACAATAAAGTCACATTGATTTTTTGGGTGGTTCAGGAAGGGCTGAAGTGCAACATAGAAAACATTCACTTGCTTCCCCTGGTCTTGCTGTGCTACTAGACCAGTAGAGCAGATCAAGGTATAGGTGGATTGCAAGTCTGATCCCTTTGAAGTGAAGATGAAGGCCAAACCAGGGGCTTCTTCAGTAGCTATTGCCTGCCATATATAGGAACATGGGAAATCAAGCCACACATATGCCACAGCAGGCACATTTAAGAGTGCTGTTTCTTAGAATAAGACCAGTGCTTTGATGAATCCTCAGCCTGATAGGCCAGTATGTGGGAAACTGCTGTGCTCAAACCATACCAGCTCAACTTGTATCATCTGTAAGTCAACAGCAGATAAATTCTCATCAAGAAGGTTCATCACAACCAATATAATATGTAGAATAGTGTCAACTACCTGTCTCCTGAGACCTCACAATGTTCTCCTCCCTGCCTAGGATGAGTACACCGTCACTGTCACCACGGCATGTGATGACAGTCACAATACTGTGCCATCACTTCATCCTCTTCTACAACCAGAGGAACGGAGGCATAGAAAACCCTCAGTTACAACAGAATATCATGCACCAAGCTTCAACTTTAGACAGCAAATTTATGTCCAAAGAGTTGCATCCTTCATAAACGGGCCCTTGTCTCATTGGAAAATGGAAATGCAGGTGCTTTTTGAAAATGTTGCCGCCAGTGCCTTGCTCACAGTGACATAGAAAATCGGTCATGAAACAGGAGTTTGAACCTGCAGGTGTCTGAAGGTGCAGGATACTGCTTTACTCCAGGCCTCTCCTTTCTTTCTTTTCAAACTGTCTCTGTTTTCCAGATGGCAGCATTTGCTTAAGTCCCAGTTTATGGTGAATAAGAGGTTTAATGGCTGAAAGAATGGCCTGAGGGTCAGAAATCTCCAGCTTGGTTCAGCCGTGTGTCACCACATTGATCCGAGACTGCAGGCAAGAGCCTGACCTCTCTGAGCTGTTTTACGTCCTGTAGCAAAATGCAAGTATTGTAATTGATGCATTGTTTAGAAATGTAATTGATTTTAAAGAGCTCAGAGCCTCTCGGATGAAGCCACTAATAGCAAGCAAAGCTGTTACTGCCATTCTAAAAACTGCTGAAATAAAAGTAATGCTATAAAGAGCAAGGCCCTACCTAGCAGTCTAACTAGGGTTTCTTTTTGTACACTCCTGTCCAGAAAACACACCCCCAAAATTATGAAGTTTATACTCTGCTCTGACGAATCAGGCAATACATTGAGGCTATACTGGCAGCGTAAAGTGAAAGTTGCCCTGTGTCCACACAGAAAAGCGTATGTTTGTGTACATGTGTGTTGTCCACATAACTGAACATAGAAATAAAAGCACATGGATGCAACAAGGTAAGTGCATGCACAGGACTCAGCACAGGTTGGATACCAAGCTTTTCACATGTATGTATGCAAAAAATCTTACTTATCTTAATGAGTGTCACAAGCTTTGCTGCTTATATCCTTCTGGAGGAACTGCTGAAAAACGTCTTATGTATAACTATGCCACAGTATGCAGGCATATAATGGAAAAGGGAAATAGCAAATTCTGTCATTAAAGAACCTTAAGCAACTTGGCCAGTGAAACATGCTGTGGTCTCCCTGGGAGCCTTTCAGAGAGCAACAGAACTCGTTTAATTGGTCAGCCATCCGCACCAAACTTTAAAAACATTTCTGTTATTTAACTACAGTATCTAGCATGTCATCTGTAGACCAGTTCCTTTCTGATGGAGCACAAGCTGTGACAGTCCCATATTTTATGCATAGCAAACCTCCTGTCTTCCTGTAAATCTATCCATCTGTTATAAATTAGTGTCTCTGTGAAGGGAAGCTTTGGCTCCTGTTTTTTTGTTCATCACAGAAGAAAATACAAACATACTCTTTCTCTTTGGAAACTGGAAGTGGACAAAATATGGCAATGCAGAGAATGGAAAAGAAAAGCATAACATTAAAACCAAGTGAGGCAGGAAAAAAAAAATTCCTACCATCTTACACAGCATACAACCAGAGGCCATTTCACATCTCTCTGTTCTCTCAACAGCACAAGCATATTCCACATACAAAACCCTGGGCACAAATTACTAGAGAGGAACTCCATAGAGTTGTATGTCTCCTTACCACGTGGCTTTTTGAGCTGCAAAAGTGTCTTTTCCCAACATCACCCATCACGAGCTGTCAGATGCAGGTTTAATGGCCCGAGTCCCAGCTGTTGCCATTCATGAGAACAGGATTTGGGCTCTGTGCACATTACGACACAGGCTGCAGGGCCCTGGCAGCTCACTCCCATGCAGCTGAGCTACATAAAGGAGGCCTGTATCTTGGGCAACTCGGTAGAAAAAATAAGCTTTTGCTGACAAATGCAGTCATGCATTGTTTTTTTCTTGCAGAATAGATAGCGGTAAAGTGCTAAACGATGTTTTGAAAACACTGTTAAAGGACTGCTTTAAACCAACTGTTTATTCCTCAAGCTTGCTAGGCCTGGAAATAGAAAAATATTCCTGCAGTTTTATTGTACTGGTAGCTTATGGCCTCAGTCCAGCAGTCCCTGATGAGCACTGTGTTGAAACTGCTGGGCTAAGCCCTAACACTTGAGACGCATCCAGACACTTTACTGATAAACACAAACAAGCAGCCCACAATAATATTGATTTCTAATGCCAGTGACAACATCACTATTACTGATACGAGTGCCAGCATCAGAAAGTTGCCGAGCATCTCAGAAATAATTCATGCTGACGACAATTCGCTAGCATTCTCACAGTCTGCCAGAGGAAATATTTCAGGAGCCCGGAGCTGGCACAGGGGACGGGGACATTGCTCCCCCACGGTGTCTGCGCCAAGAGCTGCCAACACTGCCGCAGCATTTCACTGAGGAATTAACGCCTTTTTCCCTTTCAGGCAACACAGCCGTCAGCTCTCAGGGTCTGCCACCCAGACAGGGAGAGCCGATACCAGGCCGTGCAGAACAGCCCTTGGAAAGGCTGGCCTCGGACACACGTGCTCCCTGGGGGAGCGGGGCTTGCTGAGCACCCAGCGAAGCTGCAGTAAAGCAAGGGGCTGGGCTCAAGCATCTCACATGCAGCCCTTCACGAAACACACGGTGAGGAAAAAACCCCCTCATGAACACGCAGGTTTCTCCAAATTGTAAAAGGCTGTCTATGCAATTCTTATTCTGCAGATTATAAAATCAGGTAGAGTCACTGAGAAGTATAATAAAAGTAAAAAAATACATTGAAGAATGGTATTATATGTATGAAAACATATGTTTCTGTTCATATGTGGCTCGTGGTTGTGATTTCCTCCCCCATTGCTATCAGTAGTTACACATACATAACAAGCGCCAGAGCGCAAGGAAAGCTGCATTTATTCACACTGCTGTTTGCTGAGTTTTGTTTGTTTGTTTTGCAGTTTTTTGTCCCAGTATCTGACAAACGGCGTTGCAACTGCCAAGTATTCTGGTGAAAGCAGCAGCAATGCTTCTGCAATGTCACCCAGTGTGGCCAGTAATGGTTTTACTGTTATAGACGAGCATTTAACCGCTGCAGTGCCCTTTGAATCAATGTGCTAGGTACATGCATTAATATTTAATATCGAAAAGCAATATGAAAATGTGGCAATGCTGCACATAAATAAATGCATTTAATTCAATACAGTTACACCGCAGCTGAATTTGGCCTGCTGTATTGACTTTTGCAATTAAAAACAGAAGCACAAATAACCCAGCTGCTGAAAGAAAGAAAACAAATATGTTGCTGTGGGGAAAATATACCCAAAGAATGAAAGAATAACTGTATGAAAGGATAGGTTAAAACCTACAGAACACATATTTTTGTGTAAGCTAAGTATTTGGAAAGTGCTTGTGCGATGTTACGGCAGTATTTCCCTTACAGAAAGATGTATGTTGAAGAAGGAAGGCAAAAGCCAGCTTGTGGTAAGGTGGGTGAATGTCAACAATAATAATCAGGCTCACTGCAGTGAGGTACACCCAGCAGTTTGGGGGCTTTTGTTTTAATAAGCCCGCTGACCTTGGAATTTTCACAAGTGCTTGTAAATTAGCTCTGCACCATCTTTGGTGTGTGAGGGCAGACTGTGTGTGCTTCTATTACCCACATTACAAATGTCAGAAAAGCATAATTCAAGTTCACACTGCAGCTGATTAAAACTGGACTGGAAGACGTGCCAGGGGACTGTGGAGCAGCCACAGCTCCACGCTAGTTACTGGCAAAACCTTTCACCCGCGGCCTGTGCTTTCAACTGTGGACCCACATGCAATCCCCCCACAAGTTCCCAAAGTAAACACATCATACGCTGAGTGTTTCCCCCACCAGGCATCACCAAGGGCTTGGTTTGCAAAGTGCTGTGCTTGGAGGGAGCGCAGATCACAGCGTGGCTGAAGCGCGAGATCATTTCTGGGCAAGATGATCCCAGCCCACGAGTGCTTCCCGCTTGCTCGGATGCTCAGCCCCGGGAGAGAAATCCTATAAAAATCAGTTTGCGCTGAGACAAAAACAACTCGAATAACTCAAATCTTCTAAAATGTCTTACAGTCAATGTGTCTGGACATAAACCTGAGAGTGTCTCTAGTGTCTCGTAGCTATTGTAACCCCTTGTCACCCCCCTGCATCACCAAGCACCTTTCACTTTTGCGAGCAGGTTCCAGTTTTGAAACAGTAAGTTACTGGGAGACAGAAAGCCTTTCCCTAGTCAAGAAATCAAATATTCGTATCCCACAGCTATATTACAGTTTGCTTCCCACAAAGCTAGCTTCCCATATTGCCTTTCCTTGCCCCATCCCCAGGCACCATGCAATATCTGCAACCCCAAACACGTCAGATATTCCAGCTGTTCCAAAACATTCAGAAGTTAACTCACAAGAGGCACTGGGGTCTTTGCACTTCATGCTGGAGCTTTTCCCTCGGGGACGCTAAAAGGTTTGGGGGTTGGCAAGAACAGGATTGCAGAACTGAGCAGCAGCAAACATGAACTAATCAGTGAAGACAAGACAGTAAGCAGCAACCTCTTTTAAGACTGGTTTAATCAAAATGAAAGATCTTCCCTGCTCCAGACATAACACTTGGTCAAGATGGCATTGTGCATTTGGATCACATTAGAGTGAAGGAGGGAACCGCTAGGGAGTAAATGGCCCTTTCCCTATGGACATTTCACATCAGCATCTCTCCTTTTACAGCTATATTTTGCAATGGTCCAACCTGTGTTGCACAGGTTGCTTTTCTGAGAAAGAAAATAGCAGTGGACAAAATCAGTACAGAAGCATCCAAGGAAAACAAGGTACTTATAATTTCAGATTTTGTGCCCCTGCATTATGATTCAGTATTTCCCAGGAGGCTAGTGATGCCTTGCCCTGTGGCACAGGAGCAGTGATGTCTCATGCTCAGTGACAGCTGCAAAACTAAAATTTGCATCTCTTTCATTAATGGCAGCCAAGAGTAATTACGTACAAATGGATAAAGGCACCCTCATCCTGGTATTGGAAGCTAATATGTCATTGCTGTTTGCCTATATAATTTCCTACCTCCATAAAAGACCATCATATTATGACATCTATATCCAGCCCCAGCAAAAGTTTCTCCACATTTATAATGCTTGGCATTACTCCTTGGCAGGCAGTAATAGGAACTGAAATAAAGAAGTATGGACACCTGGGTAATGTAAAGAGAGTGGCCAGCAATAGTACTTGGAGGCTGCTAAGAAAGGACAGCGAGCAGAGGATGACCTGCCTTTCTGTAGGCTACTGCTGGGAGGAAGAGGGCGTTACTCATTGCCTCAGAGACATCTCAACACAAGTGTTGTTTTCTCCATCCCCCATGAAATTTTAAAATCTCCCTTGCTCAGCAATGAGCACTGGGTTTTGGGTGGATCATGGTGGTGCCAAGGGTGGTGCCCCAGCACAGGGTTTCCCATCTTTGACCCGTCCTAACTGAAATGGAGGACCAGAGCGTTCACCATGAGACAAGAGTAAAACCAGAAGAGATCAGGTGTCCACCCATGCACACCCGTGAGACCAAGGCTCCAGTTTACCCAGGACTCTGGGCAGATGCTCCAGGGGGAGAGGAATGCTCTTTCTTTATCATCTGCAAAAATAATGTTTTCACCCCAATCTCCATACCTTTCAGCAGCACTTTTGCTGTAAAAGCACAGGGTCTCTCTGGTCCTGCTCTATTCCCACAATGTCTCTGCCAGTTTAAGGACCCTGATGTGTGGCCTCTGATGCAGTCCCTTGCTGGAGCCACCGGCAGCAGCAGCAGGCCTGGGATGGGGACGGTTTGCCTGGTCTCACCAGGTCTACCATCATGGCGTGATGCCGGGCCTGGCAGAGGAAGAAGGGGCTGAGTGACACAAGAGGCTCTTGTCTCGAGGATGTTCAAACAGCAGCTGGGGAATGAAGTTAGCACATCACTGCAGAACCGTGGGGAGCAGTTTACGCTTTGGCCTTATGAAAATGATATCACTGTTTTCCCAAACCAAAGCTTGTTTTCATAACTTTTGCAGCTCCACATTGCCACACAAATAATGTCTTCATCCCAGGCCAACGAGGAGGCCAGATACCTGGCTCCCCAGGAGAAGCCACGGTGCCCACATGCACCATCAGACCCACGTGCACTCCCAGTGGAGTGCACGGACCATCAGACCCACATGCACTCCACTGTATTTTGGACAAATTTCCCAGAGCAGCAACACACAGGCTTCCCACCGCAGGTAGGCATGGAGGTTTTCACTGACAAGTTTGCTGTGCTCAGTTATTGTTTCATTGATGCTTTCACAGATCCAAAGTTACTGTATTTTTGCCCTCTCAAGTGCAGAGACCCATATTAACCTTCTTCACGCAAATCAATCATCTACTTATTTCCCTCCACATGTGCTGCCTTCAACAACACACTGATAATGAGGACAGTTAGACAGAAGCTGTATGATTAGGCCTTCACCTCAGAGGGCACTGTAGTATCTGTTCCACTTTTCTACCTTTTATCTCTGTTCTTAAGCATTGCCTTTCTCAAGGATAAAGAAAAAGGAAAGGAGAGGCAGGGGAAAAGACTATCTTCCTGAAATCTGGCCCATTGTAGAGTTTTTATGCTTAGGCTTATCTACAGAAGCTATTTCTGGAACTCACACACAAAGCTACAGTTGCAGATAATAGCTTGATTTAGGCTTGGCTACTATATCTTAACAATCTCACAAACTGTGTTGTGCTGTGGGGCTGCAGTGCCTGTCATCTGTTGGCTGGGCATGCTTGAGTACACACACTTCGGGAGTGTCGTATTTTAAATACGCCTTTGTCTCCAGAAAAGGGAAAAAAACCCTGCCTGACACGGCAACGAAACCTCAGAAATAAATTTTTTGAAGGCAGAAGTGTCAGAGGGCAGAGTGAAGGTTAATGAAATGTGTGAGGCAACAGAAAGAATTTTCTGTTTTTCCCCAGTGATAGCTGGTCATTTGCACTGAAGTGGGCAAAAAAATTCAAAATGAATAAAGCATTAGATACCAGACATTAAGTCAGAATTACAGTGCTGGAGCGGAGTTGTCTGGAGAATGAAATATAATACAAGTTAACCATCTGATTGCTATCAGGGCAGAGCACTGATTCCTCACAAGATTTCTCTCTGCATCACTGCCCCTTTCATTCGTAGGTTGCCTAATTCAGGACTTTTATCAATGGAAAACAGTCTCATGGTCTCATTGTTATTTTAATGCACAGACTTGCACTCCTCCAGCAAGGGTATGGGAAGCAAAGAAAGCACACCTATCGCTACATAATCGGGCACGATGCCGTTGCGCCAGCATGGCTGATGTGTTGCCCCAGTGGGGACACAACCCTTCTCGCTGCTCATGGGTTGTGTCTCCAGTAGCGTCTACGGATCCCAAGGGCAGATGCTGGCCAGGGAACGACACCTGCACTAAGTGTTGGGGATGGGCCAGGCTGAGCCAGGGTAGAGGAACTGCTGCTTCCCCAACATGGGCAATGCAAGACATTTCCTCTCCTGCCGCTCGTTGCTGGAGCTCCACCACAAGTCTGTGCATGTACTCGATGATCTTGGAGGTCTCTTCCAACTAAAATGATTCTATGATTCTGTGATTCTATGTACTGACCAGTGGCAGCACTGACAGCCCAGCTCCCACAGCCTGGCACAGCCAAACACATCCAGCAGGTTCAAAGCGGGGCATACCTTCAAGCATTTCACTGAACCAAGTCCCACATACCCATAGTAAATGTGGTCCCTTTACAGCCTGCGTCTCATCACAGCACTGCACCCTATCCCATGTACTGCAAACCGCTTACAAGTTTACTTTAAAATGTAAGGTGAGAGCTTATACTTTCCCTGAGGGCAAGGAAGATACTGAAAAGCTAAATATACAGCTCAGTAACAGAGAAGAATTGAGAAATACAAAGTCATGTTTGATGGAAATATATAATTGTTTGACAACTCTCACCAAAGTTTTGTCATATCAGGAAAACAGGAGGAAGAAGAACATATCAGGGAACACTTTCAGGCTGGAAATACCTAAATCATACCGCTAAGTGGTTCACAAATACCACCTTTCTTTAATGTTGTCAACAAGAAGTCCAGGACTCATCTAAAATACGTGTTATTCAGAAATAACGCATGAAGTAATTTCTGCAAATTATGTTTGTTCTCCCAAAGAGTTTGTAACAACTGTTTGGCATTCAAAATTATTTTGCTCTGTTTCATCTGGCTAATGAGCCCAAATCACTGCTTTGGTCTTGGCAAGGTTTAGACTCAGATTGATGGAGCAAATTCATTCATCTAATAATTTCAAAAACAGTTTCCCAACACTGTAGCAATACGTTGGCATAATCCCTGCACATCTGCAGTGCAGAGCATAAGCTCTATTTTCAGAGCCCAACAGTGCTGCTTAGGACCGCCATGGAGAAGCCACGGCAGCCCATCCCCAAGCCCCACAGCCTGGCTGTCGCTGTCCCCACCCTGAGGACCTCCACTTGATGGACAGGGGGACTGCCAGGGCTGGGCAGAGAGAAGACAGTGTTGCCAGTACAGCTCCCAAGGGGCTGTGAGCTGCCCAGCTGATCCCCTGAGCAGAGACCCCAAAGCTCATCAGGTGGTCACAGAATAGGGGGGACAACACACACTCCTGCTCCGTGTCCAGGTATCACCAAACAACAAGAAAGCCCAAAGCGAAGATGCCCAGCTCAGGGGACACTTGCCAGACCCACGGTTTGCAGCTGTGGGGTGTCTCGGGGCCAGGCTGAGAAACAGCGAGGCATTGCTCGGATCTACCTGGCCTCAGATTATCAGAGGGCCAAATACAGAGCAGGATCCAAACACACTGGTAACACATGGACTCTAATACTTCTACAGGGGACTTTGGCAGTAATTTAATTCTCTATGTTTTATATAAGATCATGACGAAAAGCTCAGGAAAAATAACTGAAAACAAGTGACGGGTCATAAGAAAGAGCCAAAGGAAGGCTAAAAAGAAAGCAGAGTAAGATTTTCTGCTTATTCCCCCATATGGTTACATGAAGAATGGCGTACTTTAAATTGTGAAACCACTTCTTAAGCACAGTTTAACTCATGAAACTCATTACGCAGCTTAAGTTTAAAAAGGAGAATATTTTAATTATAGTGACCTTCTTTGGAACTGCTTTGAAAATTACTGGAAAAAGGCATTATCCAGGAGCTACATGTTCCTCCACCATTAAAGGAAAGAGCTTTGCAGAACCCAAAACAATAATTGAACCACATTGTGAACGAAGATAAAAACTGTAGTTACAATAAAACATTTAATTTACAGAGCCATGAGTTTTGGCGATGTTATAGGCTTTCATTATTCAGGGCACACACCAGATTCCCATCAAATGGGACTATAAAGAAACTTCTCTTCTAGCCTGGTTAATTTATGTGTGCCCATTTCAGGACCTTTTCATCTGTGTCTCAAAGCTTCTTCAGTCATCTCTGAACACTGGATTAGATCAACACCTCATCCATTATGGCACTTCCCAAGCTCCTATTCCAAGCAAGTACGTTAAAAAGCAATGCAAAACCAACTTAGGTTCTGCTTAAAGAAACTGATTTTTTTTGACACATTTAACCAGTTCATATTAGTAACCATATACTTCGCCAATAAATTCTCCTTCCTTTGTCCTGAAAGTTTGTCCATACCAGTATGTGGTTCCCTAACACCGAGGTTATTTTCAAGGTACTAGTCAACACTGAAACATCCATTTCAACTGAAGCTACGTTAGTAGCTTAACTAGGTAGTCATACGGTAACTCGTGTTACTATTGATGTGGTTGGTACAAGATGCTTGCCTTGGCCATGTGAATGACAGGGAATGTGTGAGAGCATAAAAAATGTGCAATAACAAAAATCACACTTTCTTTGATACTTGAGAATTTAATACTGAACCCATGAAATTCTGCTGGCAAAAATGGATAATGATCAGATTAGTTCACCCAGAACAGAATACCTTTATTAATGCACGCGATCTCACAGAAATGCTCAAGCTGAATATATAGTCCTCTGTATAAAGCCTCTGTATAAAGCCTTCCTAAACAATTCCCAGTTCTTCATTCAATACTTCTACCATACAAAGCATTAATTCGTGTTCTTGCATATGTCAAATATTTAGAAGACCTTTTAACTTTTGTAGCACGCTATTTCTGTACAGGCGTAATTATCACAGAAAATATTGCTTACTTATTTTACTACACGCTTAGCATAACTGTTTTTAAATTTCATAAAGCAAAACACCCCAAAAGTCCATTTGAAGGCATTAATGTTACATTTAAAACATAAAACTTCTCTTAGTTCATATTCTCCTTGGCCTGAAGTATTTATAGATATGTTTTTAAAAAAATGAACCTTTACTTTCAGTTTCCATTCTTGAACTGGTAGTACATGGATTTTACACATCTCAAGCCGTTCAGCTCCTCTTTATTCATGAAGGCTACTCCTCCATAGCTGTCATTTCTTTCCCCATTAGTGCTGTGGTGCTGAAGTTGTGCTGGTTTGGACAACGAGCCACGTACAGTTGTGATACGGAGCATTACCCAGCTGCAGTGCTGGTCCTCCTGGTGACGGGATCCACAAGAGCTTTGCTGTTGTCTGCCTCCGGGAGATTCCAGCTTCCATCATGCTGCAATAGCGGGGAAAACATAGCAACAGGGATTGCTGGGATGAGACCCCCAAAACCATTAGAAGGTGTTAGAGGAGGGGGGAGAGAAGGGGAATTCTTTGAGGAAATTAATGAAGTATCTGCACTGCATTTTTTTATTTGCCACATATCAGTTGTAACTGTCTTTACAACTTCGTCATCAAGACCTTAAACCTTTGCTCTGATTGCATAAAGTTGTGCCTTCATTATAAGTTCATTTTGTGTGATGTCCACATAGGGGAGCCTGAAAGGCAGATCGTTTTCTACAGCAGCACTGGCAACGGTTACGTTTGAAAATAGGGATATATTTGCCATCAGCTGACAAAGGGTCAGTTTGAAGGATGCTGGTGGCAAGCCCTAAGCTTCAATTGGCAAATGAGTCATGCCTTATCATGAGTGATTGTCTCCTATTTATTTATTTCTTAGGATGAAAAATCTTCACTGGTAAGAAATTGATTCCCAGAGCAGAGCTAAATTGCACATCTGAAATGAAAACTTCATATTTGAGATTTTGGCTATTAAAACATTGTACTTCTGCTTTCGTACCTGTGATGCTTGTAATGAAAAGGTATGCAGAGAAGACGACTTCTGGGATGTGTCACTGGTGGTCACCAGAGCCTTGTGGATATGGGCACTCAGTTGAAATGACTCAGAGGGAAGGGTGCCAGGCAGGACTGTGGACACTGCTGCAGCCAGCTGCTTCCATCAGGCTCACAAGCTTTTGGGGAGAGACACCTTCCCAGAGGTCGGTGCAAATGTTTGCCCAGGTGCGGCACCCTCAGAGCAGAGGAGCACTGGAGCCACAGGGGCTCACCACATTGCACCACTGTCCTGTTACACTGCTGTCACACTGCTGGGCTGCAAAGACAAATTAGGGACAGAGGGGGTGGACTTCCAGTTTGCGTGGAGGTCTCTGCTGAGGTTCAGCCGAGGATGGTGCTGGGGTCACAAGTAACGCAGGGCATACTTTGTACAGAAATAACTTCAATCTCAAAAAAAACCCCAACATCTGAAAAGTATTTTCCAAATTGTTCCTGCCTACCTAAAACAAATCCCCGAGAACTAACCTATATAATTCCACTTTTTTGGCGTCTTGGGATAGTTATATCCCACACATTTATCCCAAACTAAATACTGCCTGCATTAAGCCAGTGTTAGTCTGGTATGCTGGATGTAAAGAGCAGACAGAATGAGAATGATCTAAGGTTAAACATAAGTTCTATTTATAGTTTATCTGCATGTACATCTTGAGTGTGACAGTCACTAATATGCCATAGCATTTCAAACCAACCCCTTTAAAGGAGATACTACATTTCCTGGAAGGAGCAGAGAAATGATTCTGCACAGATCTATGAAGATAACAATAACTACCCTAAGGCTTTACTGTAACTTGTCAACTATAAGGCACCATGCAAATGGAGCAGATCATAAAAGACATTCCAGCCTAGCTTCTAGCAAAGGTTGTGAATGGGTTCTTGCTAAGAAACATGAAAATGCAGAAGATGGCAAAGTGACTAAGGCAGAAAGAGTGGGTTATAATGCTATTCATAGTCATTCCCTTGGTGATAAATTAAGTAATTTTTTTCAAGATTTGCACATAGCTGTATGATACATTTTGATACTACAAAAATTTCACATATTGCCTCTAATAGAGTACTCCCTCTTTCAGCTGGGGATAAAACCGAAGACTTGGCTAAGGGGCACATAGTTGTCTCTATGGGCACAGCTGTCTGAAACCCTGGAAGTAACTAAGTTTTTTCCTAGCTGTTTCTTATTACAGAATTAAAAAATAAATAATGCAAGGGGTTTTTTTTAAGACAGGAGGACCGCATTATGAACTTTTGTACCTGCAAAAAGTGTGCTACAGCCAACCAGTTTGAATCTTCACATCTTTTGCAAATGATTTTGGAACACAGCATGAAGAAACACTCTCCATTTACAGATCAATAGCAAAGAGGGGTGAAATTTGCTTCTAGAAAATTGTTCAGTTCAGATACTAAATTATGCAGCAAAATACACCATAGATAGTCATAATTTGATCCTAAAGACTATAGCAAACTCTGAATCACTTTTCTTCATCTGCCAAAAGAGTTTCAGAATCATAAAAAAATAATTTTGTCAGATGTGAACATGCACAAATACCAAAGCATCCTCTCACAAGACAATTATGCCCACATCCTGCTGCTGAAAGGCTAAACATACTTATCAGCTATTATAATTTACTTCTGAATATCAGGTCAATTAGAAAAATCTCATCTTATATGCACTAACATATTCAAACAATTCATTCCTTGAAGAAGAAGTCGGAGCCCAGAGTTTGCTTCAGCAAACTATATGATTTGTTCCATGGTCAAGGAAGTATTTGTCTGGAAACCCTTTATAGTCAAGCAGGGAATTGGAAAGTCATTTCATTCCATCATATATTTGATCTCAGGCCTGACTGCAGATTATGAAACTGAATTAGCAATTGAAACAGGTTAATCTTGCTCTATTCTCGCCTATTTTTTATTTTGCAGAAAATGATGCTGGCAATTCAAGGTCTCAAGCTTGCCAACAGGCTAGGTAGTATTTGTTTATATCAATAATATTGTAGGCTAAAAAACACAGTAGTGTTTGTGCATGCAGCTTTCAACATCTTTGTACCATTTGTATTCCATCAAAGTATCATTTTAAATAATGGTCTGAAAATTACAGTGACTGAACATTTCATTTTGGACAGCAGAAAGTATACTTTGGTAAGATGCACTTTGGAACAGACAGCAAGGAAGAATTAAGAATTCACCTTAGAACCAATGACATATAAAACATATGCATTCATCCCACCACACTTGACATGAAGGGGGGCGTATCTGACAGACCATCCTCTTCTCTGATCCTGTATCACCTGCCTTATTTGGCACCCAGGGCAGACGTAGTCTGAATTCAATCAGTCCACAGCAAGAACATGAAATCCCCTCTCCAAAGTGAAGGAGTGAGGCCACGACCCCCTTCCTTCCCCCAGAAACATCAGGTACCCCTTTTCTGTGGCTGAGATACGTGGTCTTTCCTCCGCAAGGCAGACTGCAACCCCACAGACTCTGCCAACAGCATGCTCCCTCAGCCATGAAGGAATGCTTCCTATTTCTCTTCTCCCATTGACACCCTGCTGGGAAACCTAAAAATTGTTGTCTCAGAGCGTCTCCAGGTCCATACAGACCTTTACTGCATCAGTTGTGCTCGGGTCGCATGTTCCCACTTTCCTCCTAAACCCCATGGAATAAATACCTCCCTTCGAAATGGAAGATGCTGCACTAGTTGAACAGCAACAGCAGTTGAAGACACTGTACTGGGCAATGACCGGGTCCTGAAAACTAGAGCTGGTAGAAAACATTGCCCTGTGTTTACCTCAGAGTGCTAAATAGACTCTAAATTACAGCTGTGGATCTGGCTTGTGGGCTTTGGGCTGGTCAGCCGGGACCGCAATCTTTCTCCCAGATGGGAGAATCAGTAAGAGTTTTCCCTCTGCAAACATTACTTCTTGAGTGTCTCCACAAATTTTGCTTTAACTGTTATCTTTCCAAATGCAAAACTGTGTATTCATGGTCAAAATCCGGCAGAAGCTTGCAAGAGGAGAGCATTGCACTCCACATCTGCTGTGCAGGACGCAAAATGCTCTGCCCTTTCTGATACAACACTGTTTGTTGCCAGTAGACATAGTTCATTCATTTATGAATTTTATAGACATAGAGATATTTTCCTATGCAAACCTTACTATGGCAGGCTTTTGTCCCCCACTGTCCATGAGATTGCTTCCAGTGGGCCAGCAGTGATGCTCACTGCCGCAGCAATCACAGCCACAGTCACTCATCTTTTTCCCAGACTGAATTTTCAAAATATGTCCCTGAAGGGGATGTCTTGGAATAGCTTAGTCAGAATTGAATTTAGCGACTCGCTTTTGACCCTGGAACATAGAGGACTTGAGTCAGCAAGTCTGCAATGACCATGTTCCTACAGACTTCTTCACTTAAAGAAAAGTCATGGACAGTATGATGTTTGAGACAGTTACTTAATCATGACATTAGAACATCTCCTCTCATTTATCAGCAGAGAGCTTGGCAAAGACCACAGCTGATGTAGCAGTTACCTTATTTGCTTTCTATAAAGCTAAAGCAGAAATTTAGGCCTTCCTTTTCTGCTTTAGACGTAATGGCATTTTAGAAAAGATGCTTCTTCCCTGGCAGAAGCACAGTATATCAATAGATGAATTTGTTTTCCTCAGAGGTTTCTGTTACACCTAATTGAAAATTGAATTCTTACAGATAAAATATCTTTCTGGAGCAAGGGGAGGAGGGCCTTTGATGTTGGGGGCTTTTCTCCTCTGTTGTTATTCCCTACAATCCAGTAATCAGAAGCTCATCGTAGCCAAATCCAACACTGCAGCCAAGCACAAGCTGTTCTTTTGTTGCTGCTATGCCCCTTGTATTTTGAGCTGCACTACTGCCCGGCACTGCAGGGCATATGCCCACACGACTGCTGCCAGCGCCTGAGTCACTGGGAAATTAAAACCAGCTATGACTCAGCAAAACGCCAATCAAACCGGAAAAGAATGTTATATGCAACACAAAGAGTAAACCCTAAGTAACTCAAAGCCCAAAGGACAATAAACATTGAAGAAAACCACCACTTTTCTATGGAAGGATATTCTTCATTAAAATGGCATCATCCATCACCAGCTGTTACGGCAGTTAAAATAAAAACAGCTACGAACACATCAATATCTCAGATGCTGCTGTTTCTTTCTTTCTTCCTACATGCACAACAAGCTTAGAATAGACCATAAATGTATTAGTACTTGATTTTTACAATGTACTGTTCCTGCCAGCCCAAGATTTCTCTCTCTAAAAGCTTCTTAATGTGCAGGCTTCACTTGAGCCTGGCTTTGGTCAGCCTGTCAGCTACCCTGTGAAATTCCCAACTTGGAGACTTCGACTCTTGCCTGATTTCAGATGGCTTCCAGGTAGCGAGAGAGTTTTAACCTTCCCCTTCTCTGGCCACTTTAGCAAAGCAGGAGAGACCAAGGAGAGGGGGGACTCGTGTAGAGCGTGTGGTTTATCCTTCCTCTCACAGCTTGGTTGGGAACCTCTGAGCCCATAGCAAGCCTCGAAGGGAGCGAAGCAGAAACATTCATGATTGCATTACTTGAGGAGCTTCATTTCTGGACCCTGCAGAAGCCAAAAGGGTTTCCACACACACTGGTAGGGTGCCTGGCCAGACCAGCCTGGTGTTCCCAGCCATCAGCTTCTTCCCCAGCTTCCTCTTACTGAAAGCAGCACAGACCTCACCCCACGCAGCAAAACATCCGAACTTACTCCCATGCACTAATTAGTCTCAGTGGAGAGCGAAACTCAAAATGTCAGCTCCTGCAAGCCATGCTGACCTATACCAACTGAGGATCTGCCTTCTAAAGGCTCTCATGGGGATATCAATTGATTCTGAGTGTGACATTCTTCATCACAGCTGCCTGTTCAAGGAGAGCTCTAGTGCAAGGGATGAATGGGGAAGGTAGTGCAAGGTTGAAAACACTACGTGCTTCAATTTCTCAACACTATGTTTTAGGATATTGCTATTTCAGCAGTACCCAAGTAAGGAACTGGAAGCCCACTGCCAGACACAGCTGTTTCCCGTCCACGTACAGAGCAGTCCTGCTGCACTGGTACACAGCTCTTGCTTTTGCTCTCTGTCTTTTAAGTTATTATTTTTTGCTTAGAGTTTTGAGTAATGAACTCTTAAGATGAGAGAAACCCCCTACTCTATCCAGAAAGAGCAAACAAAAGCAAAAGCATGAGGAAAGCATTTACAGGATTGTTCCTTTATTTTTTGATGTACATTTTCAGAATGAGAGTCTCATCTCAGACCTCCTCAATGCCACATCTTGGTGACATGTATTTTCCGTCGGCCTCCGTTATGCATTACCAGTGGCCATAGCCAGATGCCCGAGCCAACAGTAATCACTGAAAGCCACGGCTGGGCTCCAGTCCCTACTATCCAGCTGAGTCTCCTTAGATAACAGCTCTTCAGAGTTTGCCATTCTGTCGCGCTTTGCTACTGCCCATATGCAGAACCACCATGAACTTTTGGATCGTGCTCAGAAGCATTAAAAAAGGACTCTGCTGCTGTGGTCCTCTTATAAAATGTACTCGTTGCCAGTGCAGGCAATGATACATTTACTGTAGCATCTCGCACATTTCCGGCTGCCGACCAGTGCCAAGAGTTTCTCTATAGTTTCTCCAAAATACAGGCAGCAGGGCTGACCTGTCCCTGCATCTCTCTCTGTTCATCATCCACCCTGAGCAATAGGATGGGGACAGGGAAAAGAAATCTGCCCCCTTCCCCACTTCTGCACTAGATGCCTGCCTGCCTCAAGCTCAGTAATAGTCAGGTGGCACTCAGATGCTTCTTGGTGTGCCCACAGCATGACTGTTGTTTTACAATGGGGAATGGAGCTAAATCAAAGAGCCCAAACCTAGAACCGAATCCCCCAGAGACCACGGAGCACGCTGGTTTGGGGGCTTTCTCCTATGGCGCCAGCAAGGCTGAAGGTGCTCTGCTGCAAGCTGAAGCTACAAAGGTTGGCAAGGCCCATCCTGCTTCCGAAATCAGCTAGCTTCACCTCCTTGACTGGAGAAATGAAGGAGACCATGCAATTTTTTTAAAAGGAAGAGAGAGAGAGGAGGAACTTCAGTGCCCCAGGCAGCAGAGTGAAAGCAGATGGTGAGATCTGCTGGGGGGGAGATAACCATGAGGATTATAACAGCAAACCATGAGCCCTGACTACTATCAAATAACTACTGAAGCAGAAGGATCAGTCTGAAATCAAGTGACATAGTCACTAAGGCTGAAGTTTGTAAAAGCAATGCTTTGCTGATGCTTCCATAAGGGACATAGGCACAGCAACCATCAGGAAAGAAAAGAGTTGGCTGAGTAGTTTCCATGGGCTATATTTAAAAGGATTTTAAACAACAGTTTAAAAAAACGGAGACCTATTACCTCACCAGCTTGTAGGAAATTAGCCTGGATAATGGCCATTTATGCTAATACATGCACAAATCTCCTTGCAAAATACAGAACGTCCACCCAAAACCGCCTGGATACCCAGGTGGGGGAGTAGCAGCAGCAGATGCTTTTCTCTTTAAGACCTGAAGGCTCAGAGCATTAGCAGCTAAGATTTACCCGGGTTCCATTTAAACAAAGAGTCGGGGTGATTTTTATGGGAATCGTGCCCTCTGTTGATGCAGATGAAACACTTCGCCGAGACGGTGTTGGTAGTTGAAGCATGGCTGCTTTAGTAAGACATGTTCTTGTTTAGGAAAGGATTGGTTTTGTTTGTTTGGTTTTTAATGATACTTTTTAAGTAAGCTCATAACAGACTTCTCCTGACAAGGACTGGGCAGGAATGCACTAACCTGAAAAAAGTTTTCCTGGTCACTACTTAGGAATTTCCCACCTGGGATGAGCATGAGAAGAACAGGGCCATGTGTCCACCTCCCTCTGGTGTCCATGGACCTGAGACAGTAAGACAAGCAGTGGCTTGAGCAAGCAGGAGCGAACAAGGCCATGCACTGCCATGTGTGCAAGTTCCTCCTTTTGCAGAGTTTCAGTGTCTGAATTAAAAAATTGAGTGGGAATGAGAGGAATAACAACAAATTAAATTAAATTTATACAATAAATTAAAACTTCACAAAGTATCTGGATTTCCTCGTTGTTCCTTCAGACAACTGTCTTTTCCAAAACATGCTTCTAACAAATATTTTCTCCCAAAAGAAATCAGAAGAGGTAACGAAACTGTACTTGTATTACCAAATGAAATCTTCCATATTTGGCATACAGAATATGCAAATATGGCAATACAGAATACCCGTGACTTTTCCCTTAGTAGTGTTCTTTAAGTCAGGATCTCTAAGCAAGCGTGTTATCTCCCTGGTGTTTTTCACTTCTCTAACCAGGAGAGTAAGACTCTGTCTTGCCTGATGTCAGATGTACCATTGCACCACCAGCGCAGCCCCTCCAAGCACTCTTTTTGGCTTTCTGCCCTGTAGCCTTTTCTATCCAGACCCGGGTGTTGAGTTCATTAGGGAGATTTCTAGTGGCTTTCATCCCAAGCCTTTATGAAGTCTCACTACTTAGTGCCAACCTCCTCTTTACCGATTTTTTTCTTGATCCCTTTATTGTACTTACCTTCACACCACCATTTTCTTTTTCCCATTTGTCAAACTCGCTGTAGGTGTCAGCCACCCTTCCCAGCAATCAGCCATAGATTGTTATTTAACAAATGTGTCATTTAATATCCTCTGACAAGGATATTTTTAACTTTTATTAAAAAAAATTTTTTTACAAGCACTGATCTCAAATCTTGGTGCAATTCTTGGATTTGAGTTTTGAGCAGATTGGCTGCAGGGTATGTGCACAGACACACACTTGCATGGTTAAAATCTGTAGAGTTCTGTAAAGACTTGCTATTTTCATCTCAGAAGTGAATAGGATATTTTCTATCAGAGACTGAGACATAAAACTTAGGAAAAAGCTGATGTGGTTTGGACTTAGAAACTTTAAAGCCAAGGACTCTGGCATCTGCCCAATAACAATACTGGCTGATGCTCAATAGAAAGGGAAAAGTCTTGTAAGGAACCAAGAAACTTTGGAAATGCTAATTAAATGTTGAAGTTAAGATTTTAGGTCAATGCACTTAGCCTGACCCCTTGTTTGCACTGTGCCTAGCAAGTGACACAGCCATCTGTCATGCAGCAAGACCTGCTTCAACATTTCTCCATAGGGATACAACATTCATCACCTAATGCCCACACGGGGTGTCCCTGGAAGGAGGCTACCAGGGGAGGCTGCCACCTTCACTTCTTTCACTGCTTACCCACCTTGTCCTGGGGTGGCTGGGGCTGCTGCTACGTAGCCGGAGGGCCAGTCCTGCTCATCCTGCTCAGACAAGAAACACCAGGCATGACTAACATGAAGGGAGTTGCCAGGCTCAGATCATATTCCTGCAGATTTACCATAGCCCAAAGGGAAAATGAATATTGATTCCCAACCCTTGGAGACTGCAATACATACATATTTATGCTAGATCACCGAGTTACAGGCAGAAGGGTACACTGTGATGACGGCTTCATTTGGCACATATAGTGAGATCTAAATGAAAAAAGGATCCTAACAGGTCACCATTGCAATGAGACACTGCAGTGCCACTGACAGCCCCATTGGGAAGGGACTGTCTCAAACTACCTCCAGCATCACAGGTGCTTTCAGAAGTGTCACAGAAGCACAGCAGCAAGGGGTTTGCTCACAGGAGACAATATTAAGTGCGCAATTTCTTGGTTTCTTGCTCAGCTTATCAAGGATGTGTATCTTTCTATAAAAATGGATATAACCAAATAATATATTCACCATCAATTGTTACCACAAAGCTTGCCTATGTTTGTTTAGGATAGATAACTACAATATACCATGCCATGTGCACCATTAAACATATCAATAATCATTGTAGTCACCTCACAAACACCCATACTGCTTTATTTACCAGAGTTTGACATGAGAAAAATATTTAGGGAGAGGGTGTGCTAGAGATAAAACAGGCTTCCTTTGCCTGAGAGGAGTCTTATCAAACATGCTTTCCCATATTCTGTAATACCTGGCTGATTTCTTTTCACCTCTGAAAAGTAAGATGATCTCTGTGCATCTAAAGATCTCATAGAATAATTTATCATAACTTATCCATTTACTTCGTAGATAAAGTTATCAGTCTCACAGATTGGAAGAAAAGCCTGGAGGTCTCTATTCCACCCCCCTGCTCAAAACATAGCTGATACCAAAATTAGGTGAGGTTGTTCAGGTTTTGTTTATGTCCGAGGACAGGGGCCCCACAGCATCCCTCAACAGCCTCTTTCAGTGTAACGACTGTCATCATGAGGAACTCCTTCCTAATATCTGTTCAGAATTTCCCTTGGTGCAAATTGTGTTCTTTTACCTTTGTATCTTGGAAAAGACTCTGGCTCCATCTCCTCTGTAACCCTTCATTAGGTACCTGGAAACAGCAACTAGATCCTCATTTAGGCTTTCTACCTCCCAGCTGAACTTGGTTCTCTCAGTCTCACCACCCAGGAGAGGCAAATTCAGATACGTTATCCCACCCCTGGCCCCTTGCAGAGGGATCACTCAGGTGAAGTGCTCGCTGAGGTGAGAGGAAACGCATTTTCATTCACCTAAACCTGCGTTTTCGACCCCAGCTTCTAACTACTGCTGACTTTCAGGAAGTATAGTTTTAAACATCAACTATCTTCCAAAACACCATGCTTTGTGCTGCTTCCAGCTCAGCCAAACCCAGCAAACAGTGAGCTTCTCTGGGGACAGGGCCACACCGTGAGGCTGCCAGGCCGAGGAGATGTGGTTATGGATGGAAAAACAGGACTCTTCCACACTCTGGGGGTTTTTCAGCACAGCTTGTGCTTTGCCTACACCAGTACTGACCTAGTCCTGCTTTTGCATGCCTCAGTGGGAAAACACACTAAGAAAAAACTTGGGCACTTAATTTACAAGCCTTTTGGAGAAAGGACTGCCTTTTTTGTGCTTTCCATATAGTACCAAGCAGGCTGTCAGGTCTTAAACAAGGGATTCATAAAGGGGTAGTTGTATTACTAGATTCATAGGGAAAAAACACATGAAAAAAACCCCTCATCTTGCACTCAGAGCCATCAATGGCTCAGCACGCCCTTCGAAAGAAATCCCACTAATTTAACATTGGGCTATGAACATAGGCCTCTTCCCATGTTTAACTTAGAACAGATGAGAGCTGTGGCTTCTCTGCATCAGCTGTGCACACTGCTGCCTGTGTTGCAAATGCCGTGGGGATCATATTCCTCCCGCTTTTTCAAATGTCTCCACTGTGATTCCTTAAAAGAAAAAAAAGTAAAAAAATACCTAGCGGTATTACTAGTGGTCATCATTTTCAAGAGGAGATAAAAAAGCTGACTAAACCACTTTTGGGACAGCTCTTATCCAAAGCCTTTCTATTTGCATTCTCTGTGCCCTTTGCTGATCGTGCAAGTGGATGAGCACATTGAAAATCATCAGGTGCAGGGACCCCTCACCTCCTGCCCCTTGTTTGTGTGGGGCCAGGCTGGTTTCGTGGGCCAGCACACTCCTGGGAGGCATAAGTAAAAGCCACATTCCCCCATTGCACCTATATCAGGGGCTTCCCACCCTCCCACCCCTGAATAATTTAGTTATATTCTTCTTTGTGAAGGAAATAATCTCTTGAAATGACAGTAATACACACTCATGCCCTCTTTGGCACATGATAGGCAAAATTAAGTACCAGCAGTCTTCTCAAAATGGGCATGACTGCTCCTTCGTCCCCTTTGTAGCTCTTTGTTTTACTTAAGCTTCATTAAAAGCACATGTGAGTATCAATGGTGCCCACTACACAACAGTGCAGCACAGACAATACGGCAGGTAACTTTTCAAAAATGTTCGCTTTTCAGCATCACCATCTACTCATGTTTTGCAGTGCAAGTGCCCAGTTAAGTAACACACAGACATGCCAGTGGGTCAGTATTTTTTTCTTAAGGCATGCAGAGATCTTGAGAAAGATCAAAACAACAATTAGGCTAAATTCAAAATGCTGGTCTCAGAAACCCACAGACTTAGCTCACTTTTGGATTTAGCCTCAGTTTGTGCTTGAGATTGGTCTCTAACTTAAACTCTGCAGCAGCTGGAATTTCTGCTTCTCCTCTGGCTGGCCCTTGTTACAGCAATTTGGTCAAACACCGGGACAGGCTGCCTGAAGAGGCTGTGAAATATCCATCTGTGGAGAGGTTTGGAGCAACCCATGGAGGTCCCTTGAGCAAGGATTTGATCACAGACCCCTGGTGTTCTCCAGCCTGAAGCCTGCCGTGGCTCCAACACCTCCTTCTGTTTCCCCACATTGCCCCAGGGCATTTTTCTGACTTGATTCCCAAGCCATCTTCTGTGGTCTCCCCTGACACGCACTGAAATGAGCATCACTTGTGCTTTGGTGCGATGTCCCATCAGCACGTGCTCAGCCTCTTCATGGCAAAGGCACGTCAGCAGCATCTGGAGATGGCAGGGCTCAGTCTCTCTGCTGTCACCTCTTCAGTCAACAGCCACAAGACAAACTGCAAGGCTAGTGGGCAGGGATAAGACAGCATGTAGATTATTTTTTTTTAAAGTTTGGGAGGGATTGTTTGTTTTTTAAGAAAAAAATGCTCTCTTGCTGACTGGATTTGGCAGCTGCTAGATTCTAAGGAAGAAAAATACCATCTTCAAGCTGTAACAACCCAGGAGCTAAACTTGCTTTTTGCTTTCATCGTGGTCAGAGCTCAGCCTGGGACTGAGGTCAGGCAGCAACCCCATCTCCATGGCTCTCTGACTGCGCTCCTTCTTTCTCCTTTGTCCAGCTTCAGGTGCTCTTGCATACGCATCGCTTAAACTGCTAAAGTTGCCAAAACACACCCTTCCTGCCCAACCACCTCTGCCTTTTCCTCTTTCTGGCCTTCCCTTAATAACTCCCTCCTCCATGACCCTACCGCAGTCCCCATCACCTGGGATACTGCTATGTGCTGTGTTTTACTCTGCAGAGCTCAAAGAGCTTTTCTTTTTAGCTTCACATGCCATTATCTCTGGTTATTCCTATAGGTCTTCATTTTCCACAGCCTCCACTCCCTTTACAAAGTCAACATGACAAGAAGTGCAGATAGTGCTTGACCTGAAGTTGTGCCACTCAGTCCTCTTACAGAACTAATGTCTTCTCAACAGTGATCTTCAGGGGAAAAAAACCACCTTACCATCTTCTTCATTCTCTGGATGACTAAAACTCGTACAGCAGATGTTTCAGTGGGCTACCCACAGTGATGCTTAGGTTAGAAAACAGTAATTATATTCCAGCTGTATGTAACATGCATAGTAATTAACTATGACAGCTTTTTGTGGATTAAAGTAATTGGGGCTTGTTACTATGTTTGCTTAGTTTGCTCAACCATCAGTCAAGTCTTGGATAAGAGGAAAAAATCAGCTTTCTTTAAAATGTCCAGTTCCTTTTCTGTGTAGGTTTTATTGATCACTTAGCATTAAAATTGCATTCTTTAACTCTGCTAAGATTTAAAAGTGCTAAAGAAGAATGGATATCCAAAACATGAGATTTTGGAAAGGAGATTTACTAGCTCCAGAAACATGTGTCATTACTTAATTTAGTAGCAGCAGAAGTACCTGTAACTCCATTTTGTCTGAATGTATATCAACTGCGTATGAGTGATGCTTCTATGCCTTTATGCTTCTAGCAATTATTCAGTTTGCAATGACTATTTGAGAAAACATATTTAGGTAGTCACAATATCAAGGAGACATTTTAAAGTGGCTTAAAAGGCCAATTATTAAGATAATTTTTTTTAAAAAAGTGTTAGATTCAATAGGCCTGTGTGCTGCTGGTAGCAATCACTTCAGCAACAGCCACCTGTAACATGCAAGCTAGCTACTTACAAAATGGCAGCACTGCTTATTTGGAGACCTTCCAGAAGTGATGAGCTGCAGTTTCAGTGTGATTCCACACAAACCAGACTTATGGTTCCCTTTGACTACTTTGGTTGTCTAACTTCAGAGACAAAATTTGTCAGACACAGAATTCCGGTTTGTTTTACTACCTGAAATCAGTAATGGAGTCCAAATAAGGCTTCTGAGCTGCTGAACGTGGCAGCTCTGTTACGCAAAGAGCATGGAAGTGTATCTAAATACTGCAATCTGAGCAGAAGTATCTCAGTGAAGAGCTACCCCACCTCACAGTATTATTCAAGCCAAATGAGAAATTCATATGGTATAGGAGGGCACCAGTGATATCAGGGGGTACTGCTCAAAAGTTCTTTAGCATAACCAGAGGTGGTAAACTCTGGCCCTTGATTTGCATGGGCCAATTTCCATACATAAGGGTTGGAAAGACAGAGGCATTTTTCCGTATTGAGCACAAATGACCACAGAAGCACAAAATGTTAGGTTTTGGTTCCATCAACTCTGTGTGCGTCCAGATCACACAAAGGACTGAGGAACGTCTTTTTTTTTTAATCTATAAATCATAGGCTCATATCTCTATTGACATTCTTTTGAAACCTTAATCAAAAAGTATTACCACTGCATTTGCTGCCCCTCTGATTACAGATTAGTTTTCTCACTCCAGAAGAGAACTGTCTGGTGAGAATTGTATGAAATGTGTACTAGGACTACACCACCCGTGTACAAAGATGTTACGTATAAACCACAGGTACTGGAGAAGATTGATTTTGCTCTCCACAGCATAAGATTGTAAACTCACAGGTAAGAGCCCTTATTTAAGGAGAAAGGTGTCACTTTTTGCTCTGTGCCTTCTATTGTCATTTCTAACATATTCAGTAGTCAGGGTGATTACTGTCATTATGATAACAGGTTACTTCAATGTAACCACCAAAGTATAAATACAGCATGTATTTATAAAGTACTGGGGAGGTGTCCAAATTATCTCAGAGCAGTGAAACATTTAAATGGCTTTATTCTGAACACTTAATTTAATACCTGGCATTTGAAGTAGTCATGGCAGAATTATATGAGCAGGCTACTGCTGCCCTTCAGTGGGAATTGCTGATATAACACTGGAACAGCACGCAGAAAAAGGTGCCAACACTGCCAAATAGGAAGAGTTCTTGTGAGAGAGGTCTGTATCTATTTTAGAGTCTCGAAGAAGGTTTAAATTAAAAAAATAAAATCAACAAAGTATGTGATAAGGGTCTATCACAACAAGTGCAAGCAGAGAGAGTCCTACCACTAAGAGGCTTTCCCTCTCCCAAGCTTTCCCTGCCAGAGGGTTGCTCACAGACCCTCATCTATCAAAAGCCGTAAGGGTGAATGGCTTTCTGCTGGTAAGGTGGCAAGGCCCCACCATTAAGCAAACCTCTTTGTTTAATCTTTAGTGGTCCCAAGAAGATCCCCTAGCAATGCAAAAGAACTGTGCCTTTCTTTTCCTCTTATCCCCCGTAGCGCTGTAGATTAGGCACTACCTATTTCCAAAAGATCACAAAGGTCACTTCAACACTTAGAAAATGGGTTAGAAAAGTTAGTTTGTCCAGCCGCATAGCAGAAGCCCCACCACATGCCATAGGGGTAGTAACCAGCTCATTCAAAACCCACTGTACTATGAAACTTTCCAATAAAAAGTTTACAAATCAAACCTTCAACAAAGCACACAAATGGCTGTGCAAGAAGGACAGGGAGGTGACGCTCCTGAGACAGGGAAAGGTACTCCAGCAGTTAATCAGTCTAACCCCAAATGATTGCCAAATGACTGCCACCCTCTTCCTAGGTTCGGCTTCAGCTGGGGCTAATCTTAGTGCAGGGCTTTGCATCAGGGGCAAGACTGATCTTACAAGAGCTGTTGCTTTATCAAGACAATCAAGATGACCGCAGAGGACAGAAAACATGAAATGTTTCCTGATGACAATATGCTATATACAAGTATAGCAAAACACAGTAAGCCATAAGTGATGATGCCTCACATTGGTGATTGATGCACCCGCTCACTTATTCATTTGACTCCAGCAAGTCCATGGCCAAGGGTGGCCCTCATTGGTGGAGAGACAGGATAGTGACAGCTGGTTCTTTTCTTTTCTTTTCTTTTAACTGTTTTATAATGATCCTGTTATGCTACCTATACATTAACTCTTATTAGTTTCTCCATGCATATGGCAGTGCATGATATGCCTTATCAAAATATGTATTTGGCACTGAAATCATCCTAGTTTGAGGTCAATTTATCCTAGTTCCATATTAAAGTTTTCATACAAACAGTAGCTTCCCTTGAACAAGCCAGTGACTTTCTTAGAAATCCTGTATGTCAAAAAAAGACTTTCCACACCTGTAAGTACTAGCAAAACAAACATTTAAAAGTTTATGCTGGACACAGAGGTACATGATGAAGTCTGTGCCTCAGCCTGTGCTAAAGTGTGAGCCTGCGTTAGCCTAAGGAGGTCTAGGACAGTGCGTTAGCAGTGTTACAGCTATCTCGGCAGCACTTGTAACTGGAGTATCAAGGCAGAGTGGGAATCAGGTCCTGTTCCCTCTTCCCATCCCTCTGTCCTGCTCAATAGGCAAAGCCACAGGTAAGCCAAAGACAGCTTGTTTATGGGCAGCAACGCCTCGTGCCTTTCTGCTCCAACTACAAGGCACACTGCTTTGCCGTGGTTTTGCTCTTGTAAAACACATGGCTAGGTGTGCCCCTGGAAAAAACAAAAACCCTAAATCACTTTGCACAGAGAATTCTCCCTCAGGAAAGAGTGAAAGACTGACAAACGTTAATCTTGCAGGTTAACACGTACCGCTTTGCCTTGATCACTGCAGTATCATGAACCTTGTGTAGAACTAAGTCCTCCTCGGGTGAAAGTCTTTGAGAGGCAGGATACTCTCATCCAGCAAGTTTGGGAGCTGAAATTCCTGACTTCCAGAGCATGAGAGCTTGTGTGCAATTCTGTCTTATATCCACAGGTGTCAGTGAAAGACCGGCACTTCTGAGTTTTCTAGAGCAAAATATCATAAGGTTGGACTGAGCCACAGAAGTTTAACATAGCTAAACTCCAGGGCTGAAGGCCCATTACCTGGAAAGCACGCAATTTAAAAAAGACGTCAAAAGACACCATTTCCTGGCAAGCTCAGAAAAGATCATTCCTGAAATGAGGAGGGCTGAACAAATCAACAGAGCAGTTCCCTTCCACATCAATCTAAGCCTTTCCTTTGTGCCATGAAATCCTGTCTGATTTCTCTTTATTCCTCAGGCCAGACACCTCCAGTTTCCCCATCCTGCAGCTCCTTTCATGCACTAAATTCCCAGGGTATTTTCTCCTCCCTCCACTGGATCTTGCAGGTCCAAGCTCACCTTCTCTGTCAGTGCTGGATAACTTCTTCCTCGTTTGTGCTTTTCCATACCAACCCCGTGAAGCTTCTAGTTAATGAGAAGGATACAGACTGCCTTCTGCAGCCCTTCTAATTAAGGCTTCCCAAACTGTTATTGCTACTCTGAGAGCTACTGAAAGAGTGAGGGAGAAGAGAGCTCATGTATGAGATGAGAAGCACCTTAGACGTGGGTGCTTTGCAATCCCCACTCCCAGCCCAGGCTGACAGCCTACATCTGGCCCTCAGGGGCACCAGGACAGGACAGATCTTAAGGAGGACTGTTTGAAGCAAAGAGAAGAGATGGATGCTTGCAGCTGTCCTCAGGGACATGCAGCCAACTAAAATGCAGCACCTTCCATGGGGATTTCCTGTGCATGATGCTGTGGTGTTTGCATCTTTGTGATCTCCACTCAGGCAGGGTGCGCCTTTGGAAGCAGATGCAGGATAAAGCATCCCCTCACAGGAACCATCTGGGACCATTTGGGGATACAGCTGTATCCTGCCTCCTACGCAGGAGCTACAAATCACAGAATCACAGAATGGCAGGGGTTGGAAGGGACCTCTGGAAATCATCTAGTCCAACCCCCCTGCCAGAGCAGGGTCACCTAGAGCAGGCTGCACAGGACCGCGTCCAGGCGGGTTTTGAATAGCTCCAGAGAAGGAGACTCCACAACCTCCCTGGGCAGCCTGTGCCAGGGCTCTGTCACCCTCACAGTAAAGAAGTTTTTCTGCATATTTAGACGGAACTTCCAGTGTTCCAGTTTGTGCCCGTTGCCCCTTGTCCTGTTGCTGGGCACCACTGAGAAGAGTCTGGCCCCATCCTCTTGGCACCCGCCCTTGAGATATTTATAAGCATTGATGAGGTCCCCTCTCAGGCTTCTCTTCCTCAGGCTGAACAGCCCCAGCTCCCTCAGCCTTTCCCTGTGGGAGAGATGTATGTAAAATGTAAAGCAACTCCTTGCTGTGAGGGAGAAAAAGGAAAATAGCCTTTCCCAAGCAGATCACTGCTCTGTATCACCCTAGCTGTATGAGTAAATGTTTACTGGTTTTTCATTTGTGCAAAAAAACCCACCCTGTGTCATGCACCCCTTCCTGGGGCAGTGTGCATGCACTCCTCATCACAGCTTCCCTACAGAAAATCTTCTCTGACAGAGAACATACTGTGATGCTAAATCATCCTCCCTTGTCAAAACAGAGCCACAGATCAAGCTGAGAGGCACCTACATGGCTGCTCCAGCCATTTCATGCCATGGCTGCGAGAGTCCTTGGCTTTGGCTGAGAGCAGTGCTGAGCCCGCTGCCGCCAGCGACCGAGGCTGGCACAATCCCAGCCAAGCCAGGGCACCAAGGGCCTCCTTCCCCTGCTGCTGCTCCTTGGACAGGTGCTCCCGGCTGCAGAATGAGGCTGGGGCAGGGCCACTTTGCCTGAGGACCCTCTTGGTCAGCGTGCCTGGAAGGGATGACCAAGTGCAGCTCTTTCAGATAGCCAGAGCTAGGCTTGCTGTGCCTGCAGGTCTGTGTCCCTTCAGAGTTTTCATCAGAGGCCCTCTGCTGAGTGAGGTGGGTGCCCTGGTGATGAAGGATGCAGAGAAGGCAGAGTTACTAAATGCCTTCTTTGCTTCAGTCTTTACTGCTAAGGCTGGGCCTCAGGAGTCCCGGACCCTGGAGGTAAGAGAGGAAGCCTGGAGAAAGGATGGCCCTCCTTTGGTCGAGGAGGATCGGGTTAGAGATCATTTAGGCAAACTGGACACCCACAAATCCATGGGCCTCGATGGGATGCACCCATGTGTGCTGAGGGAGCTGGCAGAGGTCATTGCCAAGCCACTCGCCACCATCTTTGAAAGGTCCTGGAGAACGGGAGAGGCGCCTGAGGACTGGAGGAAAGTCAATGTCACTCCAGTCTTGAAGAGGGGCAAGAAGGAGGACCCAGGAAACTACAGGCCAGTCAGCCTCACCTCCATCCCTGGAAAGGTGATGGAGAAACTCATTCTGGAGGCCATCTCCAAGCATGTAGATGAAAAGAAGGTGATCAGGAGTAGTCAGCATGGATTCACCAAGGGGAAATCATGCTTGACCAATCTGATAGCCTTCTACAATGGCATGACTGGCTGGGTGGATGAGGGGAGAGTGGTGGATGTTGTCTACCTGGACTTCAGCAAGGCTTTTGACACTGTCTCCCATAACATCCTCATAGGTAAGCTCAGGAAGTGTGTGTTAGACAAGTAGACAGTGAGGTGGATTGAGAACTGGCTGAATGGCAGAGCTCAGAGGGTGGTGAGCAGCGGCGCAGAGTCTAGTTGGAGGCCTGTAGCTGGTGGTGTTCCCCAGGGGTCGGTACTGGGGCCAGTCCTGTTCAACTTGTTCATCAGTGACCTGGATGAAGGGACAGAGTGCACCCTCAGCAAGTTTGCTGATCACACGAAACTGGGAGGACTGGCTGACACACCAGAAGGCTGCGCTGCCATTCAGTGAGACCTGGACAGGCTGGGGTGTTGGGTGGAGAGGAACCTCATGAGGTTCAACGCAGGCAAGTGCAGGGTCCTGCACCTGGGGAGGAACAACCCCATGCACCGGTACAGGTTGGGGGTTGACCTCCTGGAAAGCAGCTCTGAGGAGAAGGACCCGGGAGTCCTGGCAGACAACAAATTCACCATGAGCCAGCAATGTGCCCTTGAGGCCAGGAAGGCCAATGGCAGCCTGGGGTGCATTAAGCAGAGTGTGGCCAGCAGGTCGAGGGAGGTTCTCCTCCCCCTCTACTCTGCCCTAGGGAGGCCCCATCTGCAGTACTGCGTCCAGTTCTGGGCCTCCCAGTTCAAGAAAGATGAGGAACTACTGGAGAGAGTCCAGTGGAGGGCTACAAAGATGATTAAGGGACTGGAGCATCTCTCCTGTGGGGAAAGGCTGAGGGAGCTGGGGCTGTTCAGCCTGAGGAAGAGAAGCCTGAGAGGGGACCTCATCAACGCTTATAAATATCTCAAGGGCGGGTGTCAAGAGGATGGGGCCAGACTGTGTCAAGACTGTGTCAAGAGGATGGGGCCAGTGGTGCCCAGCGACAGGACAAGGGGCAACGGGCACAAACTGGAACACTGGAAGTTCCGTCTAAATATGCAGAAAAACTTCTTTACTGTGAGGGTGACAGAGCCCTGGCACAGGCTGCCCAGGGAGGGTGTGGAGTCTCCTTCTCTGGAGATATTCAAAACCCACCTGGACGCGGTCCTGTGCAGCCTGCTCTAGGTGACCCTGCTCTGGCAGGGGGGTTGGACTAGATGATCTCCAGAGGTCCCTTCCAACCCCTACCATTCTGTGATTCTGTGATCATTGCAATTCTGGAAAGAGTAAATAAAAGGTGTGTGAGCATCCCCACCCATCCTATGGAGGCTCTCACTTCTGTGACATTTTATTTTCCTTGATTTCACTTTTATTTTCTGAGATTTAAAAATAATGTAATTCACTAAAATTTGAGAAATAAGATGGAACTGAGACGGAGGTTACCAGTGAAACACATGGAACAATGATTGTTGCAGTTGTGATGCTGCTGGCATGTTTAGTGATGAAAAAAATAATGCCAATATCATTTCAAGGTTGTACCTCCAAACAGTGGCCACCTATGTGCAAGTATTGAGCTGAGCCATGGAGCAAGTGTCTCTTCAGGGCAGCTACAGGGCAATTGGTTTTTCAGTAATTAACAGCCATCAGCTCTTGCTGGCAAATTGTTACATGCACAGCAGCTCCCGGTCCCCCAGGCAGCTCTGTTCTAGCTCAGTAACCCAGCCCAGGATGCAGGGACAGGCTGTAGGAATCGTAGAGCTGCTACGGTGCCATAGCAGGGAGGCTGGCAAAAGAGGTTGAGCTGAGTCTCAGTTTGTGGGATGGCAGGAAGCTAGTGGTGAGGTTTTACGTCGGAGGTGTTATTGCAGGGGATGTCACAGCTCCTCTTTCGGTTTGTTCAGCCATCATTAGACAGGTACAAGGAGACTCCACAAGCAACTACACACAACGTAGAAGCACAAGGTAATCATTTTATTGGCTAACACCTGTGAAAAGCACGTAGGATATAGGCTATTAAGCTGAGCACCAGAGTGCTCACCACCGTGGTCAGGCAGGACGGGCAGGCAGGTACCTGAATCCCTGAGCTATTAACAGTCCTGTCTCACCACCCGGCTGTCTGAGTCAAGGTTGTGCAGCTGTGTCGTACCAGAGCTGGGACTTGCATCCTTGGCAGATGGGCAACAAAACCCTGGGGTGGGAGAAGCTTACGAGAGAGATAGCAAGACACTATTGCTGAGCTCCTACCTCTGGGTGGGAGGAGTAGAAAAATTTACTAGTGTTTGTAGGGGGCAGGGTGTGTTGGAAAGTAGAGTCAGTACTGCCTCTGCTGCAGCTTGCCCTTGTAGCTGCTGGTGTTTGCTGGCATCTGAGCAACTCAGTTTGAACTAAGTAATAAGTATTTGAGTTATAACTAGATTTTTTTTTTTTTTGTCTGTTCTAGCAAGCTTCCTGTAGAGCAAATCTTGAAGAGAAAGCAACCCTAAATTCTGCAGAAGCTGGTAAATACTGTGCAGCCTCACTTGTTGAAAGGATGACAGCGTTGAATGCTTTTGTTTTACTTCAAGAGGTTCGCTAAAGGTCTTCTGGACTCTGTACTTAATCAGACAAGGTTTCTTTTGAAGTAAGGACTGAGTTGGGATTTATGCATTGTCTGTACATAGTGGAAACAAATAGTAGAGAATCTGTCAGCTACTGTTTGCTTTTGCAACCCATGAATATAAGCCAATCCCACAGCAGGCAAATGTCACCTCTGTGTAGACAGGAGGCATGTAAGCAAAATAAGTTACTTTGTGACAATATGGTGTGATTTATCTTGCATTCAGGTTTCGGAAAATTGTTAATACATGTGTATCAGTTGCATTCTACACATTATATTTATGTGCTTTTGGATACAAAAGAAACAAAGTTCAAGTAACTTTCTGCTGTGCTCAGCTTCTGGTGCTTCTTTTTTCCAAATATTACGATTATTTGAAGGCAACGGTTTTATTGATGTACATCTGTGGATGTCTGTCAGAAGAGATCACACACAGTGAGTTTGCACTGAGCTGTTGCACACCAGTACTGATACACATGCTCAGAGATCAGAACACAGAGGTAAATTTGCTACAGTAGTACTGCCCAGAGGCTTTCTTTAGCAGCCTTTTGTAAATGCAATAATGATTATTACTGCCTCCTGGAAACAGCCAAATTATCTGGCGTGTATGTATCAGATGGACACTTCTTGTTATTTTTGAAAGCAATGGAAGTACATTTCAGAGCTCTGAAACCGTAATACCTCATGGTACAGAAATAGCAAAGGGAACAATAAAAATAATTGTTGCCAGCTTATTAATGCAGCTGTTTGTTCACACTAGGAATTCACCAACATGTGCATCTCCTTTTTGCTGAAAGTGTCCTCTGGCTATTCCTGGTGAGAAAGCCTCATCCTTCACACTATGGCATAAGTAAACCATCTCTTGCCTGAAATTCTTCAGAAAAATAAATTCTTCAGAAAAGGAGCTCTCTAGTGTCATCTCTTGGTGAAGCACGGGAGGAGCCACTGAGCGCTTCCAGGGTTAATTGCACTTTTGTTGAATATACAAGGAATAAAATGGTACATTTTCATCTGAGGCTACACATTACCATGGGGTTATCTAGCAATTCATATGCTGCATACCTCTATAGTGATACAGGTGTAAGGGTATGTTTCCCTTATTTCAGCTGTTCAGAAATATCAAAATACACCCCACACGCCATTACTTGGCCTGGAATACCCAGTTTGATGGTCAGCTGTGCTACGGGCATGGACAACACAGCTGGCCCTGCACAGGAGTGATGCTGTGCACCAGGACAGAAGCACCTGGCAGAGCCACCGCTTGGGACAGCCAGCATGGCAAGTCCTGCCTGATCATCCTAGTGGCTTTCTATGATGGAGTGACTACATCAGTGGACAAGGGAAGAGCTACGGATGTCATCTATCTGAACTTCTGTAAGGCCTTTGACACGGTCCCCCACAATATCCTTCTCTCTAAATTGGAGAGATATGGACTTGATGGGTGGACTGTTCAGTGGATGAGGAATTGGTTGGATGGTCACACCCAGAGGGTAGTGGTCAATGGCTCAATGTCCAGATGGAAATCAGTGATGAGTGGTGTCCCTTGGGGTCTATATTGGGACCAGTACTGTTTAATATCTTCATCAATGGCATGGACAGTGGGATCAAGTGCAACCTCGGCAAGTTTGCGGATCACACCAAGCTGAGTGGTGTGGTTGACACACCTGAGGGACAGGATGCCGTCCAGAGGGACCCAGACAAGCTCAAGAAGTGGGCTTGTGTGAACCTCATGAAGTTCAACAAGGCCAAGTGTAAGGTCCTGCACCTGGGTCAGGGCAACCTCTGGTATCAATACAGCCTGGGGGATGAAGGGATTGAGAGCAGCCCTGCCGAGAAGGACTTGGGAGTACTGGTGGATGAAAAGCTGGACATGAGCCAGCAATGTGTGCTCGCAGCACAGAAGGCCAACCATATCCTGGGCTGCATCAAAGGAAGTGTGGCCAGCAGGTCAAGGGAGGTGATTCTGCCCCTCTACTCTGCTCTGGTGAGACCCTACCTGGAGTGCTGTGTCCAGCTCTGGGGCCCTCAGCATAAGATGTGGATCTGTTGGAGAGAGTCCAGAGGAGACCACACAGATGATCAGAGGGATGGAGCACCTCTCCTACGAGGACAGGCTGAGAGAGTTGGGGTTGTTCAGCCTGGAGGAGAGAAGGCTCCGGGGAGATCTTATTGTGACCTTCCAGTACTTAAAGGGGGCTTATAGAAAGATGGGACAAGCCTTTTAGCAGGGCCTGTTGCAATAGGACGAGGAGTAATGGTTTTAAAGTAAAAGAGGATAGATTCAGAGTAGATATACGGAAGAAATTTTTTAGCATGAGGTGGTGTAACACAGGAACAGGTTGCCCAGAGAGGTGGTAGATGCCCCATGCCTGGAAACATTCAAGGTCAGGTTGGACGGGGCTCTGTGCAACCTCATCTAGTTGAAGATGTCCCTGCTCATTGCAGGGGGGGTGGGACTAGATGACCTTTAAAGGTCCCTTCCAACCCAAATCATTCTATGATTCTATGACAGAACAGTACAGCCCCGGGGCCCTGTCCACCCCAGGAGGCTGTTTGGGCAGGGAGCCCCCTCCCACTAACTATGCCAGTTACACCACACTGCTTCAACCATTGTTTTATGGTGGGTGACCACCTTTGTCAACCATGTAGTGCCCCATGTGATTTCACACCTCCCTGTACTGCCTGCAGCGCCAGCCACCCCACCAGTGTACCCAGAAGCAGGTCGGGAAGGGAAGCCCCCACGCTGCTCCAGGCAGCATTATACCCCATGTGCTTTCCTAGCGTACCATCCTCCTACCCAAGGGGAAAAAGGGTTGGAGGATTTTTAAGCCAAACGACAGTGTCAAATATCCGAGCACCTGTTTCCTCCTTTTGCACAATGAACACCATTATGGTGGTAAGGATGCCAGGCAGATATTTGAGGCAAGAAATATCTGTAAGCTTTGACATACATGGTATAACCACAGCCAGGGCTGTAAATACTATTGCTGGCTCTGCTTGCCTCGTGACTGTGCAGGGGACACGGATAAGGTGCCCCAGCCACAAGCCATTGTACAGGTCTGTGGAACACTTACAGATTTTACAGAATGCTTATGGTTTTCTGTGAACAGTGCAAGGCCTGTGTAGGAAAACATCACAAATGTAAAGTCTGGAAGTGCAGGCTGTGCTGTGAACAGATCTGTAACATAAACCGGCACCAATGTTTCATGCCCATGATCAAAACTCCAGAGGTAGGGTAGGACTGTACTATTGATGACAGGGGACGTATGCAGGAAAGCAGGACACGGACCCCAAACGATGTTTTTGCCATGGAGTTAGGACTGGGTGCCTGTTGGGATGCTGAAGAAGGGGCGAAGAGGGAAAGATCTGAACGGGAAATCGGAGTGTCTCATAGACTTCATTCAGCTGCTTATGGACACAAAATTTCAGAGCTACACTTTGCTAGCAGGTAACGCCAAAGGCTACGGTGGCTACTTCATTGCTAGTCAGCTTCTGAAGGAAAAAATGGATGTGCAATTTATCACCCAAGGTGGTGAACTCATGTGCATAGAAGTCACCAGCCTGATTATAAGATTCATTGACTCTTTAAAGTTTTCACCCCAGCATTGCCCAAGCTTTGAGTATCAAGGTCTGCCCATTTTTTTAACACTGCTGAATGGCAAAGTTATGTGGGGCCTCTTCCACCACCAGAACATTACAGGAGTGGATGGCATGATACTTGAAGAGAAAAAGCTGTTCTCAGCATGGCACACAGCTAGACAGGAGAAGATTTCTGGCTTGCAAAAAGAACTGAGTTACTATTGCCAGCACAATGTAAAAAAATTGAGGGAGGCCTGCAGATTGTACAGGAATGAGATTACGGTGATGAGCCATTGCACACTCTGAGAAAGAGGGCAATGAAAAGGTGGAGATTTATCACCGTAGGGACCCCTTTCTGTATACCACCCTGCCCTCTGTTTGCATATCCACGTACCAGTTTATGTGCCTCAAACCTAGTACTGCAGCCCTCTTCCCTCCAGGTGGCATTTTGTCTGCATTACAAAGCAGTCCCCAATGAAAAGATAAATTACTATCATTTTACTAGCCTTCATCAGCAAAACAAAACCATGCCCTCTTGTGCACTCCAAAGCTGGTTTTGAGAATTGTGACACCATGATGGCCTATTTTGGGATGGTCAATGCAAAGATCTACCAACCTCATTGGGTCTTTTTCCCTGGAGAGTCTTTTCCCTTATGCTACTCTTGCAGTGAAACCTGCCATGCCCCCTGCACCCAGTGATGAAGAAGAAGCCCATGCGGGCACCTGGTGTTTCCAGGAACTGAACAAGGCGCTGCAGGAAGGCTACAGGTAAATTTTTGCAAGGTTTTGCACAGAGGGGTAGCAGCCTCTCTCAAATTGCATAAAACTGCCCCTCTGCCAGAAGCAGAAAGCAGCAGGCTACCCAGACTGGTGCACATATGATAACAAAAAAGCTAAATATGTTGAAGATTATGGGCAGAAAGAATCACAGAATCACAGAATCATAGAGTTGTTTAGGTTGGGAGAGACCTTTAAGATCATCAAGTCCAACCATTACCCTGTCACTGCCAAGTCCATCTTTTGTGGGCTGAACATATTAAGAAAAACCATGCCAAATGGCAAATTGCAAAACTCACTGTGGGGGAAATTTGGACAGAGATACGACCTCCCCAACACCACTATCGTAAGAGAACCACACGAGTTCCATGTTTACTTCTTTTCTCTGGTTTGTGATGTGTACTCTTGTAATTTTTTTGACAAGGGATTGGTCCTTCACGTGGCTGCTGATCATGTGAATGAGCTGCAAGTACTCTCTCACAGCACATTCATTCTCAAAACTGGGCTGCAGCAGTTTTGTTGGTGTTTGCTCATCACCCTGTGGCCTACATACAGGGCCACAAAATTTGTACAGTGAAGTTGAAAGAATTCTTAGCGTAATTGCGACTAAAAGTGTGGTCATTTAAACACTTAGTAACAACACAGTGCAGCAGCTGTCCCAGAAATAAATTTTCCTGGCTGCTGACACGACTGTTGGGTGGTGTAGTGAGCACTTTCATACCCACTCAGTCCATGCCCCGCAGTCAACGGGCAAAGGGAGGTCCTCCACCACCACCCAGCCTCTCCATCTGACACTTACCTTGAGATATAGTTTGCGATTCATGGGCCCATTGGCTGGTTCTTCTGGTTCATAGGGTCGTTTTCAGGAATACCTTAGGGTCTTTTTCTTAGTCGAAAGAAATATTTCACTATCGGGTTCACACCCAACCAGTAAGCTTAAGTCGCATAACCCAACTCACAGCTTTCTCCAAAATCCCATTTCAGATTCAGTCTGTAAGAAGTGGGTGGGATAAAAGCTGATGAGATTCGACTGCAGCATTGGTCAGCTCCAGTCCCAAGGCTCTGTGGGCACACAAGGCCAGCTAATTAATTTTTCATCATTTCTGTTACAAGGATGTAAGTGGACACTAGGCCCTATGTGGGCCTTGAGGTTATAATATAGGGAAATTTTCGAGAGGGCTATTATAAAGGGCCTGAGCCAAAGCCTGCTTAGTTAATAAGAGTCTTTCCTTGCATTTCCGAGATTTAAAAAACAGCATCCTCATGCACATCCTAAGCAACCCTGATATTATGAATCATACACTTACAATGTGTCGCTAACATGTGTCTCATTTCATACTAAGGAACTTGGCCAACAGAGCACAAACAGGATCTTTGCTACCTAAAACATACATGACGTCATCCACAGGGGGGAAAAAAAAATGAAAAAAAATCTAGCATGTAGCCCAAAAGCTTGGACACAGACACATTTTGTAGCAGTCAGCTACTAAGACTTCTCAAACAACTACGTACAATTTACGTATCCCAAATACCATCTGCCTAATTATTGTGAACTAAAGGGAAAATAAAATTGAGACCTTTTGTATCCTAGCTTTGTTCTTTTCCATTTTATTTAAACAGCACATAGAATTTTTCTCTTTGTCCTGGTTTTTGGGGCTTCTTTATTTCTTGCCTTATAAATCATTCTTAAGGCCAGCCTCCACCTGGTTTCATCTTCCTTGCTACCTACCTGCTTGCTCTGTGTGACTCAAGCACACATTCTCCTTTGCAGCTAATGAACGTGGATATATTTTTGGTGCAAAGACTGCATTGTATTGCTACCAATAGTCCAGCATCATGGATTCAGTCTCAGGTGAAAAAACCTCCTCTTGGGCAGTAGAATAACAGTGCCAGCTTTGCTTTCTGTGCATGGCATGTGCTTTTCTGCAAGCTCAAACAGAAAGAGGGTGGAAGAGAACTCCAACTTAGATAACCTGTATTTTAGGACTATTAGTTATAAATACAGCCCTCTGACTGTGATCATGTTACTCTCAGTTATGTACTACATGCAGCTAAGGTCTTTTATCCCGTATTTAGTCTGCCGTCTCTTCTGCTCAAGCGTATTTTTTACAACTCATGTTTGTGCAGTGCCTCACACTATTCACATGAGGCCAGAGTTATCAGGTGGGAAACTGCACGGAGTGAAAAGGTGCCAGCACTATATGGAAATATGGGTTGAGAAAGGAGGATTTCAGGTTAGTGGGGAAGATAAAGAGACTGAAAAGTTATCAGTAATTTTTATTTTTGTTAAGAATATTATCATCTGTTCAGCTAGCTATTTAAGAGGCGATGACTAGGAAAGTGAGCTGAAACCCTTAAAATGGACATACACTTCCATAAACATTATGAAATTATTTAATTCTCAATTTATTTCACTTACTGCAGATGATCAAACACTCCCATGATCGTGTTTTTCCAATGCCATGGCTCAAGGCACACTAAAATAGTCTCCTTTTTTTTGCCGTGACCTGGAGCATTTAGTTTAATTTCCATCTTGTTAAGAGCAAAATCTTAATTAAAATGAGAAGGTGGGGGCGGGGTGGGGGGAGGGGGGGGCTTGGTTTACAAGGCTATATCCTGCATAAAGCTGAGTAATTAGACTGCAGTGGATATGGTGGTTTGCCTTTACCACTGCAAGTGACTTACTTTCATCAGATAAATATACAAACAGAGCACAACAGAACCTTAACATTAAAGTTGTCACTAGCAGTTCAAGATGTTTTGAGTTACATCAAAGGAAACGGCTCCCGCAGTGAGATCACGAGTTGCACAGTCCAATGCCTGGTTTTGTTATTGCACAGCTGGGGAGGCGGGGGGGGGGGGGGGAATCATTAAAGTTGCATTACAAGAAAGTAACAACACAAAATTTCATTATTTCTCTTCTAGTCTGACCCTCCCCCAGCAAAAAGAACTGAACAGCAACAAATGTTCTTTGAAAAGAGTATGTTTCATTCACCGATAATGTGTGAATGACAGGATATATCAGAACTAAAATTGAGGTGAGAAAATGAAGACTTGTTGGATAGGGGGACCCGTGCTGAGTGTGTCTGTACTGGAATGGCCCCGTCCCTGTCACTTGTGGTACATATAACAACTCTGGGGGAGTATAGAAATACAACCTCCCTCCTTTTGTCACTACAGAGTTGAGACATGGGGAAGGAATAGTCTTGTCAAAGTCACAAAAAAGCTAGACAGTGCCCAGTTCTGGTCTGTGCTCAGAAACACACCTTTCAGGTGCATTTGGGCTGTTTTATGAGAATCGGACAGGTGTGGTGTGGCACCTGCCCCCAGGCCCCTTGATCCAGTGGAAACAAGGAGGCAGAAACACAGTTGTCTCCATAGGAGGTCATTGCTATGTGAAGAGAGCAGCTGAAACTCACAGAAAAGTGAAGGGAAAGAGAACAAAGGAAGAAATATGTGAGTGGGAGGGGGAGGGAGGGAAGCAAGAGACAAAATGCAGGGATAAGGGATCTGAATGAGCAAAGCAGGTAAGGAGAAAGGCACCTCCTTCTAAAGGTAGTAACCCTTGCGCCTATCTCACAAAATACCTAGTAAACAATCCCAACACATAGCAAGGAATACTTCTTTACAGAAGACGTTCACAGCCTTCAATAAAGCACATGCCAGCTGACTTGCGATCTACAGCCTCGTGCTTTCGGTAGGAGTTGGGGTATCCGACCTGCCTGCAGAGCGGTTTGAACGGGAGGCGTAAGAGAGCATCTGGATGCACGTCGGTGCAGACTGCAGCTGTGAATTCCTGCAGGGTAGCTCAGGGCACCCGGTGTGTTTATCTTGCCCGGTCCTCACTTTTACTACTCACTAGAAATGCTGCCAAACCTGAGGCAGCGTGCTGATACCATGGTTTGTCTCACTCATAGTTAATAACGGGCTTACAGAAATGAGTTATGATAATCATAAAAAATTTAAAAAGAGGGTGCTGTTGGCAACGTGTGATACCATATTCATGGTGAAATGGCAGTGCTCTGGATTCCTTTCTCTTCCCTTCCCACTGATTGAGCCCACCTGCTCACTTCTGTGGCTTCTGGGATTTGCACTCACGCCTGTTTTTTGAATACTTTGATTCAAGGAATTGTCTTGCAAAGAGAAGCAACTAGAGAAACTCATCTTAGTGCAAACTTGTACAGCACTTCGAATCATGCTGAGTTCAAAGCTGATTTTTAATGAAAGATAAGTAACATTCATGGACATCTCTACAACAACCAGAGGTTAGTCTATTTTCCTTTTTGGTAAAAACCAGATGAGCAAGTGACATTTGTGAGATGACTTTGAAGATCGAAATCCAGCCCCCATTAGGCAGATATTCGAAAGTTCCTCGCTCACTGGTAATCATCCCACGTTCCTAGCACAACCCTCTCTGTAAGTCTGCAAAGATTAACATAGAAACCAATGCACTTTCACTGTGTTTAAAAAAATGATTCAAAGCTCTGCTTTTTCAGCAAGTGGACCTTGATGATTTTGAAAGAATGATCTCCTAAACTATTGTTTCACAGAGACTAGACAATCATTTTGAAAGACGTACTATAACTTCATCTTTTTTCCATTAGGATACATAATTGCAAAATAGTATCTCCTTTCCTTCAAGAATTACTGGGTGAAGTTCTCCCATTTTTTGGAGTCTGGACTTAACAATCTTACCTGTGGGACTTAAGAACCACACCACAGACTCATAGAGTAACTCCAGTTGGATGGACCTCCTCAGATATCTTGTCCAATCCCCCTGCTCAGAGCAGCATCAGCTAGAGCAGGTTGTTCAGGACTGTGTCCAGCTGGGGTTAAAATATCTCCATGGATGGAGGCTCCACAATGTCTCTGGGCAACTTGTGGCAGTGTTTGATCACCGTCATGGGATTACAGTGTTTTGCTGTGTTCAGATGGAATTTCATGTTTCAGTCTGTGCCCATTGCCTCTTGTCCTGTCACTGAGCACCACTGAGAAGAGCTGGGCTCAGTCTTCTTCTTCCTCTCCCATGAGGTATTTATACACATCAATAAGATCCCCTTGAGCCCTCTCTTCTCCAAGATGAATGCTCTCAGCTCTCTCAGCCTCTCCTCAGAAGACGGATGCTGCAGTTCCTTGATGATCTTCATGGCCCTTTGCTGGACTCATTCCAGGCATCTCAGAGATTGCTTGTGCCCTTCTCTGTTGCACCTCCAGCAGATATCTGTGTGGTTCAAGTCACCCAAGAGGCCCAGGGCCTGCAAATGTGAGGCTTCTTGCATCTGTCTGAAGAAGAATTCATCTACTTGTTCTTCTTGATCAGGAGGTCTATAGCAGACACCCACTACAACATCACCCAGGTTCGTCTGCCTGTTTGAGCCATTCACTCTTCAATGGCTCCTGACCCATCCCAAGGCAGAGCTCCATGTATCCCTGCTCCTCACTCACATAAAGGGCAGATCCCCCTCCTTGCCTTCCCAGCCTCTCTTTCCTCAAGAGCATCTATCCATCTGCAGCAGTCTTTTTTGTTCCTGACGCTGCCTGCATTAGTATAGAGGCATTTCGGAGGGGGACCCAAAGTAGGCTAATTCCCCAGAAAGGCATGAGAGTGCTCCCCCTAAGGCTGTTCCCCAAACACTTCCTTCTTTACATGCCTACGCTTGAGGTGATTCCAGCATCCATTCTGTTTAAAGTCTACAACTTTGTACGTTAAGATAGTGGATGTAGAATAAATTAGATTTAAAACAGATGTGTTCTGGTTTGTTTGGCCTACTTCCAGCTTGTATTCTTACCATCTAAATATGTATTTCTGTGGGGCTCATGACAATGTTCTCCGCAGTCATCTATTCCTGCTATATTTTACAAGAAGGCTTGAGCATGAAGTAAACAGCAGTCTCATACATGCTACATCTTCTCTGGGTTCAGTTCATGCCTCTGAAGACATCCCTCAGAACTTGCCAACCACTCAGAACATGCCCTGGCATTAGGTTTGAGCAATGACTGATTGTCCTCCCTGTGCTCCAGCCACTCATTTCCACCTCCTCCATCACTGTCAGCATGAGCCAGAGCTGCGAACTCATTCGGCTGAAAAATTACTCAAGGGAAAAGGTTACTCTGAGTGGGATCCATTCCCCAGCCTGCTCCGGGGAGGAGCTGCACGAGTGCTGGTGCTGGCACGGCTGTGGGCAGCACGGATCAGTGGTGGTGGCAGCTTATGCCCGCATTGCCACTGGAAAGCTGTTTGTGAAACCAGACCATCACACTTGGCAGCAGAGCTGCTTCACTACTTATTTTTCAGCTGGCTCAGCTCACTAATAAGTTTCTTTTTTTGCATGAATAGGTGCACTGGCATCCTGGAGAGGGTGATGGGCGGCAGAAGCAGCAATGGGCAGCCAGAGACATGGGAAGCAGCAGCTCCTCAAGATGCCTCTGCAACCACAGACATACATTGCCAAAAAAATCTTCCCAAATTTTGGCTGAAGTGTAGTTTTTTATAACAGCTTGCACTTCAATTCCCAAATGCCTAAGCATTATCAACCCCCAAATAAGTATCCATATTTATCTTTTACATCATAGAGATCTCTGTGTTAAAGTATTTTTTTGCATCTTTTATTGCTCATGGAAGGGGGTTTTTCCTCTACCTGGAATGCAAATGCTATCTGTTACTCATTCGAAGTTGAACAGTATTTTGCCACTTTCGCTCAGAAGCCTTAAATAGCTCAGAATAGAAAGTTTTCAATTTGGGGCATTTTTTTACAAGACCTGGTGCGTTTGTACCGTGCCCAGTGTGCAAGAATTTGATAAGCATGTAATTCTCTAATTTATTCACATACTTCATGTTTCCAGAACCAGGAGAAATAGAAAAGTAATTCCCAAATGTATCACTTGGTTGTGACTTCAAAATCTAGAGTATTAGGTGGAGCTTTAGTGCTGAGACTGTACTGAGGGCTTTACCTCTTCACTCTGATTTTGTAATTCACACAATAAATTGAACAGTTGTTTTATGTAATTGGCTGTGATGATGGCAATCTTCTCTGGTGGGATTAGCTGTTTAAAAAATGCTAAATAACTAACTTGTTGTAATGCATTTTGTGTTTGAGCTAGTTTGATGTGTATTTCTGTATTTAAGTGTCATAGTTTGATCTCCTTTCACTGTGGGTGGAGGGCTTACAAACATGAGTCCATATCCTTGCTCTCAAATTTGGCCTTACATCAAAACAGGATTTTAGAGAACACTGGCTCATAGAACCTAAGCAATTACTGGATGATAGCAATCTTCTGCAGGTATGCTTTAGATAGTAAAGACAGATACTGCTCTGGTCTTCTGCAATGAACAAAAGTATGGCCCAATGACATTATTTAGGGGAGTGAAATATTACGAAAAAGCTGAAAATTTAATACAATCTTATGCCCTTCCCTCCCCTGCACCCAAATCTAAGATCTATATAGGAGTCGTCCAGGTTGTGTGTAGTCATTCTGCATTTAAGGATAACAAGTAATTTCAAAGAGCTCTCATTTTCCTCTTCAAAATGCTGACGTTTGTTTTTAACAAAACATTATCATTTGCTGAACATCACAAGTCGGAAGATTAATAGCAGAGTTAAAATGCTGCTTATCAGAAAAGAACTCTTCGCATGTTGAAGTGGTTTGTACTTGAGAATTCAAAGAAAAGAGCAAAGTTTCCAGCAGCCAAATCCTGTAAAGATCGTAGGTGTACTTCCTTGTGAGAACATGTTCTCTGACATGCTTTTCATTACATTGATAATTTGTAGATTGTCTTTGCTGGCCTCAGCATTTCCAGAGGAAATGATTCAGAAGAAAGTCAGAAAATGAGACTAAATGAAGCTGAAGGCAAAGCAAATTGCAAAGGAAGAAGGTACTGAAGGATAAATCGAGAACAGGAGAGCATACCAACTTTTGGCAACGTGCAGAGTCAAGCGTTAGGGATAAAGGGAAGCAGCATTTTTCAGTAAGCATGAACAGGACCTGTAGAGTTCAGGAAAGTGGATTGCAAGCAGGCAGGATGGAGTCAACTAGAAAGGTGGAAAATAATGAAAAATGTTGAAAAAATACAAGTACTGGATACTCTCTCACTCTAAAATGTAGCTATTTTCATTAAGCAAATAACATACTATAAAGGACGGATAGTCTGTAATGTTTCCAAAGTAAGGTGTCTTATAATAAACTAGCTGATCAGCTTAAAAATAATAAACCTACTTACACATACCGCTTGATACTAACGGAAAGGTTATACAAAATATTGTAACATGTCTAAGATTTGTTTAAATGATTCAGCTAATGAAGGTAGACAGTAGTCTCTTACATTACATGAATTCAAACAAATAAAAGGTGGCATTCTGTGAGCATCATAAATTTGGAAAAATATTGCCAGCTACCTTTCTACACCCATAAGCATCAATCCTCATGACAAAATCCTTATGCTAAACGATAGTGTGCTGTTAGAGAAGAGCTTGCTGCTAGAAAGGAGTGCAATATGAGTTAAATGTCTTGTTGTATCTCATGATTGCCATAACAAATAGTGGCAATTATGTTCAAAGTACTAGGTACTAGATTGCTGCCTCCTAGGTAATGCCAAAGAAAGGAAGGACTTAGATCACAAGGTACCTGTGGAAGTCACCTAATCCAGGCTTCTGCTCCAGGCAGGGCTAACTGCAAAACTCAGTCAAGTTGCCAAATTTTGAAAATCTGAAAGAGTGGAGATTGCAGAGTCTCTGTCCTGGAGTTGCACCACTCCCCATGCTTCCTTATTGCAACTTCTACCTATTCGCTTTTTTCTCCTTCTACTGTTTCACTTCTGAGAAAAGTTTGGCGCTCTCTTCTCAGTAAGGTCCCTGCAGGTGGTGGAAGGCTACTTTAGTTTCCTCACCTCGTCCTGCTCTCGCTGGGCTGAACAAGCACTCCTCCCGTAGCTTTGTCTCATACATCACATGCTCCAGCTACAGCTATCTGAGTCACCCTTACCTAGAGTCATTCAACTTTAGTGATAGCTGTTTTACAATGGGGAGCTAAAACCGGACACTTTATTACTGTTAAACTTGAAACTTTGCTGATTTCAAATAACGATGCAGCAGCAATAAAGAAAGAAGTTGGCTTTGCAAAGAGGATTGGGTAGGAGGCAGGAAAAGCAGGGAGAAGACGGTGACAAAGAACAGGGTGGGGAAAGAGAGTGAGTTAGAATGAGAGGCAGAGAGCAGCACTTCTCTCTGAGAAATTAAAAAACCTACCCAGAATGTAGGTATGAACTGTTTCTCCTGTGGGTGTATAACCAACAAGTACATAGATGCCAAAAGGTGAAGTTCTGCCCTTTTTTCTGCCCCAGCTGCCCACTTCTAGCTGCTTCCTCACTTGGGTCCAGGAGCAGAGCAGCTGCAAGGTGAACTGGATCAGTGGAAAAAGGAGAGAAAAAAATAGCTCCTTTCTCTGATTCACACTGTGGCCATTTGAACATAAATGCTGGATCAAATGGGAAGAGAGGGAAAAAGGGGCTGGGAAGGACACAGAGCAGTGTCTGTGAGCTGGGAGGTAGGCACATAATCCCTTGGGTAATGGTTTATGCTGACTGAAGAGCTATAGCGTTATTCTGGAAGTTACATTACTTCTCCACAATGTTTAAGAGGAGCTGAGGACTAAATACACAGGACTTCAATTTTGCTTCTCCTTCAAGGTCAGATTATTGAAGGCTTTGAATGATACACATCCCTGAAAAATCCAGGGGCTGAGTCTGGACAAAAAGAACCAGTCCTGGCTACATGCAGTAAGGAAGATATAAAGACAGTGCTCAACAGCTGCACTTTTAGAGGAGAAACCTCTGAAGTTGTACTTTTAATAGCTTTGGGTGTGCTTCAGACAAATGAGTGGATTCAATGATTGGGATGTGATAGTAAAGGCAACAGATATCAGGAGCGTGAGACATCCTGCTCATGAGACCTAGCATGGATCACGTGGACAGAAACAATGATCAGTGATGGACATGGGTGCTAGCTGGGGTTGTCATCTAGGAAGAGGGAGCTGGGGAGGCAGCTGCTAACGAGTTAGCTGGGGAAACGAAGCATTAGCCGTGAAGCTAGTGCGAGGTGTCCTGCAGGTGTATGGCTACAGGCTCACATTTTTTCTTTCTCCAGAGAACAAATGATCAACAGCAGAAGTGAATTAAATTGCTGACACAATGAATTGGAGACCAGGTTCACCTTAAACTTTGCAGGTAAAATGCCTCTGAAAAGCCTTTGATGCCTTCCTACTTTGGAGGCAACATGCTGGGAAGGAAAGAGGAAGACAGGCATTATTTCTCTCAAAGTCAACATTGTTGTTTTAGTTAGAGTATGTTATATGAGTTCACAAAACTGTAAACTGTGGTTTAGGTTCATCCTTTAATATCAATAAGTGAACTTCATAATCCTTACAGGGTTTATATCCTCCTTTTAAGGAAGGCTGTTTATGCAAAGTGTCTTGGGAATACAAGACAGGGAAACTAGTCACTGCAGATGTGCATTCACTGGCACTTAGTCCCTTTCTATTAAGCTATTTTAATAGCTGTTACATTTTTTGCCTCCTGATTGTGAAGTTAATCAAGAATTTCCCTCTTCTAAGCCTACTCATTTCCAGACTAAGTTTCTTCCTGGCTAGTTTGAATACTTTTTTCCTTGTTCTTCCATTGCTAATAATTTTCACAGTTCTTTTTTTCCCCCCTTGGTGTACACTTGATGTGTTTGTAGACAATAACCATATTGCCTCTCGACTTTCATTTTGCCAAGTACAGCACGTCCAGCACTTTCAGTTGCTTCCTGTACAACGGGCTGTTGATTCACCTATTTACTTAATAGCGTTTCTGTGCATCTGCTGCAGGCTCAAAGGATCCTCGACCAGGATAACGTAAGTTGTGCACGGCATCGTGGCCTTTAAGTATGGATATGAACACTTCACCATCCCTGCAGAAGGGGTCTTTCCTGATGCCTCCTATGGTCATACCTGTCTGTATGATGGTTGCGTCACCGAGCCATGATTACCATCAGCAGTACTGCAGATTTATTCCCTCCCCTCTTGTGAAGCCATAAATGTTCTCTGTGAAGGGTTTGTCTTTCTCTGTGTAGTCCTGTTGGTCCTCAGACACCTGAGTCAGTCCAGTACAACACACATTCCCTGCCTCTTCTGCTCCTTACTAAGAACATATTTGATGCTGTTTGTATTTGCTCTTCAGTTCCTCTTAAGTCATAAGTTCAAGGTGGAGTTGCTGTTTGACTCCTCCAGACTTTGCTTTTGGTTGAGCTGTTTTCCAAAGAAAAAGTTCCTTTTCCTTTATTCCCCCTTTTTTTCCCAATTTTCTGTTAACTTGCTACTTTTTTTCCTGTGCCCTCCTTTCCTTGTGTTTTCAATCAAAAGCAGCGGCTTTCTTAGCTTCTTTTTGAGTGTCATTGTATCATCCACCAGATCAGCATCAAATATCTTAATGATCTGTCTTAAACAAAAATCTGTGTTACACCCTATGGTCTCACTAGCACTGACTCTGCCTCCAGCATAACCACCAGCTCTGGTTCTACTCAAGGTTTCTAGTACCAGCCCCATCAGTTGTACTGTTTAAAATGTCTCTAAAATTTATACCCCAAAGAATAAAGGTGGCCTTTGCTACCTTTTTCCACTGTGGCTATGGATCCCAGCCAGGGGTAAGCAGTGGGATGCTGGACCACGAGCACAGTTTCTACCTCCTCTATGAAGCCATCAAGGCCAAACTGACAGCAACTGGAATTGTTGATGCATTTGGGCCTCCATGCTGTTGCAGACTAGGTTGTATCTTAGGTACGTATAGATCAGTCTGTATCATCTCCTTGACTAGAAATAGTGTTCACTCTGCTTCTCCACACCTGATGGAAGGGCTCAGCCAATGACTGCAAAAGAGGCCCACTCTGTTCCTGCAGACCGTTGGTGACCATCCTAACAGATGCCTCTTCTGAGGAGGGAAGTGCCCATTAGTCTTCCCTAAGGGTAAGGCTGGTGCTCTACAAAGAAGGCAGAGTTTGCATGTGCATTCTGTGGAGCTGGAGATGTTCCTGTATCATATATGGGAGGGCGTCTTAAAATCATGACAAGCAATGCCAGTACAGTATTCTGTATCAGCCTGCAAGGAGAAAGGAGATCCTTCCCGCAGGCATGAAGTTAGTCAGCTTTTGCAATTGAACTATTAACCTCTGCGTGCACCTGCTGGCGGTGCATTTCAGATCCTGCAGTCCTAACAGGCACTTGTCCTTGAATCATCAGGGGGCTATCAGCCTCCTGCACTCCATTTTCCCATAGAGCAGTCATCTAGATGTAAGCCTCCTTTCTTCGTGCATTAATGAGCAGTGTTGTGTAGGTACTGCCTGCCAGTATCAGCAGTTCTGGTTTCTGAACTGAAAATTGAAGAGCATTAGGGCTCTGCTGATGTTCTGCTGATGTTCCTAGGTCCACTCACCAAAATGCAGACCTTCATCTCTAACCTCCACCTGCTAGGACTCTCCATATTACTCTGCCCTCTCTTTTTTTTTTTTTTGGCTGAGTATGGCTGAAAAATTGTCCCTCAGGCATGCCTGTTCATTTGCCCCAAAGTGTGAAAACTTTACACAGTGCAAGCTTTATACATGCTACAGGCTGTAGCTTTTTTCCACGTGTTTCCCCAGCCACTGCATAATTGTGCTAACTGCTGCTTAGGCCACTGCGCTTATCTTTTTGTGTGTGTGTGTTTTCTTTAGGTTTAGTATTTTCTTGTGATTTCCACTTCCCTCGTTTGCTTTGGCAAATCATGCATGCTGTTAGTGCTGAAAACCTGCTTCTTTATAAACCTGGCTGTATGAATGACGGACTGTTGAGGCTTCCTCGAGCTCTGAATAACTTATTTGGTTCAAATCAGAGACAGGTAAACCATTGCAAACAAAAACACCTACCAAAGCATGCACTGCAGTTGCAGAAACAAATACAGATATTTGTCATTTCTGCCACCAGATTCACTCTGGAAAATAATTGCTTGAAATTATTTGAAGGCTTTGTCACCTGGAACCATTTGTTGGTTTTCTGTAAAACTCTGTCACAGGATATTTCCTCTAAACTGTAGCAGGGCTTTTGCATCTTTCCTACTTAAAATTCTGAAAAGTTACACCTATAACAATTAAACTTTAACTACCTGTTAGTATCTGCTATTTCATTGTAGAGCTTAGCCAACCTACTGGAACGACATCAAATAAGAAGAGTTTCAGGAGGTTCAATCTAATTACGTTATAATATTTAACCATATTTGAAAGCAAATAGGAACTCTTGTTTTAATATTAAACCTTCCAGCACAGGCAAACAGCTAGCTGTAAGCTTTTTCTGCTTTGTTAGAACAAGAGCTATCAGCAGTTCCTTCAACGTTCACTTTTAATCTGCTTTTGACGAAACTGACGAAGTCTTACAGCCAAGCCTGAAAACCTGACTTTGCTCCCGCTGCCAACGGCAAATAGGCATCAGTGCCCGCAGGACTGTGCTTCAGTGCCTTCCTCACCGTAAAACTAAAGATAGATTAAACAAGTGCCCAGGGTAGTCTTCACCTTTCCTAGAGGAGGGCAGCACAGTTCATATGGGCAATGTCCATATGTTTGCATGCTTATTTGAGCCTTGTTTGGAAGTATCTGTAGAAGGTATATGTCTTGCTTTGATTACTTGCACAAAAACATATTTTACCCTTAAATCGCAATTAAAAAAAGCAAAGAAGTTCAATCTTAGGACAACTGTCTTCTGTACAAATGAAGTACGTAGGGGGAGCGAAAGGAAAAAAGAAAAGATTTTTGAAAAACTGACGTATAAACTTTGAATGAAAAATATTGCTTTTACACTTTCTCCCCAAGTAAATCTTTTCCCAAGACATTTTACATTGTCGTTAACCAATATAGTCAGCTAATTACGTATGATAGTGCTGCTTTCTAACTAACTGGTGATCGCATACTAATTTATGATGAGAAGTCTGCCAAAATCCTTATGTGTGTAATGGTGGATTACAAAACTTTCTGTAAGACGAACACTTCAGCTGGCACACCATCTACGCTTTCAGTGCATGAACAAAAGGGAACTTGTCTCCCGTACAGAGGATTCTTATTCAGCAGGGTCAAAATTATCCATGTTTGCTAAGCAGTGCTGTAAAATTGTTTTCTACTCAGAGAACACGCAGATACAACTGTCCTTGAGGCACCACTGTGCAGCAAACGGTTGGTAAACAGCAAAATGGAAATGACTGCCTACGTACCCTGTAATTCACACTGCACAGTCAGACAGTCTTTGCACAGCAAAGCCTTCTGTTTGGTGATTTTCTTGTGTGTTTTAAAAGCTTTCTATTTCACTGTACGCATGACAATTTTTAACCCTTAATTCTGCAGAAAGAACAGTGATGTCTGGTTCGATAGGAATGCACATGCTGTTCATAGCTTTCCCGGGCTCTTGGATATCATGTAGGATGTGGTATTTTTAAAGATGTGAGTATGAAACAAATACAGCATGTCGGTATTTTCAGTGGTAGAGCCTGCCCTTATAAATTCTTGCAAACAGAAGAGCAACATCTACTGATACCTTTTTTGACACAGGGAGCTAGTATTCTGTTTTTGACAGAAAGAAATTAAAAGGGAAGCCTTCTCTGCTGAGAATCTCTCATGTTCATTTCAATTTTTTTAAAAAAATATACAAGTTCTGATAGATTTATTAACAGCTTGATAGGCCAAAGGTAATTCCACATTCATTAGGAAACTGTCCTATTTTGTGTGTGATTTTTTCTGACTAGCCAGTTCACAACGTCACTGCAAACTATTAAAATATTATCACAATTACTGTATTTCATTCTTTTAGTAAATAAATAAACCAATAGAATTTGGAAAGAATAGCTGGAAAACATGAGTTACCAAAAAGCAAATTTAAATATTTGATAAAATATTATTTGCTAAAACTCAAGATTTTCTCAGTGATTTTAAAACTTAGTATCTAATGTCTCCTTATTTTAAGTATCAGTACTTATTGCTTGTTTGTTCTGCCCACTTCTGGGGTAGACTATTCTCAGCCCTTTGGCAAAATTTCTCAATAAAAATCCTGTAGCTTACTATTTTCAGTCAAATTATTTCATCCCTGCTCCTTTCAAGTATTTATAGAATAAATTGAACTGAGTTTCCTTTATGCGGTTCAATCGTTCGTTCACAAGCAGCAGCTAGACCTCATAACATCACGATGCCTTCAAAGGCGGAACGTAGCCCTGCCCGCATTCACACATCCAGGTTTGCATAAGCATCATCAAATTCACAGGCTGGGAACTGGTCTGTGAAATACAGTTTTGATGTTGATATTGCTTCTGCTCTCGTTCACTCTTAAACTCTCCTGTGCTCTCAAAACCATTGTAATTAGTTCAGGTATGATACGGAGAAGAGGCTACACCTGCAGAACTCAAAATTACTTCCCATGCTCTCAAGCGCAAATTTTTAGTGAATACTAGAATTGCTAAAGAGAGGCCCATTGGTAAAACTGCACTGAATTAGTGACAACGATGTACAATACCCTTTGAGTCATTTATGACCAATAAATCATGTCAGCTAAGGGTGCTAGAAGTTGAGAGAAGAGAAAAACAAAACTGGTTTAAATTCTGAGTTTTCATTTCATTAAAAATAATACATTTCAGACTAAAGCAAAACAAATATTCTTGACATTTCAGGTAAAAATACCACTTTTTAGTAACAGCAGCACATGTGACCTGTAATATGATATTATCTGGTATCATGTACTATCATATGATATGCAGCTGGTACTGCTACATCCCACGTATTTCCATTAAAACGTATATTTTTGTTTTGCCTTCTGATTTTAATATTTTCCATTTTACTAGTACTTTTTAAAATAGGTTTGCATTTCACAACTTTCATAAAAATGTGTATGATATCACAAATTTCTTTTTGAGTAGCATAATTCTAGCAACTGGTTTGAGAGAAAACTGCCTTACAGGTTTCAACAGGATACAGGATAAACGATGACCTTTCCAAGTGAAATGCAAATTGCAAAACAATTGCAGTCGTCAAATCGTCCAGTGGAACATCCATTAAGTCCATCTTCAGTCAGACTTCCTAAGAAGTGCTTTTTGTGCGTCTGGACTGCTACCTTTTGACCTTGGTCTGCAGCCAGTTCTACTCAGCAACCTTTACACCATGTTAGCTATTCCCTTGTCCCACCTGATCCTCATTAGAAGCAACTTTCTTCCTGTTTTGTAAGAGAAAAAGGAAGTCTGCTCATCCAGTCTGATGCAGTCCAAAAGACTCACTGCCAGTAAAGCAGTCTAGCTGCAAAACTTTAGGGGAGTTGAAAAGGGTCGAGAACAACATTACAGAAAATCTTAAGTCATGGAAAATAAAAACAGTGGAACCCTGAAAATTAAACTGCATTATGGGGCTATTTCAGCTTCCCATCTTCTCTTCCTTTTTTTTTTTAAATATACCTATTATGTGAGATGCAGTAATTTGAAATCAAGTGCTATTTTCAAGGAAAAGGTACCCATAGCCTGTTGTCATAGACTTAAGTGACCTTTTGCAGAAAGCGCCAAACTTCTGCAGCTTGCAAAAATAGGAAGACCTGCAAACGTGAAACAACTGGCAGATACGTAGCTTCCTCATGAAAAGAGCTCCTTTATTTCTTCTTTTCCCACAGCACCACGAGGGACTACGCCCTCGTTCCCCGGCCACCCCTCCGTCCACAGCTTTCAGGCGATGTGGAGCAGCCCTCCGTTCGCTGCAGCTCGCAGCCGCGCTGCAAGCCCGCTGCCTCCTGGGGCGTGCGGGTCCTGCCTTCGCCCCGCTGTGGAGCCAGCGGCTGCCGCTGACGGGTCTCGCTTGCTTCTCTTGAATTTTTCAGAGTTGCTAGGGAACCGGCTGACAGAAAATTAATTTATTTTTCCGAGGCTGAAGTTTATCATTCAAACCAGTTCTTTCGCCCACATGTGAGGTGTAGCCTAGTCACTGGCTTTTGATTCTTCTGACAGTTATAAAGATTATTGAGTCTTTGTAACTTCTTCATTAATGATTTTTCAGAATATCTCTTTTTATCTCTTTTCCTAGTACAGAAAGGGAATGTATCTGAATTCTTAATTTTTTTCGCATAGCCAGAATATAATTTCCTGTGCAGCTTTTCCTGTAGCGATTAACTTAGCCTGCGTCACCACAGCTGACATGTTCCAGCTACGAAATTAAAACACGCATATCAATGAGTACAGATCGATAAACAGAAAGCAGGAAGTCAAAGCTGTTTTCATCAACATAATTATTTCAGTAAATATTGTGTAGTAGCAGAAGGATAAGTACTACAGAAGATATGAATTACAGTAGTTATCCGAACTTTAGATAACAGTCATGAATAACTCAGTATTTCTATTTATGCGTATGGGTAGTCTGAAAGACCTGAAACATCAAAAAAATGGAAGTAAGAAAAATGATTTTGTAAAGTAAAGTGTGATTAACAGATCGGGAGAAAGTGTAAATTATATAGGAAAAATGTTACTATAAATTCAGCTGGATCAGTTAGGCTATGGGGAAAACAAATTGCAGGAAGAGCATTCGTGAATATTTGAAACAACGAAGCATGAAGCAAAGGTGCTCTGGGAGATAGTCCTGCACTAGCAGGGAGATGAATTGGTGGACTTCATACTAGACAAGACAGATGTAAATTACATGCCTAGTTAAACAGTTTATTTTAATGTGTTTCTGTCATGTGCTTACACTTTCGCAGTTACTTTTCTGGAAGAGCAGCTGCTGCTGGTGAGGGGGCACCCAGCGACACCGACTCCGCCGTGGCTCTGAGGGGTCCCGCTGTGCCCCACCTGCCCCTCCTGCCCCCAGCCCCACTCCCATCTTCCCTTCACAAACTCCCAGCCCAACACACGGCTTTACCCATCCTGGTCACTGCTTTCCTCTGTCATAACTGGGCCACCTCCTTTAAAGACCTGAATTTTGTGAAACCAGTGGCTAAACTAACAGTTTGCCATGATCCCCTGGTCCCTCACAAACCATCACCTGCACATGTACTAAGCGGGAATAGTGGGATAGTGGGAATTTGCTCCACTTTATGCCTTCTCCAGTGGAGCAGCTCTTTTAAGGGAAGGGATCTGTTTGTTGTGCTCACCAGCTGCTTTTGCAGCTGAATTTTTTGCTGTATTTTGCAGCTTGAACCTTACTAAGCAGTACAGAGGGGGTGTGAGCTGCATGTTGTAGTACCCATCAGCCCCAGGTTAAGCAGCTGGGGGGCAATCTATGAGTGGTATTCAGGGCCCGACATAGCTTTGGGGTAGCTTCACATCTAGGAAACCTGCTGGCTAAGAGATATATGGCCTCCCACTGCCTCTTTGGGGAGTTTCTAGACACCCCTCGGGGCCACCCTGGGTCCCAGTCCAAGGTGCTCGACTCCTTTATGGACTGCGCAGGGCGTGCAGGTGCTTAATGTCAGCTTCCTAGGCTCGCTGCCCCAGGGTTACGGATGGAAACACCTAGTGCTTAGACATGTGAATCCTTTGTTGAATCTGGCCCGATACCTGTCAGACACTGATATTCTTCAGTGCTGCCTTATCTTGACAAGACAGGGGGGAAAAGTGAGATGATATCCCCTCTCAGAGAGCAGCAGTTATTATCGATGTATGCCCGTTTCCCTCCCATGTCAATATCTGTATGTATGCATGTGTATAGATACGGATCTATCATACATACCTCTGTATGTCCATCTTGGCTCATCCTCAAGGGCTGCTGGAACACATCTTCCAGAAAATGTGCAAGCTCACACAGTGGAGGATTAATGACTGGTAGGCATCCCTGTGAAAGCAGCCCGCAGCCTGCTTGCGGTGCAGGCACCTGAACTGAGAGCACGTGGAAAATGAACTTGTCACGCTTACAGCCAGTTTCAGGGCAGTATAGGCATCACATGAAGTTGTGCCTTTACTGTGGGATGACAACAGCAGAATTCATCTTCTCTATAGGGAACCTTCATTATAAAAGAACTAAAACCCATTAAAAGTACCAATACATAACATTCACTCCCATTTGTCTAAGAAGGAAACACAGTACAGGAGCGTTCACTGTGAACAAGATTGACTGTAAACTTCTGCACCACAAAGATAAAAATTTTATAGCTCATTACAAAATGCGCATACAGAGGACTTTTTTTCTTATCATAAGGATCAGAAAATTAACTTGGCATTCAGCTAAGGTGCAGTCTTAGTTCAAATTTCAAGGTAATCTTTTTTTATTATTCCGTAAGAAATAGCATAAAGCACACTAGCACACAGTGCCAAACTCCTTAGACAAATAAACAGGTTCAGCTCCTCCGTGTATCTACACTCTGCTAAAATGCTGAACAATGCAGTGGTCTTACCTGCAGCATTAACTCAACACGATGTTTCACTGGGTTGTCCCCCCTCAACCTCCTCTGTGAAGGGCGCAGTAAAAGCAGTCACACTGCGACATAACTCCCCGCTGCCTGCGCCCACACCAACCTCGCGCGCAGCAGTTCGGCTGCTGGGGACGCACCCTGTGCTGTCAGCGCTGCAGCGGCCTGAGCCTCTCTGCGAACCGCTTCACGGTGAGGTGGAGGACAATCAGTTTGCCTTTTCCCAGGCAAAAATGGTGGTAGCCTAGGAACGTGTTAAACCAACCTGAGTCCAGCCTGAGGAGAGTGTTGCAGCCTTTCTTGCATGTGGTGGCAGGGGCCAGATCCAGCCAGGAAGTGCATATTCAGTGTAGGCATCAATCAAACTATTATTTCAGCAACAGGAGAAGATGCAGAGCTCAAGACCCAGCAACAGGTTTTTTTTCAGCTGTATCTCTGCCTGATGGGAAGTCAGCACGGTGCTTTGCATGGCTGATGCAGATTTTTAAGGGCAGATGAAACCCCTGTTGAGCAGGCCAGCAGTTTTGAAGCAGGAACAGAGGTCCTGACCAGTGCTGTTACACAGTCCTGGCTCTGCAACACCTGGATGAGAAAAAGCACATTCCTGGAGAGGCAATGGGAGCTTGTTTTGACCTTTCGGAGACATGCGGGTGAGGGGCTTGCATCACTGAGAATCAGGTTGCTACTGATTCTGCTATCCAGATTTTGCTAGCCACTTCCCCAGCTGAACTGCACAACTGGAAATCTGTAGCAGTGGTACTGAACAAGCCACAAGCTCCCAAGTGGAAGATTTGCTGAGCAATTTTCATTTCTATTTCCCAAAACTATTAGCAGGTTTTCTGTGAGGAGGCAGCCCAAACCATAGAGATAAGCACATAATTATTACCTGCTTCCCCACCTACATCATATGAAAATATAAGGAAGACAGATTTGCCACTGTACAGGCTGCAATCAAAGGTTAAAGACATCTAAGCGGAATGTGTACGCCAGTTTTGTGCATCCAAGGCATCTGGAGATTTGGTGTATTTAAATATGTCTGCGAATTGCTATTGTGTATAATAATCCTGAGATACCAGTCTGTGATGTCCTCATGCCAGAGAGTCACAAGAATATTGACAGCCTAATAAGTTACTGGTAAGATGATTTCCTTCTTGTCATAATTGAACAGGGTAAATATAGTACAGGAAACTACATGTGAATGTGAGTTTCAAATAATCAGATCAGAATAAATAAATAGGTAACTTCTGGTAAAGGAAAAGGTGTCTTACAGGAAATATGACCTGAAGGAACTGTGAGAAGGCATTGCAGAGTGGGAAGCACTCAAGCTATATCACCTGGTTTATCATATCAGCACCAGATTAGCTGGCACTCACTTGTGCTCTTACCTGCACATGAAGTGGTACCACACTTCCTCGATGCTGTGTAGGTGGTGTAGCCGAGGGCTGAGAGAACATCACTACTTCAACTCTGGCAGGGTTTTGCTCTGAAATGAAGACTACTTCCAATCACTCCTTACCCAAATGCCTGCCTTAGGAAGGGCAGCAGCTGGTCTTGCTGTGTTTCCACTTTTGCTATGACATAAGAGCGACCCACCTTAGAAAAATTCTGTCTAATGATTATATCATTTTGTGAGATTTGTTCTTGATGTTGACGTTCTGATAGATCCTGAAAAACAAAAGGATGGCTTCACACATCCTTTGAAAACTAAAGAAGCAGTAATGGTGGTGGGAGCTTGAAATAATTGTACTTGATCAGAATGTGTAGCAGCTTTGTATCAGCTGCTGTTTCCTTATAAATACTCTGATTCGTTGCAAATGAACATCCACCACATTTGGATAAACACGGGGCAGAAAAATACAGTGCTGGTCGAGCAGACGTGAAACGTCGCATGAGATACTGTAAAGCTGCTGTGAGGTATAACATGAGATTGTGTGTGGTGGTACAGCTCACACAGATACAGCCCAGGACAGGGTGAGACAGGAGACCCAGTACTTTCAGGACTCCTGGACAGTCAGAAATCAAAACTCTCTCCTCTAAGTGGAAGGTACGGGGCTCAAGCGCCCTGTTGAAAGTGCCTGTGAAGAGCTTCCCCCTCCTGAGCTGCAGGGAGGGTCTACAGTAGGAAGAACTGAAGCTTTCCTCATCCCATCAAACATCACTCTCTCCTTCAGGATTTGCATGAATGTCCTACAGCACCTAGACCCAAGCAGTGTATTAGAAAGTTTTATTGCATTGACCACAGAAGTCCTACAGCTGCCCCAGACTGCAGTAGTGAAATGAAGAGTCCACAGTAGGTAGCAAGAAACCCTCTTGCAGGCCATGGCAGAAAATTCTCATAATCATTTGTTGTTACCTATACGTAACCCACCTCATTGAATATCACCCAACAATACCTGCAATAAAATCATTATCGCAATAAAGATTTGAGCCTGAGCCTATTTTTTTAATGGTCCCCTATTCTGATTTGCTGATTGTGTGCAATGGAGATTTTACAACAAACCTAGGCAAGGTCTGGTTAACTACTCCATTGGTGAAAATATTCAGAAACATAATTAGTAATATTCCAAATAAGGTAGCATTAATAGAGAAGTCAAGTTCTGATTATGGAGTTTGCTATGCCCTGTCAAAAACTAGTGGGTATACTCTCCAAGAGAAAATCCATAGGCTAATTCTAAAGATACTATTTTTTGCATTGGCGGTAGCAATTTTTAGGCCTAAAATCTGTTGGTAGTAAGCATCTCTGAATTTCAGATGTCTAAGTATATTTGGAAAACTCAGTATAGGTGCTCCTGCATAGCTTTGAGCACTGACCCTTTTGATGATCAGTCAATAAAAATTGCTGGAAGAGAGAAGAGAATAACAGTAAAGAAATCAGAGTACAATTGAAGCTGCAGACAAAGGAGATTAATTTTATGCCTATGTCTTTTTTTGACATTATGCAATTATGATTTCTTTCATTTTGTATACTAAATTCATTGATTATATCACATTGCAAGCTAGAAATTTATCCTTTTTCAAAGGACTATTAAAAATATCAAGGCAGTGGAATAATGTGTTAAAGACAGAAGGAGAGCAAAACCCAACAAAAGATGAAAATACGTCGTTAAGAAAAAAGCATATTTTCCCTTCAAACTTTTAACAAGGAGTCATGAACAGTGTTTTTGTTGTTTGTTAGGGGTTTTTTAAGACAAACAAATACAGGTCTCATTCATAAACTAACAAAGTGTGTAAAACATTGCAAATTGTAACATGCACCGAATGCAGCAGTTCAGTATGCACTCCAGAGATCAGTGGCAAACGAATGGTGCAGGAAGTTTCTGTTTCCTTCCTTAAAGAAGGTTTAAGATTACAAATTAATCTCAAAAGAGATTATGAGTATCTCGAAGAGTTAATGAGTATCGTAAAACTGCCTGTTTCTCTTAATTGTCCAAAGGCCAGTTGATCCTGAAGTGTATAAAATACCAACGCATGAAGATGAGAAACACAGTCGAGAGAGCCAGCAAACGAACAGCAGACAGGAACCAAGTGCTGCATCTGCTGGGAAAGATGTCAAAAGTTGTTTGTACCTTTGTTCGTCTTCTTCTGCTCTTACTCAGTTTCTCCATTATTTGTCTAGGAGTCCTTTGCATTTCCACAAGTTCCTCCATATGCAGGTGTGGAAATCACAAGCTGGTGTTTTATTGCCTCTTAGCTTTGGGGTTCTTTCTCCTTGTGACTACCATTTTCTGGAGCACTTTCCATGAAGTCTTGAAATACAGGAGCCTCAGCAGCACCTTCATTCGAAACCTGAGCCCTAGGGAGCTACGTGTCAGCACCATAGACAGGTATGTGTTGCTGTACTGCTGCTGATGAACTGGGGGGAAGGGATGCTGTTTTGTAAACATACTGTGAGAAGAAAGAAGCAATAAAAGGCTTTTACAAAAGAAAAAACACGTAGCCATTTTATTATATTTCTATGGAGAGAATTGTAGTTGGAAATCTGACTCGCTAGAGCAAGCAGCGATGCGCAAACAGCAATTTGTGCAAACGATACATAAGGTAAGGTATGCTACAGGAAACGCAGGAGGCTTCACAGAGTGGTCCAAAGCCGTGCATAGAGGGAGCAGGTGCAGTTACGCCAACTTCAGGGAGCTCCTGTAGGAGTATCATCAGCTTCATCCCAACAGACAATTCCAGATGTGCTGTTGTGGGGCATGTGCTCATACTACTTATTACCAATGAGGGAGCTTCAGCTCCCTATATGGTCCCTGCTAAAGTTTTCTTGTGTAATTGTCCACGCTACTTCTGAGCAAAGCCTGATGCTTTGAGAGAGAGAGTTTCTTAAACTGATTGGCGCTAGGCCTGACAAAAGTCTTTAATAGGGTCACTGGATACAAATTACTTTTCCCGGACTGTTGTGGAAACCGCACCAGAAACAGTAACAATGGGTGCTCCAAAAGCAGTATGAAAACAACTTTCAGCAAATTTTGCTCAGATAAGCAGAAACATGCAAAATGTATTTTGAAACTGTAATTATATTGTAATAATAAATAACTCACTAATTTAACCTACTTTGGACAATCATCTCTTCTTCCAAATCAAACTTTTCTCAGGCACTTGTTGAAATACTCACAAGCATGAGTGTTTGTATGCCATGGGTGGAAACTCTCAGGGGGAAGGCTCATCTTTTTAGAATGCTATGTTTTAATAAAACATTTTGCAGAAAGACATAGGTAATGACCCCAGCTATGCCAGCTGTTTTATATTAATATATTCCATTGATCTAAACCTACTTAGGTTTCCATTTACAGTTTAAGCCTTATCTGAACTTAGGAAACACAACAGACAAAGCATCTAACCAAGCTCTCTGAGGTAAATCACATTTCACCATGATGTGTTTCTTTTTGGTTTGCTTTTTTGCAGGCCTGACTTCTATCCCCCCTCCTATGAGGACAGCATAGATCCTGAAAAACAGACCTCCCCACTGCCAGTTGCCTCCACTCTAAAACAGCAAGAAGTCGTCAATATCCCTCCGCCTCCGTATAGTGAAAGCAGTGCAGAGTTCATCAGTGAAACTAATGAGGAGGAACAGCCACCACCTTATGAATTATCTGTGCGGCGACCACAGCAGCAGCAAACAGCTGGCCAAGACTCAGACCCCAGAAGGGAGTCAAATTCTCATCCATCCACACAAGAAAACAGCTACCAACAGGATACAGACTGCCAAGGGACCTCAGAAAGAGCAACACCTGTTAGAACATCCGAGACAGGCAGTGGGTAAAATCCTGTGTCTGTGAAGCAGGGAAAATGGGAAGAAGATGTGTGTCAATGATCTCTGATAGTACATCACTTAGTGCGAAACCGCCCAGGAGAAGCATTGACCATTTGTGTCTCTGAGTGGAGCTGTAGGGGATATATATAAAAGTGCCCAGTATTTCAAAGCAGAATGAATCTCTATAGAGATAGAAACGTTCAGGCTGTATCAAGTCAGCATCACTGGCAACAGGAGTTTCTTATGCTGCAAGATAAAGGAAGCATCATGCTGTTATCAGTCTTAAATGTCTTGTGCCTCCTGAGGAGTTTTGGCTGAAAGTCCTCATTTGTGGTTTTGTAACATTAGCTGACTTGGGAAACCTATTAACCCAGCTTTTGTTTGGAATTTGTAAATTATTTGTTGTAGCTGGTTATTTTTTTATCATATGCCTTTCAAGTTTACTTGTTTTATTTTGGGGTACTAATAGCTTGTATTTTACTATTGAATTAATGAATAAATTTTGTATTTAAAACAAATGCCATATATTTGCTTGTATCATACAAGGTGCCCATGATTCAGGATAAGCACACAATGCAATACACATAATACACTTCCTAGCTGCTAAACAGACAACCCTGGTCATACTCACACCTCCTCAAAGGGAACTAGCAATTGCAGGAGGAAAAACTTTCTCTGACTCACTCCTCCGAGCTGTCTCTAAAAGCAGTTGCTTCCACTGCAGCTTACTCAAGACTGTGGGAACTAAAAAGGGGTCCTGTATCCTGTTTCTGACAAAAGTGGCCTCATGGTTAACGAGCAAGTACCAGAAAGAGGACAGGCTTGGACTCATCCTTCCTCTGTTATGTGTTTCCTTCCTTCCACAAAATCACTGAGGCAAATTTGCATCCAGGCCACGGTCATCTATAACTCCAGATGACAAGAAAAATTTCAATGAAGTTCACTCAGATTTGGACCTGTGACACTGACTATAGGTAGAGTTTTGTTTTTTGTTGCAGAACCAGTGAGACAGAAAAGTTATCACACTTTCCAGATGCCCACATACCCTAAAACAACAGCTCTAGCATTATGGCTGCATATACATTAGAAATGCAAGCCATGGTGGTGATGGTAACAATGGCTAAGGCCAGGGAAGCAGCAATATCACGTCAGTTTTTTCTTCCAAAGAATTTCATCCTTTATGGGAAGGACCTATAAACCTTCAGTTGATGTAAGGAGAAAGGAAAGCAGGACAGAATGGGGTGGAGAAACTACAGAGAAAGGAAAATCAATTCAAGACAATTTGAGGAAGAGGAAAGTAGCAAAACAGTCATAGGCTAAAAACAAGTCCCTGAAAAAGACAGGAGCTGATAGAAGATGCCATGATCATGTAAAGGTTTTTCAAAATGATTGAGAAGTGGCATAGCACAGAGGAGAAGAGTAAAAGTCAGAGGAACACTGCACATATTATTTCCAAAACAGCTGAAGTGAGGATCTCCTATGCCAAGTGACCTTGTTATGGTCTTACCTGCTGGCACTACCATACCTGAACCCTGAAATCCCTTGTTTCTTTACTCCAGGGCCCCAGATCTTGAAGGCTGTGTGCACTGCACACGTACTGGTGCAGGGATCAATCACAGCAGATGAGGCTGATTAACCAGGAGACCTGTGGCAAAATACTTGTCCTGTACAAGATCAACTTTTTTTTTTTTTTTCCTGTGGAAGTCTAACTTTTCCACCCGGTAATTTTTAAAGCAAGACCACATGAGTAGGAAATGATTCAGACTACAGGTAGCTCTGAGAGCAAGTACTGCAGGAGTAATGCTGAAGGTTGCTCTTGGACCGGTTTGCTATAGGAAATGACATTCAGATTCTTTCCACATAGTTTATGGACAATCAGGAAGAGCTAATCCTCTCTTCCTTTCCCCCAATCCCAGGGCAGTCCTGCAGTGCCCCTTTTTAGCTCCAGCCTTCTGCAGATGTTGTGAGGTCTCAATGGATCCAGAAATGTGAAACCGAAGATAACTGCATCTTCATTCTGCAACATGGGAGAAAGTATTTGAGACATGAAGGTTATTGAGATAAGGAGAAAATTAAGGTTAGTATCTATTGATACAATCTGGTTTTCAGTTTGTCTTTTCAGCTAATGAACTATTTGGCTAAGAGCTTAATGGAAAATGGTGTGGGCAATTAGCTCAAAAATTTCAACAATCTTAAAGCATCAAAAGCTTTTAAACTGTTTACTTTTGATCAGATTTACATCTCTGCCAAGAATAGCAGCTGGAAGTTCTAGATAAAAAGGAATTTTCTTCAGACTGGAGGATATGAACAGGTCAGACTAAGGCTTCAGAACAGAACAAGTTCTTTCTGTGCATTGGCAACATCTTCCTGACACAGGTGATTGAGGAGCCAACAAGAAGGTGCATGGTTGTCCTGATACTTACAATACCAGAGTGAGTGGGTATGTGAACACCTTCACTGCAGTAATCATGAGATGGTGTAGTTCAGGATCGTAAGAGGAAGAAGAAGGTCAAAAAGTGGGACCAAAGTCAGCAGAACAGACTTTAATCTCTTCAGAGGTCTGCTTGGAAGAACCCCGTGGGTTATGGCGCTGGAGAGAAGATGAGTCCAGGACAGCTGTTTGATTTTCAAGGATCACCTCCTTCAAGCTCAGGAATGGTTCATCCTGACAGGCAGAAATCATACAAAGGCAGCAGGAGGTCTGCATGGATGACCAGGGAGCTCCTGACTAAACGCAGATATGAACAGGAAATGTATGATAAGTGGAAGCAGGGATAGGTGACCCAGGAGGAATATAGAGACACTGTCCAATCATGTAGGGATGAGATTAGGAAAGCCAAAGTCCACCTGGAGTTGAATCAGGTGAGGAATGTGAAGGGCAACAAGAAAAGTTTCTACAGGTACAATTGGTGAAAGAGGACATGGAAAAGGTTGAGGTGCTCAATGCTTTCTTTGCCTCCATCTTTACCAGTAAAACCAGCCTTCAGGAATCCCAGGCCCTTGAGATCAGAGGAAAAGTCTGGAGCAAGGAACACTGACCTTGGGTGAAGCAGGATTAGGTTAGGAAGTACTTAAACAAACTGGATATACACAAGCCTATGGGATGACATGGAATGCATGCACGGTGCTGAAGGAGCTGAGCTATGCCATTGCAAGGCCACCTTCCATTATCTTTGAAAGATTGTGGTGACTGGGAGAGGTTCCTGAGGACTGGAAGAGTGCAAATGTCACTCTTGTCTTTAAGAGGAGAAAGAGAATCTGGGGAGTTACAGGCTGGTCAGCCTCATCTCAGTCCCTGGGGAGGTGATGGAGCAACTAATCCTGGAAACCCTTACCAATACCCATGAAGGACAAGAAGATGACTGGGAGTAGTCAGCATGGATTTATGAAGAGGAAATGCTGCTTAACCAACTTGATGACATTCTATAATGAGATGACTGGCTAGGTATATGAGGTGAGAGCAGTGGATGTTGTTTGCCCCAACTTTAGAAGGCTTTTGACACCATCTCCCATAACATCCTCATAGACCAGCTGACAAAATATGGTTTAGATAAGTGGACAGTGAGGTGGATTGAAAAGTGGCTGAACAGCTGGGCCCAGAAGGTTGCGGTCACTGCCACAAAGTCTAGTTGGAGGCCGGTCACCAGCAGTGTGCCCCAAGGGTGAATATTGGAGACAACACTGTTTAACATCTTTAACAATCTGGGTGATGGGACAGAGTGCACCCTCAGCAGTTTTGCAGATGGTGCAACACTAGGAGGAGCAGCTGACACACCAGAGGGTTTTGCTGCCATTCAGAGGGACCTGGATGGGCTGGAAAAAATGGGCTGACAGGAACCTCATGAAGCTCCGCAAAGGGAAATGCAAAGTCCTGCCCTTGGGGCGGAATAAACCCAGGAACCGGTACATACTGGGGCCAGTGGGCTGGAAAGCAGCTCCACAGAGAAGGACCTGGGGGACACATGCTGGACAAGTTCACCACTCGCCAGCAACTCACCTGCACAGCAAAGATGGCCAATGGCATCCTGGGCTGCATTAGGAAAAGCATCACCAGCAGGTGGACAGAGGAGATCCTTCCCCCCTGCTCAGCACTGCTGAGATGCATCTGGAGTGCTGGGTCCAGGTCTGGGCTCCCCAGTACAAAAGAGACATGGACATACTGGAGTACCTCCAGTAAAGAGCCACAAAGATCAAGGGACTGGAGCATTTGTCATACGACAAGAGGCCAAGAGAGCTGGGAGTGTTTAGCCTGGAGAAGAGAAGGCTCAGGACGGATCTTATTGATTTCTATAAATACCTGATGGGAGAGGAAGAAGAGTAAGTCGCCAGGCTCTTCTCAGTGGTGCCCAGTGACAGGACAAGAAGCAATGGGCACAAACTGAAACATACAAAATTTCATCTGAACACTCAAGAAAGTTGGGGTTTTTTTTACTATGGGAGTGCTCAAACACTTGAACAGTTTGCCCAGAGAGGTTTTGGAGTCTCCACCCTTGGAGATAATGAAAACCCAGCTGGACATGGTCCTGGGCAACTTCCTCTACCTGACCCTGCTCTGAGCTGGGGGATGGACTAGGTGATTCTAGTCCCGATGGACTAGATGGTCCCTTCCAGCCTCAAGGATTCTGTGATCCTGTGGTTCAGGTGAGCACTGCTGCCTTCCAAATTTTCTCTGAACACAATGCGCTTCTCATCCTGCCACTAAGTCTCTTACAGAAGGGCACTTCTCCCAAGGGAAAACGTAATAACCATTTGGCTGTGCTGGCAGGTGAATTTGCTGGTATTTTAACTTAGCTCAAACCACTTGATGCTGAAGAGTAGATGCTTGAAGGCTGTGTGGTAAAAAGCCACAACCACGCTCCCCAATGAGACTATGCCAAACATTTTGTTGCTTCTAGTCCCATTGGCACTACTCTTCTACCATTTTCAGTAATTTGGTCTCAGCTATTTTGTTTTTGTAAACTAAGTTAAGCCAGAGTCACCAATTCATACTGCTCCAAATTTGCCCTTATTTCCCCCTAGTGTAGAGTATTATTTATCTTAGATCATGCGAGCAGTTACTACAATACCCTGTCATTAAACAGATGAGATTATAGACACTTTTCTTTAATATTGAACGTTATTAAATCATTCTTAAACTATGCTCCCTTCCCACCTTTAATTCCTTTTTCTCCCTTTCCCTGTCTAAACTCCATTGTTGTGCTATTAGTATTCTTTTATCACATCTCTCTTTTTCCAGTTGAATCCAGCAATTTGTCATCTCCTAATCCTCTCCGCCACCTGCTGCCTCTTTCTCTGCTCCTGGGACCCACCCAAGCCCTGTCTTGGTCAGTCCTCTGCTAATGTACCTTGAAATTCTCTCTCTCACTGGTCTCTCTGAATTCCTCTTCCTCCTTTTCCTCCAGCGTGCTGTGAGTGTATCTTTGTATTGCTAGGTACAGAAAAATCTGAGGGTTTAGGAAACAGAATTACTGTCCAAGTAAATGTTAGTGCAACCACAGCTGAACAACACGGGACTCTTGCAATTTCCAGACTTGATAAAACTGCTAATCCAACAATAGCCACAGAAGGGTCTGGGTCTCTGTCATAGCGCCTAGACACTGTGATAAGACAAACAGTATTAATAATAGTTGTCCCGCTGCTAGACATACGGTCTGTTTTTAGAAGCCTTGCATCTTTGTATAAGTTTATGTATTGCTCTTTTCCAAGCATTCATCTCTCATGTTAATAAGTAAAAGACCTCAGGAAATGCAGCACACTTCATGAGATTATGGCTATGGTCCTTCCCCAAAACACATCAGATGTAAAGATATACAATGTACTTCAGCCTTACAAAGTTTTATTCATCTTCTTGCAAAGAAAAGCAATTAACTGATGGAAAATGCCAGTTGTGACATTTTATCAAGATCACCAGTCATCATAAAAAAGGGATGGTGAGTGGATTTGGGGTTAGGCTAGTTCTGGAAGTCTGCTGTTTGACAGCTATTCAAAACCAAACAGCCCATTTTTCCATTTCAGTACAGAGGCACAACTATTGTTTCTGAAGCCCAGGACAAAGTCAGTACTGAGATTTTCAAATACACCCTTTGCTCACGAAGACTGCCTTCATGAAAGCAGACTGCCATCTGCTGCAGCTAATGCACTAGTGACTTTCTGATAAAAGCACAAGTATGCTTCTTCACAGTCCAGATTTGTTCCTCATGAGTCTTCCCACCGCATCTTGAAAGACAACTGGCTTCAGTACATCTTACTTTTCCAAGTGCAAGTCCCAGTCCCAGAAGCTTGGCAAATGGGATACTTGGTACTATAACTAGCTAGTTCACCATGTGATCACAAATTATTTCATTGTCAGAGAACGTGTAAGAGATTTTAGAAGTTCTCGGACTGCCTTTCAGAACGTTCTTTCATGCAGCCCAGTAATTAGAACTAAGTGTCATAATCCAGAGCTTGTCTATGCTTGGCCACGTGTGATCCACTAGTTAGAAGCTTACTATCCTGCACCTAGAGGAGTTTGATCTATAAGAAAAATGAAAGATTAGATAAACAAGGTTTCTGTAAAGGTGAATATTCTTACATTTAAAAGTAGATGTCCAAACTGTGTGAGAATGCCATGGTCATCTCAAAAACCAAAAATCTTTATAAAAAGAACTAAAGCCTTAAAATCTCTTTTGGTTTATGGGAACCCTTAATGATAAGGTAGAATACTATGTGAGAACATTACTAGCTCATTTGTTTAGAGTCAATTAAGTAGATAATGTGAATGTATTAAAGGCAGTTTTATTAGGATGCTTGAAAGTGCAGTGTGTCTTGTCAACAATTACGTATTAAGACAGAAATACAGCATTATTCTTTATTGTGTACTAAGTGCCATAGCAATTTTTTGACAGAAGTGTGGAAAGAAATCAAAACAATTTAATTTGCTACAATATTATATAAATTGCACTAAAATTTGACAATCACAATGAATTGAAACACACGGCAAAGAGGCAAGTTGCACAAAGCCACCTTGACACATGATACAAGTGACCACACTGTTCCCAAGGAAGCAAAGCTTTCAAACAAGTCACATGCATAAAGTGTTTGTGTTCTTCAGAGCACAGTATTGTAGATAGAACTGCAGTATCATTTCACAAGCAGAAAAATGCTGATGTCCATATCCCCAATATCCTTCTCAGATCTATGCCAGGATGTCTCTTCTCCCTTTGCACTCCCCAAATTTTTATTCCATGACCCACTGTTACAAAGAATCTAACAGAAACTGCATCCAGGTGAATCAGACAAGAATTTCTATTTAATTCATTAGCGTTTCTTTTCATTTCCTCTTCACTACACACTTCACTTACCACTTTGTGCTAAGTGGAGCATAAGTATTCCAAAGAGTTAAAAAACTACCATAGTAACTCCTTCATGCAAAATTGCTGAACTTGCAGTGATTACCTTTCAAACACAGTAAGCACCAATATCATCTGCTGACATGAGGAATACTGCAAAAGACAGCCAGATTCCACACCTGACATATTGCTGGAAGGACACAATCAGCTTCTATAGCACAAATGCCTCCCTTTGGAGGAAAAAACCACAAAGAGTTGAAAAATCAGGAAAATTTAAAGGCACAAGTCACATTGATATGCTTTAAAAGCAGGGGTAAAAAAAATATGGGATAACCCCTTTTTTGGGAGCATGTGCAAGTGTGTATACAACACTGCTGCCAGCGTGCATCTGTGAGCAACGGGAGAGACTGGAGAGGAGGAATGGCGACAGGCGAGGAAATACACCCTTTGCAAAGCTTAGTGTACAGCCCTTATGCCTCAGACATGCTCTGTATATGTCTTCGTAAACCAACAAGGTGACAAGGATCCCAAACAATATTCACCAAGCATGTCGTCGCTTTGCAACTCCTCTCCCCCTCTCCCTAACTGAAATTTCCCCAACCTTTATCACAGCATTCAAAAACAAGCAGTTTTCCTTTTCTGTCACATTGCTGACAACATTTGAAGGTTAAGGCCTCTTTCTTTGGTTATATTGTTATCTGAAATTAAGATATTGCAAGTAAAACAAAGAAGTCAATACACTATTGTATTTGGAGATCAATGCAAATGAATATGCTCAATATTATGTTGAATTTTTCTTCTCACCCTACCTCTATCCCCAAGAAAACTTTTAAAATCATACAAGGCACAAATGGCTAACATGTTTCAGCAAGGTCCTGTTTCTTTCTTGCTGTTACTCTTTTGGCCCTGGTTTAACAATCTTCCATGGCTTCAGGTGATGACAGTGGGTCCCTTTCGCCCTGTCCTCTCATGAATCTGAGATATTTTCAGTGCGATTGCTATAAGAGGACTCAGCACAGCCTAAAGAGGAAGAAATACATTGAATTACATAAAGCAGAAATATCAACAGACATCTCATATTTATAAATCCCCCTTTTAACTGCAGTATTATATAATAAACCATTTAATAATAATAATAAACACTGACACAGTTACAGTGTCTGTATTGTCAAACTTGATATAATGAAGTATCGTGCTGAGCATATGTTTTGTGAAGTGTTACACTGAGTATACCTAAGCTATGCAGAAAAGAGAAACCAGTAAATACACTATACTGATAATGTCTCTACAGAGCAGGAATTGTGGAGCTCCTATGAAATCTGCTGCACAAAACAACTCAGAAATCACAAAAGTAGAATTATTTCTATTCTGATGAGTGGAAGCCATGTAGATGAGATTTTCTTCCTATGCACACTTAATCTGTGAAGTTTAGGGTCAGAAGGTACTGTAACAATTAACAGATACCACAAAAGTGTGTTTTCAGTAATACTACCTGTAATCGTATTAAATAGGATAAATTCCAACAGAAGCAGCATGAACTCTCAAGTTTCAGGCTACAGACCTTATTAAATGGCCATACGTATGAAACTGCCCAGATGGCTGAGTGCAGATAACAACTATGATAGTACCATATTAAAACCAAGTAAAATACAATTTTTCAAATGGCAACTGAATCTTCTCTCAGTTAATTAAATGACATGCAAAGATAAACTGGCAGAGCTGAGTTTTGTGTGAAAGGTTTCTTTTCAGAGAATCATATATTGGATTACCACACTACTAAGGTAGTTTTCTGACCCTCAAAGATTTCCCCCTGCCACCTCTTTCAAATAAACTACATTCTGGCTTTAAACCTGTCAGATTTAAAAATCAAATCAAGTCAAACAAAACAGTAATTCTGGAGAGCTTAAATTTACAGATATCTTTTTTATAAGCTTAATATAATCAATACTTTGAATCTGTTTCAGCCACCTAACAGTTTCTGACAGTATGAAGTGTTTGCTTTATTTTTACAAATGGTCAGACAGTTACATCAGAAGAGTGAGGAGACAAACTAACTGTGCAAGCAGAGTCATGGAGTAACACCATGACCGCCATTGGTGTCAACTGAGTTTATGATTAAACATAGTTATGCACAAGTGTGAGCAGTTTGACATGTTATTGTTCAAAAAGTTCCATATTTGTAGATACCTATCCACTGAATAATCTTTGAAGAAGAATACAAGTCCATTAAAGTCAAACATGCTTAGAGGAGATTAATAAGTGGAGCACAAATTTGCATCTGTGCGCAAATGCTGCAAAAGTAAATATTAAAATGTGCCAATTTATAAGGTCTGGACCATATCATTCCTTCCCTCCAGCAACATGGATTAAGGAGAACTGAAAGAAGACCAAAGCATCTGAAGTCCCTCTGGCGTTCCCCTAAGAAACCTCTTCCCTATTTAATATAAAAAGCACAGGAAAATTTAACAAGCAATCCTACTGACCAGCTTTACTTGACCTTGCTTTCTTAAGCAACAAATGCACTCTGAAGAAAAGAAAAAAAACAAAACCAAAAAAAAGCTCTACTCAATGCTTTGAACAAAACACAAAATCAAACGAGTTTATGCGACATCCATTTACATAAATAATTTAGCTGATGCTCTTTTGTCAAGTCGTTCCAATTACTACTAAATATTCTGCCTGTTACAATCATGCTTCTCAACAGAGAAAGTCCTATTTTAGTTCTGTCCTCTCACACTTCAATTTAAGTACACTTTCTTCATCCTGCAGATGTAAAAAACCCAAATGGAATGGTAAGAGCAGAGCAGAAAAACAAGGAACTAGAGCTGTATATGCCTTTTAAAAACTCCTTTGTCTCTGCAATGAATGGTTTATATTTCAGTTGCAAAAGGTAAATCCTAGCCAGCAATCATTTATAGTTAATATGACTCTGGAAAGACTTCTACATCTTAAAGAGATCTCGAGTTTAAAATATTTTTCAAATGGTTCTTTCTGCTTAAGAAATTGTAAAACTTTACTATTGACACGTCAACTCAAAATGGCAATTGCAATCACTCTGTACATAATGTATTGATCTCTTGGAAACTGTTTGGGAGATATGACATGTTATCCTTTAGATAAAATTTAAGAACTGAAAAATAACAGAACTGACTTAAATCAGAGTTTTGCTTTAGTAATAACAGAAGTTATACCTCTAAAAAAATAACTGGTAGGAATGATTATTCATACCAGGAAATACATGAAACAAGCAGATATCTAACATAAGGCAAACAAAGATCAAAAGCCCTTTGCTTGGAAATAATCTGTACCAGAGCTGTCAGAGGTGTATCATTCTTTTTTGGCTCGTGTAGCCTTTTTCCCTCTCTGTGACCTTGCAAGAAAATTCCGTACAACTCTCTTCCTTCTAGCCAAGTTCTCAGATGAGATTTGCCCCATGATGCATCTGGTTTATCAAAGGCTCAGGCAGGGCCAAAACGTACCTGCTTGCAGGTTAAAAGCTCAGCATGTGTCTGGAGTTTGGCTTTAGAAAATATTTGTCTCAGAATAGGCGGACAAATGCCATCTATATGTCAAGAAACACCTTGTGAAAACCTACTGTGTGTAGCACTTATGCTAGAACTTGACAACTTTTATCACAAATTCATGCAGTTCTGATGCAAAATCATGTGTCCAGACTTTGACTGGAAAGCTCGTGAATCTTTTCTCTTCAGTCGATCCCCCAGCCTGCACTGAATTTCAATCTTGCTAGGAAAACCAAATGTAGGTGAGTTTTACACAGTCTAGGTATGGACATTTCCATAGGTCTCAAATTCACTTTTCCCAGTCCAAGGTAAGTCTCAAAAACAAGTTGCCGCATCAGTCTTATCACTGAAAAGAATTCTGCAGAATTTATCTGGGAAAAATAAAGCAAAAAAGCTCAGAGGATGGTAATACTCTCAAATGGGATCCAAACATTTTAGTGAACATCAGGTAACTACAACTCTCTTTTATAGTTCTCAAACTTTTGCTCTGTCTTCTCTTACTGTAGTGACCTGCATTTTGCATTCAGCATCATGTCCATCAGTGTTATTTTGGGCTCTCTCAGCTTTACATACACCCAAGTGAATGTACAGGGTGGAACACTAGGAACACAGGGTCAATTATTTGTACATATGTCAGTATATGTAAAACATTAAACACTAAAACATTTGCTCCCTGTATTCTGGGATCACAGGGGGCGGTAATGGAAGGCCATCCTAATTAGGCAGTCATTAAAAGAATGTCCTACTGGAGACAAAGATCCAGCATCAATCAGCTAAACCTTGTGTGACTGTTAGATAGGCATTTAGGCACCTGCATTACTAATAATCAAAATGACACCTCAGATAGTAATTATTTCAGAACAAACGTTCAGACCTTGCTACAGATTTCTAAGCAGAGCCGGCATAGTACTACATGTTCCAAAAGAATTCACTTCCCTAGAACAATTGTTAATGCCTCGAAGTTAAAGAGAGATAAACAAGTGGGTTAGTACAGCATGAAGTCATCAAAGAAGAGCTATAGTTTAACTTTTGGAGCTCTGTAAAGACAGAAGATGTGCCAAGTGTTTTCCATCTCTGCATCTTCCCTCTCTAAAAACTGCTGTCAAACCCCAAATTCTACCTCTTCAGCTGCTTATCTATCAGCTTTAGTATCAATTAAAGTAGTTTTCCAGTTTGTAAAGGTAGCCTTGAGAAAAACATGCTTGCAGAATGCTTTGAGTCACCAAAAGCTGTAATTGCTAGGTGGTGGTATTATTATCGTACAAACTATGATAAGCCTTGAAGTTCCAAGCATGGGCTAGAAATCCTTTTCTCTCCTAACACTTAAATTCATTCTCAGTCCTTCTCTTTTTTTCATTTAAACATTTCACAGAAGGTTGCTCAGAGAGGTCAGGGTAACTGAGACAGCTCTAAGTCCTGGAACAAGAACACAGAGGAAATGAAAAATAACTCCTTCCTTCCTTACCTCTTCCTGCTCCCACATTATTCTCCCTTGCCTCATGTGACTGCTTAAAGCTGCTGTTAGCCCTTTGTAACCTGGCTGACAGAATCACTATGACATGAACTAAGTGAAAAAAAGAAAGGCAGAGGAGAGGGGTAAATCCCCCAAAACATGTTTTGATGGCCTTACCTATCAGAAGGAGCTTTTCCTTTGGCTGTAATGTACGTTACAAGTCAAACCAAACACTTATAAAGCAATGCTAAAGTGATGGAAGAGACACAAAGAATGGACTGAAATAACTATAAAGTCAGCTCAGCACTAAGATCACACACTCTGGCACCACAGCTGTATCTCCTCTATGGCTTCTGCCATCAGGGCTCAACACACAGCTCAGCTCAGTGTGCCCGCTTGGGTCTTGCATTCCAAAAAAACAGAAGTCTTTGGAAAGGTTTATACTACAGCCACCCATCCTAGAAGATCTAATCAATGTGGATAACCTGGTTCACCATGGAACACACTGGACTGGCCCTGTAACATCCACAGCACTTGTGGTGTTCCCTTTATTGCCATGAAGCAGCACACTTGCAACAGGAAAAAGGAAACTGACCTCTCTACTCTTGTGCATGGTCTGCCTGCTAACTCCAATAAAATTACACTAAAGGTCAGGAGGCCAGCTCTTCTGTCCCTAGCAGTGGAGGAGGGCAGGCATGAGGGGTGAAAAGCCAGGAGGAAAATGTAAACTGAGTGGTGCATGGAAACGTCTACATTTGCAACAGATTAGTTCTTTTCTAGTATATCCAAAGGGCTTTGATTGAAGATTAGGTTTAATGAACTCATTTTCTTGATTCCTGAAATATTTTATAATTACTGTCACATGAAGTATTTTTCTTATGTAATAGAAAAACATTTTCCTTTCCAGTTCCAGCTGATTTAACATTTGTTCACTGTATGGCTTTGGGCAGAATCAGAAGCTAAATTACCTGAATAGCACACACATGCTGTGTTACCTAAGAGTGTGATCAAACAGATGGAAATCTCCATATCCCACATCCCCTCAAAGAAAATCTTATGAATTTTAATACTAAAGGCAAAACTTTACGTGATTTCTCTGGACCATACTCTGTTCTAATAGCCAACCAGAGCCATGCCAAAAGACTCAATGCTTCAAAAATAAATGAAGAGGCAGTAATTCTCTAGCAAACTGCACTTGTGCTTAGGGTTGTAAGAGTGTCTTGACAGAACCATACAGAAACCTTTAATTTTATCCCTATTAAGTGATACTGGACACAAGGACTTCTGGGTTATTGATTTCAGTTCCTTGCTCTTGGACAAACTCACACCATAAACAATCATAGAATCATAGAATGGTTTGGGTTGGAAAGAACCTTAAAGGTCATCTAGTTCCAATCCCCCTGCCATGGGCAGGGACACCTTCCACTAGACCAGGTTGCTCAAAGCCCCATCCAACCTGGCCTTGAACGCTTCCAGGGATGGGGCATCCACAGCTTCTGTGGGCAACCTGTGCCAGTGCCTCACCACCCTCAGAGTGAAGAATTTCTTCCTTATATATAAATGTACCCTCTGTCAGTTTAAAGCCATTACCCCTTGTCCTATTATATAATCACTATATATACACAATCATATATAATCATAATCCTTTCATATACCGACCAAGGTCCACCTGAAAATCAGGGGTTTTTTTCCTCTGCTACTTGCCATTCAAAAATTGTTTCAGAAATTCAGCCTTTGATGATCAAGACACTTTTTATCCCAATGATTTTTTTTTTTAATTGGCATGCCTTTTTGGATAAAAACACAAAGAAACAACTCCTGCCCCAAAATCTTTGCTTGGCTGCTGCTAATCTAATGATTCTCTAGCTAACCAGCACATAGTTCACTAGTCTTTGGCAAAAGTAATTGCAGCATTTGTGATTCATTGCATCCTGTTTAAAGAGTATCTGACATAGACTGCATAGGTCTATGACAACACCTATTTATTGCTGTTCAATTCATGTAATGAATAATAACATACTGTAAACACAGCTAGTTAGTCCATATTCAGAACAATCCAGATTATTCACTACACTGTTCCTAGGGGACTTATCCTGCAGCAGCAGCACAACCATGTTGTTGAAGAACACATTGGATTTACAAATAAAACAATTTAAAACACCTCTGCATAATGACTCATTTCTTTCTCAGTCTTCATGTATGAAACTTCCTGTTTGAATCTTATCCAAGTTCGATAATACATCCAGGTCGCTAGACAAAGGACAAGAAGATATTAATCACGTGGTGGCATCTGCAAATGAATAATGAGTTGATCTATAAAATAAGGCTACCAATGAGCCTAAAGGTCAATAAACTCTTATTTTAGTACTTCATGCCCATTGAACATATCTCTAGATTTTCCATCTGTGTTAAATTTAGCACAGCTAATAACTCTATTAACTTTAGGAAAAGATACGTGCCAATGCATAAAGGTCCAAGACTTCATATAGAAGCCTGTCATTTGTTACAATGAACTGAACTTCCTGAAATTGCTAGTTGGATGCCTTTTTGACTAGTAAAACCAAAGAAATCATCTTTTTAAGGAAATTTTCCAAGTTAGCTGGAAAGTAACTTTCTCGGGAATGCACAGTGATGAGGGGCATCACCAGAGACAAGGAGCATCAACAGAGTAGTGTTCCATTCTAAGGGGAACATTCCAGTTTTAGAAAAGTGTTGGATTGTTTTCAAGACTTTGTTTTAGCCTCCTTAGAACCAGACTGCATCACCACTATAATTTACGTGATTTTAAAATGCTTACATTGAATTGTTTTTAACATACTTTGCACAGAGCATGATGGTCATTTTTCTTTATTGCTCCTGACTTTCACTCCTGTTGATACTGGCTTACAGGAAGAATTGAACTACTCATGGAAAAAAGTAGCCACTCCTTATCTCCCAGGTGATCATGAAGCTGTTTCTGCCAATTTCCTTCAACATATTGTTCAACAGCCAGAAGCCACTGCTATTCACATTTGTCTATGACCTCAGATTTCTAATTATTGGCATATTTTACTACTTCCCCTTGGGCTCTTATGTTGGATCAGGCAGCTGTCTCTGCTTAATTTATTCTAGGTGGAAAGTATTACCAATTAATTGTATGAAAGATGCTACCAAAATAAGATCTGGGTGACCCTTACATTTGTTAATAGCTACTGTTTGGCCTACATATAAATTGTAACAAAAGGTCCTTACAAGCCTTGCTTCTTTCTGGTTACAGGAATGCTCTTACGGAAGCTCTAATGTTTCTGAAGGAAAACACACACTTAAAGGCAATAAGGCCTGAAAATCAGCTCTTCCCGTAAGACTCACGCAGAGTTACACAGTACTGAAGCACAACAAAGTATGAGTAGAGCTTCACTTGAGCACCACTCACTTGTATGGCTCCCTGGGGCAAAAATTAAAAGGCACAGCTTTGAGCAGCCCCAATAGTGCTTCAAAATCTGTGAGGCTTTCTGTTGGGTATTGAACCAAAGTAGGGCCTACAGCTAGCACTCTCACAGCCGTTGAACCTGGATGATATTGGGCATTGTTACAGATCTTCGTCCAAATTTTATTCTGGACAAGGGTTCATCACAGAACAGCCCAGGTTGGAAGGGACCTCGAAAGATCATCTGCTCCAACTTTTTGTAGGAAAGGAGTTATAGTCATCCACAGAGGTACATTAATTAATGTAAATGATTAATTCTGTCCACCTCAAGTGAACAGTTCTTTTTAAAAGAAAATTACTTGTATATATTGTCTTTACAACACGTCTCAGTTAACAGTTAACTCAGAAAGTGCCATAATGTCATGCTGGTGTTTCAGGACAATATGCATGCCTCAGCATGCATATTGGAAGGTATGGTTTAGATTTCTGCTTATCTGTGGAAGATTCACCACCAGCAATGACACTGTTAAAGAGAACAAAAGCAAACTAGAAAGACTTGAAAACTGCTGAAAAGTTGGTTGATTAATTTTGGAAAAGGCTTTGTCTGAAAGGAAAGGGGAAATAAAAGGATGCTGATATGAGGCAAACTCAAGCTAGTTACCGTAACGATTCCACAAAATGGCACTGTAACTTCCAATATAAGTCAGTTGTCTGTCAAGACAGAGAGGTTTATTTCTTGTGAAAAAAAAGCCAAAAAGATGTCTCAAGGTACTTTTGCCTTTTGTTTCAGGTATTGACTGGAATTGTCACCAGGTAAAAACATGGAGCAGTGCAAAGCATTCATCTTCCACTTGTCTATGTAAAGAATGAAAAGAAGGTACTGGAAGGAGGTGGTCCAATAAAGCAGAAGCAACCAAGTATTTACTTAAGCAGTCAATCATCAAATAATTTTATGTCTTGGTTTATGATATAACAAGTATGGAAGAGAGTTTTTCCTGATCAGCTGTTCCAGGCAGAGTGCAATGATACAGAAGCTACATGTAGTCATCTACCCAATTACAAAGATCAACCACTCTTAAAGAAAAATAAGCATTTATCCCAAATGTAGCAATTTCCTTAAATGCTATATATGAGGCATATGCTTTACATACTTCTTTACATCAATGCTCTTTGAATAGCTGGTCACTTACGAGTATGGTGACTATGCCCCTACTGCTGAAAGTAATTAGGAAAGAAATTGCTCAAAACTTCAAATCTGTCACAGCTCTTCTACATGTACATGTGTCAGTATGAATCTCAAAGCAAACTAAACAATAAAGGAATTACAATATCAGGAAAACTATGCCGCCCCTCGTCAGCAATACTGTTTTCTGAAAAAGGGGTTTGCTATTCACTCTCTTTGACATATTCCGCTGAAGATTATCAAATGTTCTTCTGAGAAATTTTTAGTTATTTTTGTGCTGACATGAGGATCTCCTGAAATCAAATTTATGTACTTCCTTGAAATCCACCATCTGTCTGCGGGATACAATCTATGACCCTGCCGTTCCTAATGCCCTCATGTTGTTGGCAATGTACCCAGCCAGGGCAAGGGAAGAGGAGCAGTGGGAACTGTACAATACTATACAACGAGAAACCAGAGAAAGAATTTACTGCGTTAATCAAGATGAAACTGCTATTTGTCCCCCATTTTGTGCACATGCCAAGAGATGAGGAGGGTGTTTACAGCACTATGTAATTCCTGAGGCACTCTGGACATTAAAATGTCTGTCTGCACTGCATGAATGCAGGAAAGTCCCTGTAACAAGTTTCAAGGCAATGACATTTCTACCCCTGGGATTATCTGTTCACTAGTGTGTATCCTGGATAAATGGTCAAAAGTGTAACAATCAGACAGGCTGTAGAACATGTATAGAAAAAAACTTTCCAGCCTTTTTTCTGTCCCTAGGAATAACAGACCCTTTTGGTGTCTAAAATAAAATACCAGACTCTGACAGCCCTGAGGGCAGGCTCCCGAAGCCTACTGTCCCTGCCCAGTCTCCCCTGAGGACTCCGCGCTGCACCCTGCCCATGGGCTCACACAGCCCATTTCAGCCTGCTCCAGGGGTGTTAGTCCCTGCCCGAGCTGTGCCGTAGGAGTGCTTGTCTCCAGACTCATCTCTGCCTCTGCTGCCTGGGTGGACTTCAGACCTGTGCTATAGGTAGCTTCTCGCCCTGAAGGACCCCTTGGATGTACATTGTAGCTTGTCTCCAGTTCCGACTTTGACCCTGTCTCCTGGGTGGACCCACACTGTTGCCTTGTCTCCAGCCCTGTCTCTGGTCCCATCTCCTGCTGCTTCAGATGGACCCTGAACCTGACCTGTGACTTGCCTTGTCTGGGATGGTCAATGGAGCTTGTTACCAGAGCCTTGCTCTGCCCACTCCGCTTGCCTGCTGTGGGACTGTTCCCTGGACAACGAGGGCACTGCCTGCGCTGTAGCTGCTCTGGGTGCCTGGCTCCTATCACCTTGTGCAGCAGCCCCATTCCTGCTGCTCCCTGGACACAGTCTGTGCTGCTGGTGAGGTCACTAGACCTTGCAGTGGACTTTATGCACCCCTCTCAAGAAAATCCATGCAGAACAGAGATGAAATGTAACAGTAGGGCAGCACACTCCTTATTTTCTGCGGATAATCTCTGTGCCCTCAATCCAGTCTTTTCACAAGTGGAAAATTCATTGAGAACATTTGCTATTTTTCACTCATTTAAAAAAACAAGTGTTAAATACTGGGCATTGGTTGTAGGTGACTTTAGGAGAAACACAAGCCTAACAGCATGTAACTTCTCTTATATTGCATACCTTATAACAAGTAAAGTAGAACAATCCATTGATGCAAAAAGGATTCCATTTTAAAAGGCACATTCTCATTTGTAATTGAATAGTTAAAAATTTAGCTAGATGTATGCTGCAAGTATATGCTCTATTGTTTTATAGTATTTTTTGTTGGGATTCGTTAGACAGGAAATATGTTCAGATCATAGTTTTTGTGTCACATATCACAAGGTTACTGTAAACCCACTGCAAACCTCTAAAATGAACTCTTAGTCTATATCTTACCTTGACTTATTTTCATTTCATCTATGCCTTGTCTACATAGCACAAAGAACCGTATTTAAAATGGTTAGCTTAATTGCAACTGATAAACAATTTGTGCTGTAACAAAATTTGACATAGCTGTGGTGCATTGGCCTTGGCTGGCCGCCAGGTGCCCACCAAGCCACTCTATCACTCCCCCTCCATTCTTCACTGACCTTGGTGTCCGCATAGTTGTTTCTCCCACATATTCTCACTCTTCCCTTCCTGCTGCTGTGGTTTTTTACCCTGGTTAAATATGTTATCACAGGGGGGCTACCAGCATCACTGATTGGCTCAGCTTTGGCCAGTGGTGGGTCCATCTAGGAGCCAGCTGGAACAGGCTCTGTTTGACATGGGCGCAGCTTCTGGTGTCTTCTCACAGAATCCACCCCTGCAGCCCCCCTTCTACCAAAACCTTGTCGTATAAACCCAATACAGTAGCAAGTGTGAATGGGGTTGTAGCAGTGCTCTTCCTTCATCAAAATATGTTTATGACTCTGCTAGCTGGCCAAACCTGGATGCACAGAAAAACAATAAAATTGCTAAAAAATGGTCCTTTACTCTATTGGAGGTTTAACATTATACGTATTCTATCCAAGGAGTTACTGAGGATGCAAACTGTTACTTTAAGAAAAAGCAAATAAAATGAATAGATCATAACTGCAGGAATGGAGTCTGCAATATTTCTGGAAAAACTGAAGCACTTTTCATGCTGTTAGACAACTGTTTAATACGATAAGAAGAAACTCACTGAGCTTATGGTGGGAATCTGCTGAAAAAACAATGTCAAACATTTACCTAGGGTTCAAATGCATTTGACAGCATTTATGTTTTGAGAAATTTGCATTCGCATTCCAGTCATGAATACACAACTACATGGGACTACAAACTACAGGGTTTTGATTTACTACAAGCCAAATGCTTATCCTCTCTTCCATGAAACATCCTTTGTCCTCTCTTGTTGTATATCACTGCATGAAGGTGTTTTACTAGGAAAAATCTGAGAGTTCGAAATGTGATTTATATTATGAATTATTTTAGGCATCTGCTGGACTATACTGCAACTTGCTCTCAACCTTCACTCTTCTTAGGAAAGAGTCTGGTTATGGTATCAGACAATTCTCAGACAGCTGCAAGTCTTTCCCTTACAAGGAATACCTACGTTGTTTAGACTCTGGCATCCATATTTCCTAACTCTACTCTGATCATGAGGAATCCCTGGGATGCCATAACTAAGTGATTCCCAGATAACCTGCTTGAAAAATAATTATCTTTTTTTTAATATTGTTCTATAACTCAGATTACAACACTTGCACAAAAAATGAGTGAAAAATAAACTAGCATGGCTTCTCTTAATAGACTAAAAGCCATTGCCCAGCATTTACCACCAGGCATCTCAGCCCTTGACATTACACAAACATATATTATAACTGCTGGTCCTCCCCCAATATCTGTACAGTCACATGATTAGGAAAACCATCCACAAACACAGTAAACAGTGTTCCTTCTGATTAAGGATGAAAACCTGTAGCCTTTGCTATTACAGAGGAAGTACATTACTTATTGACTTACTACAATGCTATTGCATTACCTGTGGCTCCTTATTGTGTTGGCTAGGATCCTTTTCATAGCTCTCTGCGTAGATCCGGAGAGTAGCTCTCACATGGCTAGAAGCACTCATTCTGAAGATGAGCCTGGAAGCATCTGAAAAAATAATCCGCAGCCCCTATGGGAGAAGAAGGAGCAGCATACATGTAAGGTGGCAGTACCTTTACAAATCACAGTTCACTGCTTTAAAATAAAAAGTGAAAGGATGAGTCATTTGAATGCAATTCCTCTTTCCCTGTAACTTTGGACAACTCATTTATTACTCTTTTTCCCCCCTCTAAAGACTAGAAATGATCTGTGTGTTCCCTCCCACTCCTCATAACAAGGACTCTCTTACTCCTGTTTTTATTTTCTTTAGCTGATTTGGTTTTGTTCTGTGTGGCAGAGCACAAAATCAATGGCCTGAGAAATAGTTGTAAGATCAGCAAGGATCAGTGGCCTAAGAAATAGCTACGGGATCCCAGGATCAAAAAATAGTTGTCAGTAGTGAATACAAAAGACAGGATCGGTTGCTACCCCTCATAGACCATGAATCAATATCTGATTACAAGGATTTCAACAAGAGTCTGTAGCACAACTTGGGAAACTTAACTTCAGGTGTTAATTAATTTCAAGTACACTAATTAATGCACATTAACTGTGTGTAGACTAAAAAGGATTTATTATTAATTAACTGTGAATTTGCTCTTTGCTCCCACCTGCACATCTTTTTTTCTTTCGTCCTCCCCCCTTTCGTAGTGTATATATGAACACATTCTTCTACAGACCACAGACCCTATACTTGGGTCCACAGTCGACAGACTTTCTGTACAGGAAGGCCATTAAGGCCAAAAGACTAAACCGCACAGTTAAATAGTTGTAGTGTTTCAATACTCTACCAATTCTGCACTAACACATAGTCTAGTTCCCTTTCTGTAAATGGTATCCTTAGGCTAAGTGCCACCTCCTCTATGCCACTGAACTTTATTTCCCCTTTTAGTCCTGCCGTTCGCAAATGTCTAGTGCATAAACTGAGATCCTCCCTACTTTTGTTTAAGGGGCAGTAAACCATTAAAAAATGAGAGAAGAGAATTAAGAGAGAAGCATTTTATGCTTCCAGTTTTATCAGCAGCTTGAGAAGACATTGGTGTTAGCAAGACAGTGCTCCAATATTCTAAAGTATAAGTAAAAACCTTTGTTTCCTCAGGCATATGCCAAAACATCTTTAGCACCATGTAAAGCATTGTTTGGCCGATAATCACAGAATCATAGAATGGTTGGGTTGGACCTTTAAAGGTCTAGTCCAGCCCACCTGTAATAAGCAGGGACATCTTCAGCTAGATCAGGTTGCTCAGACCCCCGTCCAACCTGACCTTGAATGTTTCCAGGGATGAGGCATCTACCACCTCTCTGGGCAACCTGTTCCAGTGTTTCACCACCCTCATCACAAAAAAATTCTTCCTTATAACTAGTCTGAATCTAACAGCCTTTAGTTTAAAACTATTGCCCCTTGTCCTATAGCAACAGACCCTACTAACAAGTCTGTCCCCATCTTTCTTACAAGCCCCCTTTAAGTACTGTAAGGCTGCAATAAGATCTCACGGAGCCTTCTCTTCTCCAGGCTGAACAAGCCCAACTCTCCCAGCCTGTCTTCACAGGAGAGGTGCTCCAGCCCTCTGATCCTTTTTGTGGCCCTCCTCTGGACCCGCTCCAACAGGTCCATGTCTTTCCTATGTAATGTCTATTGACACTAGAAAACATACCACAAGAAAATATCCCACATGGATGAAGGGTTGGATTAGATGGACTAAGAGATATTTTCCATCTCTAACTTTGGCGGTACCATGAAACTTTTTAGCTGCTAGTATGGTATTATACATGAATTTTAACATGTGTCGGCAACATAAATTTAGTAGTCTCAATATGTACAGCATAAGTGACAAACAGAAATAGTTTACATTCAGAAAACTGAGCTTTTTCTAATACTTGCTATTAAGTCAACTTTGTAATGAGATGGTTCAATTGATGCTGTTGGGAGTTTTGCCATAGATTTCAATGGAATCAAGATTTCATCTTGGATGCCTAGAATCACACAGGCAATTTGTTATGATCTGACACTGTGAGCAAGGTGGTTGTCTCTTGCTGATTGCTCATTAGACTTAACTTTATGACAGTGAAAAGAAAGAAGATAAACTGAAGAGTTTGGCAGTTCTGGGTATAGTTTGTTTCGAATGGTTGTCAAGCCCAGGACCAGCAGCTCAAAGTATGGAACATTCACGTCAATCAGCTTTAAGACATAAGGAAGGGAGTCTAACATATCTGCACGAAATGAAAGCACGAACACCAGAGCGTGTGAGTGTCTTCCTCTCCAAAGACAAAACGGGCATTTTACATGCTCCTGCCAGGCCTAGCAACTTCCACAATGACACAACTAGCAAGACCACTTGAATACTCTTGCACATACTCCATGTTTATCTGGCAATAACAACAATAACACATTCTTACTTGGTTTAGCACATCTGAAGTCTCACCACTCATTAAATTACGGTTTTGGGAATAGAAAGGATTTAGAAAGACTCCCCATAACTCTTCCCATAACTTTGCGATGCAGAAATGCTCCACCAAACTACAGCATCTGTAGCCAGTTTGATGTTACAGTTAATGGCACTTGAGATGTTTATGCAACTTATATAGACACACGATCGGCATTCAGACAGTTCACTGTACTATTTCTGAGCTTATTATTTGCCTCATTTTGCATTTCTCAGGGACACATGACTGGCAGTATTGATTTTCACATACATGTGATGACAGCTAATACTTGTCTGTAAGACTAGGATTCCTGCCATACAGCTGAAAATACTCTGTAAAAGGGAGTTAAGGAGACACAGTGGCTGTACTCCTTAAAAACAATAATCCTAAGTGCCAGGGAGAAATCATATGCTAGGGAAACAATGGCCTTTAGAGTTGGACTGTCAGAGTCAAGCTTTAAGGCCATGACATTTGCACCTGGAGATTTAGTTTAACTAATTTTTCAGAGAGCCCAGCAGCAAAAAATCTGACTTTTGACTCTCCCTTGGAAACAGTGATTTAAGCACTAGCAAAGCTTTTCACTCAGGAAGGCCACAGAAATTAATGAGAGCTATTAAATTTTTATATTCCTCACTGTTTTCTGGAAATTATACCTAAAAGGTGTGAGTTACAAACATTTGTTAAAGCCAAAAAACCCAGCCAAAAACACTGTTACCAAATAAATATGAAAAAAGCATTGCTGGAGAATAACCTGTGACTCTGCATATTTGTAAAGACAAAACCAAACAGGTTTTCCACACTTATTACAAATTATGCAGTCTAACATATGAAAGTTTTCTTTTTTGACATTTTTGAGCTTTTGTGGTCAGCAAGGTCAAAGCAAGCTGGTGGAACTGCAAGCAGCCTACTTACTCTTTGTCACGATGATATTTTTTCACCTGACATAAGCTTCGTTAATTTAAAGCCACAAATTTGCTATTTATTATATAGAAGGTGTCAGCATACATAAAACATAAATGAAACATAAAATTTTATATGCAGAACTTATCAACTGACACAAGAGAAAAAGAAAGAAGAGTGACACACTGAAAAGCCCACAGGACAGAATAAGTTCCAGTTTTAAGAAAACAGGACACACTATTTGTCACGAACAAGAATAATGGCTTCTTATGGGAACAGATAATTTTTTTCTAGGAGGAAGCAGATGAAAAGGTTCAGTACAGCTCCCACACTGAACATCTGCAGATATTTATTTTAGGCAAATTGGGCTTGCTAATGGATATTAATGAGCTGGGTGGAAACTCTGAAACAAAACTATGTTCCGTGGTTAACCCACTGACTTTGAAGCTGATGTGATGGAGCTTCACAGGGATTTCTCTCTTTTACATTACAATCCAGTTAAAGAGCCTACTGATGTATTAGTGTCTATGAAGCACTCAGAAAACTAAACCTACTACATATTGTACTACGTAGTTTGGTTTCCAGTGGTTTGAGGTTTTTTTCAGTTACCTGTTTCATAATTAATTAAATAATAATAATGTAGCATAATAAGTTAGAATGAACAAGACTAAGCAGCAAACTTAAAGCAAAATACCTTAGGAGTTCGAAAAACATTATTAAAGTATAATGGCAGGGAGTAACACCAGTCAAAAATCTAGCCTAGCAGCACTATATTAGACAGAGACATATACATAAATTAGGAGCATGTAAAATTGCTATACTTGTACTTCAAAATACTGTGATTATCACAATTTTTATTTGCTCCTCTACACACCTTTGAATGTCCCCTAGGCATAGCAGGCCACACTCGATACTTTGACAGGAAATACCTTATTGCTGATACATGACTGAAATATCATTCCAAACAGAGAATTTTTGCCTTATCTTTGGAGAGTTTTCTGACGTAACTTTTTTCCAGCATTTCCAATGCCTATTTCCTGACTCTAGCTCAAAGTGAAATGCAAAAAAACCAAGACTACATGCAGAGCCCTTTGGATACCAAATCTAACAAAGGAGCAAGAAAGCATTAACAAACTTTTAATAACAAAGCTCCAGAGTTTTATTCTGTGAATCTCAAAATGTAAGAACCCTTCATGAAAGAGCTCAAAGTTAACCATTACAATGGGCAACTTGTACTTCTCATCCTTCTAATTCAAATTTCACACCAAAAAAATGCAACTGGTCCTGTTTCTGGCTTGCAGGATCCTCAGGAGCAGTACTGTTACGTACTCATGTGCGCAAAGGCTAGCACAATAGGATTTTAAAAATGAAAACAGTCTTCAAGAACAGCAGAATGTTTCATTTAATTTTATGCCCTATTATTGCACTGCGATAAACAATATTCACTGGTTTCCAACAGTCACAATGAATTAGAAGCTACAGTCTGGGCGTATTGTTTGCTGCCTATTTTGTTGTTACTGTGTTTGCTTTCTGAACCTGCTGTTTATTAACACTGATTAATTAGCATGTAGCTAGCTTCTCATTCGTGAGACGCAGTGCAGTTACACTGAATATAAATCTCTCTCCCCTGTGCACTAGGGAACAAAACTTTGGAGAAGTTCCTGGAAACGTATCTGGAAAATCTGCATGAAGCTCATGACAGTCAGAAAGAGACATCTGCATTTACATAAAGAACAAGCTACCTGAGGAAAATGGCAGCAGTGAACTATTGTTTCATTTGCATGGATCAATGTCCTCTCTTATTTTATTGTGCTTGGAGAATCCCACCAAGGCTGCAGACACATGGAGCTAGGAATGTGTCCTTGCCAAAAGACAAACTGGTTGAACTGTACTCTCAATAAATACGTGCTTCTCCTTATGAAAAGACATGCTTTCTGGTTTTATGGGCTGACTTTCAGAGTCCATCTGAAAACAGGCCAAGTCATGTTTCTCTGTTTGTGTAACATGGTGATATGATTACCAATTATATTCCAATTTAGGACAAGGGCTTTGGATGAAAATTAAGGGAAAGAAAAGTGCACTGAAAATTCACAAGCTGTTTTTCAAAAGTACAAGGGCCACAAGTCTGCCGTGTCTGTAATTTTCCAGTGGACTCTGATATGACAATATCTTTGTATCTTGTTTCAGTAGTGATATACACAAAGAGAGTAGCTCAGTGGCAGGTGGGGTGCTTATATTATCTGGATGCAATGATGAATGGAAACTATAAAGACTCTGAGCAGAATGGCATGACAAGTTTTAATGGCTTGTAATATCATTTGCTAGGGTCTGGTCAGGTCAAGTAATTTACAAACCAGAGAAACTAGGTCAATAAAAATAAACAGCATAAAATCAGAACACATTTTAATACGAGGCATAGCTCATATTCAAGATGTTTGAATACACATTTACACCTGGCAAAAGTACACGGTTAGTTTTGAGCACATCATGAATTTCAAAACACTGAAGGATCAGTTCGAACTGCAGTTCTTGATAGCTAAGGAATCTCATGGACACAGCCCAGAAGGAACACAGAACTGGTCATTTGGGCTAGAGAAGTCAAACGTGCCCACATATGGTACAATCCACTAAAGTCTTCGGCATGCTGTTGGCTACAACAGATAATGTGCCTTAATTATGCAAACCCTGTGTCACCAAGAGCAAGAAAACTTTAACTTTTTTTGTAATGTATTGCAAGTGGAGGTTTCAGATAGAAAACAGAAACAGGAAAGACCTTTCTACATGACATTTTGCATTGTTCAGGAAAAGGAACCCTCCCTATAAGTGCATTGCTGTCAACAGGGACTCCATCCCCTCCTACATTCTCTGTGACACTACTGCCGCCAGTTATGCACAGCAAGCGCAAGCTAAACCAGAGGTGGGTTATCTTATCCAGACCGAGCTAATCTTAAGTAGGAAATGCAGTATCTATCAGAGCAAAGAAAACACCATCCTATAAATAAATGGAGAGGCTTGCCAGCTGAACGTTAAAAACAACACTGTTAGAGACAATATGACATTTGCAAAACTTTGCTACTCCATCACTACAGCCATACCTGTCTTTTGGTCACAGTGCCATCCACAGGATCTATGTACTCGAAGCTGTCTGTTCTTTCCACACTGTAGATATTGTTACCCACAGCAAACTGCTGATGGCTGAACGATTTGTCAGTGATCAAAGCTTCCAGGTCTCTCATTATGAAATATGCTGTTCTGGGTTCCAGTGCTTCATAATCAAACCTTGCACATATATGAAAAAAGTAGAACCAAGAAGTAAGTAAGTCCCCTACAGCTGAGAAAACAGTTCTGCTTTCACAGGACTCAATATGCTCACAATTAGCAATTTACTGCTTACTTCAAAAATCAGAGGTGGACCACTGAAGTACTGATTGCAAATTAAACCAGCACACGCATGCAAGTCCTGTGCAATCTGATCATTATGTGTGTGCACCATCGTTCTGCACTGGCCACCGACTCTGAGTCAACAGAAATCATTTAGAAAACACATGGTTTCTAAAGTAGCATAGAAAATGTCATCGATACACAGCTAGCTTCCCGAGATTAAGGACACAATCAGTGGAGTGCTCAACAGCCAAGTGAAATAGAGAAAACTTTGCTACACGTTTTGAGCAACAGCTGTGTGCAAAAGACCTTATGGATATGTAAACTCCTCTGGATTAAGTCTATTCTCAGAGAAGAGAGAGGAAGAAGCTAAGATGTAAATGACAGTTAGAATTCACCCTTTCGAGATCTTAGTAAAAACGAGTAAATGTTCGGATCTTTGGAGGAGTTCAACTGAATTAAAAGTAGGCATAGTTCCAGTTCTCACTAAAACACTGTCACATGGAAGCATATACAGAAACAAATGCAGGAGTAAATCTTGCTGAGATTTTGATTTTTTTTCAACACCACGTAATGAAGTATGCCTACAGATTCCACAAGTAAATCATTCAAATCTTTCTGCCATTCAGTGTCAGAAAATGCAATTACTCTTATACTAGAAGTGACATATACGCACTGCTCCTGCAGTAACTAAGTAACTTCTGCTGCCACTTACTCATTAGAAAAAACCTGTCTACAGATCAGTGGCAATCTGTGGCAGATTTTCATTCTGTGGACACAGCAAATGCACACCTAATGCAGCTGAGCACAGCTAAACAAGCCGTGGTTGTAGCAGAATTGTCGTATCAGCTGCGTAAGTTCCAGTGCCTTTTCCTCATTTTTCTCACCTGCAGTAGTAGTGTCGGCCAAATTTTGCCCAGTGATCCCTGACAATCTCCTCCACGCTCTGCTTTCGAGCTGCTAGGATTGAAAGCCAAACTAGCACAGCCCATAGTCCATCTTTCTCTCGAAGGTGATCAGACCCTAAGGAGACATACGTAAAGCACATTATTTGGTATCACTGCAAATCAGAAAACAAGGTAGAGAGGCTGGGCAAATGTCTCATTTAACTTTGTATGTCACATAACAGTAATCACCAGTACTAACCTCAGCAACCCTGATATCTTCCAGATGGACAACCAGAACTAATGTTTAAAATGTGATTTATTTATGTATGACAAAGTCTGCACTCCTAAGGTTAAATAATAACATGTATAAGTACTTGAATATAAATGGTAGTAGTAGGAAAACATTTTTAGTCATGATTCCTGCTCACTGACATACAGGGTGTTTTCACACCTCTGGTACTGTTTCCCAGAACTGGGCTAGACATGCAAACCCCTGGCCATGAACCAGAATGTTCTGAGTTATGGGAGTCAAGTTCAACAGCATCTCCTTATCTTCGCAGATGTTCATCTGTCAAGCTGCAGAGAAAGAATTTTCCCATTCCATGAAAAATGAAGATTTCCAGAATGTTCATGACCTCCCATCAGGACAAAAAATACGAGCCTGAAAAAATATTTCTGGGAAAACAAACAAACAAACAAACAAAAAACAGAGAATAGCACTTTTTCCCCTTTCTATATTTCTCCATACCTGTCAGTGGTAAAGACGTTTGGATGCTCAGATCTAAATCCTTTCCTAGGTTTATATTTATGAAGAGAGAAATTGATTCAACAATGGAGACTAAGAACAACTTTGGAATACCCCACAGGATTCAGCACTTACTCTCAGATATGGGAGGCACAAGTTCAAGTCTATTATCTGAATTCAAAACAGCACAAACTTGATCACTTCCCATGCCCAAGAAGTAGTAGACTGCTCTGCAATAGACACGTAACATATCTTAACCAGAAATATTTCTAGGAAGCTAAGCTCTGCCTGTTAAAACTGGAATGTATCAGTCAGCAAAAAGTTTCAATAAAATCAGTATTTTCTAACAAAAGACTGTTTCACAGTAAGGTTCTCAGTCATCTCAGCAAGTGCACTCTCCTTTTCGATAATTTAGAACGTGCTTTTGTGGCAATATGTATCTAACTCAGATTACCAAAAAATCACAAGGAAGCATGGATGAGAATTAACGGTAAGTAAGATCCAAGACACTTGACACTCAGCCGATACTGATGACGACTACATAAGCTAATAGACTCAAGAAACTTGAAGAGACACCAAATATGTGGCCACTGCTCTGGAATAATAATACTAGATTTGGTTGAAGCTTGTGAGCTGTGACTTTATCGTTTTCTGCCTAGTCGCACATTATTGAAACCCTGAGTACAAAGCAAGTGCACTAACTCACAAGTTTTGTTTCCTCCATGAATTACCTACCGATCAGGGAGGCAATCAGTTGAAGCATCTGTGCCCTTAGAAGATACTTAGCAAAATCCTCCAGAGAGGAATCTAAAAAGTCTTAGGTTGAAAACCTGTTTTATGAAATACCCTCCTTCCTCAAACACAAAAATCACTGCTTTGCAGTGCTGTGGTTTTATGTAACAGCCTGCAAGGTCTACACAGTCACCTGTCAAAACAGATGTGTTTTGCTACTGGCAGAGGACATGGCTCCCATAACATACATTGATGCACTGAAGCTGTTAATCCTGTGAAAAACTGTCAACAGAAAGTTAAAGACATATAAGGAAAACAGCAAGACATGTAGAGAACCACTGTGATTCCTAGAGTTCAGTCTTGATGTTCATCTTCCAGTCACTGCTGCTACCTTGGACTTGCAGTCCCTCTTCTTGGGAGACAGCCACAGTCACAGTAGGAGTTGCTACTCATACTCACTTGGTAAGAGCCCATCGTCCTGGGCCTGCCACAGCTCTGCCTGCCACTTACGCCTCTTGTGTTATGTTCAACCCTGGGGGTGTAGACCTCCAACACCCTGAATCTAACATTAAGCAAGTTACCTACCACAGAGTTAGCTAAATGCAAATTACTATTTCCGCACAATACCCGAGTTGTATAGGAATGACTACAGAAGACTTGTGAAAAGGAAAAAGACTTACATGAAGATTAGGTTTGTGTTTATGAGCTAGACAATGCAGAAAACAAGGACATAAAATACTGTAGATGAATTTAAGAGCTGAGACAGACAGTAATGTTCCTCCGCATTTGCAAAGTAGCTGTCATGATAGTAAGAATGCCTCCTTCTGACACTTTTTATCTGCCTTGATCTGTAATCTGCGAGCTCTCTGCCACAAGGGCAATCTCCTACTACAGTGCCCAGAGCTACGCGCTGGTCCTCAAGGAGCTGCCATAGGTAAGTGCAACAGCTCACTCTGTTCCCCGCTCCAGAGTCCCGGTGCTCTCAAAGCATGGAGTGCCGGCTAATCAGAAAAAAAGGGCAGGGTTATTTATGAGCTCGCACAGCTTTGCAAATAGCTTCAGATAAGAAAGGAAAACAAATGTCCCTCCACAGGAAGTCCGCCCTTCGGACAATCGAGGCCTCACCTCTTCTACTCCCTTGTTGTGATAACACGCTAGATCAGCTGAAGGATGCCTTCCACAGAAACACCAGCCATAAGGCCTACGAATAATAAAGTCAGCTTTGCCCGCAGGCCAAGCAGATGGCATGGTCACAATCACTGTTATTGTAGACAAGAGTCTGTTCCCAGATAACAGTGCCGGCACAGGCTTCTGCCACCGCCACCAAATGAGAGACCTGGAACAGAGCTGTCGCTTCCCACTAGTGTCCATCGTTCCTCTGGCAGCAGCAGCAAAAGCTGCCAGGTCACCATAGGGGCTGGGGGCTCCCTGGGGACCAGGAGCAGCGGGGGCCCCCCGGTGTCCATCAGGGCAGGGCCTGCAGCCAGGGCCTGCCCCAGCCCCAGCCAGGAGCAGGCAGATGGGGGAGCGCCAGGGCAGCCCCGGCCCCGGGCATCGGGCACCTCCCTGGGGATGGGCTGAGGCCAGGCCAGGATGTGGGCCTGTGGGCAGGCCCGGCTTGGGGGGCCCACGGCAGGGCAGGGCTGTGGGGAGCTGGAGACGAGCCGTGCTGCGGCATCGCTGGAGCAGGGGCTGACAGCCCTGGGGGGTGACATGGCGTCCTGGGCCCTGGGCAGGGTGGGGGAGCCCCGGGGGGTGGTCAGGGCCCTGGTAACAGCAAGCTCACCCCACCACGGGTGCTCCTTTCCTTCTTAACCTGTCTGCCTCTCCTTTCAGCCATTTACCCTTAGCACTGAAAAATTCAATTTCACTTAAAAAGTCATCTTTGTTGCTGATATTACCAGCAACTTAAACAGCTTGAGCGTCTCAACAGACACCAGCAAGAAGTGGAGACATGGTACTGAGCTAACCACCTCAGCAATTTGTTCCAATGTAAACGATCATTTATTCTCCTGCTGTGCAACACTCCACGGACTGCAAGCCATCAAATCATACAGTGAAAAGCACAGCATTCATTCAGCAAAATGGTCTATACATCATGGCAACTGTGCAATGGTCTGAGCTGAACACCAAAGAGAGATGTTTTTTGATTTAACAAACACTTTGAGTATGTTTCATTGAACCAAAATGGTCCAGTGAAACACAGACAGAAGAATTTTTTGAAAGGTCTCTGTTGTGCTCTGAGCCTTGTTCTGGCATGCCTTCAGCTCATAAATCTCTATGAAGAGGGATGAGTGTACACACATATCATTCTTCTGATCCATTTAGCAGCTTTGGCATGTGTTGTGTCCTTCTGTGTCCTTCAGGAGGACATACAGATTGTTGCTTCTCTGGAAAGAGAAAGCATTGGAAGAAAGTAATCCAGAAGAAGGAGTCTGGATGGAAAAGCTGGAAACAACCCAACTGTTCCAGAACTGAAAATCACTGACTGAAAACACTAGCCTGATGTGATTACAGGGACAATAATCCTGTGTGCCCAAGGAGTGTCTCAGTTCGTTATTCAGGAGGAAATTGACCATTGGGATTTCTCAGAACTTGTTTATTCCACCTCTTCTATTTCACTAGCATATCCATCAACTGGTTTACTATACGCACATACGTTGTTCTATTTATTGCTTTTCTTTCTTTTAGCAAATTAAAATCCACTACCACAACTCTGTTAGTCAACTCTGGTTTTCACCTACTGTACTTTTCTCTCACTTATTGCCACTGCCCAGCTCACATGGTAGAAACTCCGGGGAGGAACCTCGTTCTGCTACCTCAGCTCAGCTAATGGCATTCTTCTTTGCTTTATAGATGCAGTATCTGCTGCTGTGGATCTGCAGAGGCAGAGCTGCCCTGTGCAAAGGGATCCAGTAAAAGGTGCCTCGCAACTACGTATTGTCGAGATTGTAATACTAACAGTCCTACTGGCTTGCTGAGGGCTCTCAGCAATCTCAGAATAATTCTCAGTAATACTTTTAACTGAAACATCCAAGGCATTAATGAATTCCGACCTCTCTTTAAGGAGCTGAAGCAGAAAGAGGCAACAGAACAGTGGAGTCAACAAATATTTTTCTGATTATCCTACTACATTTAATTTGCCATCAGTAAGGGAAATTATAATAATGGCAACTACTTCGACAGCTTATTTTTAAGTTAATTTGTCACATATTTCTCCATATAACAGCAGCAAAAGTTATTTTCTACTACTGCAACAGTCAATTGCTATGGCTTGACTCAGAGTAAACAATCTAGGAAAAACTCTCAGGGTATGTTCCCATTCATAAAGAAGTATTCAGCTTAAACAGGCTTAAAGTGAAGCAAAGTCTTGAGAGCCAGTAGCTTGAGAAACAAAGTAAAATCATGCAAAAATGTTCATATTACAATTTTTCTGACACTGTAAATCTGTTGGGTATGCAGGCTTTTACATGTCTAATTTATTCTGTATCTGAGGAGATTTCCAGTTCCCAGACAGTGAGCCCTGAGGGTCATATGCATGTGTAATTGCTTTTCCCTAAATTAGTAAACTCTGTCTAGTGTATTGCATTCTGTAAATGTAATTTTAAAACAAAAATCTGACTGCAGTGAGTATACAAACTCATGGTGAATCATTTTGTTTGCACACAGTCCGAGTCTTCCAAATTTATCACCCAGCAATCTGAAACTTGACAATATTTTAGGCAAATGGAGATTTAGGGGCAGTGTGATCTGTTCCTTTATTCAAGTTAATGAGATTATTTTAGATTTGTGTTGCTGCAACAGATACCACCAAACAGCTCTTTTAAGGCTTTCATTCATCTCAGCAGCAGCACATCTGTCTGTTCTCCACTAGTTCTTCTTCCACATAATCTTGTAGGAGAAGGCGGCTGGTGTTAATGGCATCTGGAAATTTGGAGATGAAGTATGCAAATTTATGAAAGATGTAGCAATTACTGAAGTGGCTTAAACTGCAGAAAGATAAATCAGCCACGCAGCTCTCCTAATCCTGATTAATAGATTGCTGATGAAATTTAGAAACTAATTGCTGCTGCTGACGCCCTTCTCTGAACTGTGTCCTGGGTATTAGTCATACAACCAGAAAGCTACTAACCTCATCTGACAAGCTCCCCACACTGGTACAAAAATGGAAGAAGTTTTTAAAGCATTGGTTGAGCTCCAAGATCAGCTGCCAGAAAACAAGTCTGGGAAACACAGCCCTATGGGATGTTTTCAAAATCTTTTGTCCTTTTATAGCAGAAAATTTGCTTTTATTTACTTGCCAGAGCAAAATTCCTTATGTTCTAAAGCCAAGGCTCTGTATTATTTGGAAATTCCATCTGGGCTGGATTACCTGGGTACACAAGCAATCGGTCTCCAGTGCTGTTTGGTTAGTTTGACAATAGAATGTGGATCTGTAAAACCCCTTTCTCTTGCACCAAACAGCAAGTTTCTCACTCTGATCAGCTATACAGTACATTTCTTTAAATATTCCACACTAAAATCTAAAGAAGTGCCAAGTTTCAGCTCCCTAAATAGATACGATTGAGGGGAAAGCTGTAAAATTGATTCAAATGCCCAATACTGGCAGAAACTTGTGAGGGTCATGTAGCTTAGGACATTACTAAAAGATTTGCAATAAGGTAAATATTAATTGCTAAAAACAGCTCGCATCGCTGAAGTGTTGGTCATCTACAGACCAGACTGTGTTTTACAAATAAACCTCCTGGCATATGAGGTATTTTCAGACAGCTGCATTGAATTGAAAGATGATAAGGAAACTGAGGCAGGGAGAAAAACAAACTTTAGGCATCACAGTCGTTGCATAATTGCCCTGCAGGCACTGTCACGATTCATTTACACAGCAACTACACACACACTGAGGAATTTAAACCCAGTGCTCAAGTTGCCTGGATGCCCATGGGATTGAATCTTGAGGGTTCAGATTAGCCTTTAGATGGCATTGGCTTAAATGGGAGGGCAGGAAGCTTTCTGCACTGAAGTGCTGCAGGTACAACAAAGTTCATCTGACCAGAACAGACCAGGATGCACAGATTAAATATTGCTGTAGCAATTAAATATTGCAGCTCTCCATGCCAGCCAGCAATATGTTGTTCAAGCACCCTTAGAATTCACAAGAATTTATCAGGAATCTGAAGAATTAATGATAGGATAGGAGAACCAGATTAAGGCAGGAACACAGAGAGTGCTAGGAATGCAGAGACTGGTCTGAGGTCAGGAGAAAGGAGCTGCAAAATCAGGAGAGAGGCTATAGTACAAAACACAACTGTTTTAGAGCCCTACAGAAGGATACAAGCAAAAAGAAAAAGTCAAGGGCAAGAACAGAGAGAAGTTAAAGGAATCATCTTGCCTACCTAGAAGAACAGACAAACTCCAGAGGCCCTTCCCTTGACCTTTATGAGGCATCTATCCCTCTCTCCCAACTTCAACAACCATCTGATACTCAGGGTAATAAAGTTAGGCCAACACAGATCAGAATGCCCTCAGTGTTTCAGTAGAACAAGCTCTGAAATCACTTCTCTTGGTTCCTACATAACTGATCTGCAGGGCTAAAGTCCACCAATGCTTGGGATAGCCTGCTTAGCAAGACCTGAACATGCCTTTTCAATGCACCAGGGAAATTTCATGTTTGGCTTTTTTTATAACTGCACCATAAAATTTTAATGTCAAGTCTTCTCAAAGGAGACAAGGCTTCTATTAAGCAACCGAAGATTCTTCACTTCTCCCTGAGACCGAAAGCATCTGCAAGAGTCGTACTCATCATCACCAGATGAAGACGGTCTAGGAGCCTTACTTTCCAAAGAGAAACAGGCCTGAGGCAGTGGCTTGTCATGGCATATGGCACATAGAGGCCACCCCTGCATGCTTTACATGCCTCTGCAGATAAAACTGCATGCAGTAGGAGATGCTGCACTCTGTGGGCTAAGGTACCCAGATGTACTTCAGCCTATGGGAACTGACCATCAAACTCCTACAAGCTCCTTCCAGTCTAAACCCACACTTCCCTTTCTTCAGCATGATGGTGAAGGCAGGAGTTTTTTCCAAATAATTTGTGTACTAATGAGGTCATACTGATGTCTCAAGACCTACCCAAGTTTCATGGAAATATCTGGTTTGGGATGAGCAGAAGGAACTTCAATATTTAGAGGGAAGGGGTACAGTACCGACCTGGTGAAAAAGCATCAAAAAGCAGTGAGAGTCAAAAACTCTCCAGTCCAGACCTCTCATGGGCAAATGGGGACACAGTCTAACAACACGCTGTAACAAATGGCAGTACATTCTGAAAGGTACAAGATCTTCTTGCCCCTCTCTCCAAGTTAGAACTCACTCAATGACCTTGCAGAACACCCTTTGAAAATGTCTACTCAAAAGATACATTCAAGGCAATACAAATCTGTGCCAGTCACAGCAATTAAGCCAAGGCATCCAGGTTGCTAATCATGGGCCATTGGTTCCCATTCACAACAGAAAGAAAATAATCATTCATTATTAATTTAAATTTTCTTATTTTTTACAGATAGACACCCAAAGAAATCTTTTTGGTTCTTCCATCATAGTCCATTCAGATACTTACAGAAAGGTTAATGACAGGCTAACACATAAAGTGGCATGTCTACGGCTTAAAGCTATCCTCATTTTTAAAAAAGCAGCATTTTGCTCTAATTGATCTCAACCAACAAACTTAATACTAGACTTAACTCAATCAAAGCAAAATGAAATTTGCAACGAAGTTTCACTGCATGATAAATTATTTTCTATGAAAAGCTGTAGCAAATTAACTACACACCAAACTAAAGAACTCCATGGAACTCACATCAAAATATAGATTAAATTATTAGCCAGGCAAATGGTTAAGTTATTCTGATACGTGCTCATTCAAAAACACCTGTAACATAATCCTACTAATAAATAAAAAGAAGAAAGAATTTCTGTGCCAGAATCCAGGAAATAAAAAAAGAAACACTGTGAAATTTATTCAGTTTTTCTCATAAACCAAAAACACGTTTGTGCAGATTTACAGACTACATATTTTAATTGTTTGCGCTAATGCTTCCTGTCAGTACTGAATTCATGAGGGCTCAAATTTGTCTTTCATTCTGCATTCTATTGTTTGACTGGTTCTTGGGACAGATGAGGGAGAAATACTTAGGGAAAACGCAGATGCTAACATGTAACTGAATTTCTTCTAATGATGATTTTATCTGACTTGTGAGTAATTGTGATGTTCCAAAAAGGGATGCCTGCAACAGGGTTGGTTAGACATACCATTAGACATACCAGTCCTCACACTTCGGAATCACATTACGAAAAACCATGTGGTTTTTCCATACAGGCAAAATCCCTCCAAATGCTGTTGCAGTCTGTGAACAGAGTATTACAGTGGAACCAGTGAGATCTTTCTGCATCGTGTTCAAGTCAGAAGAGAGTGTGAGGCACCTCCAAAAGCTGTCTGGGCAGTGATAAGATTGCCTCTGGCTTCTGAATGTCCATCTTCCACATTTTTCATACCTCAACGTACTGGACACCAGAATTGCAAGAAGATCGTCAAGGTGTGAACAACTGACAGTTCTCTGTTCCAGCACAAGACAGAGTTAATTTGCTGAATCCTTTGGCTTTGACTTGAGGCACCCAGGAAAATTAAAAGTTGTCATGAAAAGTCTGTGGAAATTTTTGATTAGGTATTACTTACCAGTGCCAAAGCTTTCCTCTCCACAAAGCGAGCAACGTCCAGAGTCCATGAGATTGGAAAAATATCTCCATCCTGCTGGTGTCTCATACACAGGAACCTTCATTACTTTTGCCACTCTGAAAAAGACACAATAAAACATCACATGATTAAGACAGTGCTTTTTTACATATGGTCTGAGATCAGTTGAGGAATATTCTAGGTCTTGCTACATCTCTCGACAGGTGGGCTATAAGTAAAACAAAACAAAACAAAACAACCAGAACAGATCAACAGCATCATTCAAAACCGATCCCGAGATCGGTAAGGTAGTTGGGATGAACTGTCCAAATATACAAATACTGACCCATTCAAAACCTGGTACATAAATGTACCTAGATGACAGTTCAGCCCTCTAAAATCTTTAAATTGTTAACCAGCACTGGTATTAAGTCTCCAAAACCACTTTTTTTATGTAATAAATATCCATTGCTATCTAAATCTCCTCCTATTCAGCCTAGGTGTTCATTTTTGTACTTACATATTACATTGTTTTAAAATGAGATAGAGTAAGAATTGCTGATAGTTATTTGAAAAGAGCTAAAGAGGTACCTGGAGAAAAAAATACGACCAAAATGTTTAATCCTAAACTTGGTTTTCATGTCTCTAGTTTAGAGGTATACCTCCTTGTGTTTATACAGCACTAGCTGTATTATTGGCCCTTAGAAATGCTGCTGCATTAGGGAGGTTATACAGTGCAGAGCTGAACAGGTTTCTGGCTGGCTCTGCAAAAAATCAAGAACATAAAAGGATTTAATCTCTGTGTGACAGTAACTGCAGGCTGGGAACAGGACTGTACTGCCAAAAAGTAGAAACAATCAACCAGAGAACAATGGCTAACATGCTGGAAGAGCAAACCCAATTATTCTGAGGTAGCCTAACAATACAACAGGAGTATCTCTGCTTGCCGAAATGTTCCCATATCCTGGTACTGGTTTGGGAGAAGGAAATCCTTTCCCTTTCACTCTTCTGTATTCCTCTAGTCTGGGGACATACAGCCTCGGACGGACCTACCTTGACCAGCACCAAAGGCTTCCAGGGGCTGTAATGGTTTTCAATGATTTCTATGCACTAGGCTAGCACTAAAAATACAGATGTTGATTCTGTTGGCATTGGGCTTGCTTTAAACTAGCTTTTCAAACAAACAAAAATACAAACAAACAAACATAATATACACATAAACATACACATACAAAGTTTATAGTGAAATTTGACAGATTGTTCCTTGCAATATTTTCTTGTTCTTGACTCTTAAGACTTTAACAGAGTAAAGTATAGAAGCACACTGAAAATGAAGCACATAAGTAGAAGCACACCGAAAATGAAGCATTTTTTAATTGCCATTTTAGTGAAGTAAAGAATCATCACTGGAAGTGTCAATAAATACAGAATGTGCCTTTATGCAATCTATAAACATTTAAGGCGAATGATCACCCCAGGAAACATGAAATATCATATCATAGTGAAATATCATAGAATTGTTCTGGTTGGAAGAGACCTCCAAGATCATCGGGTCCAACCATTAACCTAGCATTGCCAAGTCCCCCACTAAATCGTAGAGAAGGGTTCCATAGGAAGACGCAATAAATTCTCAAAGCTGCAGACTCAAGAGAAATAATGTGCTGCATCAGATCAAGCAAATAACAATTCAAACTACAGGAAAATATCCTCAGAAGAAGGAAACTAATATTGTGTAACTGGGAAATTACTAGATCTTCAAAGCCAGGGAAAACAGATTAAATGCAGGAAGAGGGAGGGGTTTTTAATGCTCATACATCTACATCTTTCTAAACAAGAAATACAACTGGTATGCCTTCAGTGCAGAGAAAGTTAAAAAAAGAAAAGTATCTTCATTTACAAAATCTTTTTTTCCACTTTACATTCACCAATCTGCTTTCTTGTAGACAAAATGACAAAATAAGAGCTTTCAGTCACTGCCACACCAAGTAGCCACATTTTTTTTTTAAAAAAAACATGCCAGCTGAGACAAAAGGGTAGCATCCTTTGTGGACCAAAATTCAGAAATTAGTTTCTATACCACCGAAGATTTCCAGCACTGCCTAATGCAGCATATGCCTTCATGACAAGCTTGAACGATATTAAGGAAATATTTTATTCTGCTAGGCAAATAAATGCTTAGGATGAGGGTTTCTGGAACTTGTAATTCTGCAAGAACAATTGCTGGTGAGTCACAATAAAGGTTCTTGTTTATCTATAACAAATCACAGATCCATTAATTACAATCTATGATGGTTGTAGCAATGTACCTTCACAGGACAGTTCAAACAAGTCTATATACAGCTTTTTAAGTTTTTCTTCTTTCTGTACATTTACACTGAGTCCCTAAATTTGGGGAGTTAGAAATGGAAAGTCAAGTGGTTTTATTATCTATATGAGATCTCTTGGTCAGACAGGATACTACTTCTCTGAGAAAGTGAGTTTTGGAACTGGTGCTGCAAAGAGTTTGTATCTTGCAGAGGTCTCACTCATGAGAGTAAACTTTATATGTCCTTATATGTATGTATAATGCATCACCATCGAGACACTGATGCAGTAGCGCTCCTGTAAGGGTAATACCTCAGTCTCTGAGTTCTCTGGGTGAAGGTGTTAGCTGACAATAGGTCCAACACGATGGATGAAATATACTCCCACAGCAATTCAAAATAAAAACTGGAAAAAAGTATCCCATATGAATAGGTTCATTTTCCTAGTCTATTTGAAGTAAAGGCATTCTATTTATGTCTAACCACACAGTTGATATACCTGTGTTTATATGTTCCATGAGTATGAACTATGTAGAAGGAACACAACAAACCGTGGACATTCTGGTTCTTGTCACCTCAGACATTTAATGGGACTGACTTCAAACAGTATTCTTGCTTGCCTTCTTTCAGTGTAAGTGCTCACTACATCAATGAGATTACACAATAAAGTTCCTTCTGTCTGTGTGTAGAACTAATTGGCTCTTGCTAGACTGGGAAACGGGGTATTTACACTTGGACCTAGACTGAAGGGCAATCACCTTAGTTATGCTGCCCATAACAGAGCTAAGGGTATGTATATTCCCAGTATGCTGAAATACTAATTAAGCAGGGAAAAAAAAAAATCAAAGAAGAGCAGACTGTACTTTTTGCAATTAGGCACATATTATTTAAAACTGTATTTTGTGAATTTAAAAAAAGCAGGACCAGCTGTTTTTAAATGGGGAGATAATAAAGTGAGTTAAAATAAGAATATAAATTATTCTAAGGTTATATAGTTAAATTTACCCTCCTACTGTACAACCTCACTCTCATTTTCAATTTGAAGAGCTAGTGCCACACTACCTATACTGACCACTCACTTTTGATTAAAACATAAGGACAACACTTACAATGCAACCATGAGAAGCAGTTTGAGTTATTTCATCACTAGAAAACAGAATTATTGGAGAGTTTAGTACCAACACAGAACTGTTAAGCCAATTCTTGAACCCTACAATAAGTCTCATCAAAGCATGAGCTGGCCAGTTCATAATAAAGGTAATAATGAACATAGTAAGCATCTTCATAATGAAGATCAAGATTTTTTAAAATTTCCTTTCAGAAATAAAAAATTAACAGCTAATTCTAAAATTGCTCTTGAAAGCCTTAGCAGACTAACAGAGAAAACTTACCTGTTCTGTACCAGGCAACCGGACTACTTACTGTACAGCTGCACATCTGAACATCCCAGACCTTTTTGCTTATACTTCATAGCCATATGTATGTCACCTAACTAGGAAAACAGAGGGTACAGGACTCTTGATAGCCCAAATGATTTTCCTTGGAATTACAGTAAAAATATTATCCTGCTTAAACTGTGTAAAAAGATAACTTTCCATTAGGAAAAAAAAAAATGTTCTTTTACTTAAAAGGGTTAAAGGAATATCCTTTTGATAACTTACATTCAGTTTTCCACCCAGTGGAGACAACAGACTATTTTTCACCGACGGGCTAATAAGGCAAAGTGGTCCTTGAGGGTATCTGCCAGTCACTATGGTTTTGCACTAGCAAAACACCACTGACTTCAGCAGAATTACCCTGACTTATATTAACGAAACTCAGAGGGAAGTTTGCTCCGACCTATTCTCTACAATGCCACAAAATGTCCTGATGAACACACATCACTCAGATACAACAAATGGCCTGCAGCAAGCTGGCTTTCTTGTGCCCAGTGAAACTTTTATAACTTCCGAGAATAGAGCAGTCAATCAAACAAAATTATCCTGCCAAAGTCGTGACGCTTGTTCACCACAAAGATAAAGGTCACAACACTGGGGGAAGGGCTTTCTTTCACAGGTCTCATGAACTGTTGCAAATGACTGGCTAGAGTTTTGCATTGTAGGTGAAATTCTGGCTAAGGTAAACTGCAGCATCGCACTCATTCCGGAGTCTTAACTTGGAGGAAGAGAGAGATACTAATGAAGGAATCACTAAAGAAGCCACTATTGCATGTCCTTGTCTCTCTTGTCTTCCACCACCTGCAGGTATCAGTCGCACGTGTGAAAGATGCTCACAGACACTAAGGTGAGCAGGCTTCAAAACACAGACTGGTGTTTCATGGACACATTTTTTTTCAACCCTACTCCTCCCTGTGGAGCCAGCGCTGAGACAGACAAGGTGCTGTAATTTACAGAGCAGCGAGCCTGATTCTGCAGAAGGGTAAGCACTCTCAGGCCCTAACAAACAGGAACTGAAGGAATTTCGGGGACAGACATGTGGGCCGCTGAAGGATAGTGTGTGGTAGCAGTATTTCACAAGAGATCAAACCTCCATAACGGTTTCTTTTCAGAGTTACTGGCTATAAAAGAAACAGGTTTCACACTGGCTCTTCTAAATCTCTACTTAGCCACTGCAGTAAGCTGTGTTATCTCATTTCCAGCTGATAAAAGACTCATTTGATTTAAGGTCTGAAGCATATTTTATTTTAAAGATAAGACTATGGTTTGACTGAAATTAAGAAAACCAGTTTTTCTTCCCACTTCTGTAGTCTTTCTTCACACAATGAAAAATATCTCAAGTAAGGACCTGCACCTGATTTATCAAGAAAATCATTTCTCTAGCTGAAAATAACAGTCTTCACACAGTCTAACCTTGGCATACAAATGTGTTTTGTTTGATATTTTACTGACTGAGATGCTTAAAAATTTTTTAACATTCTGGACACTTCTGAGATCAAAACAACTGACTTATGTTTCCCTACATCAATTTTTCCATCCCTTTATTAGAGATCCTGCTTTTGCTATTCTCTAACCATATAGTTAGGTCTTCACCTTGATGGACTTACTTAAGTGTACTTGCAACCACACCTAAAATTTCATGAGTTCATTCTTTTGGAGTACTAAGATGACATCCAGGATTGAATTCCCATCATGCTGCCACAGTTTCTTTTCCATCCGATCATTTGCATTAGTTATCTTATTCCCTCTCCAACATTCAAATTTCTTTTGCAAACAATTTTTTTTTTAAACTTTATTGAAAATTTAGACACAATATTCATTGCCTTTTGAGTCACCGAGTCCCTATCCCATTCTTACTGGGATGTTTCCACTTCTTTCTGTGGTGTCTTCTTGTTGATGCTGAAGAGCTCTTTGCTACTTTGTTTCTCAACTTTGGAAGTTTAATTCAGCCCACCTTTGGTCAGTTCCCTCTTCATTCTTATTATTTCTCAAGATGCAGGAGCCATGAACTAAAGCGTTTTAACTTTTTTCTTCAGTCTCATCTGTAAGTCTCTCCTTCTTTTTAACTATGCCACTCCAACAGCCTGTGAGAAATTCACAGCAGTAGCAATGACAGCATCAGCACTGGCACCAACTATAATGTGAAATGGATGTTCTGCTTCTGGATGTTTTCACTCTGTCTGCACCGCCTTCCCTTAAAAGGCTTCAACTGTGTATTGTGCAAGGAGCAGAACTAAAACAAGTCACCCCCCTTATATGGTCAAGTATTATAGTGTTACTCCTTCCCAGTCTTTAATTTATTAAGCAAAAAGCAGTGGAATGCTAAGCCCTTGCATACAACACAGATAACCAGGACATTTCACTAAGATAAGATGTAAACTGCCACGGCTGGCAGAGAGGCTGTCAGGAGCACAAGGCAGAAAAAAAATAGTAGACAACAAGTTCCTTTTCTTTCTGCTTTCTAGTATGCTACATCTCATAGAGAAAGACCATAGTAACAGAAATCAATAAACAAAAAGCATCTGAAGACACTTGAGCTACAAAGGTTCTAAAAACATTTGGCTTATTTGGTTTTAACTCTAAAATGCTTCTGCAGGTGGACTAAAGGTACACTGAATCAAGGTCTGGTGTTCAGGGGTAGTTTCTGTCTTGAAAACTGGTAACTTGTTCTTGGCTGACAATAGTTCTGAGGACGGCTATGGATTGCTAATAACTGCAGAAACCACCTCCTTTTTAAATTCTATTCAGGACAATTTGAATTCCCTTCCTATCAATGGAGCCTCCTGGCACTCATGCAACATGACTGCAGTGCCAACTAACTGTTCCAATATCCTCTCCTGCCCCTCACTCTCACATTGGCCTTTCCCCATGTTTGAAATCTTTCAACAGCAAAAACTAAAAATTATCCCAGCAGAAAGGTGAAGTTCTATAAACACAACGTACCGTGCTCATGCCTTGTAACACACAGCAACTATACACACTGGAAAGTTATTTGAGCTACATGGAACACGTTCACGTTCAGCACAAACACCACTATACTCCAAGGACGTGAACTGTTGTGTGGAAGGTCAGCCCCTTGGCTTTAAATTCCTAAAACAAACAAATTAAAAATTTAGTGTCTCCCTTTGGGCCCTTCAAGCTCATTGGAGTTCTTCTGTCTCCTGTAGGAGCAGACTTGAAAGGGCTTGCACCACCACAACGACAGTTAAAACACTCCCGGGGAACTCGGGCTCCCAAACACACGCACAGTGGGGCCCTGCACTTGTCACGCTCCTTGTTGCCACCTATAGGCCACGGTGTGAACACACAGCTCGGTGTTCCACACCATCAAGTTGTCCGGCACACAGACTCTGCAATACCTCTGTCAAATGTTACAAGCGCCTTGTGCGACATACCAAAAAGACAGTGCTTTTTAAAGCACTTCAGACACTTTACAAAATAATGGTAAACTAATTTGTGCCCCAATCCCAATAGGCAACGTCCTGATTCCGTCCCAGGGGGTAAGAGTAAATTCCCATGCCTAATTTCATAGCCAGCTACAGAGCCCGGGGAGCACTGCAGAACTGAAATGCATTTGTAAGCAGGCCAACAGCTGCAGCACAGCTCTGCTTCAGATCTCTGAGAAAGGGCTGCAGAATGCCTCTGCCTCTTCCCTGCTCTTCAGGGACCAAGTGGTGAAAGTAAAAATAGCCAGCGCGGCTCCTTGCTGAGTCTGCCTTTGCCTCTAAAACTAATGTGATAATCCTGTCCACTACGGGCAAGAGGTGTAGGGATACTTTTTATGGACACTGTACTTTAGCCTAGTCTCCCTAATTTGCTGTGAACTGAACCGCCACTGATGCAGAATTCACTGGTGAACAGGGACAGTAAATGCACCTTTAACAAATACACAAAACAGATGGCATGCAAAGCTGGAATTTTTCACCCCATATTTGCAGGTGCTTCAAGTAGGTTATTGTCATAGTGATCAAGATATGAAATTACTGCCAATGTTAAAAGTATCAATAGCATACAAGTTACCTATGAATTATCACAGTGAGATTGTTACCGCCCCCAATTTGTGAGTACTATGAGGCATTAAAGAAAGTTTTTCTGAGAAGTTAAATCACTTTTAAGAAGTTGCATTGGAGGAGACCTCATACACAGGCTTAGGTTTCAAGGCCTTGAGTATAGCTTTGGCTTATAAATTCCTCTCTGAAGTCTGGATGATAACACTGAGTCCTAGCAATGAGATTTCACGGAAGAAAAAAGTTCTCCGAAGAGCTAAGTGCTTAATTCAATTTAATTGATGTTTGTGCGTATGGAAACTAAGAACTTTCCTTCTTTTCAAGGAAATACAGCGTTAACGAAATCCCACCATGAAAAACTGGGCTTTATCAGAAACCTTGCCTTTAGACAGGAAACTGGCCAATGAGCCTACGACATCTGTTTCTGCTCAGCCAGACTGTGACGGTATGGACAGTGCTGTCAGCATGAAAGCACTGTAGCTCAGACTGCGAAACACACAATACTTTGCAGTCTCCAGAAAAAAAACCTGAAATCCCCTCTGTCAGCTTTTTAAAAAATCTCAGCACTTTGACAGATTGTAGCATGGAGCAGATGTTCAGAAAAAAATCAGAAATGGACACAACTGCTAGATGCTAGAATTTTGCACAATAATAATAAAATTAAATTGAATAAATACTGACTCAGTGGTGTTTGCTATGAGTTTCAATTCTTGAAATTGCTTTTAACATTGGAATTCTCCTGTAATAAATACATTAGTACATCAAGAGAAAAAAAAAACCTTCCTGCCTCTTTTTAAAACAAAAATTAATTTAATCATAATGAGAAACCTTTAATTCCAGAAGAAGTATTTGTGCTTTTATTACAGGCATTGGAACCAGGTCTTACGTGAATTCACGTCTAACTGCTACTAATAATTTTACCCATTTGAAGTCCTCACATGGCCAGCACTTCTCTTTTTCTTCCTCTCCCATTGAATGATACAAGTCAGAACGAACCCACTGTGTTTAAAACTAACACAGACTGTGAACCTGAATGCCTACATCTGGACTGAATTTTCTAAGAGCAAGAGTTTATTCTAAGTACAGAATTTATACTAGTGTCCTTTTCTGCTGTGTGTGAGGGAAAACACAGACACAACAAGATGAGAAGAAATAAGAAAGGAGACCAGGAACAAGTCTGCAGCATTTCATAGAATCATAGAATCATAGAATCATAGAACAATTCGGGTTGGAAGTGACCTTTTAAAGGTCATCTAGTGCAACCCCCCTGCAATAAGCAGGGACATCTTCCACTAGATCAGGTTGCCCAGGTGCAGCTCCACAAAATTCCTAGCCCAAATTTTTGGGGGAGGAGAGGACTAGAGTGATTTAAGTCCTGTTGGACGTTGGGCACTCACCAACCTTAGGCAGCTCTGAAGGTGCAAATGACAGTAAAACATATGCCATATTGTGCAACTGAGCACGGTTCAGGGATCCATAACCTCAGGGCGAAGAAGCTACCTGTTAAGCATGAAGCAGTCTGGTCCCATCAGTGTGGCACTGTGCCCTCGTTGGTTGGTCTCCTTCACAGGCCATGTTTGGTGCTTTGCTAGCGCAAGCACACAGGCAGTGGGACTCTAGATACTACCTCTGCACTGCTCTGTATTGTACCATGTAGACATATGGGCTTATCCAGGCTTCCATGGAAAACACTGCACTGTGTAAAGCAGGCATGATTCAGGCTTTGCTAAATTACTGCACTGTATTTTCCTTAGCTGGAGCAGTGTCGAGAATGTTCACATGCTTCATATGAATTCAAACTACAGTACTGTCTGTGGACACGCAACCCAGTCTTCTGAGTTGTGTTCCTCCTACCCCTTCCACTTCCATGCCTTCTTACGTCTTTTGAGCCTTGCTCCAGCATGCCACCCACGCTGAGATTTATGAAGAGAAGCAATCTAGGAGGTTTGTGCTAGGGGATGCTGACTCAGTCACAGCACAACTTCAATTTCTCCTTTACAGGACAACAAGTGTTTTATACGAGGGCTCACTGCCAAAAAGTAATGAGTACAGTACATAATAAAACAGGGGGAAAGATGAAACATTGAAGTCATGGAAAAACTAGTACCTTTGTGCAAAATTTCTTTTTTCTACATTCTACATTCATTTTTTCATATAAACTATTACAAAAGGCTTTCATATTTCCATTCCAATCTCTGGGGGTTCTCATGAGTCCAAACATTAAGTGTGCTTAAGTATTTTGCTGAACTGGTGCCAAGAGGCAAAAGTCAACTATTTTGCTTTATCAAGCATTAAGCACCCATTATAAAGCAAGACTAGTTATGTGTACTGTAAGACCTGTTTCCAAGAAATCTGCTAACAAATCCAGTACCTTGTAGATAGAAATACTGCTCCTTATGAAGAGAAAAAAATTGATGCCAAGGTGGATAGGTCTGTGTAAATAAAGATAAGTTGGAAGGTTTATTGTCTTAAAGGGAGGGAAGAAGTAATTTCAATGTGCAAAAATGGATGTGTTCATCCTCCTGATTTCTCCTCATTGTGTACATCTATATAGAAAAACAGGATGCTGTGGACACACCCTGTAAAGAAGCCCAGCATTTCTTTAGCGTAACTAAAGCCAGCTGAGATGTTTGTCCCTGCTGAAACTATAAATTGCACGTGTTCCTCTTGCCTAGGCCTGGCAGACCACTCCTTTGTCTTTAATCAGAAGTACCAACAGGAAAATTCTGTCCTTTATATGACTTTATTTAACCTTATACTCAAGGCCCATCAAACAGATTAACTTGACCAGGTATCAGTCATCACTAACAAACGAATCGTAGCTGAGATGGACTCCAACGTTTGCAGGAGGAAGGGCAGTTTGTTGGACCCACATGGGGGAAGAAAACCTTCTAGAATAAACAGCTACTGAATGTTAAGAAGTTATTTTTCTTCTCTGAGTCTCTGCCCATATGGATTCAGCTCACTTATAGTGACTTTCCAGAAGTCTCCCAAGTCACAGGGTGATGTTTAAAGGATCCTAAAGATAGCTAGTTAAATAAGGAGCATGTAAAACAGCCCTCCTTAAATTGGGGCATGAGCAACAGGCACAGGAGGAACCAGTAGACTCCTTGCCCATTCTATCTCAGGTATGGGAATACTCTTAGGCCTGCTAAAGTGTTGCCAAGACTCTCATTCATTCATTAGTAGGAAATTTTTAATGTGCTAAATGATCCATTTGAAGAATTTCCAAAAAGGTATGCCAGGCTTTCCACAACTCTTTCCAGTGAAACAAAGAATTCACTTATCCGGTACAAATAACAAAGTGCTCTGAAAACATGTAACGTGGAGCTTGATTCATCCTGCATTTGATGGTGGCTGTAAGGACAGAAAAGGAAGGGTCTGATGGGCTAGTTTAAGCTGCAGTTAAACATTATTATGGTAAACTCAGCGGGACATTCTACCAATACTTCATTCCAGTGAGTTACAAGAACCTAAATTCACTCTCTAATTATGCTGGCTGAGTGATACCCACCACAAAGACAATTTCTGCAAAGGAGCAAAGTCAGATTTAAACTGGGTAAGGAGCACGCAGCTCACAGACTCGTAACAACGTCAGTAAGATCCTAGAATTGGCAAAGCCAAGCATGAATCAGGCCTCTTAAGTATTTCTAAATGATGGGAGAAAGAGCAAAACAAACTGTGTTTGTACAGATTTTTGACAAAAAGAAGCTAAGAGAGCTTTTGGTGTACCTGACAGGGAGCTGATTCATTTGAACAAGAGGAAGTAACCTTACAGATCTATCAGCTCACAGCAGGCCTCCTGAGAACACATGGATTCATATGACTTTAGACTACAATTTCTTGTGTTTCTGTAGAACTATCTAAGCAAGATTCAGGTAACTAGGAGGGGTGTAGAATTAGCTCTTGATTCTGGAAGACTCAAGAACCAAGAGCTGGTGTGGACCAGTGCACGAGGGCTGACAACCAGTGCTGTCTGCACCACAAAGGAGCTATCCTTACGACTGCATCATGCCCGGTCTTCCCTAAGAAATCAGTCTTCACATCGGAAGAAAGATACTGAGAAAAATATGACACTGAGTGATTGCAGAGGTAAAACAATCCAGCAGACTACCCCAGCAGTCAGTGATCAGCCAGTCAGGAGCAGCTGCTAAAGAACTTAATTCTCCAATTTACAAATAGATCTATGACTAAGCTAATTTCCTAACACAACCCAGCAGTAAGTGTATGGAGACACTTGCTATGTCAATATTACAGTTCCTCTCTGGAGCCACAGAAAGATTCTGCAGGCCAGTCAAACCACCCGTGATGCCCGCACGTTGACACTAAGTAAGGAGGCTCTCTATCATACTACAGGAGACTCATAGCATGCTGTAAGTCTACCCATCAGAGGAACAATAAGAGTTACTGTGGAAAAAGAGAGAGGGAGTGGTACCTTTAGCATGCCACCTGGGAGTCTATCCATAGATAGGGTTCTGTCAATCTTGAGCAGAGGGGGCAGCAAAATTTGCCACAGTATTTGTAGTGGTGTTTGGTGGTAGAAAACAGACAAAGTGTGGGGTTGCTCTCACACTCTTCCTACATGGAAAGTACACAGTAAAAGTTAAAAGGAAATGTGGAAAACTTGAAGAAAATGGAAACATGAAGCAAACAACAGTCAAGGCACTGAAAATCCCATAAACAATATCAATTACACTGATTATGGATGTCTATTAACCTAGATTACCTATAATAATTAGTAATGTTTATGACATTTCAATAAAAGAACATACTGGAATACCAGGAAGATATTGCTGAACTTTGATAGTTAGAGATGAAAATAAATACCTTCTAGAGCACACACAGAGCACATGTTCCCATGGTGCTGTAGTCCTACACATACCACACCTGAGATCCATATTACCAAACAAAATAAACAAAAAGAGCAACCCTTAAAGGAAATCTACAGGCTGTGGCTTAGTCCACACTGTAACATTCTGGCAACCTCATGATGTTGTTTTAGTAGTAATAAACATGATTTGGAGAGCAAAACCCTAACGAGTTTCATCAATAACAAAGCCCATACTTCTCAGAAACTCACACGAGTGATATAACTGACGAAAACATGAAAATTCACACTGGTCTTCCAGCCAGGTCAGTTAGGGTAAAAAACTATTTATGCATTACAGTTGCCAGCTATATATATGTGAAATTACTCTTCTTCTCTTTAATATAAATAACACACACACACACCCTGTGTATAATATGCAAGTTCATGAAAATGTCATCACTGCCTTTGAACTGCACATTTCCAGGAACCCAAACTTAAGAGTTTGAAAACTTTTAACAAAAAGTATTACAGTAACTAATGTTGTTTTCAACTGTTTCTCTTGGTTACAAATGTATTGGAAAGCTATGCACAAAATGCAGTCTGTGTAACTCTTTCTTATTATGGGTTTGTTTTCTTCAGTGTGTGGGATGCTAACAGGTGTACTCATCATGATGTTCCACACCAAATGCTGTTCTCATGTTGCTTTAGTCATCAGTTCGAGATTCAAATCCAAAATGCATAACTTCGCGCCCTCTTTTGTAAATGTTTCAAGAGTCAACTCTCAAAGGAAGTATAACCTTCAGGACAGAGTGCCTGTGACTCCCTGCCTTGTGAAAACTTCATTGTCCCCTTCACGCAAGCTCTAATAGAATGACTAGAAACAGCTGTTGACATATACAGTATCTAGATATGGCTGTGCTAAAAGTAAGGATAAAGCAAGAGACAAACGCTGCTTTGCTAAAGACAACTAGCAAACACAAGCGTTTCTATGAGTATACAATGAGGGAGAGATGTGCTTTGGCAGCAACAGACCCCAACACAATTTTGCCTTTCACATAATAAAAACAGCTGGCACAGTGCTTAGAGTCCCGGTGAGGTGAAATTAGAATCATAGAATCACAGCATATCTCAAGTTGGAAGGGACCCATAAGGATCATCAAGTACAACTCCCTGCTCCTCGCAGGACTACCTAAAACTAAACCATATGACTAAGAGCGTCATTCAGGCGCTCCTTGAACTCTGACAGGCTTGGTGCCGTGACCGCTTCCCTGGGGAGCCTGTTCCAGTGACAAATTGCACACATATGCACTGTAGATCCACACAGAATCTGAGGTTTGATTGCAGAGTTCATAGTACTAATGAAGAAAAGTCCAACCATCTGGCAAGCATGTGGCCATGCTCTCCAGATGTACTGCAGTAATCCCTAAGGTTATTCATGCCCTTCCTGGCTGAGACACAAGAATCACTTTTCATTACTATTTCAGTATTTGTGTGCCTATAGAGTAAGTTAACTCCTCCTTGTCAGTAAGTTAAAGGACAAAGGGAATGGATGGTGATCAGGTATGATGACTTCTAGGATTTTCAGTGAACTTTCACATAGCAAACGTAACTCCTTTAAAGATTCCAAGCTTATTTTAGCCTCCGAATTCTGCCATGGCTCAGCAGCAGAAAGATTATGCCTTGTTCTAGGAAAGATACTGTCCACTTTTTTCATGACTGCAGCTGACTGTATTAGACAGTCTGTGTCTGTCCCATTCCCAACAGCATGGCCTGTGACTAGTTAAGTTCCATGAGCAAAGGCAGTTTTTTTGATATATACAGCCAGAAAAACAGCTGTCACTGCTATGCTGTAGTATGCTGTATTAACAGACTGCCTTGTTACTGACTTCCTGAGTAAGGCAGGTAGGAGCACAATCATCTTAATGCATGGAAAGAACAGAAACAAACAAAAAGACTCAGGCTGTTTAAAGCAAGCCTGTCCCTGGAAAAGGAAATTCACCTGCCAATATAAGACACAGCTGAGCACAAAATGACACTAAGGAATTTCAGTAGTAGACTTTGTCCCATAAAGGATTTGGCAAAAACTTTGTATTTTGTGCAACGATGAAATATCAGAAGGGTCTGTAACACATGCATGCTATGGGGTTAAAAACCAAAGCTTGAACAAGGAACAACCAACACTTAAAGCTTCCACACCTCCCCACCCTCAAGCGGGGATGTTTTCTGTTCCAGCCTCAAGTCCTGCAGGGTCCCTGCTGCATACAAAACTTGTGAGTTTTCCAGCAATAAAAATGGTCTATGAAGGCAAGGGGGAAATGTTTTGTAAGTTGTCTTATTCTATGGTCAGGGAGATTATATTATACCAGAAAAGAGAAGAAATGTAATAAATGAAGAAAAGGGAGAGGTATTCTCCTTACATTCTTCTGCAGATGCTTAGTGAGGTGAGCCTCAGTCATGTCATCACTAATGGCTGGCAAGATCTGTGGTCTTTTACAGGAAAGGCAATAATCCTATGAACTATGCACAGGGAGAAAACCCTCCATTAACTCAGGAGTACACGTGGTCCATAATCATTAGCCCTTTTAGGCCTATTACAATGAGCTCAGCTGGTTCAAAAGGCATGTGCCTATGCTCATTGACAAAGATGCAAACCAGATGTGCATATAACCACAACATGTGGTACAAAACTCTGTATTGACAGCGATTCAAATTGGAGTTTCAGTACTCTGAATTGTCTGAATAATACAGAAACAACAGCTTTAGGTACATATCAGAAGTTACTGGTTGCTCCCACAGCCTCTTCCTCACCTCCCAAGTACTGTAATACTACATCCATCCTCTCACGCAGAGTCAGCAGGATAGAAAATGATCAGGAAAAAAACAGTGTAGCTTCTCCAGCTGGATAATTCCTTGGTTTAGAGGAAAAGTAAATAATTTAAGGCAACATCAAGGTTTTCTATATGTTACTTTGCTGTAAATCATGGTAACTACAAGACTGCAAGAGTGCAGACAGGCTCAACAGTCGGGCAGGCTCAACAGGATGCTGTTGGCCTTCCCTGATTCCAAGGCACACAGCTGGCCCTTGCCAGCTCACCAGTCACCAGGGACCCAGGCTGTCTCTGCAGAGCTGCTCCGCAGCCCCTCTGTCCCCAGCCTGCACCACTGTAGGGCTCTGTCTTTTTAGGGGCAGGACTCACGATTTGTCCTTGCTGAATTTCATCAGGTCCGTGTCCATCCATTCCTCCCAGCTGTCCAGACTCCACTGACCGGCAGCTCTGCCGTCCAGCATACCAACAGCTGTCCCCACAAACTGGTGTCACCTGCAACCTTGGTTAGTGTCCTCTATCTCCTCCTCCAGACCACTGATAAAGATGTTAAACAGGACAGGTCACTGAACAGACCCTTGCAGTACCCCACTTTTTACCAGCTCCTTAACCAATGGCCCTTGAGCCTGACCACCAAACCAGATTTTTACCTATCTAGTTGTCCACCCATCCAAATCATAAAGTCCTGAGTTGGATACAAGAATATTGTGGGACACAGTGTCAAAAGCCTTGCTAAAACAGAAGGAAGCAACATCTGCTGCCCTAACCTCATCAACAGATGCAATTGTTTTATCACCCAGGAAATCAGGCTGGTTAGACATGATTTATTCTAGTAGCTCCCTAATGACGCTGTTTAGCTTTGGATTTCCTTCCTTACACTAGTTCTGCTTTTTCTCTCCTGCAAACTGTTCTGTGGATTTTAGAGAGTGAGAATTAGCAAGTGCTCTGTGTGGTTGTGATACTTGGCTGGGAAGGAAGAAAGCAGTTTCACAATTTTATGATAGTGACCATAGAAACAGAGAAAATTAAAAAGAAAGAAGAAACTATAATATGCCATAGAAATAGACTGTTACTACAGAATCACAGAATGGTTGAGGTTGGAAAGATCATAGGTCTCTTTCATTTACCCACAAAAGGAAACAGAAGACAATGTTTCTGCTCCTCCAAAATTAATCTGACAATTTAAGTGACTACGATTCAAAGTAAGATCTGTTCTAACAGGACTCTCAAACGTCTTCAAATAATGTTAAGTACCCTGGCTCTATCACAGTCTTACAGAGATCTTCTTCAAAACACCTAGAATGTAAAGAACAACTTCCTGTCTTCTTAATTTGTAAACAATCTGAGTAACTTAGCAGACAATTATAGAATCATAGAATAGTTTGGCTTGGAAGGGACCTTTAAAGGTCATCTAGTCCAACCCCTCTGCAATCAGCACGGACATCTTCAACTAGATCAGGTTGCTCACAGCCCCGTCCAACCTGACCTTGAATGTTTCCAGGGATGGGGCTTCTACCACCTCTCTGGGCAACCCGTGCCAGTGTCTCACCACCCTCATTGTAAAAAATGTCTTCTTTATGTCTAGTCTAGATCTCCCCTCTTTCAGTTTAAAACCATTATCCTTTGTCCTATCGCAGCAGGCCCTGCTAAAAAGTTTTTCCCTGTCTTTCCTATAACCCCCCTTTAAGTACTGAAAGGCTGCAATAAGGTCTCCCCGGAGCCTTCTCTTCTCCAGGCTGAACAAGCCCAACTCTCTCAGCCTGTCTTCATAGGAGAGGTGCTCCATCCCTCTGGTCATCTTTGTGGCCTCCTCTGGACTCTCTACAGCAGACCCATGTCCTGCCTGTGCTGAGGACTCCAGAGCTGGACACAGGACTCCAGGTGGGGTCTCACCAGAGCACAGTAGAGGGGCAGAATCACCTCCCTTGACCTGCTGGTCACGCTTCTCTTGATGCGGCCCAGGATACGGTTGGTTTTCTGGACTGCGAGCACCCATTGTCAGTGCATGTCCAGCTCTGCTCTCAATCCCTTCATCCCCCAGGCTGTATTGATAACGAGGGTTGCTCCGACCCCGGTGCAGGACCTTGCACTTGTCCTTGTTGAACCTCATGAGGTTCACGTGGGCCCACTTCTCAAGCTTGTCCAGGTCCCTCTGGATGGCATCCTGTCCCTCAGGTGTGTCAACTGCACCACTCAGCTTGGTGTCATCTGCAAGCTCGCTGAGGGTGCACTTGATCCCACTGGTCTATGTCATTGATGAAGATATTAAACAGTACTAGTCCCAAGACGGACCCCCGAGGGACACCACTCGTCACTGATCTCCATCTGGACGTTGAGCCATTGACCCCTACCCTGGTTCTACATCCAGATGGAGATCAGTGACGAGTGGTGTCCCTCAGGGGTCCGTATTGGGATTATACTTTAGTACACATAAGAAACAGAATTTTAAACACACTGTTTTGAAATTACGTGCCAGAAAGGTTTTCTTTGAAATCAGCAGGAAGACTTCTCCATGAGGGTCACCCATTTACAAAAAATCCTTTGATGGGAGAGGTTGCTCCTGGGCTGATACCAGCTGTGCTGTCCAGCAAAGACAACATGTTCAGACACACTCATCCATGTGGGAGCCTTCCTAGGTCAAGGCCCAAAATAAGGCTGCGTAAGCCCTTGAAAGAAAAGGGGCCTTTATTTTAAACTTTCTTTTAGTATTCATAAAGTCTTCTGTAACTGGCTTGCTGTAAACTTCCTCAGATTGTTTTAATTAAAACGCTTTTGGACTTTTTTATCAGGACATTTGTAGGAATTCCTGTTGTTTATTTATAGCTGTATACTTTTTGAGATATAAGACAGATGCAGTACTAAGAAAACTGTGGACTTCCTGTTACCCAACATCTGTCTATTGCACAGTGCAGGGCCTGCTCAGAACATTTTGCAAAAAGTTTGTTTTTCTCAGGTAGTTTTTTGCATGTGGCAGATTAACCCCAGACAAAAGTCTGTTTGTGAGAAATGCAAATAAACGTATTTCTTAATAAGAGTCAATCAAGTTTTACAGAATATACTTACGTCCCACCGAGCACCAAATCTTGCTCTCTCTAACTTTGGTGGACAAACTGATCTCATGCACAGCCACAGCTTAAGCTGGAAACAGAGGACTGCATAGTTTCCAACTCATCTTTTCCTTTTAAATGAAGAGAGCTTTCAATACACCTTTCCGCACTCAGTCCCGAACGCTGCACACTGCACAAACAATGAATCTGCTCATTTTAGGCTAAGCAGCTACAGCTGTCCACTCCAGGCACAGGCCAGAATGCAACTAACTATGAATGAGAGTAAGAGTTGTATGTTGTGTAAGGCTGCTCTGCAGCCTGCCATTCTTAATAGGGATCAGTTGCCTTCAGGCTCAGAACTGGCAAGTGAATCCCTGCCAGGCTCAAAAACTAAGCTGTGTGCCAAGTAAAACGAGGTAAGCCACAGGACTGCCTAGCCTCTCTTGCCATTCAGCCATAAAGGACAAGACAGAGTTTTCTACTGATATTTCACAGGACACGAACACGTTTTCTGTCCTTTTCTTCCCCAGCAATGAAATGCAGCCACTGAAGAACACAAGATGCAGTATCAATTCATTCTCACCTGGAAAGCTCAAAGATATGCAATACACTGAGAGAGGTTCATTCTCATCTTTGGCCGAGAAAGTATCTGAGAGTCTGACTGCTGCTGTCCTGAAAAGTATTAAGAACTTACCCCACATACATCCAAAATGTGGCCTGCCATGACCACAGTGGGCAGCATGTTTTCACCAGTGCAGGCCAGCATAATGAAACACTGGATAGCCAAGAATACGGTGGGCTTGCAACAGTCAAATATACCACGCTATACTAAAGCATACCAAACCCAGCATCAAAGAAAATATAAAGAAGACAAAGGCATCTCCTTAGAGATATCCTTCAAAATATTTGCAATGATAAATCACCTCCACTGCCGAAAAAACATTCAGGGATGAAAGCATAGCAGCTAGATTACAAGCACATTGTAGAAATAAAACTAAGAGGAACAGCTAATGAAACAACATCAATGCCTTGTAATGACAGTTGGTTTTTTTTTCTCCACAAAGCTTTTCAAACATGTCATATCTGTGTAAATAAAACACTTCACTGCATAACATATTTGAAAGCTGGTACAGAAAAACTAACATTCTTTACTAGAAATACAAGTATACAGAGGACATATATGGATATTTTTAATATTGCAATGTTATTTTAAAAGTTATAAATCCTGAACAAATCACCCATCACAGTGCTCAACAACTTTGTATTATGCTTCAAACATGTTACATTATATTCATGAAGGTTTAATGCAGTTGTCCTTCTGCAGCATTCCAGAACAGAACTTGTCCTTCTGCTCCATCTAATTTAAAAGCTGCTTGTACATGACATGGACTCAGTTTGACAGAGGTGTCTTAAAAAATTCACAGCAAGCCTATTCCAGATAAGAGAAAGTGAGACTGACTTATCCTACTGAAGGAAGATAAAAAGAGCGAGGTCGCGACTGGCATAACTTGAACAAATCACAGTCAGAGTGAATGCAGTGTCAACCATGTAGAAAGATGTATTTATAACTTGGAGAAATCTTTATGTTGGAAGAATCCCGTACAACTCAACAGTAACGGACATTCATGTAAAGAAAGAAATGCACAGCGCCTATCCTACTTCTGGCATAACCTTCTTCATTAAAACAGAAAACAATACAGAAGAAAAGCAGATGGTTGAAAAGAAACAATAAGCTACAGATTCACAAGAAAAGACAGACAAAAAAAAATCCATGCGGTATTTGTAAATGAAGAATTCAAGGAAATAATCACAAAGGCACAAGTGGAATGTGGTGTGCTGTTCTCCATGGCCAGAGTTATAAGTTTCTTTAATTGCTACTGCTTGTTAAGCAGTGATAAAAGGCCCTGTCCATTAATTTATCCAAAAACCTTTTTTCAGCATTTACAGAGGAAACACTAAGCTTTACAGGAAGAAGCAGCAGAAGCATTTACGTTGGACAATACACCACTCAACAAAAACATATAGGAAGGGTCCAGCGCTTCAAGAGGAAGGCAGGTCTCCTTGGGTTTGTATTCCCTGGTTGAGATCTGGGTTTAGACCATTGACTCCCAACAGCACTGTCCTTGCTGGTACCAGGCCCTGGGTACCACCGGCAGAGGAACAGTCAGCCCTTCTTTCTTCACCTTCCCATCAACCTGTATCAATTGTTGTGCATAGCGTGACGTTGACATAGCACAGTATGCACTAACCCATTATTCAAGCTTCATTATGCCCTCATGGTTTCCTTCTATTACAACTGCATTTTAAATGTCAAAGAGAAATGTTCATTATTTGTTAGTGGAGACAATTTGCTTCTCTAGTGCTTCCAGGTAGGAGCAAGAGACAAAAGCAAACTGAGCTAAGCTAAGAATGAAGAGAGGACCTCTTCTTGGGCAATTCCTACCAACCAGCCAATTCTTTCTTTGTTTCCTAATTCTCACAATGAGGTAGAAATTCCTGGAGCAGTGTTGCTCCTCTCTAAGTAGTGACAGAGAGGAACTCGCCTAATAATAATGAGTAAGCAGAAATCCAGCCTTTGCCATAACTGGGCAAACTTCGCTAGGTAGCTGGGCAAAATAATTGTTAGAAGACAGGTAGCTGAATTAACATTTTTCATCCTGTCTTTGTGTCATTCATTGCTGCTCATAATGTTTGGGGCTCCTGTCCCAAAGAAACGAGCAAAGCTTCCTGCTGTGCTTCAGACAAAACGGACCCCACTCTAAACCAGCACTGTGAATTTAAGAGTTTCCTGCTGCCAGGGTCAGCCTCCCTCCTGCACCCAAGACAGCTTGTTTAGAGCCCATCACATCTCTGCACGAAGACATTTCTTTAAACAAGTCAGAACGGTCACTGTCACTGCAGGCCCCCTGAAGACCTGCCTCTAGCTGACCAGACAGGGAATGGACAATCAGCAGACAGAACACCGATGTGTAGCATCTGCCTTAAAGCATGGGCTACCAGCTGTCAAGTGACAGGGTGCTGCGTGGTAAGGTGCTTAGCTTTGCTCAGGGTAAGTATAATCAGAGCACCTACATGCTGTGGCAATGACCTGGCTGGAGAAACAAGGTACTAGATAATGCTGGCCACAGTAGAATTCTCTGAACAATCCTCTTTTCCTGTACCAACTTGACTGCTATTTTCCACACCCACCCAGCTTCACAGTTCCTACAGAAACAATTTTTACTCACCCTTGTGATTGTCATTTTGTAGACCGTTAGCTAACATCTCAGTATTTCCTTTCCTTTCCTGTTATGCAGGCATCAGATAAATCAGAATACAAGGATATGAAAAAGAATAGTTTGTTGAACAGGGTACACATTCCTTCGCGTTCCCCACAAGAACACCAACCTAAGGGTACGTACTGCCAGAGAATTGAAGTCTGGGGACGTACTGCCACAATCCTGTTGATGTTGGAGCATATTAAAGCAGATGTTTCCTGTCAAGTGTTACACTCTCTCTACAGTACATATTAGTATATTCCAGGAGTCACTTGAAGCAAACACATGTAAATGTTAAACATCTTTAGTGAATTCTCTTGTAATCCACCGCTCCATTTGTTAATGCTGTATTCCTAAGCAACATTTAAGTCCTCTGGATTATTGCTTCCTTCTGTTTAAGTTTAATAATGCACTGTGACAAACTATTAACACACCATCATGCACACAAGTGAAGAAAGCACCAGATTTTCTAAATCCTTTCTTTCAAGTACTATGTGTGATTTTTTTTTATAGCTAAGGAAAAGCTCTACTACAATGACTTAGGCTAAATTGTGGCCACTCAATATGGACGCACCATAAGAAGAGGTTGTCTTCCTTTGCTCTCCAGCATAGACTTCAGGAGAGAGGCCCATGAGCTCAGAAGACAGTAGCCAAGTGGACAGGAATTGACCCAATTCCCTCACATGACAGCTACTATTATTACTGTTATTATTTGGTCCAGAAGTGGGCCAAAAGAGACAGTTGGGTACACTACAATAAGAAGATTCATTTTGTAGACACAAACCAAATCACACCTTTCAGACAGTAGTGGGGCTCTGAGGACCGAAGAAGTGCTGTTCAGAGACATTTTGATGACACCATCAAATACAATGAAGCACACCTAGCAGAATCTATCATTCTCTCACAAAAAAAAAAAAAAAAAAAAAAAGGAATGTTCACATACAAGATCCTTTTGACCACCATTACCTCTGGTAACTACCACCGGGAAAAGATTTTCAAGTGTTTTAATTTTTTATGGAGTAGTGACAGTATTATTAAATCCCAGTTAGATGTGCCTGAAGTTAGCATTTCCCAACTTCTTCGCAAGATTGAGACCTATCAAGTAGAACAGAAGTTTCTTTTCTTTTCCTAGGCACGATTTCTGCTATCCTGCTGCACCTACTATTACAAATGTTGCCATTTTCATTTCAATCACCTTTATGTTAACACAGTTTCTTAATTTCTAGTGTTAGAACACCAAAATACAACAAATAAGGAATATCAGCACTCAACAGCACAGTATAAATATTTTTTTAAGTACTCTGTTTATTAAGTGTGCTCTCCCTCCCCTGTTAATCAAGTCTTGTTCTTATTCTTGACCATACTATTACATGACGTAGATAACAGTTGGCCCTGAACGTCCCTTTTCCTTTATTTATTTCTTCTAACTCACTAACAAAAAAGACTTTTCAAAGTATTTTTAAACAATCCTTCCCATGGAATTGAATGGTACTGCACACGCATTAAAGGTCAAACTATGACTAACTCGACTGATCATACTTCAAGATTAGATCTAGCAAGGTAAGTGGGACATGTCTAAGAAACCCATGGATGTAGACAGATGTGAATAAGAACAAAACTTACCACTTAATCTTTGTAAATAAGAAGGTCTGCTATGCATCTATCATCTCAAATGGAATAAATGCTGATTTGAATGAATGACAGTCTAGATATGAGAGAAATATTTAAGTATTTAAGGAATTGTTTTAGATGTTGTACTGGGTGTTCATGGCAGGGTTGCTACTGGGGGCTGCAGGGGTGGCCTTTGTGAGGAGAAGTCGGGGCTGCCCCATGCCAGACACAGCCAATTCCAGTCAGCTCCAACAGATCCACCACAGGGCACAGCTGAGCCCAGCAGCCAAGCTGGTGGCCCCTCTGAGAAAATATACTTAAAAAGAGCAAAAAGTTGCCCAGCAGTGCGGATTAAGGAAGAAAGAGCCTTGTGAACACCAAGTTCAGAGAACAAGGAGTGGGAGGAAGAGCTGCTCCAGGTGCTGGAGCAGAGATTACCCTGCAGCGCATGGAGAGGACCCACAGTGGAGCAGATGGATATTTCCTGACAGGAACTGCAGCCGGTGGAGAGCCCACGCTAAACTAAATTTTTTCCTGAAGGACTGCAGACCATGAGGAGAGCCCACACTGGAGCAGGGCAACAGTGTGAGGAAGAAGGTGCGGCAGAGAGGAGCTGTTACGGACTGACTCCATCCCCATCCCCCATCCCCCTGCACCGCTTAGGGTGGAGGAGGTAGAAGAAGAATGAAGGAGTGAAGTTGAGCCTGGGAAAAAAGGATTGGGGGGAAAGTGTTGGTTTAGTTTGTGGGTTTTCTGTTTCTCACTATCTGAATCTATTTTTATTGGCAAGAAATTATTTTTTCTCGAGTCTTTTTGACTATGACTGTAATTGGCAAGTGATCTCCCTGTCTTTATCTCAGCCTATGAGCTCTTTCATCCTATTTCCTCCCCCTGTCCTGTTGAGGATGGGGAGTGAAAGAGTAGCTGGGTGGGCGTCTGGCAGCCAGCCAGCCAAGGTCAATGCACCATAAATACTTGGATGCCTATTTTGATATCCATTTTAGAAGCTTCAAACAAAATCTTTAGCATTGGTATAACTACAAATAGTTAACAGTTGCAAAGAAGGCAAAAGCCAAGCAGCTTTGGAAAGTTATGCAAACAGGATAGATTGCCATCTGATGTTAGCTGTAATCTATAACATTTCACTCAAAACTTTCTACTCATTTCATTAAAATCACTATTTGGAAGTTCTTTAGGATTTATTTCATTAAGTCCATTTTAACCAATACCCACAAGCTTTCACTGTCAGGTATTTCACTCACCTTCACAATTAATACTTTCTACTCTAACTAGCACTATGTAACGCAACAGCCTTCTTCTAAAGACAAGAGTGAGGTGAGGCATGAGTGGAAGTCTCGAGCAAGGAAGACTTACCCTCAGTAGAGGAGGAACACATTGGGGAACACTTAAACAAACTAGACATAAGTCTATGAGATCTCAGGTGCTGAGGGAGCTGGCCAAAGTCATTGCAAGGCCACTCTTGGTTATCTTCAAAAGGTTGTGGCAATTGAGGGAACCTTCTGAAGACTGAAAGCAAGCAAGTATCACTCCTATCTTCAAGAAGAGCAATAAGGAATATCTAGAGACCTACAAACCAGTCAGCCTCACCTTAATCCCTGGGAAGGTGATGGAGCAACTAATCAGGAAATCATTTCCAAACTCATGGACAACAAGAAGGTCCTCCATGGGTAGTCAGCATGGAGTTATGAAGAGGAAATCATGCCTGACCAACCTGATTGTCTCCTACAATGAGGTGACTGGCTTACTGAATGAGGGGAGAGCAGTGGATATTGTGTATCTTGACTTTAGCAAGGTTCTCAGCTTTCTCTCCTCATAGTCAAAATGAGGTGTGAGGTGGATTGAAAACTGGCTGAATTCCAAGGCTCAAACGGTTGTGATCAGCAGAACAAAATCCCGCTGGAGGCCAGTCACAAGGGGTGCTCCCCATAGGTCAATACTCAGGCCAATACTGTTTAACATCTTCATTAATGAGCTGGACACCAGGGCAGAGTGCATCCTCAGCAAGTTTACAGGTGATACAACACTGCAAGAAGTGATATACCAGTTGGTTGTACTACCATTCAGAGACACCTCAGCAGGCTGAAGAAATTGGCAAACAGGAACCTCATGAAAGTCAACACAAGGCAATGCCAAGCCCTGCACATGGGGAGGAATAATCCCTGGCATCAGTACATAATGGGGGCCAAACAGCTGGATAGCAGCTCTTCAGAAAAGGACCTGAGGTCCTGGTGGACACCGTAAGCCAGCAATAAGCCCTTATGTCAGAGAAGGCCAACAACATCCTGGGTAGCATTAGAAGAGCATTGTTAGCAGGTAGAGGGAATTGAGCCTTCCTCACTACTTATCCCTACTGAGAAAATCTGGGGTTCTGAGTCCAGTTCTGGGCTCCTCAGAAAGATACAGACCTACTGGAGAAGTTCTGGCAAAGGGCCCCAAAGATGACTAGGGGATTGGAGCATCTGTCATACTAGGAGAGGCTGAGAGAGATGGATTGTTAAATCTCGAAGAGAGAAGGTTCAGGGGGGAAATCTTATCAATGTGCATAAATACCCAACGAGGGGTGGGGGAGGAATGAAGACAGAGCCTGACTCTTCTAACGGTGCCCAGTGACAGGACAAGACACAATGGGCACAAACTGAAATTCAGGAAATTTTGTTTCTACTTATGAAAAAACTCTTCTGTTCTGAGTGTGAAGTATTGGAACAGGCAGAGTTTCCATCCTTGGAGATACTCAAAACTCAAGTGGACATGGCTCTTAGCAACCCAATCTAGTTGATCCTGCTTTGAACCAGTGTGTTGGACTAGATGATGTCCAGGCACTGATGTCCAGTGAAACCTATACTGAGAATCAACCTCTCTGTTATCCACTCCTTCAGTATACTGGATTTCAGACAATGACATTCTATGATTTTACTGAAAAATACCTCTTATAGACAACCACCTTTCCTGGAAGTTCAGCAGCTCCTTACGGTGGGCTTCACTGGGAATCCTGCAAGACACGATGGCTCAATAACTCATGCAGTGAACCTCTGAGGAAGTTGTTTATGACACTCCTTACTGTCTTCCAATCCACGTAGCTTGTGACTTGCTTAAGATGAACTACTGAATGTGATTTCAGGCCTAAGCGGGGCTCTTCAATGAGCAAGTTCAGCACTGGCACTCATAAATTAAGCAGGTTATAGAATTTTGGCCACCAAAGCATAAGAATCTCTGGGCAAGATTATGGCATTTTTACAGAAAATTAAAATTCAGGTATTTTGAATTGTCATGCGTGCAAATGAGTCACAAAACAAAACTGAGCAACTTTGAAAACATTTAAGTTTTAAATCTTCCAGAAAACAAAGACAACCACAAAATGAAAGGGGGGTGGGGTTGGGGCGGTGGGAATCAAGTGCCCTGGATACAGACAGCAAACTTCATAATAATAAATATTTGTAAGAATGGCTGGGAAAATATTTGCATCCTTCCATCATTATCAATTGCTCAGTTTTATTTAATAATCAGACTTAGCTCCACAGAACTAAATAAGGCAGTAATCACCATGAGACAATCTGTGCTCCAGAAGGTCAAGTAAACAATTCAAATAGTCACAGTGTGGCTGAAGAGGATTTTAGTACATTCGTACTTTCCGACATATTTACCAAACTTGAAGAAAGAAGACAGACAAATATATTTAAATGTCACTGTTTCTTTAAGTCTTACAGGAAGGCAGATATCCTCAGTTGTATATCCAAAATGAACCTCTATTTATTTCATATTGTTTTTCAATATAATAGTAGCTTTCACTTAAATAAAGAGATTTGGGCATCTCTAAACAGAATAAACAAAATACAGCAAACCCTGACCTAACAGTATTTCCTTAAATTACACCATCCATCTACAAGTAAGGAATATTTTCCTGAAGACTCTGTCAATCATTAGAGGAAGCTACTAGCTCTGAATTTAGTAACTTTTAGAAATTTCCTGAATAGGGAAGCACCCTAATACCCTTGTTTTTCAAAGAGCAATCAATCTTTTCATACAAGCGACATTTCACTTTAAAATTACTGTTTCCTGATTAGACACATTTAATAGAGGCAGCGGATCATTCTCGTGTTAGTAAAGCTATTCAATCAGATCAACACTGAGACACAGTTGTCTCAGCAAATGCTCTTTCCACACAGAATATATAAGGCAATAACATTTAGCTTAATCCTCTTATGCTGGTATTTACAGAACATTTAGGCCTGGCTGAGACTTGTTCAAAATTCAGCTGCTAACACATGATGCACATTCAGCAAATCTTTTAAGAGCAGACTGGACTTGTCAGAAATAGCTTAGGTATACTTTTAACCTGCCTTGGAACTGGGAATGGATTTCATGACTTCTTGCACTCCCTTCTGGGACATTTTGTATCATAATAGATGATATATTTCAACAGCTTAAAATAAGAGGGGCGTTTTGCTGGGGGCGGGGGGGGTAATGCTTTTTTAGTACCGAATTAGTACTTTATCTGCTTTAAACTTCCATGACTTTCAAAAGAAGGGCTGCTGGATTAGGTTGTAAACCATTATTGACGAAGAAAAAGAGTGAAGTTATTTTGAAACGGAATTACTAGTCAAGTGTTTGTACTCTTAAAAAGATTTAACCTATTTATTTCTTTTCCAGGCTGACTTAAAACTATTTTCATTCAAGTAAAGGCTGGTAAAATTAGTCTAGGTAAGATCAAACTATCGTTGAAACTAGTTAAAACAATGAAGCACATAAAGATTGTGAATATTAGAAGCTCTTATCAAAAGACTTCACAATTTTGGAATTGCTAAGGAGTACAAAACAGAGAAATAACTAATGTAATGCGCAAGGTGATACAAATAAATGTTTCATCTTACTTGTCCAGGGCTGTGCTGGTAGGCATGCTCCTACCAAATCCTCGGACACCCATCTGACAGAAGTATGGAATGCAAGACAGATTGGCAGCAATTATAGCCAACGAATCCGACGCGTTAACAAAGAAACCATTTTGGCCAAGGATCATGTAGCGGTCCTGGAGGAGACAAGAAATTCAAAAAAGCATCTTAAACCCTATGTTTTGGGGAGTGGTAATTTCTTGTATTCGATCCATTGTAGATAGGGGAAAAAAAGAACAGGCTTTGGGTTTACTCGCATCCCCCTTCGGGCAGCATAATTTATTGGCATCATCCTGGCAGGTTTGTAATCTCACTGTCACACCCTCACTCCCTCCAGCCTTGCAAATCAAAGTTCCAGATCAGTCCATAGTAGCTTCAGCCTCCTACGCGCTACTTCAGCAGGTCTGTTCCTGCCAGGGAATGCTTGTGTAGGAGCATCTTTCTGCCAATGACACAGACTATGCAGGGAGTAGGAGGGTGTTTTGTGTTTACTGACAACAGAAAACAGCTTCTCTTCTTCAGAACCTTTTCATCTTTCTCCCACCCTGTCAGGACAGAAAGTTGTTTCTGTAATACTTCGTTGTTTATAATGCTGATAATATGACATTAAAAAAAAATTAAAACAAACAGAAATTATGATTCCATGCTTTATTTAGCTAAAAATCCCTCAATTTATGATGTTAACCAAAAAGAACTTAAATTAGTTACTACTTAGTGTGACAAGTCCGTTTCACTTATGCATGCTGTCTCTTCCTAACCAGGGAATAAAAGTGTTACACCAGTACAAGATAAAACCAGCCTAATATTGAAAGAATTCTCATTCTGGATTGAAATCCTGCTCGATTTGCAGTCGTCTGCAGAGACAAATTACAACATATGTGTCTGATTTATGGGTTGCAAATGCTGTCATCTGTACCTGAAAGTAATATTGCTTTCAGCTTCGAGGGCTTACTGAAAAGCAAATAAATTATACTTACATGCCCCATATCTGACCCCAGACAAAACAACAACTATGGTGAAACCTCCAGACAGATCAAAATACTTACTCCATCAGCATCAAAAGCAGCTCCAAATCCATACTCTCCACCTCTCATAGCCTCCAGCAAGGCAGTTGCATATGTTAAATTGGGATCAGGAGGCTGTCCACCAAAATCCTCCAGAGGAATACAGTTTATGGCAGAATTTGCAGGAGCTCCCAATTCATCACACAGGATTCTTCTCACATAAGGTCCCATAACTGCAAAAACAGAAATCTGCCATGCAATCACAAAAGCATATGCTTGACATTCAAATTTTTCACAGCACCACGGAGACTTGATATAAAACATACTTTCAGCAATTCCATACATCCGTCCTAGCAAAAAACCCCAAACTATTATTTCACAGAGGAGTATGTGATTGTCCCCCCAGTGAATAATCAATTGGCAATTCAGCATTAAAAACACTGTTCCCCACTAGTGGAGGTGAAAAAGTAATCACTGAATGGTGAAAGAGGCAAGTTTTATTTACCCATTATTAAGTAAAGAAATTATCATACACATAGAGGGTTTTTCCTCACTAGAATACAAATAAGATACTATTCTATGTGTCCTGGAATGCAAACAACAGTTTAACATATAACAGCAAGGAAAGTAAACAGTAGGGGAATCCAAATGGAAAATAAACTTACCTCAACATTCCAATTCATATTAAAATTACAACAAGTTTGTCCACCAAAGAATTTTACCACATTTTAGTTACTACTATGTAGATAATAAATAAATACTTTCTCAAAACTAACTCCAAAATAACTTCTTTATTTTGTTAAAGATATGGCCAACTAAGACCCCAGCTCATGCTATTATATATCATAATTATTATATGCAATGCTGTACGGTATCCCAAAACATCCCGGGGTTCATTTTGGAGCAGCATTTTATTTCAGCTACGTTCCAGATTAACATCTTGGGCCTTTTCTTTCTTTCCTGATAGAAATTTCCCATCCTAATTTTAACCACTGAATGAAAGTATAGAATGTTCTACCCTTTAACCAATGAGTTTTTCATTTTAAACAACTGTAAGGAATATTTTCTAAGTATTAAGAGCAAATTTCTATCATTTCAGCCCAGAAATAAAAGGATCCTGATTACATATGCACCTTCAAATGCAGTCACTATCAAACTGTGCAGAACACGGTTCAACCCCACAATCAAATCTTTTGCTTCTATGGAGAAACCGTTACGTTCATTGTGTATGAAATCTACACTTGCGCATTCGGCGGCTGAACAGACACTAACAACTGACTGAGCTCTCTGCATCCCCAAGGCAAGCGTGAACAAGTCACTCGGAGGTAAAACATTCATGAGTGATCGCTCGCTCTCTCTTTCTCCTACCTTACTCCCAAATCTTGCTAACTGGAGCAACTGTAACTCAAGGTAAAACTATGTGAGAAACTTGTGTTCAAGAAAATGTAGATGCTAATTCTGCAAAACACACAGTAAAAAATGATTCAGGTTCTTATCAAGAATAGACTCCGGACAATTTACTCTTTTCTATGCCATTGTTAAACTATCAATGTCTACAAGCATAAAAGTACACTCCAGAGCTGCAGAGCTAAAACAAACTTTGGAAGACAGTTTGTCCACATACACGTGTGGCCCTCTCTAACGTTCGCTATATTGTGGCTGGTGACTCACTTTTGGCTAACGCATCTCATCCAGAAAGTCTTTTGATCTGATGTCACCAAGAGAAGGACAAACCCCAACTATCTTTGGTAGATTTCTCCAGTGATTATTCACCGTTACCCATAAACATGTGAGCTACATTTCAATTTGAATTTCTCTGGCCTCAACTTCTCGCTATTGATTCTTTTTAGTATTTTGGGGAATAGAAGACTGAGAAATAATTTTTCTGCAGGGAAAAACAAAAAACCAACACCTTTGTTGTACAAACAAATATTCTTGCATACACTTACTGTATGTGTACTATGTATTATATAGTATGACGATTTCTCCATCAAGATACAAAGTCATAAAGCCAATTCTCTATCACCTTTGCAAATAAACAAACTCAGTCCTTTAAAATTTTTGTGATACATCATTTTTTCTAACCCCGAGCCAGACTATGCATCATTTTGACCACGTGTAAAATTTTTCAACACTCAGTTATAGATCTGGACATCAGAGCGCTACACACTATTTGAGTAACATTCTCTCCAGTACTGTACATGCCAGGAGGCAGTGCCTTCCTCATTGCTCCCTCTGCCTTGTTCAAGGACATCATCTGCCCTTTTGCCACAGCCTGGCAACACGGAGTGTTCACGCCGACTGCTCACTGTAATCTTTTGCCACAGCCTGTGAACTGGGTGTTCACGCTGACTGTATGCCCTCTATGATCTTTTGAATGGTGACTATCACACTGTACTAGATAAAATGCTTTACAAAAGCGTTGTAAGTCTATCCAGCTCCCTTTATCGGCCTGTTTTTGTAATCCCATTAAAGAATGAAACCTGGCTTGTTTGATGGAATTTGTTTTCCGTAAGATAATGTTGAATGGCATTACTTAGATCCCTACCCTTCAAGCCATTATCTGTAGAAATCTTTCTTTCTTTCTTTCATGATGTAGCCTAAGATAGACCTCATACTGATCTATGTTTCCCCAAGTGACACAGCTTATAATTTTTTAATATTGGCACAAAACTGGTCCCCTTGCTGTCTTCTGTGACACTTTCTTTCATCTTGCCCCCAGTACACTGAAATTTTTTAACAGTAAACGTTAGTGAGACAGAGGTCTCAGCCAACTCTTTAAGGACTCTCGGGTGCAATTTATCCAGACTTAACCAATTTTATACCATTTAGAATTTACTCTTAGTAGAGACTGCCTTGTAACCTCCTTGGTTACTGCACACTGCAACGTACTTCATCACCCTTCTCATGGCAAGATTACCTCATCCTGCTTGCTTCCAAATGCAGAAAGAGAACGTTTATTGGACACATATGCCTTCACTTCTTTATTAAGAAAGATAAACCTCTTTGCCTAACAAGGGACCTAACCCGTTGTTCAGATTGCCTTTGTTACCACTATAATATTCAAATCCTTTCTTATTACCCTTAACCTTACCAAAAAGTCTGACTTTCATAGGCTGTACCTTTATTGGGAAACTATTGCAGTGTACCTACAATTCTGTCCTGGTAGCAACTTAAGTTCATACCTCCATTCATGGCATCAATCCTTATTTTAATCTGGTTGGGTCCGGTCAGCAAATTTCTGATGGCATTGAAGTCAAAGATACTTCGAAGGAGATTGAGGTAGATATCCACAGAATCCACAATTTCCACTAGAAAAATTAGGTAGAAAAAAATCACTACAGTTCACACATGGGAAAATATCTCTTCCAGCACACTTCCACCAGCCATGCACCTCAACTAAAATCAGAGCATGCAACCTCTACATAACACGGATTTGCTCTGAAGCCCATAGAGGCAAAGTTAAAGACTTCCACTGATTTCAGTGTGGCTACCATCAAGCTTTAAGCCTTGCAAAGATCAACAGTTTTGCCTGCTAAAGGACTGCAGAGATAATGTAAGCTGACAGTTCCTATTTCACTGAAAACATTCATGAGAGTACATTATACCAAAGTAAACTCTTTATCATTCACTAAGTCACTGAACAACTTCTCAAGCTAAACAGGTTTATTCTCAGAGGGTGGAAGATGTCCATGCCAAGTCGAAGCTACAAGTTCTATTCTTCTATCTGACAGCAGCATCTATCTGCATCATTCCATCAGGAGAGACATACAGCCTATTGTTCTTGGTTTATGGCACCTGAAGTATCTGTCTCCAATTTGTTGTTAATCTACCACTATACTTTTGCATTTTATATCTCACTGATTTAGGAAAGTTAGGCTCAGATACAACATATGTTTTTTGCTAAGTTCTTGCTAATTTGAATTCTAAATTCATAAAAGCAGAGCGCTACAATTTTTCTAGTTCTTTTGGATGTAAAACATTAAATTAAATGAATTAATGAAAGTAAGTCTGTCACAACGAAAGCAGTTACCAAACAACTGTCAATAGCCATGCTTCTCAGTCATCTTGGAACATACCACTTTTCCTGATTAAATTAAAAAGGATATGTTACACAAATATCTTTTTATCTGGTTAAATGAGTATCTTGAAATATTTTATTTACAAGTTAAATTGTTACTTAGACTATCAGCCAGTTTTCCTCAGAAACACTGACCTCACCCTAATGCTCTTCTTTAGGATGACATGAAAATGACACAGACATTTTTTGAGTCTGAGAAAAACGCTTACAATAGGCTGTGAAAATACACTTGAATGGAGAAACTAAAAAAGGTTCTCAAGGCTGAAACACAACCTGTAAGACCTATTTGAAAATAAGTTAATTCCATGGTACATGTTGAAAGTCTCAAGGATTCACTAAAATTACATTACTGCGTATCTTCTATGCCCTGCTCCTAACAATGTTTAAGTAGGCTCTAAGCTTTACACATATGAACAAATGCCTCAACTTCAGTGGAGCTGCTCACACATGTTAAGATAAAGTGCATGTAGGATTAAAGTCTAAAAATTATTTTAGCTCCTGCCAAACCCAACTGTTTCACTCGCAGTTGCTTCAACACCTCTGTAGCCTTGATTCACAGCAGTCAGTTCATATAGCTGAAAAAGTTTTAAATGCATCAGATAGTATCTTAAAATACTTCTCAAATTATTTTCATTCTTTCTGCACTTTCATTCTGCATTCAGACCCGTGTAAACTATACTTATTCATGCACTTGTAAGCCAATTACATTGCTTCAGTAGGGATCCCTGGCAGCTCTACTGTCCCAGGATGATGTATTCTGGGAAGAGATGATTGGGAGATGATTTTTCCTTAGAAAAACATTCAGACAAATTGCAATTATTTTTAATCTATTTTCATACTACCTGTTGGGGGCGGGGGGGGGCGGGCGGGGAGTGTGTGTCTCATTTTCATTTAGAAAAATAAGATTTGGAGAGATTCAAAAGTTGAAAAAGCAAAATTTAAAACTGTGGCAATCACATGATTCCAGAGTGGTGATAGAGCTGAATTTTCTTTGCTTTTTTTTTGCCTAAAAAGCCAAACGCGTTCTTTGCAATCAAAAATATCATAATTTAAGATTCTTTTTTAATCAAAAACTTTATTTATCAAAATGTACTTTGTCTCAAAAAATAATGTTTTGGTGGAAAATAAACTGCCTTTAATTCTAGGACATTGGGAATGAGGAGCAGTTCTTGAGGCCACATAGAGTTTTACAGTATTTGAAATATTGTCTGGAGCCCTTCCTTTGCTTTTGACTCCTTCAGGACAAAACGGCTGTGTTAGCTCATTTTAAATCAAGTGTAGGCACAAAAGTATTCACGTGCTTAAAATTAAACATGTGCTTAAGCACTCGTTTTGCATTTGGAGTCACTGGATGTATAATGCCTTACTACTGTATGCAAAGAATGAATAAACTGAGACTCTCACGAACTCTCTTGTCAATCACTTACATGAGCAAACCATTCCTAGTCCAAAAACGTTTGTGTTTGGTGTTTAACTACTAGCAAGCCTAAGCACATATATTTGGCCAAAGTATTTGGCTAAACGATGAGGCCTGATGCACTTAAAGTCCGTAATTCAGCTTCCTTATGTGCAAAACAAACACAATACTTACTTATACTACCTAATATTTTGAACCATAGAATCACAGAATCATTTAGGTTGGAAAAGACTTTTAAGATCAACAAGTCCAACCGTTAACCCAGCACTGCCAAGTCCACCACTAAACCATGTTCCTAAGCGCCACATCTACACGTCTCTTAAATACCTCCAGGGATGGTGACTCAACCGCTTCCCTGGGCAGCCCTTTCCAGTGCCTGACAACCCTTTTGGTGAAGAAATGTTTCCTAATATCCCATCTAAGCCTCCCCCGGTGCAACTTGAGGCCGTTTCCTTGAAGCCGTCCTATCGCTTGTTACTTGGGAGAAGAGACCGACCCCCACCTCGCTACAACCTCCTTTCAGGTAGCTGTAGAGAGCGATAAGGTCTCCCCTCAGCCTCCTTTTCTCCAGGCTAAACAACCCCAGTTCCCTCAGCCGCTCCTCAGAGCTTCCCCAGCTTCATTGCTCTTCTTTGGACACACAAACTTGTAGTAAGGTATTTTTAAGAATTAAAGTTCTGTTTAAATAATCACCCATTATCATTCTGCAGCAACTCTAATATTTAGAATCAATGGATGTAGCATGCGTAAAAGCACACACTGATACCTCGGAAAGGTTTGAATTTGTTCTCCAGATCAAATTCTTGTCTTCCTAGGCGTGACAAATCAACTCTGAGATCAGGACAAATGGCATATTCCTCCAAGGTTTTGCTGATTTGATAGATTTTATCTGAAACTATATCTGGAGCAGGTCCTATAAGAAAAAAAAATGTGGTGGGTCATTTTTTTAAATAAAGGTTCCCTACTTAAAAAGTGAGTGCTATAGCAAACATTTTTCTGAATATATTTTGAGTAATTAAGGAATAAACCCACACAAAGAAGTACAGTAAATAAGGTCTTTTCTTTCAGTGTAACACAGGTTTAAAACATTTTTTTAAAAAACGTAACATGGAAATACAGTGTGTTACTCGCAAAATTTTGATTCACATACAGTATTTAAATCAATCATTATCCAGGGCAGGGGGCATGAGGGAACCAAAAAACCCACAGCCATCTTTCTTTGGGCTTATGGCTCAAAGATTGCCATTTTTTACTCTACATGGAATCTCAACATATGTATTAAAGGAAAGCCTGTCCTTCAGCAGCAGTTTCTGGTGTTTCATAGGGCTTTCTGCAAATGCACACTTGTGAAGGTGAGATAGCTTTGTGTTTCACATTATTTCATTAGACATAATTATCATTTTCAGAAGTCTTAGCAGTTTGACAGTGGTGTTCTCTTGCAGTTTTCCTCCAATGGCTTAATGAAATGTATCTTTCTTAGAATTCAAAATACCTTAATTGCTTAATAAGCAATTATGACCTGGAACAGTTATGTCATTCAGAAACAGAAATCCAATCTTATTTGTGCATTACTTTCATTGTCAAATCCTGAAGATTGGCTCTATTTTTTAAAGATTTACTTTCAATCAAATAAAAGCTGCAGGCTTGATGTGAAAATTACCAGGTAAGCTATGCCATATGTAGTGCAAGAGTTGAGTCTGAGTTACAACAAAAGTCCTTTCTGGCTTATCTGACTCTTCATTGCTTATATCAAAGCCACACTTCCACTCTGAAAAATTATTTCCTTTACTCAATTTTATGTGCTCTCTCTCCTCATCCAAAGCCTCTGTCTTTTCAGTTCTAACTTCCCGCTCCTCTAGCAATGCTACTATATTCAGTGCAGCTTTGCCACATAAATTAGTGTGTTCCATCTCAGATGCAGTGTGCCAGATGGTCCAAGGCAATACAATAAGTAACAGTCACTTAACTCTTCATTTGGCTTAGAAAATGACTTCTTACTCATCTCATCCAAACCCATCCAAGGAGTGAGGACAGGTTTCATTAGCTCCAGATCATCCTTGATAGATGGATGTATATTGTCTACTGACATTTCCAGCTAAGGAGATCCCACAGTGTGGCTCTGCGTTCTCTCCTACAGCTATAGAAACAAACCGCTTCTGCCTGACCTGGATCTGCAAAACAGACCCAGCGAGGATGCAGAGCGACAACAGCCTTCCCTAGGAGCTTGTCGTCGTGCCGAACCATTCTCTTAGTTCAAAAACCTTGCCTAATGCTTAACCCACGTTTTCTCAGCTGCAACTTAAACCAACTACTTTTCATTATGTCCCTGCTGATTATCACAAATAATTGAACCTCGTGACCTGTGCTTGAGGAGTGTTTCATATTTAAAGCTTAATAGCCTGTTTGAATTTTCTTTAAAAGGCAAAGCACACTAAAAAGAATGCCCCACCAACTGTTACCCATTTATCAAATAGATTTTAGCTGTATGTGGTGTTTTAAAGTTTATAGAGTGCTAATGCATCTAATGGTTTGGCTCTGGTATGTTTGTGCTGTGACCCTGGCTTTCTCACTGCCTGACCTTACACAGTCCCTTTAATCTCCCTGGGATTCAAGCCTATTCTGTTTATAAAATCACACCGGTTTAACCATGCACGTTTTTCAATTAAACAAGGGACAAGGGAGAAGTATCCCCTTCTCAAGTTCTCTCATCTCCAAAATGGGGAAGGAAACATTCTTTTTAAAGTACTTCCATTCTTTTCAGATGGAAAGCACTCTACATGTATGAAGTATAAAAGCTGTCAGCAATTGTCACCGTGATGTTTTATGGGTGTACACAGATCTATAACATAAAACATACGTAATGTATAACATAGCTACATGCCTTAGCTTGCCAATTTTGGAAAACAAGACATTAGCTATATACACAAATTCCATTATTCAACAGTGGAATTGCAATAGTTAAAATGGTACAACCCTCTCCCTGGATAAGAGCCGTTATTTCCTGGGTAAATATGAGAAGTGCTTTATTCCATACAAGACAATGAGTTATACTGCTTACAGCACTTCTGAAATAACACGCTTTAAAGTAAATGCCAAGACAAGCAACACAGAAATATGAGCAAAACAGAGCTCCCTCATAGGCATCTTTATAAAAGGATCAGAACTGCTACAATGACCTCGCAGACTACATAAAATGCTATAAAAATGGCATGGCAAACCTCTTGCTTATAGAAATCTTACAGCTACCACAAGGACCTCAGTGAACATTTAATGCTTATTGTACAGACCCATGTAAACAAACACACTTCTATTACTCCCCCCCTCCCAAAAAAAGCATATGTTTTTCATAGTTTTAACAGAATAAATGAAAAACGCAAAGTCAGCTAGTTACCCTTGTCAGTATATTTTCATCATACCAAGATGCAACGTTGTAATGTGTTACTAAAAAAAACCTACCTCCATTGGCAACCTCAAACTTGACTCCAAACTCTCCTCCAGGTCCGCCAGGACTGTGGCTAGCTGTTAGAATAATTCCACCAGCTGCTTTGATCTTTCGGATGATACATGAAACAGCAGGTGTGGATAAGATACCATTCTGTCCAATAACCAATCTGCCGATCTAGGTGGAAAAGGAAGTCAAAGTACTCTGAATGGTACTAAACTTTTGAAAATTAATAAATAAACACACATACACATATAGGTATACACATACAGGGTAGAAGTTGTAAAGTCTTAGTACAGAACCTATTCTTTTGCAGAGAAATATACGTATATGAGTTGGTTGCATGCTTATCCAGAGTGCTGACAAGAAATATTGTATCCTGGCACATTGAACCCCAGTGGCCTGTGTACGGGCAGTAAAGCAAGAGCACAGCTACGGTAGTGATTTGCAAAGCTCCCAAGCATAGCACTGGGCTGTGATCCTGCTATCAAACCTTTCCAGGTATCCCTACGAACCAGCACATCCCCTCAAATATCAATATAGTTTAGGGCTGACTGTGTGGGTGCAGTTTGCAGGGTTGGGGCTTTAACTAGCATAAAAGAGAACAGCAAGCAAATTGCCTTCCAGAGCGGCCTTTCAGAGCAATCAAAAATATCACTACGTACTAGGACCTGTAGTCTCTGCGAGTCACATCGCTATTACCGAGACACCCTTGGATGTCCTGCCCTACAGAAAGTATTGCTCCTCCTCCAGCCGTCAGTGACTCCTTGGCTATTCCAGATGAAGAGGGTGTGTTTCCCAGGGCACAGCTGAGCAGGGGAAGTTCCCACCATTCTTAAAGTAAAAAAAGCTTTCAGGTGGTGTTATTAAACACTGACTCAATGTGTTTGGTATTATGTGCAGTTCCACTGCAAGGTTCCAATTTCAAAACCTTGCCTTCATCCCCTACACAGACACTACAGTTTCAGCTCAACATAAATAATCTAGCAGCCAACCAGAAATGTATTTACAAAGAAATACGAAAGAGTTCCAGTTCCTGGGAAACAGGCAGATACAAAAAAGGGAGGGGAGAAGGGGAGGTTAGTGTCACGGATGAGAACTGAGGCAGCTGCGTACGGAGCTTAAAAGGATATTGCCAAAGTTGTGGGGTTTTTAATATCCTCACTTAAAAAGAAAAAAAAAAAAACCAACCCACAAACAAACAAAAAACCAAAACCTGACCACTATTGAGTAGTAGTTTGGGAAGGAAAGGGAGGGAGAAAGGGGACAGCAGAATACTGAATCCTTCCCCCTCCCCATCCAAAAGCAGACTGGGAGTTCAACCTCAGATCTCCTTCTCTAGTTTGAGGGAGATTTGACAGCTCTACTGTCTGTGAGGCAAAGCAACGGCACTGGAGGTGTCACTACCTGTCTCCTTTCTATAAAGAGCTGTTCCTTCATACACAGATGACCTTCTGGGTCCAGCACTTGTGTGAGGCCCTTAACAGTTGTTAGAAGTGGGGTTCCAAATAATTTCAGAAAATCAAAGGATTAACAGATGATTTATTTAGCCTGTTTTTATGAACTATTATAATAAAAAATAAAGATTACTACATTGAAATGATCAACTTCTAAAGTACGCACAAGCTACTTTTTTGCTAACCCTCACAAAGCACCAACTATGGTTAGCCGTTTCTCTTTCACTGACAATTGCAAGAACTGCATCCAAATTTAAAAAAAAAATGTGTAGAACAACACATTCTATTAACTGAGATTTCTGCCTCAAGATCTGATGATAGGATGATTGTTTGTCTACCTGGTTCTCTTTTCACAGTTTTTGCAGATGATTTTGAAGCCTATGGATTGTTGCCAGAAAACAAAAAAGCTATCAAATGTATAAGTACAGTTCATGGAAAATCTTCAAGGTTCATTTGACTTGCTCTTGCTACTATTGGGAAAATGTTTTGTTTCACTGTCTTTTTTTCTCCCAGGTTGGAACAATTCTGAAGGAAATGAAAAAAGAGAAAGTTAAGAAATAAAAAAAATTGGGGGTTCTCATTTTTCTACTATAATGAAAATATTTTCCAGGGAAAACAAGTATCCTTTCCAGGAGAAAAAAATGCAAATCAGCAGAATCCACATTTTCTGTTTCAACAGCAGCGCTTCCATTGACGTGGTCTGTTGGTGAAGGTGGAGTGTATATACTGTTAACACATATAGCACACAGCTGAACCTCATTTCTGCTCACTTCAGTGGTAGTGAACAATTTTATTTCCTATTTAAGACTAACAATACAGTTTTATTAATTTATGGTTGAGTGATTAAGAGGAATACCATCTTCCTCATTATAGAACCTGATGCCGACTATAAAATAAATACGTTTGATTATTTGTGGAACAAAACTCATCAGTGAATACAGTTTTCCTTGAAGAACAGACTAAATGTTATGCTTGTGCACTGTGACAGCATTTACTTGCAAGATTCAGTATCACTTTCTGACTCTATGTCTCTCCTGCCTTCCCACTCTTGCTTCTCCCTGAAGGTATGAGTAAGCAGTAATTTACAGCACATGTATTTGTAAATCTCTCAATTTATAATAATTTACAGACCTTAGGAACAACAATGAAGGTGTATTTCCTCCACTCCTAGCTCCAAGCCAAGTGAAGCAGCTGATTAAATGTTATTTCACTGATTACAGAACAAAATTGGTATCTCTCTTACTGATCAGACTTCTTCACATTTATGTAATGTTCTTCCCATCTTTTAAAACTCTTTTAAATCTCCAAATGTTACGTTTACATTTTATTTATTCAACTGTTTTGAATACTAAACTACTTCAAAAATACTTTCTATACAACCCTACTTGTTATCACAGAAATGCAATTCCGACATTGTGGAATAAAGAAGACTCTTTTTTTTTTTTTTTTAAAGCAGAAGCGTTTCCAGTTGTTGTGGGCTGACAACTGACAGACACACTTTTACCTCAGAAAATGCATAGGGTAAAACTGCATCCATCGGGAGAGGCACTGAAATCACCAGGAGCTCTAGCACGTGCCTTGACACACTTTTAGAATCAAGCTCAAGAAAGAAAACTTTCCATTAGCCACATAATTTAGTGTTTTATTTAAACCAGTGCCATGCAAATAATTTGAAAAAGAAATAGAGGGGGTTTTCCAAATTGTTCTGAATTTGAGTGTATCCTTTTATGGCTTCTTTTCAGTCCATGAAGCAGCTTTTGGACAACATACTATGTCTCGCAAGACTGTTACATTAATGCTGTCATTTAATCACTTTGCTAATTGTACTGAAGCATTAGAAAAAACACAGAACGTTGGGAAATAGACATTAACAAACTTTCTTCCACTCTATACAGCGGTCTACCCATGTACCTTTATTATGGAAAGAAAAGCATGATGAAAATAAATAATGAAAATGTTTGTTTTGAATATTGTCTCTCCCTTTTTTAAACTATGAAGCATGTAGAAAGTTAGGGCAATGACTCAATCTTCCAAGTACAGCTGTCAGAAATGGGTGCCAGCTCTTAAAACAGTATTGTGTATGGGTAAGCACAAAGAAGACGACAGGAATTGCATTTTGCAAAATGCCTGAAAACAACAACACTGAATCTATCTTGAGGTACTCAAGTATAAATGCATTTATACTTGCATACACAGGCTTATCATGAGCACATGTTCTCTGCACTTCTAAATCTAAACTAGTGAGGTTTAGATTTTTGCCTTCATGCACACCGAAACTGTTTTTTTAAAGGAAGTAGAATACTTAGATTATTCAAATGCACAAATTACCTGGCACTATCTCTTCACTGTATCTTCATTTTTTTCCTGTTCAATGGATGTTGCACAAACTAGTTTTATCATTTTTCTGGATGCCCAATATTAATATGAACAGGAGTAATTTGCTTTGCCTTCAGCATTTGTCACAAGGCTATTATTTCTATACTACTTTGAAATACTATTTATTACACTAATTTCTATACTACAGAAAAACTGCAATATTTAGTATTCTAAATGAAGGACGCTCAAGGTGAAATTACATGAATGATACACAGATATTTTATTTGCAGTGACTACCGCAAAGAGCTTCACCTTACGTGAAGGTCTTCAGTGCTTTTGCAGACCTTAGAAGTGCATACATGCTACCCATCTTCCTCTGCGCTCTTCATTTCAGTGGCAAGAATGCACAACCTCATCCTCTCTTGGCCCAGAAGCTGTTCATTTTGTCTCTGAATCAAATACTACACTGACATTTAATTACTTTTAAGTAATGAACTCTCAGATTTACAGACTTCTCGCAATCTGGGCTAAAACAGTAACCACATGATGTCCATGTACAGACTCACAATTAAAGTTCCAGTAATATCCTTCTGAAAATCTTGGACAGTTTCATAGCATGGAAAGATTATCTTTGGAATTCAAAACCTTGCATGGCTACGAGATCACAGGCATGTAATGTCTCTTCTAATACTGTGCCCCTACGCCACGTTCTATTTTGTCACTCTGCTTTTAGTAGCAACAGCAAAAACAAAGACCATGATCCTCAGCAAACCGTTACAGCTGAAAGAACAGTCACCCTAACAAGTACTTTACAAGAACATTTTTATGCAATATTACCACTTGCAGCTGTGCATTTTCAGACGATTCAGCTGATTACCATGGAGTCAGTTAATGCTTTTTTTTACTATTTTTCCCAGTAATCTCTCACATGCCTCAGTCAATTAAACTTGAAAGAACATGAAGCAAGCAGATTATATCCTGGACAGCATGGGGCTACGCCTTCCTATCTTTACAGTATCTTAAAGATGACTGAGTGCCATGTTCAACATTGAAGCAAATTTATCAATCATACAGGTCCAGGGAGGGACAGCAAGATTTGCCTGGAAGACCACAGAAAATAAAAACAACATGGTATTATAAAGAAGACAACTGGAAAACTCTTTGCCATCTCAAACTTCTACAGCATTACTAGCAATACTCCATGATCTCTCTAGGATGTTGCTATGACGTTCCATATTCAGAATACGATCATTGGCTTCTCTTCTGCCACTGAGACCCACAGGTAGCAGCTTCTCCTTAAACGCAGCCAAAACTTTGCATTAAAAATTAGACACCACATCCAGCTGATGGGTCTAACGGAATACCTGCATTTAATTTGTAGTGGAACTATATTATAAACAACGGAGCCTTTTACCTCAGTTCTTCCAGACATTAAGGTACAAGGACACTGCTACTGACAGGACTCTGGTGAAAAGGGAAATAGGGCCTCAGATACTCTCCTACCATCCCACTCGGCAAAACTGCTTGTTGCAACCCGGAACGGTACAGGACCTCTGTCTGGCTTTCCTCCCACTCTCCCACCCTCCCATGACGTGCAGTCCCTTACCCAAATGTGTTTGCCACAGCCCCAGCTGTGTGACCCGCCGACGGGTGACCCCGGTTAGCCACCTTTGGCCCTGAACAGAAAGATTTGGTGGAGCATGCGCTGATCACAGTTGCACCGCACGGACCAGCCTGTAGCTGTTGCCACCGGTGGAAGCCTCCGCAGGCTACAGCCGTGGAGTGTGTACCTGCAACCCCAAGGCGGAGGGCATGAGCCAGAGGGACCGAGGATGAGAAGGCGGCAGGGCAAGCACTGGCAGCTGACCGGGCAGGGGGCCTCATCTCATTCCTTGTACCGGGGCCCATGCCAACTGTGCTAGGCTGTGAACGCAGGGGGAATGCGGGGTGAGTCACCGAATTAGAACAAGGGGAACCCAGCGACTCTAAAGGGCAATACATTTACAGTTGATAATAGAAAATCCCTTTTATTTTTGTACTCAGCAGGCATAATTAACCATAGGATTCGGTATGTGTCCTCCCGGAAGGAGACTGAAGCTCAGTTTATGAGCACTATGTGGCTATCCCTCTCCTGGCACTCTGGGGTGGCTAAAGGTTTTGAATGCAGCTTCAAGGCTTCCACACATTTCATCTGATCCTGCCTACACCAGCTCACTCCTTTCCTTGCGATACTGGCTACGTGTCTTCTGAAGACATTAACCTCATCCAAAGGGAGAGATCTTCGCCATCCGGAGTATTCTCTTCCTCTCCCCCTACTTGCACAGCGCAGCACTAAACAATGCCTTCAGGGAGGGTTAGATATTTTCCCAGCAGATGTATTTTAACAGCCAAAGAATAAAACATACAAACAGTATTCACAAAGTAAACGTGAGGCTTATGCCTTTACAGTGTGTTTGAGGGAAACGGGGGTGAGGGTGAGCAGGGTGAGGATGGTAGAAGGGATGGAGCATTAGCACATGCAAATAGGAAGCCTTTTCAGTATCGGTAGTACCCCACCAGCTGGCCTGCTGAATTTGTGAGCACTGTGTCACTAGTAAGAGTATCATGCTTGAATTCAGATATTTGTGGGAACTGTGAGCAGAGATGCTTGGGTTTTGGCTTCAGAAAACACTAGGGAGAAACTCTGTTTCCCAGAAACTTGCAGTAACTTAAGAAAGGGGAAGCACTACTACAGGAAAGTGCCAGAAACATGTCGAACTGGAAATCTCCTGAGGTCAAAAAGACCTGATCTTCAGGGGAAACAGAGCAAAACGGGGAATGTGACAGAAGCAGCAGGAAGGAGGCAAACTGACAGGAAAAATTAGTCGGGAAGGAGCCCTGAACACAGCATAACCTGGCTGACAAGCCCCTGGTCTTATAAACCCTGAAGTTGTTGTCTTCCTCAGCACCTCAGTCCTTGTGGTCACCTTGTGGCCGTAACCCACTCTGTAGCTCCTACCAACGTGCACGGGCAAGCAAGGACCTCAGCCTCGGCAGGGCAGCTCTTACTGCAGAGCTCTGGCTCTAGCTGTTGCTGTGCTTTATCCCGCCCGGTCAACAGGTACAATTCCAGCGGCGAGGCTTTCTCCACAGAGCTAGGTGGGGGAAGGGGCTAGCGAGCAGCACTCCTCCGGGCCTCGTCCCACCTTCCTCGCAACACCCCACGCACCAGCCCGCTCCCGCTGCTCTGCGCTCGCTCCCCGCACGCTCGCTCCCTGCCGCTGCGGACAAAACCCCACCACGCTACCCTCGCCAGTGAACCCATCCTTGCCAGCGTGCCCCCCGACAGCCCTCCTCACACCCTGGGCCACATAAGCCCTGGCCTCTACCAAGCCCCTGCGTGAACGGCGAGTTTGCAAAAGCTCGCCAGTACATAACACAGCCAGTCTCTCTGAAATCTCAGGTATCACTCAGCGTCTGCTTGATAGTATCAGCGTGGTGAGAACGTGCTTTAGAAATAAATTTAAAATACTCCTTATTTATACCAGGCTAGCTAATCCGTATAGCTTGTATGTGACAATAAATCCACAGGGGAAATTCAGACACATACAGAGATTTATTTCAAAGTTGAAAGATCTCCTTGTTATAAAACAGGATTGCATTTAAAGAATGGAGCTTTTGAAAAAAATTAAGAAGTAAATTCACTACAAAAAAACCCTATAAAATTATATCACTTCTTTTGCCAGACCTAGGGAATCAATTTAGCCCTCATAATGAGAGACAGCAGCTTCAACTCTGCTTTGAAGTAGAAGCTTCAAGCCTACATTAGCTGGTATTTCCAGCTTTCTGTACATACACACCGACACATGAATGTGCACGTATCTATCAGAAGACATCAGTTTTCTTCCCGAGTTCTCTCCTATTTCAAACCTGCACAAGAAAAGCTGTAACCCATCTGATCACAGAGGTATTTGCCACTGTTGTCCTCTTTCATTTCGTAATTTGTTTGCAAGTGAACAATAGAGAGCAACGATTATATTCTTAAGATGCAGCCAAAATGCTGAATTCCTCTTGCTTCAATAATACCACTTTCCTTGAATATTTTTAAAGGATCCTGAGCAGCAGATACACATCTGATACCTTCGTTTCCCACATACTTATTTTTAATTCTGCTACATTTTCTCCTGCGGAGTCAACTGTGCTTTTCAGCTCCCATTCCTGCCTCAGCCTAAAATAAGGTGTGAAACAGTACGGCGCGGCCAGCGGCCTCCTGAGGTTACCGCGACCACCTGCGTTGCGCACAGGTAACACCAGCCCCGCCAAAGCGCAGCGGTACAGCCCGCAGGACGGACGAGCCGGCGCTGGGCTGACCCGGGCGCGCAGGGCGCTGGAACACAGCCGGGAGCCAGGTTCCTCTCGGATTTATTTGTATATTCAGCGCTACCCGGGTTTTGACATGAAAACGTTCTCCCGCGTCCCCCCCCCCGCGGGGAGGAGCCGGTGCGGGCAGGGCGCGGAGCCCGCTGCGAGGGGGCGAAGGGGGACGACCGCCTGAGGCGGGCCGGGGGCGGCTGCGGGGGCCCGGCTAGCGGCGGTCAGCGGGAAGGCCGCCCCGAGGGGACGGCGGGAGGGTGGCGGGGAAGGTGAGGGGGCCCGCTTACCCCGTTGGCCGCGGCCATCTGGACGACGATCTCGATGGCCGTCTTGCTGAAGTACCTGCCGTCGCTGCCCACCACCATGGTGCAGCCCTGGCGGTCGCGGAGGTCGACGGAGGAGAGGAGGCTCTGCACGAAGTTGGGCAGGTAGTTGCGCTGGCTCTCGAAGAGCCCCGTGGGCCGCCGCAGCCCCCCGCCGCCCGTCGGCCGCTGGTCCTCGTAGGGCGCCGTCTGCACCGTCAGCACCGGGATGGGGGTCCTCTCCATGGCGGCGCGCCGCGGTGGCCGCTGCCGCCCGCCCGGCTGTGGCTCCGCTGGCGAGCGGCAGCCCCTCACGCAGGCTGCCTCGCCGGCGGCGGGGAGCAGGGAGGCGTCTCCCTGCGGCGGGCGGGCGCGGGGTCGGGCTCCCTCACGGCCGGCCCCCGCGGGGCCGGGGGCGGGCTCGCTCGGCCCCCGGCGGCCCGCCGGCGGGAGCCCGGCGCCGCGGGGGAGCCGGGGCGGGCGCGGGGTGCGCGCCGCCCCTTCCCCGCCCGGCGGGGCCCCCCGCCGGCGCCTCGCCGCCCGCAAGGGCGCTCGGGGCTTGCCAGTCCGCTGCCATCAGCGTGCGGCGGCCCCGGCCAAAAATAACCCTGGAAAGCGAAGCCGAGCGCCGCGGTCTCCTGCCAGGGATGTAACTGGAGGCAGGGGGGAGCGGGCGAGCCAGCGCGGCACACTTGCTCGGGGGGATCACGCTCTGTCAGCGCTGCAGCCGTCCCCGCCGACCCCCGCCGGCTGCCCCGCTCCCGGGCAGCAGAAGGGCAGCCGCCGGGCCTCGGGAGCCGCGCACCCCGCGGCGGCGGGAGGGGCAGCCGGCGGCCTCCCCCCTGCGGCAGCACCTCCCGGCTGAGGGCAGGGCAGCGCCGCAGGCAGCACAGAATCGGTCCCCAGGTGGAGAAAGACAGGGAGGTGGTACTGTCCCGTTTTGCAGGCGAGAAAACAGAAGAACAGGCAATTAAAGAATGACCAAGTTCTTTCACTACTAAACCATAAACGAGCGGAATCGATTTTTTTTTTTTTTCTGTAGTAAGCAAGTTTACAGAGAGGGTTTGGTTTTGTCTTTTTTTCACAGCAGGAGCTAAGTACTACAGGAAGGGTCTGGTCTGATTGTAGGATGACAGGTCATGCTAGTTTCTGTCCAGGCTTACTCCCTGTGAGGCTGAGCAACCCTCTGAAGGTGTCTTTCCCTTTGAAATACTGTAAGGTATTTCGTACGGATGTGGTGAGGCTGAGTTCATTGACATACACGTTCATTCTGCTTAAGTTTATTCTGCAGAGGTGGTGGCACAGGCAATTGCGAAGATGCTTGACATTTCCCAGTATAAACACCGTGTTTACAGATGCCTACGACTGTCAAACATCAGCTGAGATTTTCCATCCAAATGCTTGTTTCACACTGGGCCCACACAACAATATTTCGCTGGGACAACCCTGTTGGCTGGAGCGTTGGAAAAAATAGTCATGTAACCTAGATGTCATTCTTGTGCTTAAGAAATCCCTGGCACAGAGCTGCACCTGAGCAGATGAAAATAGTTTTGCACGGCGTTCTTCAGGTCTCTACAAAGGAGTCTGTGCATAAACTGCTCAGAAGCACGACGGAGCGTCACGGCTCAACAAGACAATGTGTTAGCTGCGTGACAGGAGGTGGCCAGGCAAACATGGGGTAAAGTGCTTTTGTCTGTTGCATAGACTAAGAGCTCATTAAGAGTCAGTGAGAGTGACCTGATGAGTGGTAACCAGAAGAACTCAGTCATGGTTTTGAGCCCTGTCCGAGTTTTGAGCCTGTAGACTCTTTAGTGGTTCATAGCAGAGTATGACAGTTTAAGACACGATTGTCTGCCGCTCATCCATCCCTTTGGCAGTGACCGCTGCCTTCACAGTCGAACACTATACACGTGACAGTAAGCAAGGCCCAATAGGTTAGTTTAAATAAACTAATCCACTGAAGCAGATATAGGAATTGTAGCTCTGTTGAAGGAACACCTATATACTGGGCCACATACTCTGACAGAGGGCCAGAACAGATACAGGGAAGCAGTAATCTCTTCTTTCTCTTTTGTTAGGCCTCCTAGTCTGTACTCACATTTGTTGCCTTCTGTACTGATTCAAAATGCATTTTGAATCGCGAAAGGAAAGATTCTGCGGCATGGAAATGGCAGTTCTCACATCCCTAACGTAAAGAAGGCACAGCTATAGATGAGGTTGTCACACCTTACATAATTTTGGGCACTGCCAGTATTGAAGCCACGACATGTAGTCTGCATTAGTGAAAGCTGAAGTGGAATCAGGTAACTGGTATCCACCACAGCAAGTATCCAACAAGAAAACAGCAACAAAGGTCGAAAGTGTTAGAAACAACAGATGATAAGTTCCAAATGCCAAATAAAGGAAAACACATGACCAAAGTAAGAAGCAAAGTAATAGTCTTTGAACTAGAGAACTGACTACATTTTTCATATGGATAGGGGAAATGTGTTCAGCATCTGGAAGAAAATCTATCCGTTTGAATCCATTTTAAAAACTCTGCAAACATTGGCATTACCAGAATGTACATTTAAGAGGGACAATCAGTGACAATTTTCCAGAAGTGTTTGTCTTCACCCGTATCATTTACATAAACAGTGCTGAATAATAAAGAAAAAGTGTGTTTTGCAGTCTCTTCAAGCATCACCTTGGCAATGGCTCTCCCAGGAGTGTAATGGGTTGTAAAGAGCACTGTAAATTTTTTAGTTCAAACTCTAGCTCTGCTTGAGAAAAGTCCAAGCAAAAGTTCATGTGACCCCTCTTTTACTGTGATTCCTGCAGTACTTTGCAAAACTCAGGTTCCCAAAGTCATGCTATTTCATGAGGTTTTGTTTAAAAAAAAAATTACCAGCCTTCACTGTAGCAGTGTGAAGCATGAAAAAGCTAATGTAAAGAGCTTGAACATCCTAGTACAAAAGCTGAAGAAAAGGAACAATTTTTTACTTTTTTTAATAAATGCTTCAATTTTCCAGTACCTGGATTAGCACTATATTAATACATTTATACATGGGGAAGCACTTCAAATTCTGTTTTATAGCAATGCAAGTCCCACAAGCAGTTCTGCTCTCAGCAGATTTCATTGGAAGGTGGAGGTCTCTGTAAATGGCCAATATTGCAGTGCATTAACTGATTACTGCTATGTATCTCTAACAAAGGAATAATTATCAATATGGGATGATACTAAAAGTCTGGAATGCCTTCTTGGAAAACAACAGCTAAATGTATTCTTAGTATTACCATAGTGTGTTGTGAGATAGTTTTTAAAAGGTTGTTAAAATAAAAAACAACTTAATGGAGTGATAGGGTACATGTTAAATTTGTTCCATTTCCAAGTAAAACAATTAGCTTTCTGACTGCCAATTTTGCAAGCTCGGTTTGACATACACTATCCAGTTCAGGAACATTTTCAGCCCCTTGATTCTTAAAGCTTTTTAATTCCTGAGCCATAAGATGTTTACCATAACCTGTTTGTCTTGTGCAATTGACTGAGGCAATGTTAATTACCTTAAGAGCCATAATTTTTGTTTCCTCAGCGTTTTTTAGAAGCATTGTACTGGTGCCTTTCTTCGTCCCTTTAGGTCCAATTTTTTCATGCACTGAGCTGGCCATTGGGAAAGAAATGTGTCCCACAGCAAGAGAAGCCCTCTATAGCCACACAATTACTTATAACTCAGCTGACCTGGTGACCAGGAGTGTCCCCTCTGCAGGATGGCAGAAACTACTAATGGATCTTCTTAAAGGTAGATTATGGAAGCCCGGCCCAGCTCTGATTTGATGCTGATGTACAAGAAATTGCTGTGGACCTGAAGCTTACTTTCTTTTAAGGAAAAATCTGTTGTATCGGCTTGCAAATGTTGCAGCAGAACTGTACCAGCACTGTTAACTAAGCAAGTCTTGCTCCTTCAGTTGCACCACAAAGATCACAATTCAGTGCTAGTGCAATAACCGAGTTTTAGACGGAAATATGTTTTTACAATTGTTTCATACAATATGTATTTGTGATAGAAACGTGGATACTCAAAATTAATTCAGCCGTTCCCCACGGTGCCATATTTTGCAGTTCAAATTCTCATTCTGCCACTGAACTGGATTTTCCAATTACTCTTACAGTGCAGTTGTCATTTGAAGAATGGCATAGAGTAGTGTTATTATAAGATGAAGATTGTTAACCTGAGCTATTGAAAAAAGCATTTTGCAAAAAAGTTCTAAAAATAAAGTGTTGGCTTATCAAAGCTACTCAAAGAAAATGACTAATTTCAATTAATATATCATTTTGCTAATAAAAGCAAAAATACTTTTAAAACCCAGTGCTTCCAACTGAGACATTTCCTACTTGTGAATACTTTGTTTTCTTTGACTTGCAATGACTTTGTTTCAGAATCTAAATAACTTAGGAGTTAAAAAAATTAAAAGAGAAAGTAAAATTAAAAATTTTTTAAATATTTTGACTGACTTGATCTGTCTTTTCTTTCAGTTCACAAATGAAAGCTTTTCTATGTAAGCCTTGGTATAAACTGTTTAGAAAAGGCAAATAAAGTGTATTTTATACTCTTATAGGAAAATTAGGTCCCTTGCAACAGAGCTTTATTGAGAAGTAGTATGTATGATCTGGTGGATACCACAACTCAGTGAGGTTGTTTTCTGGAAATTAGACTTAATCACCAGAAAAGGCTATATTTCACTGCAGCTGTAAGTCTCTAATTACTGTGAAACAGAGTGATTGTTCTAAGGAACATTTTCACACAAACTTACATGCAAATTGATTTACAAAGCCCAAACAGGAAAAATTCCCTGCAAACATAATTCTCATAATTGACAACTGATTTACTGCTATGTCAGCAACTCATGATGTTGTGTATATCAGGTCTGACTTACAAAATTGCCTGTTACTATCCATCAAATTGGGAGAAACAAGGAAGGAAGGAAGGAAGGGAGGAAGATCAGCAATCATTAACCTAACAGAGAAAGTAACTTTTGTAAAAAGAGTATCCCGCAAAATGCCCAAAGGCTCAGCTGCAGAAAGTTTATTCAAATAGTTTTGTGCATAGCAGAGAAAATCACGATAAATATCCATTTCAAAACTCGAACGATATGCCCACTCAAATTAGTGCTTTGGGTATCTCAGACTCACTAGCAATTTTTCATTTTCCAGTGTTACTGACAGACCAGTCCCATCATTCTTGTCTTCAGTAAGTAATTCCATAGAAATACCCAGGCGAGCGCATTGAATGCTAGGCCACAAGGTGTTCCGCAAGAGCGTGAACAACAGATCCATTGTACGATGGCTCTTGCCAACGCGGAGAAGCAGCGGACTCTGACCACGGACCCAAGCGACTGCCTTTGTCCCCGCTCTGGTCCTGCCACAGTTAGTTCAGCAGCTCCATCGCTGGTCTAGCCTCACTGCCAGGACTGGAACGAGCAGGGGAAGCAGCTGACACTTTAATTCTCCTATCGCCTTAACAGCAGCTTGGAATGTGACTCACCAGCACGGGAGAGGAAACAAAACATAATTCCTGGGAGTCGAAGTAAGCCCTCTCTCTGGTCCTGCAAGAGGGTATGCAATGCTTCTCCTCTGAGTATGTTGCCTCACTGGTGAGAGCACCATTCTACTTATTTACACAGCTTGCTTAGATCAGTCACATGTTATCCACTCCTTGTAGATTAAGGGAAATAAAAACAGATGTGTTAAAGTCTTACTCCACATGCTAGTTTTGCTAAATGGCTGTGTAGACCAAAACAGGCACTGCTGGGCAACAGCTTTTGCTGGATGTCTGAAATCCAGGATGTAGTGGATACGCTTCTGCACAAATTACAGCTTCTCATTAGGCAGCCTGTCTGGATCGGCACAGGGGGGAGCAAGGGGTGGAATAAATGCTGCATTGATAAAAAGGCTGTAAGTAATACATGATTCAAGTTTTTCCCAGTATTGTTCAGTAACCCTTATTTAACAGCTGCTAGATTCAATCATTCAAATAAGCTGTACAATTCGTACAATTCTTTGGGCACACACTAGCCACCAATATTAGGAGTTCTGGCATCTTCTGAGAAGAAAGTCTGTATTTTTCACTTGAGTTCACATTGGGATTTATATACAGATGTGAGATTATTTGTTTTCTGTGTGGGAAGTAAAAATAAATTAATACCAGGAAGTTCAGGATAGAATGATGAACCGTCAACACATGCAATGTTTGTTGCTGTCATTTAATTAAGTACAGATTGGGAAGTAACATGATTCAAGGGTGGAAAGGGCTATAATGGGGTTGGGGAAGAGAAAGGCTAGGGACAGGAAAGAGCTACACAGTCTAGTGGTCTCCTCTCTCGTGGGAGGAGAAGGCAGTTGGAGAGGATACTCTGCAGTACGATTCCCTCCTGCTACCCCATAGACACGCTTCAATGCAGTTGATGCCCAGAATGAATGTAGCAGAGAAGCAATCAAAAAAACCCCAACCGTGTCCAACATGGATCCCATGTGAGTTCTTCACAAAATCTGGAAATACATTTAAGCCATCTAAATACTAACATTCTCAAATACTGACATTTTGTAATTAACTAATTAAATTCCTGCTTAGGAAGTGAGACATTCTTGAGTCCAACACAAGCTCTGTGTGGAAGTGCTGAATATGGAAGGATGTTTCACACCCTTAGTTTTGCCCACCAGCAGAAATTCATACTCTTTTTCTAACTGCAAATAAGTAAGCTAATTAATCTTACTACATGTAAAGTTAAGTGTGCAGTCACCACAGTCTTGCTAGACTGTGTGATGGGGTTAGATGTATTCCGTTTAAGAAGCTGTTTGTACTGCCAAGTAAGCACTATGTCATCAAGGCCTGATTTAGCAGGAGCTTACTCCCTATACACTGTGGAAGCCTTACGCTTCCATTTATGGCTATTTACCAATTATATCACGAGTTAAGAGTGGAAACTTTATCTGTATGATTGGCATTCTGGCACATCATATGCAAAGAATAAAACACAACCTACAAACCAGTCCTACTGCCGCAAACCTGCAGATTTCAGGTCTGATTTTCAGAGGTGTGAGAAATAGGTACTACCACTGCATCCCATGAGAGTGACACAAGACCGGGCCCTCCAGGCTGTAATGCTCAGATGACATCATGTTCTATAGCCATGACAAAATACGCCTTACAGATACTGCCCACAGAATGGTCTCTTCCACGTGATCTCCCACTTGTGCACCACAGAATCCTGGCAGACAAATTACTTCATGGTCTAAAGTCTGCTCCTTACAAGCTAGCACGTTCTCTGCGTATGTTTATCCTTTTCAGTGGTGGAATTACTGAGTAAAATGAAAATCTCAGCTGAGGCACAATGGTTTGATCCTGTGAGCTGGGCAGTGATAATACAGAAGTGAAACATACATTCTCAAATACATCCTGGCTATCTATCTACCAGCCCCAGGGAGGCTACATAGTAAAGGTAACAGAGAAAATGCTGTTTTTCTTGATGTACTAGCAGGTTGGTACATGAAACAGAGACTGAATTTATAGTACAGATCTACTGTCCATCCACTTAAAGAGCCCAGGATTTTTAACATAAAGTCAAAGCATATACAAAGTTTAAAAACACAGAGCAGGAAATGTTCCCCCAACACCCCTTCTGATAATAAACACATCTGAAGGAAGGTACACACTCGACATAATGATTGTTTGGTACAGGGGTTCCTTGTCTTATACATACTGGCTTCTACAACAATATATCAAGGTAGGAAAAGCAAACTGTCATCACCCCTGCTCTGAGTCACAGTGTCTCTGACAAGGACTCAAGATTAAAACTATTCAGGAATACAGGAAAAATGGAAGAAGAAAGCAGCATGGAAAAACAGCTCCTTGGAATGTGAAAAAACATATTTTAATACCAATTTTCTTTCTGAGTTTTTGGGGAAGTCACAATATGTTTAAGTCCCTTAGTTCACCAACCAAGTTCACTGGCCTTTTAGGAAGCGCTTTGAGACCTAGGTATTAAAAAGCCCTATTTTAAGAAAGGGTCCCAGACAGAATTCCAGCGATTCCTCAACAAGTGTCAATATCATGGTTTTGATCACTTTGCATAGTTGCTTAAAGGTTTCCTTTGATTTGTTTTGGCACCCACTGAAAAAGACATTGTTAACTTCACTTTTCTTTGCCTGCTGCTTCTGGCCCTGCCATTTGGGCAAATACTATTGGACAAAGCACTTGGGATTTTTCTCTTTTTAAGAGTTCCCCTCTCTTTCATGTCAAGGGTCAAGCAATTTTTCAGCATACATACTCTAAATTCTAGATGACAAATTGTTTTTGCCATGAGACTTGTTTTATCTTACAACTGTAGCTGATGAAAAGAAGAAAAATTTCTTGCAGCAATTTGCTAAACAACCTCTCCGTACTCAAGTGGCTCTGATTGTTTCTTTGGCCACCAATGACGTTAGATAGACATAAAAGCAGTACTTTAAATTGGAAAAAAAAAAAAAATCCAGAAAGAACCATTGACTTTAAGATCCAGAAAAAAAAATCAGACAAAATGAGTCAAAGGTATAACTTCAAGATGCATCAAGACATCTGCATCTGAGTCCTGATTTGCGACCGAGAACCCCACCCAACTGCAGGTGCCACCAGCGACGTGGAAAGTGGTCGAGCAGCGCCTCCTTCTGTGGGCATGTCTGGTCTAGCTTAAAGTCTGCTCTTTGAGGCTCTGTCCACAAGAAAATGATTTATTTTTGCTTTCTGTAACCTACCATATCCTCTGGCTGATCTCTGAGAAGTTCACTGTCCGTTCTCATGACCCGCAAGCCAGGAAGGGTGCTTAATTAGGGATATCCGTTTGGATGTGTGTCTTTGGGCGCTGGTAAGTCAGACAAACCAGTCTTTCGCGTGTGGTGTGTCTTCTGCTCCTGGTCTTGCCTGACATTTCATCTGGTCTCAGATAAATCCAAGGTAACTTCAGATTTGCTTATTTAGATTCTGTGAAAGTGTAAGTGGAACAAAAATGTGATGCACTCTGGAAAACGAGTCTAGCTGTACCTGGCAGTTGCAGTGGGAAGTTAGATAAAGTATCAATTCCAGTAGGGCATTTCCTTAAGATTGCCAGAGGCACTGAGTTAATGTGTCTATTTACACCTGCAGCACACATCTGGGTTGAGGTCTTTGGAGCCTACTGCTGCAGAAATGAATCTGTCGTGGAACTGGCTTGAACAAGTCTGTCTTATTGAGACCGCAATGCTTTCAGAGAAGTAACATGCTGCTTTATTTCTTTAGTCTAGAATTACAAGTTCTTTTTCCCAGGAGGCTCCCCTCGCACAGAAGCAGAGGGCTATTTCTACCTACCACTTTCACTGAGGGTGCTGGTTTGACTTGCTCTTGTTGGCCTTTGCCTGTCAGGTTTTGCTTTGAATCAGATGATTGTGTCAATGACGCCGCTTCCCTTCCAGCCTCTCCCATGGCCACATGATTAACCGGCAAACACCCTACCAAAGTGGCAGTTTCCTGGGATTTCTGGACTTTTATTTTTAGCTTTTCTGCAGTGTTGAAGCTATCCCTGCCTTAACACAAAATAATTCTTCCGGAGTGATCTTGGTCCAAGTTTACAAGCTTGTCTTTCAGCCTTCCTAAGATCACATTCAAGTGGAATTTTAACTTCTCCTTTATAATGCACATATTGTTATAACACAGATATAGTTAAAAAGAGGTTCACATAGATTTGGAAGTGGGTCTTTGTGGACCCCACATCACTTTTTCTTAGTGTTATCTCTTAATCAAGGGTGTATTATGGCATAGCCTCATTTCTCATCCACCTACCCTTTCCCAGCAGTGCTGTATGCACCCTTTCCTGCACGCCAAACCTCGGGCAGAATGCAGCGTCCCAGCTTTAACATTCGTGGTTTTCCTGGTTTTCTGCTGCATTATTGGACGGTCCTGTCCAGAGCATGTGCCATCTAACAGCCGTCAGCGTAAATGACTTTAAGTGATGCAAAGCAGGGGGTGCCTTATTTGACAGTTCTACAAAGAGTATAAATTGATGCGGCTTCATTGATATTACAATCTGATATTACAGGGCTAAACCGAGCAATAGCAGCTGTAACTCAGCACACTGCGCATGGTATTTAACATGTGTTACAAGATGTGAATGATAACTCAAGATTTCATGCGTCACTGTCCAGCCTGTAGCACCAAGAACACCTGGGGGGAAAAAATTAACTATAAAGATAGTTATAGTTCAATATAGAGATGTTCAAAAACATCTCTCCACTGTTTTTGAAGAAGATAAGGAAAATTATCCTTCTTCCTATGGTGGTGGAGGTGGAAAGCTAAAGCTTATCGTCTCAGGCACGTTTGACATCATCATTCCATCTTGCAATGATGTCAGTAAAGTCCTTCATCAAAAAAATGAAGTCAGAATTCTCTTAGTTTTAGAAGCATTTGGCAGGAGAAAAATCTCACTATGATTTTTAGACTGAACCATCAATAAAAGGATACAGGCTTTTTATTCTTCATAATTCCTGTCCTTTACTACCTGGAAAAGAGCATAAAACCAAAATCAGATATAGAACTTCATAGGCAAACCCTAAAACTTCATTGTTGCAGAGCTAAGCACAAACAGTTGCTAAAATAAGTATTACCACTAGATGACAGCAAATACTCTCTTTCTGTGACATTTCCTTTCCTGTGAGCTGCTCCATGACTAGAAGGCAAAAATAGGCGAAAAAAATCCTGGGTTAAGGGAGGAGCTGGGATAAATCCCCATTTGGAAACAAATTCTGTTCCCCCTTGAGACAACAGCAGAGTTCTTCACTGAGTAAAATTCACTTACCGGTCTGTAAATTCTTTGTTTCAGCCCAAGTAGCATGCTGCTTTATAGTCCTGACTTTGAATAGTTGTCCTCTGAGATACTAGGCTTTCTGATGTTCTTGTTTGCAAACCAGAGCTCCAGAAACGGTGTCAATTTTGATTTTTACTTGCCTTCCTTCAGTTCCTCTAAGACAGATGCTGATCCCACAAGGATGTTTTCAGGAACAAGCAGCAGAATTTTTACAATGAAGCAAATAAAAAAATTACAATTAAGAAGTTTTGTTTATTCAGGCTATTGTTTATGAGCAACCTGATCTAGTTGAAGATGTCCCTGATCACTGCAGGGGGTTCATCAGACTAGCTGAACTTTAAAGGTCCCTTCAAACCCAAACTATTCCATGATTCTGACTGGGTCTTTCTGGAAAACAGTTTTAATGTCCTATCAGCACAACCTTTGTTCAGATAACCCCCCCAATACATTGATAGTAGCTGTATCAGTGTAAGGAAGGCATCAGTTTCTCAAAAAAACAAGCAAACCAAAAAGGATACTATCAAAGTTCAGATTCCAGAGGAAATGAGATTTTACTTCCGCTAACTAGCCTTTCTTTGTATTAGGGAAGGAACTGCCACAAAAGGTATTAGGGTATCCATAGAAGAAAGGCTTTTTGAAGAAAAAAACTTTAGAAGAAGGGCTTATTGTAAGGTAGGCACAGTTTTGGAAGAGTCAGCCACAAAGACGCAACCTTCTCTACTTGCCTTCTGGAAAAAGGGGGGGGGGGGGGGGGGAGGTGTTCCTAACACAGGGAAGCCAGCCAGACCATAAGGCAATTTATAAACTAGGAAAGCCGATCAAATTAACACAAGCAGACTTGCCTCACAGTTGGATTTCTGAAGAATAGTTTTCTAATAAAACTGAAAGTAAAAATGAGTATTTTTAAAGTTTTAAAACTCGGATTTCCCACTTCCCCAAAGTCTGCTGTCATATGTGAGGCTATCCATTCCTCACCCCTGTAAACTCATCAGTTTGACAGCGGCTAAAATAAGGAACTCATGAGCATTGGCAGTCAGATAATTTTAAAAGGTACTGTATAACATATGTGACTTTCCTGAAGAATATCATAGAGGAAAATATGGAGATGTGTAAATGAAATGAAGCTTGAAACCTCAGGGACTTCAATCCATAAACCCCAGAAATACTTCAGAATTAGCAACGAATGTAGGCAGTCATTGCTTATGAAATAGGGTGCAGGCACTGTGGGTGTTTCCAGGGATGGAGCAAAGGCAGAAGGAAATGCTGGAGGCAGAAATGACAACTGTCTCTGAGTACTAGCACAACGTTTATAACGATATGCTGCTACTGGCCCTAGCTTACTCCCTAAAAAGCAAGAGAGGCAGCTGTGCTGTTGAAATTCCTGAACTCTGCTGGCTACTGTCCTTGGCTGAGGCTCACTGCCCCGGGGAGGGAAAAGCCCTGCGCTGGCAATGGGACCACTGCTCTTTTTACTCAGTGCAAAATCCACATCCTGCACGAGATGCTGTGGATGTTACTATGCTAACATCCAGTAAAGCTGGATGTCAGTAACACTGGACATTACTATAACATGTATTGTCCCTCTGGACTGCTGGAGAAAGAATTTTTGGAGGTATTTAATTAGGTAAGTCAAAGAGAATAAACGTGAAAACCATGGTTTTGTAACTTGATTTTTAGTTCTCTACTGCTTCTCTTGCACTTGGGGATCCCAAACTGGTTTACAAAACCATCGTACACAACTAGTAATACAAAGACCACAGCAAGCCATTCCTAACTGATGGGTAGCTCACATTAGACTCAGGACTCGAAATGCCTCCTTGGGAAATGCTCAGCCTTGCAGCACACAGCAGCACGATCTCTTCCCCTACCAAGGGACTTGAGACGCAACAAGAAATTCCCTGTCCCAAGCCACACAGCTGCATTCTGGCCTTTACAGAAAAATATTTGACTGACATGACATTGCACAGCAATTGGCACATCTCCCAAGTGACAAGCACTAATTTCTAATGGACAAAGGTTTATCTGACCCCTCAGCTAATGGTGTAGGAGATACAGGGACAGTCTCTTTCCTCCTGAGGAGAAGAAGGAACGAGTTGCTTTACTAGAAAAAGTAGTGCAACTACAAGACTTAAGAGCTTAATGAAACTGTTGCACATTTTTATGTTTTGAAAGTCTGAGAGTCCATTTTAAGTGAGTAGAGAAAATGTGCAAGCGCTTTCTTTTCCCTTCCACATGCCATCCCTTGCAAACCAAGTCTTACAGCTCAGTTAAAGGTTTGCACACGGAAAAGACTCACACCCTGGGAGACAGCACAAGGCACAGACAGGAATTTATTAGGGATCAGTCTTACCCAGACCAGGGATCTTGGAGCAAGTGTGAAATACATGTGGGGCATGCATCTCACATGGGAAACGTGAGTCAGGCGAGGGAGATGTGCCCGTGGGAGAGTGCCATGTGCTCTGGAAGGAAAGAAGCAGGTTCAAAAGGTAACATGGCGTGTAAAATGCCGTGCACCCAGGTAGAAGAGAGCAGGTACTTATAACCAGCATTACCTCCTGGTGTCACAGCTGATACCCGGCCATGTAGCGATCACTGTTAGCATCCACTCCAACAGGCCCCAGGTACAGGGCTGCGGGGAGGGCTCCGCACCTGCAAATGGACCCCTTGCTCACCTCTGCCACCACAGACGTCCCGGGCAGCAGATCAGGACCCAGGCAGACCCCAAGTGCTAACCCGTGGCAGTGCCGTGCACCCCAGAGCCCGGAGCAAGCACAGAGGTGCTGCTCGCTTCACCATGACGTGAAATGCCAGGCTCCGAGGTAAAGCCTGGCACTGTGCTGGTGCACTGCCCCCCACGCTTGGCTCCAGTTAACCCACTCCATGGGCAAAAAATCCCCTCCAGGCAGAGCACCTGACCAACACGGCCACGTTGGGTGGAAATACCGAGATATCGGGCTAGCAAGGCAGCAATGTGCAGTCTGCCAGCTGAGTGCTGAGACAGCCCCCGGAGAAACTCAGGAGTGGAGAGGAGACCCACCATGTCCTTCTCATCCCACAATTAGGGGGTATCACCCACGGCAGCTGAACACCGCAGAGGCTGAAGCACAGGGGCGGGGGGGGAGCCGGCACCACCCGCAGCCAGAGCGGGGATGAAGGATAAAGCTCCTTTGCAGAAATGGGGGTTTTCAGGAGTAAAGGCAAATCGCGCAATTAACACTTACTCAGTTGTACGAGCTAAATTACTGTGTTGCAGTGGGTGGACCTTACACCCCTTGTTATTGGGCAAAATGAGTATTCTAGGAGTGGGTACTGTGAAAGCACAATCTTGGGTAGCTAGCTGGGGTAAATGGGAAATCAGTAGTCCTCCCGTTACAGGGAAGACAATTTGCCACATGATTAAGCTTACAAATATACTACAAATAGCCCCACTCCTGCCTAATGGTTAATATTATCCGTTAATATTCATCAGTATAAGGTACTTGCCTCTGCTATAAAACCTGCGACAAAATTAATCAAACAAACAGAGCAACGGGGTATTATAGGGAATAAAAAAAAAGAAAGAAAGAAACATTCACCATATAACAGCCTAGGATGGTCTGTTAAAAAAACCTATTGATTATCAGCATTGATATAAAAAAGCTAGCCTTTCCACTGCCTCTGTTGCCAGCATCGTAGACATAGCAGATATACTAGACTAGGAACACTTTAATCTGTGAAAAGTCTTTCACAGCAGTGATTAAAATAACTGACAAAAGGTGAGGACAGAAAAAAAACGCAAAAGCAAATCCAAATTCCCTTCTGAAAGGGAAAAGCAAACTAAATATAAAAAGCACTAGATTTTTGGTGATTCTGATGGCTAAAGGTTACTTCTAGAGCTCATCTGAGTTCCTAGCAGAAAAAAACAGAAATGAGCAATATCTCCACTTTCTCAAGGGGTGAAAATTCTGATTTCATCAGCAAATTGAACAGTTTTCCAAAGACTATTTTAGCACCAACAGACAGAATTTTAATCAACTTTCCCATGTTCATTTTGAGAAGTCTGTTTATTGTTTTGCACTCTCTTCTTACAAAAATAGATTCCAGAAGACAAGCTGGTTTTAAAAATGGCACCCGCTAACAGTGCCACTAAGAGAATGGTGCCGTTACAGTGAATTAAGCTATTGTAATGTAGGCCACCCCTTTCAACTAGCATGGTTGAAAATATTATCTTTTCCAGCCATGTGTTACTGTTGATCAGCTAAGGTTAATGCTCTTATCAGTCAATGCAAACGTGGTCTTCTTCAGTGCGGCGTCAGACCAGCCTGATGCTCAGGACGACCTGACCTGACTGGGTCAAACTGGCACTGAGACGGTTCAGGCAGCGCCGGCTGGAGCCCTTCTGCCGGCATCTCCAGGAGGGGAGCAGTAACTATTCACACCATGACGCCTGCTGCTTTTTTTTTTCCCCCCAAAGTGACTGTGTCAGTGCATTCTAAGAAAACGTGCTGAGAGAAAAGGGGGAAGAAGGACCGGCCGGGAGAAAAGGGGGAGGAAGGATCAGCCAGGAGACCCGCTGGTGCAGGCGGCCAGCCTTTCCCCCCGCAGGCTGCTCTGCTCTGCCCTGCTGCTGCTCACAGAGTTTAGCTGTACAGCAACCAGGCCCCTTCACCCTGTTATAACGTTATAATGGCATTACGTTGTTATGCATTGTCAGCAGCTAATTGCAGTGTTGCTTTTTTTTTTAAAAAAAAAAACTTTCTCCATAAGGAAAGATTCAATGCTGTGAATCTGAGCAACCTATTGTGAATTAAAACAAACTTCTGCTCTGGACAAAACATAGAGAACTATAGTCTTTCCTGTTGCATTTAACTGAAAGTGAAATTATAAAAATACCAATATCTTAGTAATTTTAAGAGTACAAAAATCATTATTAGCTGATCATTCCTATTAAAAAGAAGTGTCAAACAAGAACAGTACAGAGAAAATAATAAAGAAACCAGTTAACGAAGTAACTGTGTTTGTAGGTGAACAGATTGAAATGGTGAAATTGAAACAGATGCAACAGATGATTGAAATCCTGTTAAGATAGCAATGTGAAACCAGCAGATATTTCAGACTACCTGAGCGAGGACAGTAAGGTCACTGGGACTCTCCATTATGTTCGAAGACTGGAAGAAGTGCAATAAAACTACACTTTAGACCAATATTTATAAGTAAGTACAAGTGGCAAGTGTTTTACTCGTCTCTTAGCACACAATATATGTCCTAGACTGCTTGATGCTTGATCTGTTACAGCTCAGTTCTTTTCCCAAAATTTCCATGGATGTCCGTGGATGCAGGACTGAGACCAAGCTGCACTGGAGCCCTAATGCTTCGAGCGGGCTGCCTCTGTGAAGCTGATGGCCCTAACCGGACTTAGGTTTCCTCTTTGCTCCATTTGCCCACCTGTCGGCAGTTGGAAGAATGGTAGGACCATACGCAGGGCATTGGGATGGTGTCGTGGTTTAACCCCAGCCAGCAACTAAGCACCACACAGCCGCTCGCTCACTCCCCTCGCCCTGGTGGGATGGGGGAGAGAATCGGAAGAGTAAAAGTGAGAAAACTTGTGAGTTGAGATAAGACCGGTTTAATAATTGAAATAAAAGATAATAATAAGAAGAATAAGAATAAGAATAAAATAAAATGGTGATGAAAAGGAAAATAACAAAAAGAGAGCTAAAACCCAAGAAAGACAAGTGGTGCGAATGAAAAACTATTGCTCACCACCAACCGACTGATGCTCAGCCTGTTTGCAAGCAGCAGCCCTCTGGCCCACTTTCCCCCTAGTTTATATACTGAGCATGATGTCATGTGGTATGGAATATCCCTCTGGCCAGTTGGGGCCAGCTGTCCTGGCTGTGCCCCCTCCCAGCTTCTTGCGCACCCCCAGCCTCCTCGCTGGTGGGGTGATACGAGAAGCTGAAAAGTCCTTGACTTAGTACGAGTGCTGCTTAGCAATGACTAAAACATCAGTGTGTTGTCAACATTATTCTCAACCTAAATCCAAAACACAGCACTATACCAGCTACTAGGAAGAAAATTAACTCTATCCCAGCCGAAACCGGGACAGGTGGGAGGGTAACCATGTCATCCCCCATCGTGGCACTGCCACTGCCAGTAACAGGCCATAAGCTTTGTACTGAGTGTGCAGGGCCTTGGCGCTGAGGCTTGTCGCACCTGCTCTGGCTGATCTTTCCTTGACCTGCCCGCAGCTTTGTGTTGTCCGGGTTACCTGTGACAGCAGCCTCTCTTGTGTGTTACAACCACAGCTTTTCACAGCTAGCGGTAACAAGCTGCCATTCCCTGCAGAATGAGATGTTTATGGCTGTAACGTAACGATGCAGCGTAGAGAAACACATGCCTGATACAGTATCAGTGGCCTTGAGACGTGGACACAAGGATGTGGTGTAGAGGAGTACAGGCATAGGGTGATAAGAGACGGGACACAGGCCTAGCACTGGAGACCCCATAACGATTCATCCACGGTCAGTTAAAACAATGCAGATCTTGACTTGGATAAAACCGAGTTTAAGGGTAAAATAAAGAGAACAAATGCATGGTATCTAACACTAGTAAATGTATATAGCAAATTGGGATGCAACGTGGAGCTGCAGAGCAGCGAAGGAAGAGCAAAGCATGTAGCAAACATACAAAAATGACTCCCCAGTGGATCTGAGAGGGAGGAAGAAGAAACGACGGATGCTGCTCGGGCTGGTGCTCCCGGTAGCAGGGGAAGTGCCCCAGGTGCAGGCATGGATGTCGCCGCTGCGGGCTCTGCAGGGCGGCCGGGCTGATGAGGGCAGCAGAGGAGCAAGGGCGGCTCTTGGGGACAGCGGGTGGCTGGGACTCCTGCCCGACCCGTCCTGTCCCATCCAGCCACATCCTGCCCACAGGGGACGCGACGGGCCATGGACAGCCACCCCCTGACACCGCCCTGCCCTGGTGCACTGGGAGGGCACCAAGGGAGGTTGTTATACTTAAGGATTAGAAAGTAAGAATCTACTGAAAATCTAGCAAATTCAGAACTGCTTGAATTTTAAAGGGTGTCATAAAACAGAAAAAGTAAACATCCATCTCCCTGGGATTCATAAGTACTGAGCAATTCCTGAAAATTAAACATGACAGGTGGTATAAGCAAATGGCACAATGGTTAGCGCAAGGAGGGAGCTAATTTCTGTTGTTTATTTTGGGGTTTAACAGGGCCTATAATACCATGGGGGAAAATAGAATACAGTGGAGCAAATGCGGTTTTGGAAAGGCAATTTCTGTAGACGATGGAAGTTCGTGCGGGCACAAAGGTGATCAAATCATTGTAATTTGCCTCTAGGAAAGAAACTCCTCCTCTGCCTCTGCTAGGGAAGAAAATGTGCGATTTTTGTCGATGCAATGGATGCCGAGCACGTACCTAGCACTTAGCATGTCTTGGGGGAGAGGAGGGAGCAAAGTGTCATTATCTTGGGCATTATTTTGGCTCGGAAGCAGGCCCAGACGGGGGTGGCTACCCCACAGCCATGACAGCCATCACTTCCTCGTGAGAAGGTGCAGCTCGCTTCCCCACTGTGCCCCCCTTGGGACCTGTATGGGGAGAAGTGCTAATGCTTTTCCTCGCCAGACGCCTCCTCACCCGCCCCGAGCATCCCTCAGCTGCCCCACCATCCACGCCACCGCTACCCCAGGCCAGGGCTGAGCGGTGCCCGCCTGCTCCCTCCGGCCTCCTGCACAGCCTCACTTTAACCCAGTTCCAGTTCCTTGGAGAAGGCCGTCCTTGGTATAACCACCAGTAACACAAGCACCAAAAGCATCCAGCCATCAATTCACTAAGGGCAGCTTTTACCGGAGGCTCTGTCATTTACCTTTCCTTCTTTTTTCAATGAACAAAACAAGACTTAACGCCCCAGGCAGCACGTATAAAAACAGACCAGAAAGAGTCAGTTAAATAAATATCCAAGAAAAGAAAACAGCAATCTTCTTGGGAGATGACAATAAGGAGCCGGCCCTTGGCTGTGTTACCAGTGTCGCGGTGTGCGAGCAGACCAGAGGAGGACAAGGCAGAGCGGGCATCCTGGCAGCCAGGGAGGAGGGAGAGGCACATATTCTCACCCTGCCTGGGAGCTGATTGCTCTCCGTCCTGGGGGCTCCCCGGAAATACGCAGGCAGTTTACAGGAGACGAGGAGAGACAAAGCTGTGCACGCTGACTAACGCTGCCCTGACACTACCACTGCGAGCAGTGCAGGGGAAGCCCTACAGAGGAAGAATGGGTAATAGCAAGGGGAGCTATACAGAAGATTCCCAGCTGCAGAGATGCCCCATTACAGCAATACCAACACCACCAACCCCCTCCCAGTGTATCAACAGTCATCGTGGGAATTTTGGAGTATGTGGTTGGTGAGCAAATAGAAAAAATAAGTATCTAAAATATGACAGTAAGTGTGAGAGCCATCCATGGCTTGTTCCCTTATGACTCATGGCTGAAGCTCTTCTTATTAGATCTCTGAACTTTTTTTTCCAAATGGAAAATGAATGACCAGTTGGGCACTTCAGAGATTAATGTTTCTAAAGATAACAGAGTTCTTCAATTACATGAGGCATTTATAAGACAGAAGGTATTTGATCGCTTTCTCTCTGATGAATGGAAGAATAAGCAGCAACAAATACAAACGTATTATCCACAGTTTTGCATTTACACGACATTTATAACTCAATCCCCAACACTGATGGCAATCATTTGACTAATTTTCATGCAGGACTAAGTGTCATTTACACAATCCAGAACATGTATCTGTATGAGAATACGTATTCATTTTCAAAATGAAGAGATGCAATTGCTAAGGGAAACTGTCACAATGTCGCTCAACAATAGACCCATCTCACTCAAATGCCACCACTGCTCCGCTCAACAGAAAGCATCATGGTAAGTAGATAGTTCTTTTTACCTTGCAAGGCAAGAAGTTCGACTCTAAATTGTAGAAGTAATAAGCACAGAGATAAAAGCTTCAAACTAAGTTTTCAAAACAGCACCCAAAAGCAGCGTCAGAGAACCCCATAAGAAATCACGCAGGGCAGCCTAGACAACACAGTGAAAATGTGCTGCCTCCGGTCCCCCAAATCCTGAACTGGCAGGGTCATGGCCTGCAAGATCTATGAGCTCAGCTACATCTGTCAACACTTTGGCTATGTGACTGAACGCTGCATTCGTAGCTATTATGCAGATAGTATAGATTCCAGGTGGTCTTGAGCCTCTGCTATCTATATATTTTTAGTTTCATTTATACAACAGGTTTAGCGGTACCCAGGATGGACATATACATTCAAAAATCACAAACCAAGTGGAAAGAGATGGAAGACTTTAATAGAAAACACTAAATACTTTTTACTGATTACATCACTGGCAATAATCACTGATGCTTCATTTCCAGTAGTAAAAGAGAGTTAGCTGGAGAAACCACTAGGCTTCAAACACATTTACCATATTCCTACTGTAATACTTCACGTACAGCATAAACAACAGCCTTTTGCCTATCTGCATTTCTGCACAAGTACATGACGTTACCGACATAACTTAAGCCAAATCCACAATGGTAGAATTATTTGTCTGATTCTAGATCATAAGAGCTACCCTTTAAGCAGTAGGTCAGCTGGGATTCTTAGGAAGACTTCAGGGTTTAACTGTTGTGTGAACTGCAAGAGGAAAAAGAAACTACTATACTGCATGTCATTCAGTCTTTTCTGTCATAAAAAGCTTTCAGGGTTAAGCACGGACATTTCATCTTTTTTTGTAGTTTGATGTCAACTGTTTCCTTGTTTCTCTCTCACAGTGGCTATGAATACTTCTTTGATGGTCTCCTTATCCAAGTTCCTGCCTGTAAAGAGAAATAAATTAGCTAACTATATTTTACAGCGTATTATGAACAATGCATGCAAGTAACAACCTGCCAGTCTTCTCAGCAAAGAAAATGTTTATTATACCAATGAGTGAAAACAGCAGTATTAAAATTAAGCTGCAGGTAACAAGGTAACTTTAGGTTTTACAGGCAACAACAGACTTCTAGCTGTACAAGTAAGGGAAAGGAGGAAAAATTGGGAGGTTTTTTGGTCATAAAAACACTCTGCAAAGCAGAGAGTAACAAGTAGGAAACAGAAATGTACAACCTCAGCATTACAAGCTTTTCGGAAACAAAATAGATTTTATACATTCTAATGGCTACAATCACCTTCCTTACAGTTACTGAATACTTGATGAAACATTTAAACCATTCCTATCACCATATTTGTAATTAAGGATTTTTAAAATAACATTAAATATGCCAACATAATTTACGAATACTTAGTATTTTATTTATTTTGTCACTAACAGGGATAGTGTAGATTCCTCTCAGTTGGAATATAAAACTGCAGGTGGTCTTGATAGATAAACCTTTGACTGAACGTTACGCTGAACATACTCACTGCTATTATTCCAGTCAGCTTAGGCTGGTTGCTTTTCACTCGACAAGTCACAGGACTGTCTGCTGAAAGAACAGCTTCTTAAAGTCAAATGAGGAGATACGTAATTTCCTCTTACCTATTAGGACTAGTCTATTTGTTCTCTTTTCGTCTTCTTTCCAGGCTACTGCAGTCTCTTCCAGATCATAGAGCTCATGGACGCCTTGGACTATCACCTGATGAGATTTGCCTTGAATAGATACCAGTCCCTTATCAGAAAAATAACTGTTAGGATATACAAACAAACCTTTAAAAATGTAATATGTAAGAGGGGAAAAACACTTTGAAACTAGTCCAAGCAGGGAAAAATATTTCTCGCAACTATGCAGCAGTTAGTCAAAATAACAAAGTAGTATGATCACTTCTACTCGTAACATCCATTCTCACATCTCCTTATTTTCTTAAAGACTAATAATTACACTTTGCCATATTCTGCCTTCTGTTCCTCATTTGGTCACTTTGTAGCATGTTCAAGCAAAAATAAAATGTCATCAGCTACTATGCTACTTCGAATATATATATATGGTGTATGACACATGAGTCCATGAAAGACTGATTGCCAGCAAAGATGATGTAAAATGAGCAAGAATGTTTGATTTCAGATTATTCTGATTAAGCTCTCATGCTCAGTGTATTCACTATTCTGAAACAGAATCTTTGAATACTGGAGAACAAACAAACATTTGTGAAGTAAAATGACTAGCGACAGAATTAAAAAGGATTACTGTCAGAGTGAGCCCATTAACCCACATACCAAAAGTTGTATTAAAAGAGTTTTCATCACTTCATGTAAAACTTTATAAAATATTTTAGTGGAACGCATTCTTTAAAACATGTCTTATACTTCCCTAAAGAAAAAAAAAAAAAAAAAAAAGAGTTAAAAATATTTCATAAAAGTGGTCTGCATTTGACATCTTAGTTGGAATTCTATGACTATTACTGCCAAATGGATTATGACTGCAGCTAAAATACAAATACAAAAGCAACAAACTTAGGAACCCATTCTATAATTACCTGGGGTTCACTTGCTTTGGTGTAGTTGTCTGTGACCGAGGGCCAGCACACAGCTTATCACAGGCCTCAGATCTCCTAAAGAGTTACTTTGATTCCAATGCTCAATACAACAAAAATGTACTTGTGCATAGCAGTACTGTTTTCAGACAGCTTAAGATGCATCAGTGGCTATTTTCTTTTATTTGTCAGGAAGGGGAAGACAAGGATATTCTCATTTTGCTGCTGAAAGAGCACAAATACAACCTTTTTTCCAATGAAATGAAAATAATTATGTTGCTATCCATGATGCACAAGTGTACTCAGAAAACAAATCAGAGTGTGTTTTCTTGTATTTCTTGCAGCCTACCAAATGACAGACCTGATTCTCACTTTTTAATGATTTACTTGGCTGTCTAGTTCAAAAAAAAAAAAATGAAAATATATCCTCAATTGTCACCTATACTCCTCTCAAAACCATGCAACTGAAAAACATATGAAGTACCCATAAAGATGAATACTCATGGGCTGCATCTTTAAAACTACAGTCCGACAATACTGTAAAAAGTTGTAAGCGTAGACCAGAACTAGTACTGCGCTGCTATGTTATGCCAAATTCAACTTCTGCATATTATGCCAACAACTACAATTATGGATACCAATCCATAGTATCCAATCTATAGTATCCAGTCCCTAGATAAGGAGACATTTATGTGAGATGGATGGAACCTTTCAAAGCAACAGAGGTGAAAAATGAAAAACTGATTTAACAATGTCCTGATTATTAATTCTGCCACTGATGTTTGGGAACGTACATCTTCCCTCTCAATTCAAAACAAGTAGGATCAATGTTTGCTTCTCTGCCAGCTATCTCCTTTTCAGCTGTTCCACCAGCCAGCAGATAACAAACTGTCTCTACATGGAACAATGACAAATTGCTGTGCTCCATTTCGTCTGCTCTGCTACAGTGATCCACTAGTGCCTTCGATAGGTCTGTAACTGACAGCACAGTGCAGTTTTTTAGGTGTAAAAGAGGAAAAGCACAAAACAAAGAAGTTGGTCATTTCTGACTAACCTTGAGTCTTATGACATCCATGGGGTGCCCAGTCTTATCTTTCACATTCTTCTCCCACAGAAGATTCTATGAAAAGGAAAAATGTATTCATAAACAGAATGGCATGGGATGATTTTCTATAAAAAGCCACAATGATTTTTCAGTTGACAGTGATGTATTACTTACCTGAACAAAGAGATTTAAGTTTTCTTCCTTTATATTTCCTGGAACTTCAAATGTTACTGTAATTATACCCTGAAAATGGCAAGACCAACTTGTTATTACAAAACACAATAAATGTTTCATTACATTAAGTTCAAAAAGCGTTCTTTATAACTTCACCTCACAAAAAAGCAACTATATATCCATGTCAAATTTGAAAAAAAATTCTCTATTTCTGTTCTGCTCTCATTTGCAATATTACGCTTTTTGCTTCTGTTTGGGTGTGCACTTAAGGGCCATACGCAATACTTTGAATAGTTTAATGCCATCAGCTTCTACCACATAATTCTTTGCTGTAGCTGATGTTTGTTCTCAAAGCTAGCCTAAGAATTTTAATTCTTACAGGCCAGTAAGCTCAATCTTTCAATATGTTTAAGAATGCTATTTTCCTGGCATACTGATCTCTGTCACAATTTCTGATCTTCATCACAATTCTATCAGACAAAAATTAATCAACATATTTTTCACCTATCCATACTTGCCTGTTATGAAAAGCTTTTTAGAAATAGACTATGTAGGAATAGATTCCAAGAATAAAGATGTCTGAAGTGATGTTTTATTCCAAAGCAACCACTGGCCTATTGCTCAGAACAGCAGATGAAAATAAATGTGTAGTTTAAAATTAACAACTTGTTAAAAAATAAAGGAAATAATGTGTCTTAAACTTATTTTCGTCGCTATAACCTCTCAATGGCATAGAACATACAGAGAATTACTTTTTGTACAACCTAAAATTCTTTCAGATTACTGCTTTCAGATGACTAGTCTAACTTAAGAGAAAAAAAAAGCAACAAGCAGCAAATCTAAATGTTTATCTAATGACCAAGTAAACTCACCAAAACAACCAAAAGCTAACACTTTGAGCAGCTTCAAAACAAGACAGACAAAAGTTCACTGTGCTCCATGCATAGTACAGTATTGCTTCTGCTGACCTTCCACATGAAGACAATAAGCACGCTTTATCATCCAACAAGGACTTGCAGCCTACTGCAAGAGGTGTTCTGCTCTCATTTATGCCTCATCTGTCTCAACAACCATCTTAAAAACATGGATGTTGAATTAAACAGAGATAGTAACAACGAATTCTCACTGTTTCCTACTAGTTGAATGGCTCCACACTACAAAAACAACGATTTCCTTAATAATACAAGGATGTTGTAACTCTGATAACATTCAGGAAGGCTTCTACTTGACTTTTTTTCTACTTTAGGGATCTATTCAGACTCTTATTACTATAACTGAACATATTTCAGATGAACACAAATTTTAATTAAACAAAAGACTATGAACTTAAGATCCTGACTGCAATTATAGTTAAGTGTGAAACTGATTTTATATTTAATCTTTAGTTCCAAAAAGAGATTATAATTGCCTTTTGCTGTTTTCAAGACTAGCAACTTCAGTGTCAAGATTTGCAGTTCAAAAAGAAAAACACAGGCATTGTATGCATCATATTTTAACCTGAAAATTAAATTCAATCATAGCAGCTTTCTAGAAGGAAAGCACACTTTTCTAAGCTATTGTATAAAAATAAAGGTTTTTATTCTTCTTGCAGTCCCAGAGGGGACTGTTGCCCATGGGTGAACTGCACCCAATTGGGGATACCCTGGAGAGGACTGTGACCCACAACTCGCACACAGAGCAGAGTACTTGTATATGGACTGGGGCCCGTGGGTGACCCATGGAGGGGTGACCCGTGGGGATGTGTGCAGACAAGGTAAAAACTGCTGGAAAAAGTAGGGACCTGTGAAAGCCCTAGTGGGACAGGAAGATGACTGGGAAGACACAGGATGGTGCTAGCTTCAACCCCATGGCATGGGGCCTTAATACTCCCCTAGGGCAGCATCCAAGAAAATTAGCCCAGGACGTGCAAAAGGGACACAACTACCACCTGTAAAATACTGGGAGGTGTGCTGCTTTGCTGTGGGGGTATACCGGAGTTTATCATATGCTTCAAATGGAGCCTCAGAAAGATCGCAACTGCTTAAAATTAATCACCATCAGACTGACAGTCACCGTTAGACTAATGGTCTGCTAAAACATGCACTAGCAAGTGCTCAGCCAGAATGACAAAACCTGGATCAAAACTTAGCAGCTGGTAACACTGAACTGGCCAAAGGGAAAGCTGTTGACAAGCCATCCAATCTACTACGGAAACAGTAAGCCAGTTTAAAATTAAGAGAGTCCTATCAGGCAGCCCATGTTACAGTGCTACAGAAATGGGATCACCACTTCCTAAAGTGCAACCACTCTGCGACCTTTTACTCGAAGTAATTAAAGCAGTGCAGGACACCTACAGCTGCTGCCCCCAGAAGTCACTTCTGCGGTGGTTGTGGTGGTGCTGGCAAGCTAGAGGAGGGCACTTGCTGAAATAGGAAACTCTGGGATTTACTGATGGAGCGGTAGGCTGAGCTCATTCCTTCTGATCCCACAAACAAGACCCCTGTGGAGAGACTGGGAAGAAGGGGCAATTGACTGTGGTCACTTCAACTTCTGCTGTGTTTACAGGCAAGGGGTAAGGGACCCCGAAAAGGCTGAGGCCACAGACCAAAAGCTCTGCCAGCTAGGCACAGTCACTATTGCCCCTCCGGGATCACCTGATAACCTGGTGGGACATCCTATTGATCCAGGAGTGACCTAGAGCATCATACTGGGGAAAACATGCCAGCGGCAGGTGTGAGATCAGCTTCATGGCAAAGCATGACAAAATTACAGTTGTGAAAGTGTCAGGACGGGATGAAAAATCTCCATGCTCCCACCCTACAAACTGGGAGTTGGAAAGGGGAAAAGAAGTCCTTCAAAGACCTACACCTGGGACCTAAGGAATAGCAAGCTCAGGAGAAAGGTCAGAGCTCAGTTAATATGGTTACAGGATGTGAAGCAAGCTCTAGGAAATCTAAGTCATCTGATGCATCACCTTACTCCCCAACTGGGGAAGTGCCCATGTCATAGCAAATCAAGATCAGTCAGCACACATTTGGGTTCTGGATGAAACTACAGCTGTTGGATTCAGAAACCAAGTGGATATCTAATAGTGGTGTTACTCTGTGGTTGTACTGTTTGTTTGCTTGAGTATTTGCTTGTATACTAAGAAGTGGTGAGTAAATTCAACAGCCAAATGTCTTGGTTTGGTGTTTTGCAGGAACAAGGCCTGAATTTTCCAGGAAGCAATGTTAAACTTACTAATCTACACCAAAGGGTAGAGTCTACAATGGAAATATGTAAATTCAAACCCTCATAATACTAACCTCCATCATCCACTTGGCAGGAGATAGAGATTAAATACAACAATTTTTAATGTGTATATTCCGATTGCTACAACATTAACCAAACCCTACAGTCTAACTCTCAGTGGCAAGGAGTGGAATATGTACTAGGTGTACATTCAGTTTCTGGTGATATTAAGCGTGGAGTCTATAACCGATATGTGTTCACACAGCTCTTTAAGTATGTGTAAGCTTACAAGGCTTACGCAGCAGGGGGCTGCAGTGCTGAGGGGTGCAGGAGGAGACCATCAGCTGCCTTGTGTGTCTCACACCCTGTTCCAGCCAACTCTGAAACCATACAACAATAAAAAAAAAATCCCACACATCTTCAGGCAGAGAAACACATGGCACCCTGTTAGAGTGACAGACACCTCCAGCCTCTTGGGACTGAAGACTCTTTGGAGGAGGCACGCCACGCCACGCCAAAGGGGGTACATACACCCCTGAGAGACTGCAGCTCGTTGTTTATGCACAGAGCAAGGGCACTCATTAGGTACTAGGGGCCCTGCGTGAACCACAAGGAAGGAACCCTAAAGAACAGAGTAGTGATGAGGAACAGAAAATTATTACACAAACACCCCCAACTTCCTACATACACAGACAACATTTGGACAGAAAACCTACAGGATAAAGACTAGCTACAAACTCAGGAGTTGATTCTGCAAATAGTAAGAGTAGCGCTACTTGTCTGTTTCAGTAACACTCTCCTGTGAATCAATGAATGATGTGACTGTCCGGAGCAGTGAAACCCTACAAGATATTTCTGAAAGTAAGACTTACTATATCCATTTAGAATCTATCTACAACACAGCACATTTCTATATGTATTCTACATAATCTTCCAAAGATCTTAAACACATTACTCCCTAACTGAAACCTTCTGAAAAGGTAACATGGTTAGCATGCAATGCTTGCAATTACCCTGAACAACCTTGGTGTTACAAAAAGATTAAAGCAGTATTTTTCATAATTACCTTATCTAGATGTGCATGTGTTGTCTTTACATGCTCAAGCTTTTTCTGCAAACTGAAAATAAGTAAAGTTAAATGTCGCATTTGAGTAGGATGGACAAAATGTCATCATTTCAAAACTTAAACTATTCAGTATTGCAGAGCAAAACTAAAATATCAAAGACAGGACTATATACTCAGAATAAGCTTCAACTATCAATTCAGTTTTAATCTCAAAATAGCAATGTTTAATTATATTGATCTAGTTAATGCTTTGTGTAGAACATTAGGTTTTTTAAAAATGTAAACACAATTAGATTATAGTAATGATATGCAACATCTTTGGAATTTTAAATATTTATACTTCAGGAAGTACAACATCCTTGATATTCCTTTGAGTAGGAACAAAAGGCAAACTATATATTATATATATTAAAGCAAGAAGGGAAAAATAAATCACTAGAATTTGTCAATTTATTAGACACTGATTTTTTTAAAAAAACTTTAGAAGAATGATTTGAAAAGCAAGAAGGAAAAAAATGTACAAAGCTGTTGCTTGTGAGAATGAAATCTGTAACACTAAGTGAAATACCATACACCAGCTTCTATTTCAACTCTGCTGTACAGCTCATTCCTACTGTGCAGCGTTCCTGCTAACTTAAAACTGGCTCCCTCTACTTCATAAAGGAAGTTGGGAACTTGTTTCATAAACTAAAATTCAGGGTCTTACTATATCGTTGCGTGTGACAACATAAAATTTTACTGCAACTGTAGATTATACACCCACATCTCTCTTTAATCAAGATGGTGCAAGAATTCTTCAAATACTGTTTCTGTACCAGAGAACATTCTCTCTGTCTTATGTCCAACATGCAGAAAAAAGAATACTACAGCTAAAGTCATTATGATAACAGCTCTCTACTACTTCAGAGAGGATTGCCCATAAAAATCTCTCCTCCTACTTTAATGACTGTAAATTTGAAGAAGCCTTTAATGGTGGGGGAAAAGGTACTGACTGCTACTGACGTAACATTTCACATTCCTATTTCTCACATCATCTTTGCTTTGTTGTCTTCTTGTCATACTGCATTCCACAGAATCCAGAATTCTTGATGTGTTTCCTGTCACTTCAGGGCATGTATAGACTACAAGGCTCTACCAGTACAGTCACACCGATCAGCTGTTGTATCAGTCTGCTATGCTGGTAGAAATCCTTACCGTAGCATGCAGTTAAAAGAACAATTTCATTAGTGTACGGGTGTGTATTTGTGCTCAAATGGTGCTGGATGCAACGTTTTTCTGCTACAGATGATAGGGCAGAAGCCACCGCCAATATTTTATGTACAGATTTCTGTATCTATGAACTGATACTGGAGTAATTTCAATGTACAGAGCTCAAATAAAAACAAAAGAAACGGAGCTTCATTTAAGCAGTCTACAGCCTTCTTGGTGCTTTCAGAATTTGTCTTCAAATGCCACAATTTTAGAGTGTTTCCTCTATTTTAATATCAAATATTGAGAACCTCTGAAGGAACTATGAGTGAGATAAGAGAGAAGACTAGACCGAGGAAAGCAAGAAAGATTTTTTTTTTGTCAGTTCCTTAAGGACTTTCTCAGATTTGCAGAGCACATCACTTCCTAGTAAACCTTGCAGAATGCCACCTAATATTACAGCTAATCAGACCTAACTGTGAGTTGCCATTATTAAGAATGATCCTTTTATGGTTCACATCTTCTTACTGCTTTATCTGTGCTGTGTGGCTCCAGGATGAGACAGTTTAGTGAGCTGATCCATCAGAAGAACACAGGACATGGGTTTATGATCTGGTTTATGACCTAATAGGCAGCAGAGAGTCAGAAAGAGCAGACTATCCTTTGGAAAGTACTACACCAGTTCACTGGGAAATCTCACAAGCACATCTCATCTACTAGAGTTTACTAGCTTGCATCTTCTGCAGTTTCTCCCTTCTGTGAATAAGGAAGTGGCTATGTTCCTTTACCTCAAGTGAACAGTGCGCACCCAGGAAGAAAAATGAAGCTGATACTGCCCCCAGTTGCATATTCCCTGCATTGCTTTATGATTGCTCCGCTACTCCTTGCTGTCTTTGCTGAACAACTTCAGCACACGAAGTGAAGAGAAAGACCTTCTCCCCTCGCCTCCAATTTTACTTTTCCACCCATCTAGCATGCTGAAGCACACGGCATTAAAAAAGCCAAGAACATGGAACACAGTAACCAGAATTTGTAGTGGCTTTGTCTGTTGCAGAACCGCAGTCCCTCATTGTTTACTGTGAAAGCCAAGGAGGCCTCCAGTTCATCATGATGTGAAGTGAGAAAAATTTTGAAATCCTTTTAGAGAACCAGAAAAGAGTGTACAAGTCTACTCTATGACTAGTATTAAAGCAAAACTTGTATTTCAGGAAAAAACAGCCAACCAGCCACGCACACTGTGGCTCATTTAACTTTATAAGGTCAAAAAGCTTTTGTTTGCGTGCATTTCAAGTGCAAAAAAATTCTCAGTTTCAGATGACCACTTATAAAGTGAGAATTTTAAACAAATGACTAAATTAGAATTTCTAACAAACTCAGATGTAAATTTGAGCCAGGATTTGAGTGAGTCTATTTCATGCATGTGTTTATACAATGGACATTATTTCTAATAAAAGACAGTGAAATTATCACCATACCTTATTCCAGATAAACTGTCAAAAGCATGCAGGTCCAAGACATTGGAGAGATCAACTCTAAATAGAGGGAAGAAAGCAAGCTCTGTATTTTTGCTGTATTTAAATATTGTGTATACTTAAATAATAATTTTAAAAATGGTTCAGTGAAGCTTATGCTTGTTTTCCTGTCTATCATACTAATGCCATCAATCCTTAGCCTTATTTTTGCATGTTGGTGGTTGGTATTGCCTCCTACAAAGAAACGCAGTGTTTATTTACACATTAATATATAAGCACAGAAACATAATTTTAAAAAATATAGTAAAATACAAGGTACTTCCAAGAAAGATGAAATTCCTCATACTGGATGCCTGAATAACAACTGATGTTCCCTAAATGCGAAAAGGAACCCTGAAGTTCTTCCCAGCGATTATTCTGCACCCTTAATATAGGCCCTCTCAACACACACACAAACCCCTGGAATATATGTAGCTTATACTGACACACTGTTAGCAAACAAAAGTGAAATATGCTATGACGCAAGTGCTACTATGAAGAATTTCAGCTCAACATCTGAAACAGACAAATGAAAAATGTAATACAGGACAGCACTGATCATATTTACTTGTGAGAACAGCTACCTACAAACTTGCATAAAAAACATTTTTTACAAAAGCAATATAGACTATAGATTTCACTGCTAATAGCAACTGATAGCTTTCTAAATGCAATTAATGACATGTGGTTAAATACAAGGAACATGAGAGGTTAAAAAAAAAAAAAGAGAGACCTCTGGAGCATAGCCAGCGTTACTAAACTTTTACACCCAACGGTAGCTTTACAAAGCAGTTTCTAAAATGAAAGGTTTATAATGTAAAACACATAAATAATCCCTCTGCTGTTCATGACCAGCTCAGTGCCAGTTGTTTGTTCTCAGCAGTGTTCTGAAAAATCATATAGAAACACCCAAGAAAGTGCTATATTGGTCCCTTTTAAATGTGGGCTTTTGAGGGACAAAACCCACTAATTAAAGAAGATATACTCTCAAATAACACGCTAATAAATTAATTTTGTGTTTATTTCACTTTTGGAACGTTTAATCATGGGAGGGACAGTATGTGTCATTCACTAAAGAATATTTACTAGTAATACAAGAGTTGTCATTGAGGACTGAATCTGAGGTCCACTTAATCTAATATCCACAATTTAATGCTGGCTGGCATCAGCAGAGAATGATACAGATGTGGATACTACACTTCACATACTGTACCTCTTCCTAATGCACATGGACAGAGAGTGATTTAAGACACAAAGCATGAAGTTTAATATCCTCTTCAAAATTGTTAGCAATGCTGGATACCATCACAACCTTTACAGAAACCTTTTTTCTTTTTTTTTTCATGTTACAAAAATCTTGGCCTCAAACTTGTACTAATTTCCTAGAGCAGACCCATACATATGCAATTTATGAGCGATTTAACTTTATTAATAAAGAGTTTGCGTCTTTTCCCCCTCCAAAGCATTTCACTGACCATTTCTGTACTCTGATTGCAACCAAAGAACAAGGAACTCCTGATCTGCTTTCTCAGAAATCACTGTTTGTTCTCAGTAAAATCATCATGTTGCCACTTCTTTGATTTTAGCTGGAGCAATCTGTTGCAAATCTTTTTCATATAAGTGTTTTCCTAAGCCCTTATCATCCTTCATGATTTTCTTCCCCATTCTGTGGCAAAGGTAAAATTTCCCATTCTTCATAATAAGATAAATTCCAGAATTTTTAAAATGAGTATTGTGTTCCCAAAAGTTTACTCCACAGGAGGAAAGGGAAATGCTATAATTGTATCTCTGCAACTCCATCCCTTCGCAGTATTTGTTCTTCTTTTGTCTTTCAATCATTCATGCTGCACTCAAAGTACATACATTAGATGAAGAAATACCACACTGCATATATGTCATGAAAACCAAGTAATTCAGAGGTCTCAAAAAAAAAAAGATAGCCAAATTTGGATATTGTAAAATTAGTTATGAGTAAATATCCAAGATTTATCATCAGAATAAAATCCTGATTAAATTTAACCTGGAGTCATCAGAGCACTCTCATCTCCATTTACAGACAGAGAAAAATGCCAGTAACATTATTCTAATGCAACTCAACTTTATGAAATATTAAATAATACTGAATTTACAGAATAGGATAAATTAACAAAAATCTAAATTTTGCAGCAGAATCTAGAGCGACCATTTACACATTAAAACTTTTAATGTATCAAAAAAGCTGGTAAACATTAAAAGCTTGATTATAAGAATTGCTCACAAGTTTATCCACACTTGTGTTTTGAACATAAATCCCTAAATGACAATAAATCCATTGAAGAAAACGTTTTATGTAGTAGAGACTCATGCTGACTTAAGAGAAATGACTTACTGAGGATTACTAGAAGAGCAATAAATGAATGAATGTGAAACACCTCTCAGTAACAGAATTTATGATCTCCTCTATAATATCGTTTATTCTTGTTCTAAGCATTCTTGAACAGAATTTGCAAGTTAACAAGAAAGGAGTGTGAAATTGTCAAAGCTACTTAAACATTTCACCTCACTCCTTGAACAAAGTAATGAAAACAGTATGAGAATAATCCTTATAAACTAACAGGATAGTCACTAAAAAGAATGCTTTTCAGAGTGCAACTCTTCAACAGCAGAGCATAAAGCTTCCAGTGATCAGACTGCAGAGAGAATTTCAAGTAAGTTAAAGCCAATAGAAATGTTAACAAGATTAACATTTTTGGAAATGTAAACTGAGCTGATATTTAGATTGAAGTCAGACAAGCACCCGTCTTCAAAACGCTGGGTTACCAAATGAAATACATATTCTACAGTCACTTGCTGTCCTATCTGATCAGCCAACAACAGCAAATATTCTTCTCTACACTTTGCAACTACATTCGACAATAACTTTAAAAAGCCAAGTATACTTTACTAAGACTATATCTACCATTGTCCCTTCAAAAATGGCTTAAAACAGGGACCTGTATTATAGGAACATTTATCACAATATAATCAAATAATTGATGTAATAGTACATAAATCAGTCCTAGGAGTCTGAAAGACACACTGCTCTCCTAATGTCCCTGGGAATACCACATCCATTTAATTCCTTATTAAAGAAGAAATCTGAGTCAGAATTTCAATGAAAAACAGCAAAAACAATGCAATTACTTTTCCTTCTTATAAACTTCCTTGCGTTGCTTTCAAAGTAATTTTGTAGTAACAACTTATTTGCAGCAGCCATCAGAAGTGAGAAAAATCTTTAAGCTGACACAACAGAAAGAAAACACTATAGTGCACGTGATCAATGATTAGTCAGAGACCACTTGGCCTTGCAAGTTGCTCTTTAGTTTCAAGATCTGGTTAACAAGATACAAGAAACTTTGAATTTCTACCTACAACACTCACTTAAAAAAATCTGCTACATTTTTGGAATATGCTGAAGCCGATTAAACTACGTCTGTATTAGCATTTTTCAGGAACTTTCCAAATGTTATTACTCCATAAATGGCAACATAACTAAAATGCAACGTTAATAATTAAAAGCCATATTCATATTAAACTTAGAACAAAATGCAGGTTTTGAAAAAAAAAATGCCCAAGCTTTTGTAAAATCCACTTCTCATGTAAAAAAGAAATATTTACAGTTATATTGCAAAGTCCAGTAAAACCCCTATGATAAGGTCTGTAAACTAAGCTACATCTTAATAGCAATTTTTTTTTTAAATAGTTATACACTGGAGTGTAGGATGTGAACAGTAACAAAGAAAAATACAAAAGAAAAATACATTTTTACCTCTTTAAAATAATTCCTTTATCTAGATGCTTATTTGTAAAATAAATATTGAGTTAAATATTTCTAATTCAGTAGTTTTTAAGTAAACTGATCTAGTAGCATACTTAAATCTGTTACAAAAGAAGCAGGATCTGGTACCTAGTAATAGTGGCCATTTAATACCTTGATCTTTGTGTCTCTAGAATTTTAACAAGTCCATTTATTGACCTAAAATAAAATAGAAAAATCAGAAGTTAGATGAAAATGCAACCATAATATATTGCTTGAACAAGTTAACCATAGAAAGCAGCATGAGAAACAGCACCACAACAATAACCCCAACTCTGTTATCAACTTGTTGAACAAGCCAACAGACACCCTGACAGACTTCGTTTTTGTGACTTCTTCTTCTCCTAAGTAAGGGTTGTGGAACTTTACAAGTTCTGACAACAAAATACTACCAGTGAGAATAGCGTTTTCCTGTCCAAGACTCCTCATGATACACTCTGCTAGGTCTAAGCATTTTTATTTTTAGAATTCAAACCACTAATAAAGTTGTGAAGTATTTAAAAGTTTTAATGTTTCATTTTGGTTATCATTGTATTGATAGAAAAAGATGGGGCATGTCTTTGATCACCAATTTGATTCATACTGTTGGTTCTTCTGCACCCATGATAATTATTTGGGACTTCTTCCACATATCTTTGCATTTGCTAGTGAACTCCTATCTACTAGATTTTTTTTTTTCCCTGATGGTAATTAAAATAGGAACAGCTGCCCAGAAACGTCAGAGAGTGGACACTTACGACAAAGGCCTGTCCTTACCTAAACAGGCAAACTGCCAAGATTGTGTAAGCACATAGAAGTATCGAAATGCCTTTAGAAAGGGGCAGTCTCTTTCCCTTTCTGAGCTAATGATGCATGTCAATGTAATCCTGAGATCTAATTTCTGTATCAACAGAAAGAACTATGTTTAAATAAAAATAACCTTTGAGACAGTACAGTGTTACAGTTATGCCAAAAGTTTCATACCTGACAGATGTTCTGACTTTATTCAATTCTTCCTCTGAAACCAAATCTGTTTTATTGATGATTACAAGATCAGCTAATGCAACCTGCCTATGCATTAAGGGTGGAAAAAAAACAAAAACAAACAACAACATGAACAAACAAATACTTTTTCTGTGAGGCAGAAACACCGTCTCTCCAATAGCACCAAAAAAAATAGTATGAGCATTGTTAGTACAGAAAGGCAAACATTAATCAAACTAGAACATCATGAAGTATGACTAAAGTACTACTGGCTTCTCCTTGAGGTGCTCTTCTGTGCCATAAGAGAAATCTACCAACCTGCAAAGGCTTGCTAGTTTGTTTTGTTTCTTTTTTAAAAAAGTCATCTAATCCAAAGTGCTTGGTGATTTATGAACTTCACAAGCCCCTATTCCTCTTGCATGTAGTCTTCGTAAAGTCATACTTGAAGTCTCTTTGCTTTATGAAGATTTCCATTGTTACAATTACTCTTAATCATTGTGGCTCCACATCTAGGAAAAAATATTCCTCTATCTCCAGTTCTGCTTTGAGCATCTGATAGATCCTAGAATGCAATTCTTTCTTCCCCCCAACACAGGTGGTTCCCATCCGCTTACATCAAATCCCATTCCTCTTAAAATATGTATTAGAAGAGTCCGATCTTGGCAAAAAGACCAAATGGAGCATGAAGTCACTTTTCTATTTTCTACCTCGCTACACCAATCTACCTTGTTTTAAAAGCAAAGGAGGTGGAGAAAAGCTTTATAAAAGAAAAAGAAGCCACTTCTAAGGAACTTCTATACAGCGCAGTTCCTAACTGTGATATATAAAATTATTTTATACATTCATACCGAGATGCTTCATTGACAAGGCCTTCTGGCTTTTCCTCTGTCAAGTGCTAGACAAAAATTAAAACAATTGGATTAAGCATATTCAAATGACATTTAAATTCATTTGCAATTAAAGAAAGTTAAAATCAATTCAGCTGAGGTATGTTTTTCAACAAGGTATTGAGGAAGATGGCATCTAGAATTTTTCTGTAAAATGATGGTGAAAAAGTACATTTATACATTCACCCTTACAGAAGCTTATAATTTCTTTTATGAAAACTCTTCTCTTTTAATGAATTTTATGATTAGAATGCTAGAGAGTCAGAAAACTGTACTGTGTATTTTAATTACTTTTCAGATCTACAATGAAGTAAAAAAGAGTCACCATAACATACAGTAACCATGGAAAACCGTATCTGAAAAAATGAAAGTTCAGTAATTTTGCTAACGAGTGCGATGTCAACTAACTGTTAAAGACAGGTTACGCTTGCAGCACAGGATTTCATATACCTAACTGCATACTCCTTTTCTCTGAAACATTTGACAAACTGTACATTTATAGTAAAAATTTGTAACTCTCTTTCTGGGTTTGTACGAATAAGCCACTGCTCCTTGGCAAGTCTGCCCAACACCAGTGTGTGTGGCCTGTTCAAGCTGTAACTGGGCAGAAGAGTCAGCACTGACAAAAGCAGAAGCTCCTGGTCATGCTGCAGGAGTTTAGCATCATCTATCTGCAGCTTTGTGCGCCACCTGTCTGCCCAACCTAACGTCCTCACAGAAGAATTCGTGAAAGGGGAAAAAAAAGCCTGAATCTCAAGCAGTGGTGTGAAGTTTAGCAACATAAAGCCTTAATTAATTTAGGCAGAGTAACAGACTACACTGAAGAAGCAAAGGTTCAGCTACAAGTTATTTTCTGCCCACTCTGCCGTGGAGGCAGCAATCCAGGAGAGAAGTATCACAGACACCTGGAGGCAGTAAAACTTTAAATTGATGCTGTAATATTCGTAAGAGCTCACCACTTACACCTTAAAACTCTGGGAAGATTTGAGAGTCCTATGCATTCCTTCATCAGCTCTAAATGTACCAGGAATATTATTTTAAAATTTGGTTTTAAAGACACAGAAATACCAAATGAAAGTGGAATTGTCATGGGAAATATATAAATCAAAAAACTCTAGAAAACTATTTTGTTCTTCAAGTGGAATTATCAGGCATCTAACATTATTTGACCTGAAAAACAAAAACAAATTACTGCACACTGTCAGTCTGTCACCTTAAAAAAAAAACCCAAAACACCAAAACTATTTCCTGATTGCACACAACCTAAGCAGAGGACAGAATCATAGAATAGTTTAGGTTGGAAGAAACCTTTAAGATCATCGAGTCCAACCGTTAACCTAGCACTACCAAGTCCACCACTAAACCATGTCCCTAAGCGCCATATCTATACGTATTTTAAATACCTCCAGGGATGGTGACTCAACCACTTCCCTGGGCAGCCTGTTCCAGTGCCTGACAACCCTTTCAGTGAAGAAACGTTCCCGAATATCCAATCTAAACCTCCCCTGGCACAACCTGAGGCCCCTTTCCTCTTGTCCTATCACCTGTTACCCGGAAGAAGAGACCGACATCCACCTCACTACGACCTCCTTTCAGGTAGCTGTAGAGAGCGATAAGGTCTCCCCTCAGCCTCCTTTTCTCCAGGCTAAACAACTCCAGTTTCCTCAGCTGCTCCTCCTAAGATTTGTGCTCTAGACCCTTCACCAGCTTCGTTGCCCTTCTCTGGACATAACAACATGATGACTGGGAGGGAACCTCTCCTCTGACCTTTTCTTTGTAATCCTGTGTGTATGGATTCTATTGAATTAAATGTTGTCAGATTTGTTGCCCTGAAAAGGACAGTGTCAGTAGTCCAGATATCAAGTCCTGAAAGTAGAGAACTGTCACTTCAAGTTGTCTAACTGTTTGCCCTTGATTAAAAAAAATGAGTATTTCAGATTGCTGGGTAACAAATCCATTAGAGTGATAACCCATGATATCAATTACCACTTCAGTTTCAATTTGGCTGACTGGTCACAGGGTACTATTTGTCAGCTTTTCTTGTGATGGGTTGGCTCTTTGAAGCATGATGCCCTTAAATTGCTGCCTATTATCTCAATGTCATTGCCTGTATGGCTTTCAAAATTCTTCGAATCACAAGCAACCGCACAAGTTAGCAAGTCCTTTATACAAAGCAAAAGTTGTTTACTTGGCATATAACTGAGAAAGTCTGAAGTTTCTATTATTCTGAGTGGATGTCAGTGTTGTACAGGCTTACTGATTAAATAATGTAAGAGTTTTCAGTGAGCTGTCAAAGATAATAATCGATAGAAAAGCTGAATGTTTCAAAACATTTGTGAGTCATTTCTGACATATTACTTGAAAGTTTAAATATTAAAAATGTTTATTTTTAAACAATAAAAATTTAGTGCTGCTGTGTGCAACACAATTATATTTGATTCAAGCCAATACATCAGCATTGCATGAAGAGAAAGATAAACAGAACAACATTTTTGCAAGTAATAAAATGCATCCGAATCAGTATGAGAGCGGTCAGCTGAAAAGGGGGCTGACTTAAGACATGCTGTGGTTTCTTGTGATAGTTGAGCTGATTTAAAAGTTGGCTCTCAGTCCAAAACCCGCTCTCAGTCCCTTCCCCTCGTTCTTCTACCAACTCCTTTGCAACAGTCCTTGCAAAACATAATGGCTTAACTCGCGAAACTGGCTTGCTATGGGGTTAGATTAGTTCTGTCCTGGTGCAACACAAATTGATGAGAGGACAGGACTGCTCCCTTTCAGTAAATAATCAGCTATTAGATTAGCTCAACTGAAACGAGAAACCCAAATAGTCCAAACAAAATAAAATCTAATAAAGGAGGGATCACTCCTTGTTTTTTAACCATTATTCTTCAGTTCTCTCAGCTTTTTGCAGCCATTGTAAAATACAGAGATATTAAAAACACTTCCACAGCATGACGGGATTTTTATACCATGGAGTCATCCTTTCTTATGGTCACTTTTACTTTGAATCCTGCAAAATCAGGACCTAATCAAAGTAGTTGCTTCCTAAGTTATTAAGTTGCAAATAATTATATTTATGACTAGCTATTACAAAAAAAGTTGAACTATTTGATTTAATCACAATTTCTGCTGTTATCCAAATTCACTGTTCTACAGGTCTGTTCTTACATTACACTTTATACAGATTACTCTAACACTTGCTCTTTTTGTCTGCTTCCATATAATGAAGTAATCTTTTAATCTGAAACAGTACCTAGATACCTGGCGCTCTCATCTCACCTCACCACAGTTGCCATTACATGAGCACCATTCCCAATTTGAGCCCTAACTCACTTGTTACTACACTGGTATCAGAGGTCTGTTCTTACTTCTCTCCTTGCAAGTAACATGGACCAACGATACTCCGTAAGACAAATTTCTCCGTTGTTTTTACAGTAACCCAAATGCCTATTTGGAATACTACTGAGATTCCTGAGTGAAGTGATAGAACTAGAAAGAATCAAGTATCTAGCAACCTGACAACTCTTAGTAGACATGCTGCTGTGTTGGTAAGAATCTGAATTCCTATGAATATCAGTACTTCCTTGTTCCCATTCAAAATATAGTGCTAATATGCCACAGCAACTGAAATACATCCTCATCTATTGTAACAATTAAAGCTATTGTAAAAATATAATTCATCCGCATGAACATTATTGCAATAGCTGTTCTAATGTTGTAGTTTTAAACCATGTAACAAATCCAGTAACTTACCTGCAATCCATGCTTTGCATCAACAACAGATACAATACCTAAAAGAAAACATTAAAACGGAATAGAAATGTACTGAAAGCAGTTAACTATTTAACAACTTGTAAACCTCCTGTACAACTACAAAAGTAACAATATCATCACGTCTACAACTGGTTGTAATACTTTCAATGCTTCCAGTGTATCTGAACATTAGACTTGTCAACTAATTATTTTCTTATTTGCTAATCATATCTATGGTAAAAAAAAATGTCTAGCAAACCAGGCAAAAGAAATTCTCACAAGGTGAATGCCTCTCCTCCTTCTTCTGCTACAGCAAGTTGGCAGAGGTATGCTTTTATAGGTTATCGAAAAAATTAAGGGAACTGACTGAGGTATGCAGTTATTCTGATTGTAAGCGATCAGGAATCTGCAAATCTCTGGCAGAAACTTAGGAAGCTACTTCCTATTCAACTGAATGTTTACTTGGGTAGACGGGTATTTCACAGACTGACCAAAGTGTTAGTAAGATTTTTTTCTCAAGCCAAAAGTAAGGGTTTTTTCTACATTTAAAAAAAAAATATATTCAACATACTCTTTAACTACATACAATGATGAGTTATATTACAGTAAACTCAGATTTTTATTGGAACACAGCAAATACTAGAGCTAACAAGAGTACAGTAGGCAAATAAGGCAGAAAACACAAGGCAGGAGAGTCCAGATGTTGACAAGTTAAGAGCTCAGAAAAAAGGAATCAATTTAGGAAACACTGCACTGGAAAAAAAAAATAATGAGAGCTGTAATATTACTCCTAAATAACGTTTTATAACATCTAACTAATGAGATTTTCCCCCGCTTACACCACAATAAAGATCTCTCCATATTTGATCCCTTAGCAAAGCATTACACAACTCTTGTTGGATTTAGCAAACTGAAACAGCTCACCAAGTAGATAAACAAGCATCAGAATAAGCAAGTAGACCTCTGTGGTCAAATTTGGGCATGTGAGAACCAAGATCATGTATTTCAAACATTTTCTGAAACCTTGCCTTAAATGCTAAGAATACATTACACTCATCCAGATATGGAATGCCAGTACATTGGGAAACAAGCTTGCACTTCTTACCATCAAGATAGATGTCACTTCCCAGCTCAGAATCAACCCAGAACATGGAGGCCACAGCTCCTAAGAAGTGCAGTACATTTAGTTGCAAAATTGACATTTTCCAGTAAACTATCAATATTCAGACATTTCACAGAAAAACTCTATTTGTAATGCTGTACTTGAAACTCCTCTCTTCCAAACTCAGAAAGCATCATAGATGTCAAATACCCAACCACTCATTTGACCTAACAACAGCTACCAAAAGCATTATACTTGTGTGCACATCAACAGCTACGACTACAAAAAGCTTTAAAAATCTCACAATTCCAGAAGGATGTAAGTTAGCTGATATTACTGAGTAAAGGTAATTTAGACATCTGTCATTACTATACTCCAAGGCTCCCTCACTTCTGAAAAATTCTCTACTCCCCCTCTTCACCTTTCAGCCACTGTTTCTAGGTCATGGCACGCATGCACACACAAAAAAAGGAGATAAAAAAGGAGATGAAACAGTTAAAGAAAAATGGAATTGGGACATTTGAGAGAAATCAGCTCCCTCCTAGGGACCTTCTCTTCTTGACTGGCTTCTATAAATTCTATGCAGTTTCTTACATCATAAATCATCAGGATGAAGATTCAAGAATAACTGGATACAGAAAAGAATGTTTTCCTTACCTATCTCAGGTCTGCACAGGAAAGCTTCTGGCGTTAGATAATTTTAAGATAGATTGAATTAAGAGGTATCTAATGCAGGTTCAATTTGCAAACAGATATAGTACTGGAAGGGAAGTTTACAAGGGTAAATCATGCCTGATCAATCTGGGAAGGCCATACATGGCTTTCTGAAAAAAAATGATTATATTTGTGGACAAGGAGGGAGCACTGTGCGCTGTCTACATCACTTCGAGCAGATTTTTCAACACTGTCTTCGAGGATATTCTAGTAACCAATCTGGGACATTACCAGTCTGAATGGAAAGACAACTAGGTAAAACTGGTTGGATAGTTAGGCTCTAAAGGCTGCAGTTAACAGGTCATACCCTACCTGGAAGCTGGTAGTAAGTAAGGTAATGCAGGGGATTATTCTGGGACCTGTGTCGTTCAACATCTGTACCAGGAACCCAGGAAGGGATGGAAGATATGCCCGCCAAGTTTGCAGAGAACAACAAATTCGGAAAGGAACAATTGATGTATCTAAGGGCAGAGCTATCTTTCAGAGAGACCTGACCAGGCAGGAAGGAATGGCCAATGAGAACCTGATGTAATTCAGCAAGGAAAAACGTTGAGTAACACACTTAAGAACAAAGAGCCCCTGGCAACGATACAGGCTAGGGCCAGACTGGCTGAGGAGCACGTCTATGGAGAAGGCCCTGGGGGTCCTGGTAGGCAGCAAGCTGAGCAAGCAGCGTGCCCCAGGATCAGAGGCAACCAAAAGCACCCCAGACTGTTGGAACAGAAGCATGGCTGAGGGATGTTATTTTCCTCTATTTAGCACTTTCAAGTCCAAATCTGGCTAGCGCTTCCAGCGTGGGGATCTCCCATACAGGAAAGACATCAGCATAGGATCACCAAGACAGTTGAGGCTGGAGCACAGGCCCCACGAGGAGAGGTGCGGGAACTGTATTTGTTCGGCCTGGAGAAGGGACAGTTTCTGTGGAACCTAACAGCAGCCTCCCTGGTACCTACAGGTGAGTCACTGAGAAGACTGAGCCAGGATGTGGCAGAAGGATGGGAGACAACTGTAATAAGCTGAAGGAAGCAAAGTTCAGACCACATATATCAGAAAAATGGTTTTTCACCATGAAAAGGTAGGCACAAAACAGGCTGCCTGGAGAGGTTGTGTCTATCGTGTTTATCCTCAGAGGACAGAGATACATGACTGGATATCCCAAAGAACCTGGTCTTGTCTTACAGCTGACCCTGCTTTAGGCAGGAGGTTGAACTAAAGACCTCCTAACATTCCTTCAAAACTGAATTATTCTATGACTGTATGATTCTAGTATTTTTCACACGCTAGGCCTCATTATCCACTGAATTTCCATCCAGATGAGGTGCTTCTGGAATAATGAAACAGGTAGTACTCTCTTCTTTGTATAGTAATTTGTATTTCTTTGGGATGTAAAATGGAACATAATAAACTGATGACTCTCGAGCAAAATCAATCAGTAAGCATTTGGACAACTGGGACCACATTCTACTAAGAACTTGGAATCTGTAACCTGATACCTGTGTACTACACATGGCCAAGGAGTATGCTACTCCTGTTTTCTGCTAAAATGGCCCTGTAAAACAGATTCTAGCAACTGTAGGATGTGCTGTATATTTATTTTTAAAAAAAAAAAAAAACATGATTTGTTATGAAACAAACTAATTTAACATTTATCAGTCCTGTAATATGAAGGACAGGGGGAGCTGACAGCAACAACAGTACTTGTTTTTTTCAACTATCATATCCTTAGTTACTGGCAGGCTGTCTAAGACTATTAAGCTCATCAGAAGGAAAAAAAAAAAAAAAAAATCAGTAACTAAACTCATTCTAACCCCTAAAACTGTCCACCTGAAGTGACAAGATGCAGTCCTCCAAACATCACTCTGTATCAACACCAAATACCTGTCAGTTGTTCACAGTGCTTACTCATGCAAGATATAGCGAGGGCCACAACAACTAATGGTTTTCTGGTATATATTGATTTTTTTTTTTTTTTTAAAAAAGCTTAATAGTTTTCCAATTTGACTCAAACAGAATTTGTGTGTAACAGAGGCCAAATCAATGTCCTTTCTTTTGAAGAAAATTACTTTACCATGACAACTATTTAGCTTTGAGCTGGAAAATGTCAGTCTCCTAAATGGGAAACAATTAAATTTCTGATAAGAATTTCCTTCACTCTCGATCAACAACACATTTTTAATTGAGATGGTTCAGAGAAAATAGTTTTAGATAGCAATTACTAACATAAGCTCAAGTTTAAACACCTTTTTATAATAAATATCACTAAAGAGCACACAAGGAATTTGTAAGATCTACTGTTGTTCTGTACCGACCAGAAGAATGTATTAGTCTGTTTCGCAGCATATTTTATGACTTCACAAAATATAACGTCTATCACAACCAATGTAACCATACATCAGATGCTAATAATTTATACTTTACAAGGAGTAATGTAGAACAGCAAAAGCCTACTGAAAACTACTAGTTTCAGAGTGTGCTTCTCTTCTTCAAGCCCAGTGTCTTCTCTTGATAGAAATATATTTTAACTGGATTTCTGTTAAGCTTTAGAGTCAATTAAGAGCAAGTTCAAAAAACCAAAACAAAACACCCAATCAAACAACCCCACCCACAACCCTGCTTCTGCACCTTATCCAATTCAGTTTTAGGCTATGTAGCAATCAAAGTATGTGCCTGACAACTCACCACTTTATATTACATTTTGCACAGTGAACTGACTGGTGAGCAAATAAGCACTTCATAAAAACAGAATAATTATCATGGTTATGAAAACGGTAACGTGAACTACCTGGATCTGCCAAACCAGTTGTTTCTAACAATATATAGTCAAATTTTCCTCTCCTTTGCATGAGGTTCTCTATAGCCTTCACACCATTGTCCCTGTAAGAAGAAACAATTAAACCTGAGAACAGAGAAAACAAGACAAAATATGTATAAACATGTATCTTCTGATGTAGAACACAGTGTCAGTACCATCAAAGCAAAGGCCTGAGTCAGGACTTACAGTCTACAATGAAAATTCAGTTATCAAGCCCCAGCTCTAACATCAGGCAAACTGCAGTTTTCTATTTCATTTTAGTCTGAAAATAGTGTTTGCCAACTCCCAACAGCCATAATAAAGGTAATTTAAATGAAGACTTGTTTTCAAACACTGAAAACCCTGTAAAGGACAGTAGGGCTGTGTAAATATGTAACTATTTGGTTTGGCAGCTGAGATTACAAAAAGAAAGAGGGTGTGTGGAGGGGGGTGGGGGAACTGAACCATGTTCTCCTGCCTTTCCATCTCACCAACAGCAAAATTAAGATGTGTCATTTACTTAGATCTCAGCTGATGAAGTCAGCCTGAAGCAGGAATGTATGGCATTTTATTTAAGAAACCAATGTATATAATACACAGTACCAATGGTAGCATTCCTTACATCCCAGTAGAACACAACGCAATAGGGTCTTCTGTTTTCCACTTACTATCCCAATTTAAGGCATAGGACCAGTTCTTCCAAATTTTCAGGACAAACAGGCCATCACCTTTATTACAAACTTAGCACAAAGAATCTAGTATTCAAACAAACAGGGTAAAAACATGTCAAAGAAACAAATACACCCCTGCTTTTTAATGTGACCATCAGCTTACAATTTGGAATATTGTGTTTCATTAGGTCACCAAAAGGTTCTCCCTCCACCCCTTCTGAGGTATGCAATATTCCAGTATTAACCAACATAGAGAGGAAGAAACACAGAGTAAGTATTTAATGTGGAAATTAGGAAACTTGAGTCCTAGTTCCAGCGTCCCTGAATCTTTAGCTCTCTATATAAAAGCATATAATACTAACAGAAGAGGGAGAGCTCCATACCCTACAATACCCCAATGACGTATAAGTTGGTATTTACATTATTTTTCTGAAAGGCACTAAGTCCAAATCCAGTAAGACAGCAAAAGGAAATAAATTTCTATCTCCCAAATTCCAATTCCTGTTTTATCTGACAAAAGAGGTCTCAATCAATACCACCATCAGTTTTAGGAGTCAAATCCTGGATGTCTTCTCCTTTCCTCAATTCCCCCCAAATCCACTGTAAGAACTTGTACAATAGTCCTTACTTACTTTACTGAACAGCACAGGCAGCCATTTCTGAGCTCCAGCCATTCTTCATAGAGTTCTCCCCCTTGACTGATTGCCAGGGATTTCTCCAAGGCACTTCCTGGAAATACAAGTAGTACTATAATTTTAATCTACAAATTTGCGTGACAATGCCTGGAAAAGAGATACAAAAGATTCAAGTTGGTATATATTTTTACTCTTTGATTATGTTTTTTTCTTCTGAGACCACGTTTCTGACATGTTCTTCAGAAATCAGTATTTTCCATTTTATGAGAAATTTAAAAGCCAAAGTCAAGTTGGTTCTACAAAGACTAAAACCCAGAGGATGAAAGTACAGCGTAAGTGCCACAGGCTTTGCTAAAAGAAAGGGAAGTCAGCCCCTGCCTCCACATCAAATAAAGGCTCTGCCTATACATTTTATTTTAGGCTCCATGACCAGGAAAATGGCATGCATCTTTGTTGATGAAAACAAAGAAACAAACAAAAAAACCACCACCACCACAGTGCAAACCATAAGCAACGCTGACTATGGTATGGATATGAAATTATAGCCATAACCGTTAAAAATCCTGAGAAGGAAAGCAAAGAGTTCAAAGAACCAGACACGAAGCACACATCTCCCCATTTTCCTGGTCTAGGATAATTTGTGATCTCTAAGTGGCTGAGGGGAAAGGAAAGAAAATAAAATAATATCTACCAACACATTATTTTAATTTCCATTTGCTTGAAACTGAGTAGAACAAATGGAGATATAGCACTTCGAACAGGGCGATATATCCATTTACTTGACTCTGAGGGACTGAAGCTATGTGCAAAACAGGTTAATGCACAGCATTATTTTATGAATGAGAGCCAAAAGACTTTTTGCCCTTCTGAAGACTATGAGGTATGTCAACAATTTCAGTAATGGATTTAAAACTACAATGTTCTTGATTTCCAGAAATTGTATATATTTGTCATTTTATGGCTAAAAAGTGTTTCTGCAGTTTTACATACCTTCTCCAAACTCATTCAGAATAACTGCTATTCTTTTATTATGCTGTTCTGTCAATATGTAATTTAGAAGAGTTGTCTTCCCAGCTCCTAGAACACAGACCATATTTCTATTAAAATACTAAAAAAAAGTTAAATTTTCAAAGAAAAAGCAAATACTGCTGTGCACATGCACCCTTCAGACAAATCTGATCTCTTCTGAAATACGAGTTTTTGTTCTTGTATCCTGCATTCTATTATAACACTGTAAAAATTAATTTGTAGAGGTATTTGACCCCATGAAACTATCAGCACATTAAATCTCAGCTTTAAAAGACCCATAGTTTTCCATTCACTAAGTGTCAGTGCCTGATAAACTTACAAGTCCCCTACCACCTGGGCAGTCTTTTCCTAGGACACTCATTTTTATGTTTCCCTTAACAAAAAGTGCATTTATTCTTCTCCCTCCCACTGCACTTTCTGACCAGCTCTTTTGTCATCAGCAATCACCTATGTGCTACTAACTGCCATTAGATGAGGCATTGTTAAGCAAGGTGTTCACAACTTTTGTGATATCACATTACTAGCAGTTTCGCCCCATGCACAACATCACAACTAGGGAATTTGGTAAAGCAATCTTCCTTCCCTGCCCTTAGGGTTTTTTGAGAGAGTATGACGCAGTACAAAGTTACAACTTTTAGAACAGTGTTGGCAATCCTAAATCTAACCTGATTGTTAACGTATATATTTGAAGCTCCCAATAACTGTGCTGGCTTAAGAGAGGGAAGCCAAGCCTCACATTTTTAAAATTGCAAGTCAGCCTGCATTTAACCGAGGCAAATACGTTACACTATTCCAACATTATGTGGCAAAAAGTGATTTATCAAACATGACCAGAACAAATCGGACCCTGAAAACCAACTGGTAAAAGCAGCAACAGGAGCTCGTACAGCTGTTCAAAATCGTTCTGCAAATCTAACTGGAACTGCCCTTACTAGGAGTGGCATGAGGAAAACGCGGTGAAGCGCTGAATGAGCAGAGCTAAGGACGCCTTCCTGCTATGCCATCAGGGTCTCGCTTAGTCACCCAGCCCCCGGGCAGGGAGGCTGCTGTCAGACCTGCCGGGGCACTTCTCCGCCCGCCCGGCGCTGTGCGGGCCGCCCTGCAGCCCAGAGCCCCGTCGCAGCCCAGCCGCTCTCTCGGGGGTTTCCCAACGCCCACACGCCGAAGCCCGCAGGCCTGCCGCACAGCTCCTCCCAGCGCCGGGAGGCGCGGCACGCCGCTGGCACCGAGGGGGGCAGGCGGCTCCTCACCCAAGTACCCCGTGATGATCGTCACGGGGATCTTCCTGCTGGGGCTGGACTCGGTCTCCTCCGCGCCGCCGGTCTCTATCGGGACCAGGTCGGGGCAGTCTTCGTCCTCCATGAGAGCGCGGGCCGCTCCGCTCGGCGCAGCCCCGGCTAGGGAAGAGGGAGAGACACAGGGCAGGCGACGCGGCGGTGCCAGCCGGGGCAAGGCGCCGCTCTCCCCTCAGCCGCATTCCCGCGCTCCCCCTCCAGCCACCGCCGCCCCCTTCCCACAGCCCCAGCGGCCTCGGCGCGAGCCGCCGCTCACCTGCGGCCGCCTGAGGTCACGCAGCCCACGTCACGGGCCCGCCGCGCGGCAGTGCCTCGAAGGCACCGCGAGCATGCGCGGCACCCGCCCCGTCCGCGGCACCTCCCCTTAGCGCGTCCGCCTCGCCCCTCGCGGCGGTCGCCCGCCGGGTTCTGCCGCGCAGGCGCAGCAGGAGGGAAAGCGGGGGGGCGGGGGGGGCCACGCTGAGGTGCTGGGGGGCGTGGCGGGCGCGCCGCGCGGGCTGGCTGTTAGCCGACCGTTAACGGTCGGCCGCTGGGCGGCCTGCAGAGGGTCATAGCGGCGCCGTGCCTCCCGTCAGGCACGGCTCCGGGGGGCCAGGTCGTTCCGTCCGCTACTCCTCCTCAGCCCGGTCTCAGGAAGAGAAATGTCGGTTCTGACCCACGGGGAACGCTGAGGACGCCCCGGTCTGGTCAGCAAACCTTGTGTGGGTTGGATGTGCTGTCTTGTATTTATATTCAAATAAAACTAAGCTACAAATTCAATGTTAGCTTTCCCTGTTTTCCGTTAGATACCACGAGGAGGCATGTACGTGTATAAGACATATCTATGGTTAACTTCAGCAGTGTTGTGAACTCCCTAGCTTTTTGTGGACCATAGGTTTAGGAAATCAGTAATACATCTTCCACTTCTTAATGTCAAAAGGTGTAAATGTGATAGTATTGGGGGAGGCATGGAGAAGAGATTTGCCTGATGCATACTTATGTATGCATACTCCTCAAAACCTTACTAGGAGTAGCATGATTTGTAGAGTTAGGACCAATACGTGGTAAAATGCATCTTTTTGCGTTCTTGTTTCAGCCGTTTGAGTCATCCCCTTGTATGACGCATCCTGTTTTAAAGGAAAAACTTTATCAAAGCTGTATCTGTTAGAACAGTGAACGATGATACATGATTTTACTGTCCTGAGACTGCTCAACATTACATAGTTCTGTTATGAAGGGACAATTTGAAGATTTTCACTGCAAGAAAGCTGTGGGATAAAGGAAGACAAAATCAGAAAGGTGTTGGGAACTAGCAGCTTAGCATCGCAGAGCATATAAAAGGCTGTAAGTTGTCTTTCAAAAATTAGACTATTTGTAATACTGAAATGTCATTTACATCTCAGTGAGACATCTGCTATTGGGGAAGAAAAAGGTGATGAAACCAGTGTCCTGGTTCTTTAAGCTGTTCTGCTTTTCATCAGTTCACATGACACTGCTCATTATTTTTCTTTTGAAAAAAATTACCTAAAATAAATACTGTGGTTTCTGGGTTTCCTTTTGGCTTCTTTAAAGTTTATATTCAAACATTAGAATTTTGCTGTAAGTATTAACTGTCTTTGCATTTCTACTGAACTGTGTAATAAAGCCTACTTTGTAACGATAGATGCAAACCTGCATATTTTATTGTGGTGGCAGCTAAAATGACCATAGCAAACCTAAATCTTTATTCTAAGATATTTGTAGACCAGATACACAACATCAGAAAGCAGTAAAGTGTTGATGGGTACTTGGAAGTCGTATTTAATTATTACTTTAGGTGGCTGTAATTGAAATAAGCTAGTCTCTTCCCAAATACTGAAGATCTTGGTGCAAGCAAAGTCCTTTGCTTCAGACTGATTTGGACAATGAATGAAAGTGTTTAAGGCTTTGGGAGAATTGGGGAAGAAGACTGTAAGAGCCGTGAAAATAAGGAAGAGGAGGCACTGAAGAGCATTGCAACTTAATACAGTAGCAAGGGGAGCATGATCTGATTGAAACACCAGGAAAATAAAATCATCAGCATTTCAATATTATGTGGAATATAGCAGTCTTAAAGCATCATGGCTGCTGGAGAAGGAGGTTACTTTAAGGTGCTACTAGTCAGTCTAGTACAACATGGTTCAGCATCACAGAGAAAGGAGTTGCTGCAAATTCGTACCATGATGCCAGATATTTTGCATTATAGTTAATGTGCAAAACAATGTGGAAACAGGAATTAAGTTCAGTTTTGTGATCAGCTCAGTAGCTGCTGAGCAGGCCCATGTATATCTCAAAATACAAGCTGATAAGCAGAGGCATAACTTTAGTCAGATTTGCATACTCCCCTGGGTACTTTTACTTCTTTCTTGCCTGTTATCTCTGTTTTACTATTTCTATATTAAACTATCTCTATTTTCTTGTCTGTACATGGATTGACAGCTTCTGCTGAGAACTGGACTTTATTTTTCTTTGAAGAATGCTGATTATTCACATGTTGTGTAAGAGAAGGAACATCTTTTAAAAACACCAACATTACTTCAGTCAGTGCACCTGCTTTTTATCACTGCTGCTTTTTATGACTTACATGCTCAATAGGCTACTATGATGTGAAACTTAGTAAAACAGAACATTAGAATAAAGGTATGGCTTATAGTCAGGATTTAAATATCAACATACATCATCTGGAAAGTTGCCTAATTGTATGTAAGAAGATAGTGACAGTCAGGGAAAATTTTATCAGTGTTGTCTCTGCTTAAGTTCTGTTTCCTGCGAAGGTGAGCAAAGAAACGTTTATCTTTGAGAAACTCTGTGTTGAGGATCTGGACAGTAATATTTTTATTTCTCCAGAAGAATTTGCACAGACAAATGGAAAAAGAATATATGGTTTCACATAGCCCTTTTTTTTTTTTCAGTCAAGTGTTTTGTGAAAAAACAGGAGGCTGCAAAGTGATCTAAGTTCCCATTCTCCTCTTGCACCAACACAGAAATGAAACTTAAACCTAGGAGTGATTTTTTTTTTTTTTTTTTTTTAAGGAAGGTTCGGTATATCATTGCCAATCTATTTAATACATCTGTAGGAGTAATGGAAAATTACACTTATTTTTCTGAGATTTAGCCTACTAAATTTCATACAACATTTTTTGTTTAAAACAGTCTTGAATGAATCACTTAGATTTTATTGGGTACAGTTGAGATCCATGCCAGCGAGAGCACTGAACTTGACAGCATGTCAGCTTCCTTTAAGGAGAGAGTGTCTAGCTGCACTGCCTACATTATACTCTTCTAGCCAATGATGTAGGAAGGTGCAATATGACCAAACATTAACAGTCATTGTGTGTTGCTGGCAGGTACCGAGATCGTCAGAGTCTTCCTGTTGGTGTGAACCTCCAGATTCTCTTATGAGGTAATCGGATAACAGTTAGTCATTACTGAAGTTATACACCACTGGTGTATTTTGCCCAGGATGCAAACTTACCATTGTAAAAGATACTGAGAAAACTCCCATGGACTTAACTCAGTTGCTGGTTGAGCATCAAAGGTACATCCTCTGCAAATAAGCAGGTGGCGCTTCGAGCTTCAGCAGGGCTTTGTCATCCATGACTATCCTGGGACACAAAGTTGTGCTTAACGATGGGCGGGATGCTGTAATACTCTTATCACGCAATAGCGTTCTTTGCAGGGATACCACCGCCAGTGAGGAGGTGACTACTAATTTACTCTTTTAAGAAAAAGGTGTTTGGAAATGTGTGTCTTAACAGAAAAAAAAAAAAAAACAACACCCTGGTAGGTGGCGTATAGACATGCTGAATGTTGTCTCTTCCAGCGTTTCCCCAACCCCACCTTGCAAACTCCTTCCAAACTATAGGCAGCAGTAGCCGCTCTGCCCAGACGCTCATACCAAGCCGTGCTGTCGTTACCACCACTCAGCCTGCAGCTCCTCAGCCTGCCCAGGTGCAGCAACCAACTGGCCATGGACCCACCACCTCCAGGTCAGGTTGCAGGAGGAAGATCAAAGCATTGCGCGAGCATTTGAAGCCCAAGTGGAATGAGAGGGAAGCGCGGCTTTATGACCGATTCTTGGACTGAAGCGATGCAGCGATCATTAGGACCACCATTTGGGATGCATGTGTGTGCGACAGGAGGAGGGGGATGAGGAAATGGGGAATGTAAGCATGCTTTCTGCTCTATCATATACAAGACCCACCGACAGCTGCTGCCATCCAAGCAAGCTAGGTTTGGAAAGCCGTGGTCTGTTCTGAGCTGCATTGTTTTCTTCACTTTTGATTTTGTGCTGCCTTCACGGGCACTTGGTTTGATATCATTTTTTTAATCTCATGACTGGAAAGAGCTTGTTCGACTTGATTAGACATGATTAGATTTCATGACCTTGTATATAGTAGGTTTGTTTATTGCAGGAATTCAAACAATAGTGTTTAACAGTAAGCTGGAGCAGTACTATTGACAAGACTTAGTCGGATAAGATAGCTTAAAAAAATGAGTTTGCCAACATCTCATCTGGTAGTACTCCAATGAGTTAAAACCATGTGAACTTTCTTGATAAAACTGCTTTTTTTTTTCTTTCCCCCCCCCCTTCTTTTTTTCCCCCAAAAAAGGCAATGGAATTGCTGACATAATAGATGAAAAGGAATATTTGACAAGTTTTGCTGCTTATATGCTAAAGTAGGCTGCTGATAATTCAGTTCATCCAAAAAGATGAAAACTTAAAATGATCTAAGTGTTCGGTCTCTACCTGCTGAATATACTACCAGTTTTGGAAACCTTGCTTTTCTGTGTCTCCTCAGGCATTTTTTCCTACATGTGACAAAATATTTTTAAGTAATCCTGTTGTCCATGTTTACCAAGAATGTATGAAGCTGCAAAATAAATTGTTGTATCATTCATAAATGGGAACATTTGTGCAGGTTGAGATGTTATCTGCATTGCTGCTAGCTCGATTCGTGTGGCCAAATTTGGTAGTCAAGGAAGGTCCTACTTCATGCCACATGAGCTGTTAAGATGAAGCCTGGACTCTTTTTCATAGCTTCAATAAAAAATGAGGTAGTGGTTTCTTCTTGAGCAGTTAGCAGTTCTGGAGATACAGCTAGAAGAAGAAACATCTTCCTCTCTTAAACAAACAAAAAAAACCCAACAACCCAAACCCAATTAAGCACAGACTTCAGTAAAGGAAGAATGTCCAATTCCTTTTGTGGGACCTGCTGTGAACAGAAAGACGGGTGCAAAACCTATCTAATACCAAAACTGTTGTCTTACTGCCTACAACCAGACAATGTACAGAATGGCTAATGGAGCTACCTGCTTTTTCTGCATTGCTTACTTTTCTCTTCCTTAGCTTGTAAGTTGCTGAAAACCGAGGCATAGCACTTCATGGAAGCTTTTGAAATTAAACAATGAGAAGGATGGTTACGGTTTTCAAAAGCAGTATTTTGAGAAACAGAGAAGACCTGACTTCCTACTGTGGATGAGCAGCTCCTCTAGTGACAGGTTATCTATAACGCACGGTTAAGCTACCAGAAAGAAATTTCATGTGATAGCAAGGACCTACTCTACTAGTGGAGAACTTCGTAACATTTTTTCCTTCAATTTCCCTTCTTTTATGCAGGAGGTAGAATGAGGTGGAACTGAGAGAGCCCACCTTGACGTGTGCAAAGAGTACATATGAAGTGTTTCTTGCCCATCCTGCAGTGGTCTAGACAGCATAGAAAATTGACAAACAGGTGTTTACTTCATGGCGTCTTAAGGAGACCATGGTTTATGTTAATCTCTAAGCTAAAATTCTGAAAAGCAAGTAGGAGAGAAGCAGCTTCTCTGTCCACCAATTTCCTGTAAGAGCAAAGAGAGTAAGTATACTAGAAAGGCCAAGATGTTAAAATAAATATTTCAGCTGGATTTGGGATGTGTAGCTTTTAACGGTGTTGAGGCCCTCGACTCCAAGTGGAGTAGGTAAAAAATGCATACCATTGATCCAGGAAAAAATCAAACATTGGGTGTCTCAAATCAGGCTCTCAAAAATGGATGTGTCCATTTAAATTACATGAGCCTATTAAAATTTAAAAAAAAGGTTACAGTTGTCTTCTTTCTTTCCACTGTGGGCACAATGGGATGGCAGCTGCCTGTCAGAAGGCAGGTTGCACGCTTTGGGTTTCTTGTAGAGCAGTAGCACATCTACTAAAGCTGCAGCCAGTTCATGCGCTGAAGAGAGTTGTGAAGGCAGTGACCATCTTTCAACAGACACGTGCAAGTGCAGACAAGAAGAAAGGTGGTGTGAAGCAGTGTCTTGCCACGGCCAGCATCTGACACTCAAGAGTTTTCTTGTCACCAACCCACATGCCAGATCATAGCTATGCATTGGTAATTTGTAACTAAGTGATATTTAAGTTCAAATTACACATAGGTGAGTGGCCTTAGCTTTATCTTGGCGGCATAAAGAAAAGATAGGTGTGGTGGTTAAGTTCCGTGCATTAAAGTGTCTACTTTATTCTTCCCAAAGCAAATGTTTGTTAGTTAATACCATTCTATTAATAGTAGATTTTAATATTTTCTTTCTGAAATTTTCAGACTCGTATCTGAGATCTTATTCTGCTGTAGATCCTTGTGGGATTTTTCCCCCAAAATATATCCATATTTGTTTCCATTTCCAACTCTTTTTATTTACTTCTGTTTTTTGTTAAATCTTTCACCTCTTCAGCCTTTCTGCACTTCCCTAAGGGCACATAGCCAGTGCACTTCAAAGACCGTAGGGGTTAACACTCATATTTGAGACCACACGTTCTTAACAGTGCTCTAAAGAATGGTGAATCCTGCAGAGCTGAAGGTAATTGTTAGTAGCACAATTTTAGCCCTTCACTGTTTGACAATCTTCCATTCCTTGCCACAAATCACGCTGTTTTCCTCTAGATACCCTCCAGCTCACTGGGAATGGAGAGATAAGCTACGACTGTCTTTCAATGGGTGAATCCTAATGCTGTTGCCAATAAGGATGGATTTAATAAAAACAGGACAACCTAAAGCTGAATTGCCTCTGCTACCCCAGAATTCACCTGTAGAAACCATGTTTGGCTTTTGTTTCCCCTTTCAAATTAAGTCCGAGTCCTCCTTCTCTGCAGAAGCAGTGAAATCTGCAGCAAGGCTGAGAGAAAAATACCAATCAGGAAACATCACTTTGTAACACAACCACCAGATACTTAATAAAAATGGCCTTTTTAAAAAGTTGAGCTGTAAGTGCAGGTGAAGAGAACAGCAGTGGGGCCCGCTTTGTGCCAAGCTGAGCTGGTATCTGGTGTTCGTGTCCCGGTTTCAGCTGGGATAGAGTTAATTTTCTTCCTAGCAGCTGGTATAGTGCTGTGCTTTGGATTTAGGTTGAGAATAATGTTGATAACACGCTGATGTTTTTAGTTGTTGCTAAGTAGAGCTCATAGTAAGTCAAGGACTTTTCAGGTTCCCATGCTCTGCCAGCGAGGAGGTGCACAAGAAGCTGGGAGGGGGCACAGCCAGGACAGCTGACCCAAACTGGCCAAAGGGATATTCCGTACCATATGACGTCATGCTCTGTATGTAAACTGAGGGGAGCTGGCCGGGGTGCATGGCTGCTCGGGGACGAGCTGGGCATTGGTCAGCAGGTGCTGAGCAATTGCATTGTGCATCACTTGTTTTGTATATTCTCTTATCATCATCATCATCATTATTATTATTATTATTATTATTATTATTATTCTCTCTTCCTTTGCTATCCTGTTAAACTGTCTTTGTCTTGACCCATGAGGGTTTTTTTTTTTCCATTGTCTCCCCCATCCCACTGGGAGAAGGGGGTGAGTGAGCGGCTGTGTGATGCTTGGTTGCCAACTGGGGTTAAACTACGACGGTTGATATGTGTGAGTTTTCCTTACACACCCAAGTAGTTTAGGGGTAAGAGAAACATATATCCTGGGTGCACGTGTGTATTGGCAAAATACCATCCCAGGTAAAGAGCTTGACATTTATTTATGTCTTACACCTTACTATCTCTGCCTGCCTGAACAGCTCCATCCATGTGCCAGCGGGCCGAAGGAGGGACCCTGGCTATTTCCTCTGCCTGAAGGGCGGTGGGCGCCGGTCTGCCCTGCCCTGAGCAGCCCTGCCCAGGCCTGCCCTGCCCTATCCTGCCTGGCCCTGCCCGGCCCTGCCTGGCGGCCGCGCCTGCTCCGACGGGGGAGGACGGGCGGGATCGGCGGCGGCCAGCGGTGCCCAGCGGTGCCCAGCGGTGCCCGCTGCTTCCTCGCCCGCCCCTGCAGAGCAGCGCTCGACCCCCGAGCGGAGGTGTCTGACACCCGCACCGCGGTTTCCAAAAGAAAAGGGGTTGGGGTGCGCAAGGATTTCCGCAGCTGTGCGCGTTCACAGGTACAAGGCGCCTTCCCTCCTTATTGCGCTTGCTTAAATGCTTGCCTTCGCCGCTGCTTCCCTCCAAAATACCCACCGGCGGTTGGAGGGTCGCCTGTGTCAGACAGGGAGGGGAATTTCCTGCCCCCCCTCAGTGCCCGGGTGCGCCACCGCCGCGGCGGGCAGCCTGTGGGAGCCACCGGGGAGAGGCGCAGCGCGCCCGGGGTGCCGGGGCTGGGCGCTGCGGCCGGCGGGGCAGACACCGGCAGGGGTGAGGAGCCAGATGTGCACAGGGGCGGATCCCTCCCTCTCCGGCAGATTTCGGTGAGGAAGGTGAAATGCAGAAGTTGACACCCAGAACTGTCAGAAGACCGTCGGGTTTTTAGCCCGGAGCATGCAATTAAGAAAAATAAATAAATAAAATAAAGCCGCCCTTCGTGCGTACAGCCGGCGTCGGTCCTCGTCGACACCCGCAGCTGCTCTCCCCGCATGGCGACTTTACCCGCCGCAGACAGGAGGGCGTTCGCCCTGAAAATCAACAGGTAAGGGGCTTTCCTCGTACCTCGCAACTATTCCTCGCCAGCCTTAGCCCGAGACCCGGCCAAGGCAGGGGAGCGGGGGCGGGACGGCGCCTCCCCGGGAGACCCCCGGGGCGTGGAGCCGTCTGCCAGCCCCAGATAGCCGGGCCGGCCCTGCCGCCGCCGCCTGGTGCCGGCCAGCCCCGGGGCGGGCGCCCCCTCCTCCCCCGCCTGGCTGCCCCCGCGGCCGGTAGCGCCGGTCTTCTCCCGGCCCCGCGGGGGTGCAGCTGCGGGCTGCGCTTCTGCAGTGAAGTTTGCTCTGACGGAGCGTACACAGACGAAGCCGGCTATGGGTTCACGTCCTCCGGCAGGGAGGAAACGTCCAGTCTCACCCCAGGAGTTTGCTCCCCGTCGGTTCTGTCCGAGCAAGCCCCGAGCCTGCTGGAGGGGCTGCTCGCTTGCGGCGGGGCGCAGGGTTAGGGTTCCTCCTCCGCACGAAGCGGCAAAATGACCTGGTACCTCAATTAGTGCTCCTGGGAAATGAGGGTTTTATGTAGGACATCAATACTGCAATGACATACATCCCCGGGATTTTTTTTTTCTTTTCGCCCTTTCATCTATGAAAATAAAAAATGCTTCTGATGATTGAAAATAAACCTGTCTATATCTCCCCCCTTCCCTCCCTAAACCAAATAAATTAGAGTTCGGCTGCTGGAACACCATGCTCTTGCAATTGAGCTTGCTGTCTGCTAGACTCTGGTGTCTTTTCCCAGGGAAGTGCTGACTCTCAGCTGTTCTGTGCTCTGTGGTGGCAGTAAGGAACCAAGACAATTATTTTCATATTGCTAGGTTAAAGGAAAACACAGGCCTCCTTTTCAAGAGTCTTGTCATCTGAGACAAAAACTGTGTTTCCAGGGTGTTGATGTAAGTACAAGGTAACTGAGTTTGCTGACACATAAAAGAACAAATAGCGTAATGGTAATATAAACTGAGGATAAGTCTCTGTGCCAGAGAGAAAAGTATGCAGAGAAACTCCACCTCCTCAGCAATTTATTGGAAGACATGGGGTTTGCAGTCGCAGAGGATAAAATTAGCTCTGCTGTGATGTGCCTTTCCCATGGCAGAATATGCATCAGTGTACCTTTCTGTATCCTTTGGGAATTCCTTTTAAATTTACAGTGGAATATTCACAGGAGTGAGACATCATATTGAGAAGCCATCAGATGAGCAGTTCACTACAGGATCCTGCCACAATTCCTGATCATTTGGAGACTTGCTTGAATAAAGAGCGCAACTGGCTGATATTTAGAGGGTTTGGGTTATTTTCTTTCTTCCTATTTTTAGGGTCAGTTTTCTGGCAGCTTTTCCCAGCTGTGATGATGGTCACTGTTCATCTGTATGACTAAAGCCTTACAAAGTAGTGGAATCATAACAATTAATCTGGCTTCATTTCACAAAGGCTCACAAAAGTTTTGCTAGTAAGAACTGTTGTGAAATTAAACCATTGTTATATTTTCTTTATATCTTTTTCTTTTGGTTCAACAGTGAAATAGTATTTTTTGTAGCAAATTAGATGTTCAAATATGTTATTCATCATGTTCTGAATATGATTCCAATTTAACAATCTGCATGTTTCTTTTGCAAATAAGAATATTCTCTTTTACGCAGTGTGGTAGAAATTACATATATTTGCTATCAGAACATCATGTTTCCCTTCCTTCAAAAGGAGCAGGTCATTTTTACATGACTCAAGTGCAGTTGGTTCTACTGACAGTAGAGTGATATACCTTCACAAGAAGTGTTTTTAATGAGGTGGTTTGGGTTTTTTTAAAGGCATTTTCAAAATAAGAGGAATATTATGTCAGTGTCTTAGCTGTCTTGCCTGTACACAAAAGGCTAATTTACAGCTATAAAATCTTGTTCCTCTTTCTTCAGAGTTCCTGAGTTTACTTCTTCAAAACGCAGCTCTTAGTGAAAGTTGGACATTACTGGCAAGGCATTATTTAGAGGGGTTATTACATTGCCTGTATAATTGCTCTCCATTCATTACAAATTCACATGCAAGCTCTTCTCTCTCTCACTCTTTCTCTTGCTAGTGACTTGACCGAGCTATATACTGTTTCTCTGAGGACCAGCAGAATTTTAGGCTCTGTACTGGTTGCTCAGGACAACGACAGCAGCTGCCTCCCTGCTAGTTATGTAAGGTGTACGTACCCTGGTGTGTTCGGTGAAGCATGATAGGTATCTGACCACATTATGAACTACGCTAAACACTGTTCTGGAAAAAAAATAGCGATGACATGATCCGAAATGTTGTGTTAGTGCTCTCGTCACGATTTAAAGTTAGTGTGAGTTATTGGTCACAAGCATTGGGGCTGCAGATGCTTCAGGAACAGCTGTTACATGACAAGCATCACGTTCGTTTAAAACAAGGTCAAACTTTAAAATCAGGCCTTTAAATGCCTTCAAACTTGTATGTTGCATATGCAACCTGCCCACATAACCATGTCTTCCTATCACTTTATTCTTCCTTCCACCCATCTGGTGTCTGTTGCCCCAACCTGTTGCTTCCTGCCTTTTTTAATCCTGCAAAGACTTGCACGTATGTTTTTAATGCATGTATGCAAGTAGTTCCTTCTGTTTTAATGGGATGACTTTCATGTATAATGATGTTCATCTCATATGTAGAAGTGAAGGAGCACACCTTTAAATTACTGTCCCTCGTGTTAGGCAGCATTCCTACTGCTTACCTGCGTATTACCCAGAGCCAAGTGGCTGCAAACTGAGCAGGACCTCAGAAAACATCCTCTTCAAATAACTTTTTTTTAATTATGTAAGAAATTAAATTCCTGTCCAACTTTAGCCTAAAGTATCACTTAAAAGTAAGCTGTAACTGTCTTTCCAAAAGGCCTCCTGCATTGCACAAAGGAAGGGAAAGAAAACCCTAGTTAATGTGCCACACTAGGAGACCTTTGTGGTGTTCTGTCATGGTTGGAAGCCAGCATAGGACATGAAAAAGCAGATCAGCCTTGTTGAGTCAAGTGAGTCCTAGACAGTAATTAGAATATATCTGGATTGCGTGTTGTAAATGTGTATACTTTCCAATCACAGTATTTATACTCAGAAACTAGGAAAGCTGAAAAATAATTTTATTAAAGTGCTAAGAAAAATAACTCATCATTGCTAAAAGTGTTGGCTCTTCCAGGGAGACCTTGTTGCAGCCTTTCAGTACCTAAAGGGGGCCTACAAGAAAGCTGGAGAGGGACTTTTGACAAGGGCATGTAGTGATAGAACAGGGGGGAATGGCCTTAAACTGAAAGAGGGCAGATTTAGATTAGGTATAAGGAAGAAATTCTTCACTCTGAGGGTGGTGAGGCACTGGAACAGGTTGCCCAGAGAAGCTGTGGATGCCCCATCCCTGGAAGGGTTCAAGGCCAGGCTGGATGGGGCTTTGAGCAACCTGGTCTAGTGGAAGGTCTCCCTGCCCATGGCAGGGGGGTTGGAACTACGTGATCTTTAAGGTCCCTTCCAGCCCAAACCATTCTATGATTCTATGTACCAGCTGAGCTGTATACGTCTGAGAGACCATAAAAGCGGAATTTTAATCAGTTTTCCTCAGCATTGTGTTAGGATAAACATAGCATTCACAGAAGAGATTTTCCGGTTTTATTACTTTTATTTAGTTAGTGTAGTTTATTATTTTATCTTTCACATAGATCTTGCAGTAGTAGTTATTTGTTTTGACTTTAAGTGAAGAAAATTATGCTTTAGGTGCCTACCTGGGCCCTGGCCACCAGTGCTATACACTCAAAACATTTCAACACATAAATTACAAACCAGAAAACTACCAAGAGCAGCAGTACAGCTCCCTAACATATCACCCAACTTTCAGTCATGTGACCCATGCAATTAAAAACCCTCCCAACAGACATACTCCTCAACTGTGTCTACAGACAACCAATGTCTGCATTTTACAAGTGTTAAGAAACAAATTTTTAGCATTTACTTCTATCATTTCATTTCCTTGTCCCTGAAATTGTCCAGCTGCCAAACAAAATTTTCTTTTCCTGTTCTAGTTTCAAGAAGTGTATTTAAGGATGAGCTTACATGCATAGATTTATATCGTTACATTATATCATTACATTAATGATGACAATACATTTAAATTGTTTCTACCTGAAATGAGAAGATCAGCTCAAATCTTATCTTGTACAAAGTCTCGGTTCTGAAGGTTCTGGATGGCAAAGACTGTTGTAGAGGAGTCAGGTACAGCGCAAAATGGTTTCAGTGGCAGAACAAGCCATTTCCTACATACTCCAGTAGCAGATTTCTGTTCACTGCAACCCCTTCACGGGGCTGAGGCCAGCATCTTTTGATTGAATTTAAATAAAACCCTTACTATTTGGTTATAATAAAATGCTAATTACTTAAAATCACTTTCCAGACTTCATTGTATAGGCCAAGCTATTTCTTTTAATTAATTTTTCTTTATAAACTTTAAATATATTAAATAAGCTGCAGAGACAACCTCAGTCCTTTGGATGTACAATATGCTTACATAGTAAGTATAAAGATGTAGTGCATTTTTTAAAAGATGTGATAAATTCTCATAGTTTCTTACATAAAGTAATACTTTATAAAAACATTAATCAAATTAACAGTCTGTTAATAGTGAAGGCATTTTCCATGTATTTGCTGCATACCTAAAACACACATTCATAGTTTATCAACTTTTGAAAGCTGCTTGTAGATATATTCTTCTTATCAAGTATCACCATTGAGCCATAGCCTTATAATGTGTAATATCAGGACAGTATATAGCATTAAATATCCCGTGTTCGTTTTTACTAAGTCAACCTAATTCAAGAAAGAGAGTCACAAAGGAGATCACACTTGATGAAAGGGTTGAATCCTGCTTTGCTCTAATGAGTTGCACCCTGGGAATCTATCTCAGTGAGGATAACTCAAGTTAAGAAACCTTTGTATGTTTATATTTAAGCTATCAAATAATAATCCGTTTGAATTAATCTAAAATCCATACCATAAATATAGAGTGTACTATGGCTTTTAAGAGAGGTTAAAAATTCTGATTTGTAGTTACTATGGGAAAAGATTGCTTCTTACATACTACATGTGTGAAATAGTAGTGGTTTTGGTACAGGAATATTACACTAATAACAAATCAAAGATTAAAAAATAGGATATATATGTTTCACATTTTTTGTATAACAAGCTGTTAGTAACAGTTTATAGTAAATGGCCGGTTTTCTTAGATTTCTGTAAAAACAAATAAGAAGCTGATTTTTTAAATCTTTCAGAGAAAATTACTTAAAGTTACATGTGTGTGGAGTGTAAAGATCAGGTTTGCATTTTAGGATCATACAATGGTTTGGGTTGGAAGGGACCTTCAAAGACCACATAGTCCAACCCCTCTGCCATGGACAGGGACACCTTCCGCCAGACCAGGTTGCTCAAAGCCCCATCCAGCCTGGCCTTGAACACTTCCAGGGATGGGGCATCCACAGCTTCTCTGGGCAACCTGTTCCAGCGCCTCACCACCTTCATTGTAAAAGGGTGTCCAATGTCTTGTGTCCAATCCAAACATACCTCTTTTCAGTTTAAAACTGTTGCCTCTTCTCCTGTCACTACAGGCCCTTGTAAAAAGTCTTTCTCCGTATTTCTTATAAGCCCCTTTTCAGTATTGAAAGGCCGCAATAAGGTCTCCCCAGAGCCGTCTCTTCTGCAGGCTGAACAAGCCCAACTCTCTCAGCCTGTCCTCATAGGAGAGGTGCTCCAGCCCTCTGATCATTTTCATGACCCTCCTCCGGACCCAATCCAACAGGTCCATGTCTTTCTTGTGCTGGGGACTCCGGAGCTGGATGCAGCACTCCAGGTGGGGTCTCATGAGAGCAGAACAGAGGGGGATAATCATCTCCCTTGGCCTACTGGCCACACATCTTTTGATGCAGCCCAAGATACGATTGGCTTTCTGGGCGGCAAGCGAGCTTGCCGGCTCATGTCCAATTTTTTGTCCACCAATATCCAAAGTCCTTCTCTGGCGGGCTGCTCTCAATCCATTCATCCCCCAATCTGTACTGATCTTGGGGATTGCCTCGACCCAGGTGCAGGACCTTGCGCTTGGCATTGTTGAACTTTATAAGGTTCACATGGGCCCACCCCTCCAGCCTGTCAAGGTCCCCCTGGATGACATTCCTTCCCTCAAGCATATCAACTGCACCACTCAGTGCTGAGGGTGCACTCAGTCCCACTACCTATGTCATTAATGAAGTTATTAAATAGTATTGGTCCCTGTACTTACCCTTGAGGAACACCACTCATTACTGGTTTCCATTTGGACATTGAGCTGTTCACTGTAACTCTTTAGATGTGGCAATCCAGCCAGTTCCTTATCCATCTAACAGTCCATCCATCAAATCCATGTCTCTCCAATTTAGAGGTAGGAAAGTTGTGGGGGACCATACAAAAGGCCTTACAGAAGTCCAGGTGGATGACATCAGATGCTCTTCCCTTGTCAACGGATGCAGTCACTCCATTGTAGAAGGCCACTAGACTAGTCAGGCATGATTTGCCCTTGGCGAAGCCATGTTGGCTGTCTTTAATCACCTCCCTGTATTCTATATGCTTCAACATAACTTCCAGGAGGATCTGTTCCATGATCTTACCAGGCACTGAGGTGAGGCTGACGAGTCTTGTTCCTGCATACTGGTTTTGTTTGAGAGTCTTTTAATTTGGCTATAGGAGATATTGGGGTGGTTGTCTTTCAGGAATATCATTATACTTTTTTCACCTTTCATTAACTTTTCTATTCAATTTTTTCCAGTTTTTCAGCTGAGTTCAACATGTTTTCTCCCAATTGCCAGACCACATATGTCCCATTCCTGGTTTACAGGGATAGATTATAAAGTGACCAAAGTATCTGCTCATCTCTTTCACAGAATCACAGAATGGTTGAGGTTGGAAGAGACCTCTGGAGGTCATCTTGTCCAGCCCCTCCGTTCAAGCAGGGCCACCTAGAGCCAGTTGCCTGGGACCACGTCCGTATGGCTTTTGAAGACCTCCAAGGAGGCAGACTCCACAAACTTTCTGGGCAACCTGTGGCAGGGCTCAGTCACCCTCATAGTAAAAAAGTGTTTCAGGTGGAATCTTCTGTGTTTCAGCTTGTGCTTATTGCTTCTGGTCCTGTCACTGGGCACCACTGAAAAGAACCTGGTTCTGTTTTCTTTACACTCTCCCTTCAAGGGCATATTGCTGGCTCATGTTCAACTTGGTTGAAGTCATGGTATCCTAGGACCAACTTGGTCATGGTCCTCTAGGACCTCCAGGTCCTTTTCTGCAAAGCTACTTTCCAGCTGGGTGGCCACCAGCATATATTGGTGCATGGGAATGTTGCAGGTGCAGGACTTTGCACTTCTCCGTGTTGAACTTCATGAGGTTCCCGTCAGCCCATTTCTCCCACCTGTTGAGGTCCCTCTGAAGGGCAGCACAACCCTCTGGTGCATCAGCCACTCCTCCCAGTTCTGTGTCATCAGTAAACTTGCTGAGGGTATACTCTGCCCCATAATCCAGATGTTAATGGATGATGGAGATGTTGAACAGGATTGGTCCCAGTATTGACCCCTGGTGTATACTGCTAGTTGATGGCCTCCAACTAGACTTCATGCCACTGATCACCACCCTCTGGGCCTGGATGTTCAGCCAGTTTTCAGTCCACCTCATTGTCTGCTCATCCAGCTTGTATTTCACCAGCTTTAGACATAAGTTTCCTTTAGACATATGAAGAACCCAATCTCCTAAGGGTTACTTCTTCCCAAGAAAAGTCATTCCCATCTTCCTGACTTACTGCAAGCTGATTTCTCCTAGCTTTTTATGGCATCATTGTCTTAGTGTCTTCTGGATTTGTATTCAGCACAAGGAATAGATTGTACATGGCTCTAAAGCATGTACAGGAAGCTCTACTTCATGCACTACTCATAAAGGCCAGTCTCCGCTGCAGCCTCTGCACATAGGTGCTTTACCTCCCGTTCCGCCACTGTTTGGATTCAAGGCAATCTGAGTCAGCAGAAAAGATAAGGAGGAGTTGAAACCACGGTTTCATCCCTGTTGTTATCAGTTATGACTGCTCACTGCATGCGAACGACTGAACAGCCATTAAATGCCTCAGATGGCTGTTTCCTTAGGTATAATAACCTCTCTCTCTTCTTTTGGGACATTTTTACAGGTACTCCTCCACTCCAAGGGAGAGATGTAACCTGCAGGAATAACAACCTTCTAAATCTACCACAAAGTCAAGAATATTAAAGCAGGCTAGGGATGGATCCTATCTATTGTAAATAGCTCTAAAGAAAATAGAGGGAACTTCCTAGTGCCTGTGAGGTTATCTTTTCATCAGCCCTAGAGATAATTCATTTGCCTTTGCTAGGGTGTTTCCAGTGAGCAGTCAAATTAGACTAAATCTGTATCAGTGTAGTGCTTCTAAACATGTTTTACAACCACACGAGCAAATGACAAATTTAAGTGGTACACAGTTTGGCTGGTCACTATGTATAATTAAAACCAATATCAGCTGATTTGCATCTCACATTCTGGCATTTATAATTGTTGTGTTTAAGCCCAACTATATCAAAGCCTGTCTGCATCCACACAGCCTGTTGAATGATACCTAGGAGTAAGCTGTGCTGTAGACCATAGGAGCTAGAACATAGCTGGAGGCCGTAAGAGAGACAACTGCATGACAGAAAGAACTCTGCTATAAATTTGTTATGGACTAGGCTTAGATTGCAAGCTGTCATCACAAGACTAATAAAAATAAAAGCAAACAATGCACAAAGCCATGTTTGTCTGTGCAAAACTCTGTGTGTGTCCTCAAGATGTTTCTAATTCTGATGGGGAACTGTGTGAACATTGCTTCCTCCTCTAGCAGAGGTGGATTGTAAATTAGTTACAGGAGTAAGTTTAGGAAGAAAGCAATATTATGTATCAAGATTACACCATAGGTTATTAATTCATAGTGCTAATATAAATCCCTGTAAGTATCTGCTCATTTTTCAGAGATAAGGTTATTCAGGATGGTCTTACTAGATTTGACATCCTATCGTCCATCATAAAGACTAAATGCGTAGACCTTTCCTCTGGTACACTGTGCAAAAGATTACAACATTTCCTGCCTAAATTACATCTAACTTTTAGGAAGTAGAAAAGGAAGAGTAAGAAAATGCCCTCTCGCTACTTCTAAGAGGATACAAATGCCTTTCGTTAATCACAGTAATTTACTTTTGGTTTGTATTGTTTACCCCAACCTTTATGATTACCTTTTCTGGAGTGGTCTGCCACATACAATCAAGGTGACAGTAACCACTTAAGGAGGAGGTTGATAACAAACACAGGCCCATCCAGTCAAATCTTTAAGAAAAATTACAAGTGTAGGAAAGATAGGCTCAGTAAAACAAGTGTACTCTTTATCAGCAAGCAGGCTGCTGTAGAAACAAAGCCTTTAGAGAACAGTTGGCCACGCAAGCAGAATACTGTTGTTACTGTTGAGACAGATGTTATTGACAGCTGTTGTTAGCAGGAAGCTAATCTTTTCGTCTGACTGCATACTCAAATTGTGTTGAAAAAATAACCATCTACTTTCTATTACAGTTGTTGAAGACTGTTATTATACTGTACTTACATATCTGTGCAATCACTGGAATCAGACATCATAATCTCTGCTACATGATTGGAATACTGAGGTTTTTGCCTTGTCTCTGGAAGATGGCTGGCGAGCAGGAAATGGACTTTAGGGTCTGAGCAGAATAGCTGCAGTTTAAAATCCTTTTTTAAGATCTTGTGTTCCTCTTAGACTTCAGACGTCTATATGCATTGTGCAATCTAGGCTGCAATTTGTGATGAGGTTCTTTTTTTATACTACAGGAAATCCTAAGCCTGCCCAAGAAAAATGTAGTTGCCAATGAGAAACATCTTTATGGGCACCAGGTCCTGCTTATGAACATTCCTTTTTTACCTTTCCACACAGTTTTCATTTTCAGACATGAAGTGAAAACCAGAAAGGAAGACATATTTAATGTTGTATTTTATATCCTCTACCACTTCTAGGTTTTATGGTCATTAAAAATTACAATTCATGAGCATAGTTCAGTATAGTTGTCTTTTTTTTGTGCTCTGACTTGATTTTCTAAAAAAAAATTTGATTTGAAAAACACACGCCAGACTACACTATAGTTTGTAGCAGTAGGAAAAAGGATAGCCTATGCAAAGTGTTTACCTCATAACATACCCACACTAAATGCTTGCCATCATGAATGCAGTTACAGAAAAATAGATCCAGGCCTAGATCAGCTTTTGGGCCAAGTTCATATAAAAAGTCCACAATATTTTTCCTCGCGACCTTTGTAGAATAATACTTGCGCACGATGAATCACACAGTTCCCTGAGCTTCAGTAATAATGACCTGCAGACTTTTATAAAGGAGTCAGCACACCTGGGCTCAGTATTAGTATTTTTCCCTAAAGTCAAGCAAACTGGGTTAGGTAAGAGTATATTTTATTTCAGTTGTCACAGGAGTTGAGCTTTACAATCATTATAATAACAAAACCTCATGTTTAGAACATGGTTAGAGCAAAACTTAACCTTTTCCCAAGCTTGAAATTTTCCAGGTGAATCGCGAAGTGAAATTCAGTTTGTAACTTATGATATAAAATGTCTTGCATCACCCAAATGGGTTTGTGAAGGTGTGTAATATAATTTCTATGGAATTTGTACCTGTAATGATAGCCAACAGATACAAAAATATATTATTTTTAACAACATAGTTGTTAACGTATGCCAAATTCTGTGGACATTCTTCTTTTTAAAAGCGTGAGTGGAAGATCTAGCTTTCAAGTGTATCTTAGTGCTTTGGCTCTCACTGAAGGTGAATCAAAATTTCCTGTTCTAAAAATGGCAGTACCTCTTCATGTACTTGAAATTGGGCCAATTTTTTTCAGGTATACTGCCCTAATAAAAGATCCTACTTTTTCTAGTTAAACTTATGGCTCTAAAGAAAAAATGTTATTCTAAGAAGTAACTGGATAAAACCCAACTCATGGTTTTTCTGTCACAGAAAGGTCACAGTGAAGCTCCACAAATCTGTGTTCTTAGGAAATGAGGGGCCAAAATATTAACACATTATTTTTCCAGTTCTGTGCCATTTGCATTATCTCCTCCTCTGGCTTTTGCAGTAGTCACAGTATTAATAAAGATCCATCTGTGAATATATTGTGAATTTCTGTGAAGCTGTCAGTCATGAAAGGGACAAAATACACTTTTTTTTCCTTCTTGATAAAAATACCAACTGTGACCTTCATAAAAATAAAAACAACCCTGTAGGAGAAAAAAAAAATCCCTAGAATAACATTTACATGGTCTTTATTATTATTCTTAATGTCTGACTTTTTTTTTTCACTTATTATTAATAAGTGTTTATTAGTAAGAAAGTGAAAATAAAGCACATAAACTATTAAACTTGGTATGAGTTTTACAAAATTATCAGCATTATGGTATCATTTTCTTAGTGAAGTCCTTGTGAAGCTCAGATAATACATGTGAGCTGGAAGATAAATCCTTACATTTATTTGATACTCACCCTGTTTTGAATTGGTAGGGTAGTGCAGAAAAAACCAAAAATTTAAAAGCACAAACTGATATCCTTCTGTTACATTTCAAGTCACAGGGTAAAAGGAAGATGGCATGTATGATCAGTAATGCTTTTAAAATTGCCCTTAATGTTGTTGTTGTAGATGATCTAAGATTCTGGAAGCCATTTAAACATTTTAGCAAGGAAAAAGGGAAAAAAAGAAAAAGAGGAAGAGGTAGGCCCTAACTGCAAAGTTTTGCCCTGGAATATAGACCCATAGAGTCTTCTGGAGAGTTCAGGGGCACGTTTGTTAAAAAGCTTTTCTTCAGCCATCTCAGTTGTAATGAACATTTAATGAGGCACTACAAGCAGAGAATGCTTTGAGCCAACCAGAGAAAGTTGTCCTTAGATAAATTGAGGTTAATCCCTTCAGTATGAAAGATTTGTGTATATAAATAATAGTTTGTGTATGCTGATAGATTTTAAGCTAATGGGGACAACCAAAAATTGTGTTGTTTTCACACAAATTTATGTTCTGTTAGCATCATTAATTAGCATCACATGAAATATTCATTAGAAACTTTGTATTGCATATATAAATTATCATGATCAGTTTAAGTTTATAATAGGATGAGAGAGAAGATTGATTTATACTCTTTGCTTTCCAGGAGGTACCACTAAACTGTCATATGAAACATTACACCTAAAGTCACTTTCATTGCAAGAGCCAGCCAGTTAACAATGCATGCACAATGTCTTCTCAAATGTTGTATCATAGCTTTTGCATATTATCCATAGAGCACAGTGATTAAAAAGCACGTAAAAACATGGTTCATCGGGACCAAATCATAAGTCTTCAGTTTCTTTGCGTGGCAAGAAAGTATGGTTGTCCTTTTCCTCCACTGACAAGATTAGAAAATTATTTTTTATGTGTGCTTATGTCTCTTCCTGAGGGAGAAACAGCAAAACTGAGTGGCAGTGAAAAATGTTCAGAGAATGAATGGCATACATGACCTGGGACAAAAATAAAAATTGACCTCTTGCCTGTTTTACTTTGTAACAAGCTGCCAGCATAATGAAGTCCACAATTTCCCCTCCTAGACTTCTTTGTTAGTTCTTGCACCATCTCCTTCGAAAAGATTGTGGTTAAATTTCAACCGTCTCAAATAGGATCTTTATTGCCTTAGCTGATACAGACTCTTAATGTGGTAGACCCCAAAGTAGGGATGTGCCAGAAGGTGTATAGCCTACCTGAGCCATCAAGGAAACAGCAGCTAGTTCAGATAGATGACTGCTGTAAACAGTGAGCAACAAAGCAGAGCTCTGGTGCCTTAAGGACTAATTAGCAACTTAGAAGAAAAACAGGCAGTTCCACTGGCAGTAAGAAAAGGACTTCTAAGCAAGATTCCCATATTTGCTAGTTAAAGATCTGGATTGTTGCCCAAAACTCTGTGTGTGTTTGTGTGTGGGAGTGGAGGAGAGGGGTAGGTAATTGTTACCTTTTTCTCTTCCAGAGTTTTTGTTGCTTGTTTTTAGTTGTAACTAGAGAAGTTTCATGTTAGCCTCAGAAAAAGAACAAAAGCTAGTTGAGAAATTTTTCCGTCAATGTCAGATGAAAGGGATTACTCCTCAGGGTAGCCAAGACTGAATATTTTACCTGTTAAGCAAAAGGTTTCACTATTTTACTTTATGATTCCACCATCTGTATACATTTAAATGTGAATGTTTCTCCATCCTTGGGGGTAGTTCTTATAGTCCCTTTTTATTTCATTTTTTCATCTTTCCCTACTGTCTGATTACGTATGCAGCTCTTGCAGAAGACAACTCACCATTCCTCAGAGTCTGCTGGAAGGGATTGTAAGGATGTTAAGGATTACTCTTCCTACCTCCCTCTAGTAGGTAACTTCTAACAGTAGGTAACTTTGGATAACTTGGCAGGTGTGTGAAGCATACTTTTAAGATTAGTTTTTTCTTATGAAGTTTCTAATTTCCAGTTAATGTTTCTAATTTCCAGTTAATAGGTGATCTTTAAAGCTGTTCTCTTTCTGTTTTCTTTTATTTCTAAATTGCTAGTTCTGTGTTTAAGTTTTCATATTATATACATGCTAGCAAAATACCCATTATGCCTGATTTTAAACTACATATTTCAAAGAACTATGTTGTTTAGCAGAATTGATAGTGAAACTGCGTAACCAGCTTTATGCATTATGAGCATTCATATAATTTTAATTATAGAACCCAGCAGTGTTCAGCCACGGATCTTACATATGTTAGAAAGAGAAAATAAGCAGCTATTTTATCTTCCTCTCCTGATACCTCGTCTAGGCCCAACCAATAACTCAAATTTCCAGGTCCTAAATCCTGCAATGAGCTCTGCCCTGAGAAACATCTCAGAATTTGACCTACAAGTTAAACTTAATTTTAAGAACCTCCATGTGTAATCTGTTACTTTGGTTCCACTGTTGGTTTAATATATTATGCAAACTACACACTTTGCATTGGAGAATATTTGTGAAATACAGACCATGTCTCAACTTTGTTAGTAATTCAGGAGAATTGCTGGAGGATTGTATCTACCAGTGGGACAAACACTGGTGAAATTCTGATTAAGCAGCACCACTTTCCTATTTTTTTTTTGGCTGCCCTCCAGTCCCATCTGGGTGGATGAGGAAGTTTGGTGAGTTCCAGCTTTTTCAAGATTTACACCAGAGGAGTACAGCATCATCATTCAGGTAGGGCCGAGGCAACACAGAGTGGAGCAATGAATTCCAATTGGCATTATTTTGCTCCGACACCATGGAGCAGCCAAGTATCTAGAAAGTCCAGAAGAGCCTTAGGCTGCCATCATCTCCTGTTTTTCCTATCTTGGAACATGCCATGTGAACGCTGGCTAGTTGTGAATTCAGCAGTGAATTCTGTGGAAAAGACCCTCCCTGAAACCTACACCTTTTTCATTTCAGCCAGTGTTTCGTCTTTATCCTAAACAAAGGGACAGGTACCAAAATGGAAAGTCTGTAGAGCTGTTAACACTGCCGAGTCCCATTTCTGGTCTCTGAAAGGCTGGCAGTTGCCCAGATGCTGATCTAACACCCACCTTTTCTCCATGGGGTAGCTGAATTGTGCTTTCAGTTTAGTGTCTTTTAGCAGCTGTGTCTTTTCTTAACTTATTCCTAGTAGATCCTGCCAGTCATTTCTGAACCGGTTCAAACCAACTTTGCTGTCTTCTGTTATTCTTACTGTATCTACTCTCCCTTTCGTCCTTCCTTCAGTGATATGAAAAACATGAAATCAATCAAACTCTTTGAAATTCACTTTTATAGGTTACAGGATTCTTCTTTCATTGGACAGATTTATGTAGCAGGTTCTTTCTTTGAATATTAGGGAGCCTCAGGAACTTATCTCATCGATCTTGAGAAACATATTTCCTCTCAGTTAGCTGTGCTTGCACAGGCTTTTACCAGACAGCAATCTGGCCCTTCATCCACATGCAAGCTTCCTCCTTTGTAGATGAAAATTCATACCATTTCCTGTTCAAAGAGTCTGATGACCTCATATCTGGTGTACTTCAGATATATGTTGTATTATTGTTTACAGCATCAACTTCTGCAATACACTGTAACACAGTTTTTACATACATCAAATCAACATCTGCTGCTACAGCTATTGTTTACATCAGTAACAGATACTTCTGCACAGGGTAGAAACTGACTCAGTTTGAAGGAAAATAATAGTTTAGAATAATTTGAGGTTTGTGTTATACCTTGCTACATACATTCATGATCAGAGATTATTTGTAGTGGGAAGATGAAACAAAAAAACTTTGATATACCAGCAACTTTCCTTTTTAAAATAGGGCAATAATAATTTAAGGAAAGCACAGACTTCCTCACTCTCCCCCTACATGGCTTCTTGCTTATATAATTATCAAATCACCTTTAAAAAAATCCCATTTCATCCTGTCTGATTTTTGGAATACCAATGCCAAACAGGAATTTCTCTTCCAAATAGATCTCTTTTCTTTCTCTATGACTCTGGCTTTGCTCTCCCTGCAATTGCTGCTGCCTTCAGAATGGAGCAATGTCCCACTCACACCTGGCATGGCCTCTTGACCTGCGAGCACCTACTTGTCTATGCATCTTTTATTTTAGAAATCAGGGCTAATACCTGTAACACTTCCAGTGAGCTGCCTTGATGCGCTGCAGGTTTGGGTTTTTTACTTGGAATCTGCTTAAGTGCATCTTGTTCTGTTTAAAATCTTGTCCTGTATGTTTATGGTGAAATATGTTGTAGATGTGTTGTTACCATTTCATGGCTGATTATTCTTAAATCATATTAAATATTTATTTATTTGTTTCCATGAAAAATGAGCAAGCTACTCTGATTACTGAATTTTCAGATCGGGTACATGCAACTGTACTATCACTCCAGGATTTCTGAAGAATTCAGTACTGGCCCCTTTCTGCTCCCATTGCAATCAATTAATTAGCACTTAAGAAGTCTTCTCCTCAACTGTTCATCTGATATAGTATAGGCTGGTTTTTAAATTAATGTTTGGGATTGTCTTGTGCTTTTCACAGCTGATTGTGTTATTAACATAAGTCTGGGCTTACATTGTTCAGTGAGTGGTCCTGTCTTGTTTTTATCCCTCGGTCAATTTCCAGTTCATTGAAATATTTGCATCTGTGATATACATCTTTCTTTCTCTGCTCTATTATCCTGTATCTTTGTTTTGCAGAAATGAATCTGCAAGTGTTGCTGTACAGGTTGCAGTCACACTTCACTTAAGGGCAAAGTTATTCTTTCTTGCATAGCCTTTCCCAGTTCCGAGGACTACAATATAATGGTAGAAATTTGATGGAACAGTGTCAGAATCTTAATCATATAGGACTGTAAATGGGGGTTTCTGAGGTTTGCATCAACTACAAAACAAGAGGAGTCTAGAACATCATAAAAATATGTTTCTAAACACTGGGACAGGAGACTAAATTGGCTGAAGTCTAGCATTTGGAATTTGTATGTGGATAACTGTAGTTATAAGGGGTTTTCTCTGCTTAATTAAAGGCACTCTTCTGCAGAAATAAGAAAACAATTTACTCTCCAACCAGGCTTTGCACAGTTCTGTCAACGAAGCTTAAGTACCCCTGGCTTTTCTACTCTTCATCTGGTAAGTTCTGGGTTTACCTTCTTTACACAGGTTTGGCATCTACATTGCTTGATGTTTTTAGGGTAAATTAAGCGATCTTCTTAAGCTGTCTTGCTTTTCACTGGCTTCTGTCTGAAGCTGCTAAAAAAGACTCCCTGGCGAGCTGTGAAAATTATGCATTTGAAAGAACCGAGAATGGTCCTTAGAGCCCAAAATAGGCAGTCTTTCTGCACACTACTATAAATCAAAGTTAAGTGTTGGAGTATATTACATCCTTGCCTTGCTGGAAACATTCAGCTCCACCAAGTAAATGCATTGTGTGGTGATCACAGATGATTTGCAAAAAGAGGTCAGTGAGTAAAGAGAAAAAAAGAAAGGCAGAGGCTCAGGCAGTGTGGCTTAATACGCAGTTTCCAGAGCTAGCAGCAGAGACAGCCCGCTGACCTGTTTTTCAGTGCTGTAGAGGAAGCATGGTAAGTGAGAAATGCCAGAGTATGCCCTGATTGGCATAGATCTAATTGAGTCAACTGTTATGTGGCTCCGAATCATCTTCATCCTTCCATGTGCAATCCCCACCTAAAGAAGTCAGACCGTATGACACTGCCCTTACCACAAAGGGCAAAATTGCCAGATCTTTTTAATTGCCTTTCAGGGGGATGGGTATTCTGCAAACACTATGCCATAAATAAAACTGACTAAGATTTTGATACTCTCCTTCTTCCTACCCTTTTAATTATGTTTTTATTTTTGTGAGACCCAGTAAGTAGATGCAGGAGAAGTCTCTGTGCACCAATGGTTGTGAAAAACGTGAAACACTAGATGCACGCATGTACTTCCCGTGTGTCGGGGCCTCCCGCCACTACGCACTTCCTTTATCTGAAATGCTGGGGTGTTTTAACTGGTTCTTTGTGGTTACCCAGCCTGAGGAGGCTAGGTCCTCTTCTACACGCAGACAACTGCTTTTGCTCTTGAGAAACTTGATAACGTTTCATTTCCTGGGTATTAACGCTGTAGCTGCCATTTTGTGTGCTGTCACAATCTACATGCCTCTAATCCATCATCCTTAAAAAAGGTATGTTTGCAGTAATGATTTGTGCCATTTTCTGTAGAATAGTTGTTTTGCACATTTGTATGATGTGTGAAAAGGAGTGTTGGCTTCTCAGTTGAAACAGTATCTCTGTTTCCTTTGATAATTTGCACCAGTTGTTAGGGAGACCATTACTGTCCATCTGCATTTACCTCTTTCATCATCTTTTTTACATTTCTATCTAATTTAAAGTAGTCAAAAGCACACATTTCTAGTGATTAAAGATTATTATTAACACTGCGACTAGAAAAAGTTAGAAGACATAATGAAATGCAATGGATTTGACTTGTCAGAATGGAAAAGTGTGATTTCTGAAAGGAAGTGCAACGCTTAATCAAAAATCAGATTGTATTATGCAAAAATATTTTGCATGCAAAACAATACATCTTCAGCAACTGAAAAGATGTAATATGCTTTTATACACTTTGACCTGTATTTTACTTTAGTCTTTTGTGAATTATTTTTTTAGTAGATCTTCATATATATCTATTAATAAATAATGTTTTACCAGTACTGGCAGTACAGTAAGAGAACTTCAAGGATATTATGCTGATAATTAATAAAAAATCAATAGCTCATAAAGATCACTATTTACTCATAACCGTTGATCCAGTATGCTCAGCACTACACTAGGTACAAACCAGAGATAGTGCTTAACCTAAAAATTTATTAACAGCACAGTGTATTTCTTCAGCTGGCTGCCTCATGATTTGCTGACCTTACTGTCAGGTTTAGGTTTTCTCTTTGGATAAAAACAGCAAAGAAAGAGAGAGATTTTCCCAAAGGTGTTCTCAGAGAATTCAATCGATCCCTTAAATGTACTGGCAGAGGGGTTGAGCTCAGAGACTTTATTTATGCAGAGACCAATATAGTTTCCCTATAAAAGGGGAACCTGGGGTGGGGGTGGTGGTTGGGTATATTCAAAAGTCTCTACTATATCATTTGCAGGAATGTTTACCACACCTATTTTTTTCCAAAGTTCAAATAGGTTTGCTTCTCCTAGATGTTTTTAGCATATTTCTTCTAAATATGCTTCACTTTCTGCAAGATGTTGCAGGATTTTTATTAGCTGAATAACTTCCTCACTTATATTTCCAGAACACTAAAAAGGCTCCAAAACTCGTATTTACCACTAATCAGTTTTCACTTATCTTCCTATCTACACTGACTGACGTGGCATATTATGTGTGAGCCATTTTAGTTCAGAGTTACCCAGAGCTTTGCCACTGTTGAGCACCTTCGTGCGTTTTATAAATTGTGGAATTCCTCATTGTCCTATTGAGCTAAAACTCCTGATATTGTGAGTGTGACACTGTTATGTGCAGAGGTCACTTCATGCTTGGGTGAAAATCCTGTCAACTTCCATGAGCGCCTTGCACAAGCAGGACTCAGTAATAATGAGTTGAGACTTCATGATTTTGGCCTGCAGATTTTATTTGTGGAGAAGAACACTGGAGTATAAGGAGGATAGCTCCAGAATACATTAGATGAGACAGTAGCTGCAGTAACATTTAATATAAAGGCAGTGTTGATATCAGGGACATTGGGTGCCTTATTTTCCCCACATACCATCAACAGGACCATAAAGGTAGATTATCTGATCTATATTCAGACTATTTATTGCTGGCAGCTTCAGAAGACAGTCTTGTGAAATGTATTTGGGCTAATCGGTGCAATGCAATCCTTGCTCTTTACAGTCAAGGATGATTTGATAGCTATTTTTTGCTAGAATTCTTTCACCTAGTAAATAAGTTATTTCACTGCTATTATTCTAATGTTCTAACTATTTTTCTGTGCTCTTCCTGCACTGAGGTTTACACGGTCTTTCTGGAACTCACAGAATATAAACTATAGGTTTTCTAAAGCTGTAGCTTTTAGATTTATTTGTCACTTGTCAAGACAATCAACAATATGAGATGCTGGTCTTTGTGCTCAACTGGACAGATATTTTATTTTCTACACATATACAGGCTATTTTTGTTGGCTATATAGCAAGTAAAATACTTTTAATATATAAAGTCACATTTTTGTGTGTGTGGAACATTTCTAGGTAGCATATCAAACAAGATTTTTTGCCTCTGTTTTTGAGACTAAGCAGATAAAAAGAGCCAGACAGCTTCATAGCATGTAACAGTGTCACAGCTTGCACTTGTTGCACTTTGTTCTGGATTGGATGGTCTATGTAAGAATGGTTAATTAAATGTAGTCAAATACAACTGCTCTCTATCAAGGTGCAATGTCATGTGCTGTAGAAATGGTGGATATCTAAGGTTTGCAATGATAACTTCAGTAGTTACATGTCATCTTTTGTGTAGTTGCTGTACTGGCCCTTGAAAAATCCAATAAAATTTGAACTGCAATAAAATGCAAACCAGTAACTTTCAGAGATGGAAAATAATAATTTCTTCTGATTTTGGGGTATATATTGCCCTCAACTTTGTTTGGAGAAAAGCACACAGCATTCACAACAGTCAGTATCTTTCAGGCACAGCACCTCAAATGAAAGGCATCTTCACGAAGGCAGCCATGATGCTTATAGCTGGTGCTTGGCTCAGTATAACTTCCAAGACTTTCTGCCTTGGCCTTGTTACTGCTAGTGCCTTTCGTCACATTTGCTGTAGACTCCATTGGCAGCTCCCTGCCAGCTGGCCACTCCCTGTCGCTGTCATTTTGGTCACCTGCCCTCGTCCTCTGTCGTTGCTGATTGCTGCTGCCCTTTTCACAACTCTGATTAACACGATGGATTGGACAAGAGGGACTGAGTGCACTTCATGGGAATCCAGCAGAATACGTCTGAGGGCATCTGTGACGTACTTCAGTCAGCCCTACTTCTAGCAGCTTGTATGAAAGCTCAACAGAGAAAATAAGTGCGAATTTGGATTTAGTTGTCGTATCTTCCATTTCTTCTTTTGTGTTTTAAAACTTTTCTCTCTTTGTTCCTTTTCTTTTTTCAGCTAAACATTTCATTTAGCAACTTTTCCTTACATTAAATGCAGTGGCACTGTACATCAGGTTAGAAATCTGTTTCCTATGTTTAAAAAAAATCGGACAATGACAAGAAGTAAATAAGTAACCCTAAATTACATTATTTTAAAAAAACCACACCTTCTGTTGCTAAAATAAATAACTCTTTATTTGTTTCATTAGCCTTCCTTTTATGACGCAGTTGACCCGGTAGATTTTGAAGGCTTCCTAATGACACGACTGAACAACTTGGACTCGGAACTAGCACAAGAACTCGGTGATTTTCCTGAAGATGACTTGGACATTGTCTTTACACCCAAAGAGTGTAGGACGTTGCAGCCCTCTATGCCAGAAGATGGGTAAGGAGACTTTCTCTCTCTGAAATGCTTCAGGTTTAAAAATAGTTTTGAAGATGTCAATCCAGACACCTCACTTTGCCATCCATCCATTCATCCATTATGCACTTGCTGAACTTTAAACAGTTGAACTTTGCCATTGATTCTGTTAGGCCTGTTTGCACACTCAAAATTATGCAAGTACTTTCACAACTTCCTGAGCTAGCTGGTAGCAGCAGAAGTGAGGTAGGCATCGACTAGGAAGAAGAGAAAAGAAGGGCAGGAGAGTAGTATGAAAAATAGTTGTGTAGCTGTGATCCTAGAGGTGGAAGTTGATTCTGATCATGTAGTAAGCACAGGACTGATTTTTTTTTTTTCTTTTCCTTTTTTTTTTTTTTTGCCAGCTATGTGTTACATGGCATTGATCAGGTCACTAAGCATCTCTTTCTCAGTACCTTTCTTGCTTAAATGGGGGAAAATAATTCGCACTTCACAATGTTTGGGGGAAGAAAAATGTGTTCATTTCTAGTGTAAACCTGCTGTAGCAGGGAGGTTGGACTAGATGATCTCCAGAGGTCCCTTCCAACACCTACCATTCTGTGTGATTCTGTGAAGAGTCATGTTTGGTTCCAGGCTGACATTAATGAAATAATTAGGAAGCTTTCCACTATTTTCAACAGCTTTTAAATTAAAATAGATAGCACGTGTTGATACTGGTGCTTGGCCATCCTGGAAATATTTAAGCTGATTTGATAAACAGGCGAACTATGGGCAACAGAATTTTTCTGAATGAGAAGAAGGGGTGCATTGGAGAGATTTCTGGTGTGGTTTAGGAGAGTCCTATGCATTGTGTACAAAATACTCTTCAAGCATTGTTTCGCTGTAAAGAGTAACTTCAAGTAGAACCACAAGGGCCTATTGAGTTTTGCAAGCAGTAACAGCCAGATAAACATGAAGTCAGCACCAGTTTAGCCCCAAACTGCTATGTCTGCAAAGACAGCTAACTGTGCAACGTGTGAGGGGTGGGGGGCTGGCTCCTTCCAGTATATTCAGGAAATGACCGGCACCATCTATATTCTCCGCTGTGCTGAACCTGAACGCTGAAGGGACAAATAGGCTTAGCTAATGGTGTCCTGGCTCGCAGGGTAGACCAGCATCCCTCTCTGTTCCTGCAAAAGTTGTTACAGCCTGCTCTAATTTATATCATCCAGCTGTATAAAGCAGAGCCCTGTAGAGCAACTGTATTTGTTCAGTGTTTTCTGCCCAACATACCAAAGGCAATGAGGCTAAGCAGGAACCACAGTTTATATGATTTTTGCCAGCTGTGGACTAGCTGAGAGCCCTTCTCTCTAAGTGAATTGTCAGCCTGCAAGCTCCTTCTTGGCCCAATGCAGCTCTCAGGAAGTTCAGGAGAGCGAAGAGGGTAGAGGAGGTGCATACTTGGTCACCTGAGAACTCTTTGAATCATAGAGCTCCTAGGGGATTTTGTAACATTTGCACAAAAGATCATTTTCACTTGAAGTCACTCACAGAAGATGTTCCAATCTTTATCATGAAATCTTGTTTTCCTGTGGATTGGGGAAAGAGGATGGATGTGGGAGACTGAATATTTTGGTGCTTGAAGTTGCCATTTGGTTAAATGGTGCACAAAAATAGTAAAAAATTATCCAGCTTTGAAATGAGATTTAAAAGATAAGATGCCCGTTTCTCCCCAATACACATGTATTTCCAGGGTTACGTACCAGCATGCCTGCTATTTCAAACCGCAGTTATCTATTGTTTTTCCAGTTAGAGAACATGTAGACGCACGCTGTACAATCAGGTTTTGGCCTGATTTGCACGACAGTGACATTAAGACATAATGAGTCTGTGGCAAAGCTCGAATAGTCAATAACAACAAATATGCTTTCAGGAGATTTTTTTACACAGCAGCCTGCCGTTTAGCCATTCGCACAGCTGCTGTCGATATTAGTGCTTTCACAGAAAATCCTGGTCAAGGATGCCAGGGTGTGTCAGGGACGGTGAGAGCGCAGGAGGGGCACGCACCAAAGATTCGCCCGCAGGCGATGTAGTCTTCCTGCAGGAGAGCAGGAAACAGATACCACGGACCAAACTGGGTTAGCGTGCTGTCTGCTTGCAAACATAGGTCCCACGTGAACCAGATGCAGGCACTGACCACGTGCTGTGGCAGTCCACCCGTGGCAGGGGCACACAGCAGGCTGGTATCAGCCAAGCCTCCGTGAACCCACATCAGTTGTTACCTGGTCTTGGTAACTGGTTGCAAATCTGTTAAGAGTTCTGGGTGGAAAGTGCTAAAAAAGTATCATACCTTTCACCCATTCTTGCACGTGTATCCTACTCTTTTATTCACTTGGATTGGAGGAAGGAACAAGTGATTTTGGTACAGGTCACTAAAATTTTTTAGAGCTTTTTTGTGCTACAACATCATGACAGCAAATTCACAGACATCAACTTTAGCTTATAGTATTTCAGTTACCATCAGTATCCAGTCTATCAGGCAGCACTGACAACTGCCTACATTAAAGGACACTTGTTTAAAAATCATAAAATTAAATTACAACATATTCTCAAAACTTAAAGTTTTCTTATGCTATCTGCATATAAGCTTTAGGTCTCTTTTTAGAATTTTCTCCATTTCTATGAGAAAGAGAAAATTATGCCAAAACCATACAAGAAACAATGCATTTGCAAGAGTCCAGGAGCTGAGGCCTCTGGAAAAATATGTCTGTATGTTGAGACTTGTTACCAAGTTTTGAAAATCACAAAGATGGGTACCTGGTATAATTTCTTTTATTTTGCAGTATTTTATAGCAGTCTTATATTCATGAAATGTATAGTGTGGCAAATGGCTACCTCTGTTAAATGTATGTTTGTTAATTTATAAACACAGCAACAAAAACCTGCATCAGGGAATTCATAGAATCATAGAATCGTTTAGGTTGGAAAAGACCTTTAAGATCATCGAGTCCAACTGTAAACCTAGCACTGCCGAGTCCACCACTAAACCATGTCCCTAAGTGCCACATCTACACTTTTAAATACACATAATTCTTTAAACCTCAAACAATAGTTTAGCAGTAAAATAAACATACAGGAGAGGACTAATAGAGAGGCCTTTATCTGAACAGCACATTTAGATAAGTTTCTTTGTCCTTAAGGTATGACCTAGGTACTAAAATATTTACAGTGTGTTGCTTTTTCCCCAGGGTTGAGCTGGACTCACATGTCAGAGACTGTGTTCAGACGTATATCCGGGAGTGGCTGATTGTCAATCGAAAGTAAGCTACATACAAGCAAATAAAATAGAAAATACCTTGCATCTTATTTGACAGAGACGAGATGTATGCTGTTATAAGTAGTCCTAAAGAATAATGATTTGAATCAGTGACTGAAGACAAGAACTAACTTTTCAGAGGTTTATTTAATTATATTGTTTTGTTTGAGACGGTGGGCCATAGCTAAATACTGTTGCATCTGCTTCTTGATTATTCAGGCACTCTGGGAATTAATCAGGAAGAAATTTACATCAACTGTCTGTAATGATGATTTATCTAAATCAGGAATACTACATTTATTGTGCTTCCTATTATTCCTAGGAGGCAATTAATTGGTGAGCATAATCTACTCAGTAGGACATAACAGAGGTATGAAGTTTAGTTCTTGAATGCTGATGGTGGTTAAAATTTCTGTGCCATAAGTTTGTGAGATTTCCAGATGCTACCAGAATATGCCTCTGCACTGGAAACTATTTCTTTTTATAAAAGGTCAAGACTCTACGCACTGTACAATTGACACAGTTGTATTGGGAAAGTGCACTTCCTGTTTTTGTTACATTTGTTGCTGAAATAACCATTTTGCACTAATTTTGATTTGTGCTAACTTGCTGTTGGATCACACTAGAAGGAAAGATAACAGGGGTAAAGATTACATTTGTATGCTCTTCACTTTCCCCTCCATGCCCTGAAAATTCAACACGGTCTGATTTCTAACGGGGTGTGAAAAGAAAAGGCAGTGATAGTGGCAAAAAAATGAGGATTATGTGCTTTCCCAGTAGTGACTGATTATATTCATGGGATTATTAGAGTAGCATCCACCTAAACTCTTTTACATAAGTAAGGGATTTCTGCATTTGGGGTCAGTGTAATTCAGCACACAGAATTGGACCTGTAGCCATTACAGGTGACTGAATTTCCTTATTTTATTTTATTTTGGTTCATTTAATTTAATTTCATTTCATTTCATTTCATTTCATTTCATTTCATGTATTAAAAGTGAAGGGAACTCTCAGTCAGCGCTTTCTGCGCATGGGTGTCTGTCCCCAGACTCTCAGGGATGCGCTGTGCCAGTGGAGCTCATGTACTTGCCCATCACCCCCTCCTGTTCTTCAGAAAGAGGTTTTCAGAGCTCTGTTTTTCTGCGCCACTTCCTGTTCATCCCCTCCTGCGTTCATGCCCTGTTCTTCAGAAGCAGTAGTAGCAGCCAATGGTGGAGATTTGCTGCCATTTTGTTGTGCCCCTTCGCCCTCCCGTGCTACTCTCTGTTTTTTTGACCCGAGGTACATGAGCAGTCAGTGTGTTACGGGTTGACTCCTGGTGATCATAAAGGAATTGCATTGTTTAACTGTGCAGCTTGTGCAGGGACGGAGCAGCTGCTGAGGGTTATTAAGAGACTTCCTCCGGGGGTGCTGATGAAATTGATTCAGTTCTCAGAACTGTTCCACAGTGAGTCACTAAAAATAAGTTAGAGGGTTTTGCGGGCTCTTCACCTGCACCGCTCAGAGCACAGGCGCTAGCTCTTTCACACAGCGTTGTTCTGAGTGCGCTGTAAAGAGCCAGCGTGCAGCTTGGTCTGCGCACACGAATAGCAAGCAGTAAAGTTAAGTGAGGTGAAAAATAGAACACAGCTGTTTTTGCACTTACGTGTGCTTGTAGAAATGTGAATGGACCTGTAGAAATACACATGCATGAAAAGATTTGTTGGTTGGTTTACTATCATCTCATTCATTCAGGTAAGGCAAATTTGCATTCAGAGACTTTATAGAGCAGTTGAGTCTAAGGTAAACATGATGAAGGGCCCTGTCAGAGAGCTGAGCTTTGACGGCTGTGGCTAACAAAGCAAGTAAGTTATTAAAAATTACAAAGAACAAGACAGTGTAAAAGGTGCTGCAATGTTATATAAATCAGTGATAGATTGTTATTGGGAGTCTCATGTTGTGCTTGAACACTATTCTCAATACAGGTATGAGAGGAAAAGGAATCGAGAGGAATGAGAAAAAGTAGTCATAGAAAGCTTTCCATTGTTTTGAGAAAGGCTGAAAAAAATGTAGTTGCTGCTTAGGAGACGAAGATTCATAGGACAGGCTGCTGAATGTATGGTCTGGTGAGCTATGGATGAGAGGAGCGTGTAAGTGACTTTCATCCATTTGTGGATGTGAAGGTTCAGAGACGCAGAGTGAAGAGCTTTCAGTGGGTGGCACGAGCAGAGGTGGTCCTCATGCCCTGGGGTGGAGAGATGTGTAAGAGAGGGACTGGACACAGCTGAGGGGTCCATGTGTTTTTGCTAGAGGCTGAATGGGAGGCTGGTTCCTGTGCCCATCAGTTTCTCCTTTCAGTTGTTCTTTGCTTCTTTTCCTCATCCCATTTTCCGAATGCAGTGTGTGGCCATTAAATTGACATGTGTGCTAAAACCAGGGTTTGCCTCTTGGTGAGTTTTAATGGCTAATATGCTTTTAAAAATAAATAAATAAATAAATAAATAAATAAAATAATTTTTCCAGGAATACTTTAGGGGGAAGGCATCTCTAGTGTAGCTTGTACCTCACAGGGGAAGTGTGATCTCAGGTAAATCTATCCATTAGTCGTTTATTTGCCACTGGAGATAATGACAAAATAATCAACAAAACCTCTTTTGGATGCTGAAATGTCTTAAAATAAACTCGTGCAGAATTTCTGTCTTTCATTCTGGATGATTAAGGCAGTTCCAAAACAAGGTCACATCCAAGGAGAGCAGGGGTTGTCTCTTTTATGACTTCAGTTTTCATTTGCAGTGAACTGGTAAACGATTAAAATGCAAACAATTAAAATTAAAACACATTGGAGCATATAATTCTGTTACTCCCAAAATGTAATAAAAAGGTGTATCCCTGATCAATAATTGCTTATTGTGGCATCTTTATGAAAGTACTTAGACATTTATATGTTGATTTAGGAGTGTCATGGAAAGGAAAATTAACAAAGCAGGATACTGTAACTAAGGAGGCTGATTACAAAAAGGTCATCACAGGATTTAGTGAATTGCATACTGAAGTGGAACCAATAGAGCTCTGGATATGTCTAGTATCTTTTTTTCAGGGTACCTACTGTTTTTTTTCCACCAGTTCACAAAAATGTAACTTGAAATTGGTACCTTGCTGCAAAATTTTGAGAAGTTGCCAGCAGAAGGGGTTAAATTGTGCCGTATTAATAGCCCTCTTTAAAAACAGGCACTGTTTGAAAGGTGTGGATTGTTGTATGTGATTAACTTGGGATACCAGCTACGTCCAGGACATGCCTCGGAACAAATGGCATTTCAGACAAGAGCAGTAAGTTCCTTGACGTATGATTGCAGGAGCAAAGAGCCAGCTGAGAGATAAGTAATCCCGATCCATGTTCTTAAGGGCATTAAAATAATCACCGTGTCTGATGAGGAGCTCAAACATTAATTTGTACCTAGGTCAGGTTTTTCTGCTGTCTCAGGCTGACAGTCCATGTAAAAGCTATACGAACGAATTTTCTTCCTTTTAAAACTGTTCTTAAATTTACATGGTAAAGTTGCAGTGATAAAACAATTAAACTTTGTGAAATGCCACATTTTTGCACAAAAGCTGTGCTATGCTGCCCTTTTGTGCAATAATGTTTCTAGTTGCTTACTATGTTTTTAATTTCGTCTTTTCTGTTTATTTTCCCTTAACTCCTCCTGCTCGCACCATCCGAACTTGCTCGGGTTTCTCTGCGAAAGGAACCAAGGCAACTCAGATACTTGTAGCCTGAAAAACAAGGGATCCCGGAAAGATTTTCACAAGACGCTTCAAAAACAAACATTTGAATCGGAAACTTTGGACTCCGGCGATGCAAACTTTCAGGTACCTTTTCTTCGCTTTGGGAAAAACGATCAAATACAGCACCTCTCCTCAAAGGAAGCATCGTAGGATCTCCGTAACGGCGTCAAGCGGAGAGCCGTGCTTGCCATTAGCCCGTGTGGCAGAGGCGGCATTAAGGTCCTCCCTGCCAGACAAGCAAGGGGCACATCACGATGGCCCGGTGTCCAAGCCACAGCTCGCCATTTTGTTCTTTTCCAGCAGGCGGGGCCCCGACACATCCACGCGCTCCCCGAGGAGGCCTCGAAGACGACCCTCGCCTCCTCCGACTTCGACCTGCGCAGCCTGCAGCCGGACCCCCGCCTGGAAAACCTGCTGCGGCACGTCAGCGCCGAGGAGTTCGAGAGGCAGAACGAGGAGGCGCGCCGCACCAACAGGCACGCCGAGCTCCTCGCCCTCTACCCCTCCGTGGATGAGGTGAGCTCGGAGGCCGAATGGCCCGCGAGCCTTCCCGAGATGGCCATCCCGGCATGTTTAAGGTTAAAGCTGCACCGCAGTTGAAAAATGGGGTTTGTGGCCTGGGTACGTGTCTCCCTTGGATAACAACACAGTGAAGGCGCGTCACCGTGGGCTCCTGTCAGCTATCGTGACCGTGCTTTCGGGGGGTTGTACTCGGACTCGTGGTGTTGCCTGAGGCTTCGTTACACCCCCTCGGTGCGGGTCAAGCGTGCCCTGGCGATACGGTTGTGTCAGGGTGTTACCCTTTGCCGTAACGCTTGCTTAGGGGCCAGAAGTGTAAATACTCAGCGTAAATGCCAGATGAGGGTCAGAAGTGTAAATATTCAGAAATATAGATCAATTTTCTTTAATCTCGGAAGAGATGAAATGCCTGCTGAGTGGCAGAAGGTGCTAGGCTGTAGCAGTGGCCCAGTTAACGTCACATAAAGGTCTCACATAAGTATGCAAATTTACAGTTGTTTTAATTGAGTATGACTGGAATAACTGTTTAATGATAGGAAGATGCAGTGGAGATACGGCCGGTGCCGGATCGCCCAAAGGAACATCTGGGCAACAGGATTTTGGTGAAGCTGCAGACTCTGAAGTAAGTATCCTTCATCCGCTCACCATTTCTCAGTTCATACCAGTGTACTGCTGCCGACGCTGCTACACCGCTGCAGGTGTCCTGTTCAGCAAGTGTTTGTGTGCTTGCTTGTTCTTTCTTAGTGTAGCAGAGGACTATGTCTATCCATCATTACAGAAGTCTTTAACTTGTCAGGGTGAAAAGGAGTTGGGAATGAGCCCATTTGACGTATTTCCAACAAACTAGATTGGTCTCTGTACACACTGCTAGACTTGATAAACAGAAAAAAAATTCAAGAAAGGTGTGATCGTTTTTAACTGATATCTGAGACCGCCTTTCTGACAAATTTAGAAAATACATTGCGTGCAGTTTACTTCCCTTCTTTCCATCTTGAAATCATCTAATAAAATGCACTAATAAAAAAATCCTCCAGGCTTTGAGAGAGCTGAAGTCTGGAACTAAATATTTCTCCTTATTTTCTAATGGAAGTGCCAGTTGAAATATAGCCCTTTCATTTTTTTATTATACAGAGTCATAAGACTGCAGTATTAATGAGTGTCCTGTGTGTCTGTCTTTAACAGGTTTGATATAGAGATCGAACCTTTGTTTGCATGCATAGCTCTCTATGATATAAAAGAAAGAAAAAAGGTAAGTGTGCATACAGTATTTTTGTTCAGTTGGCTTGTGTTTTTATCTCTGGAGTAATAATTTAGGAAAACTTACAAAAAACATGCAACTTTTTCACACATGCAGTCTGATCCCGGATTCTTTTTATTCCGTCAAAGTCACATGCTTGCAATTGTTTATTTTGTAGTTCTAGTTACTACTTTTAACTTATTTTAAAATAACATTTGATGCATTTTTGCTTTGCAATACATTTTAATTCTTTTTTCTTTTCAAGATCTCAGAAAATTTTCATTGTGACCTCAACCCTGATTCATTAAGAGGATTCTTGCGTTGTCATACACTCTCCATTGACTTGTCTACTCAGGCAAGATCAGCAGTATTTTCTGTCACTTATCCCTCATCGGATACATACCTAGTAATAAAGGTATGTTACAGTGCTACTTCAACACCGTTCTGCCTGTTCCCAGCTGTGCCTGTTGTCTGAGTTCGTGGAGCTGACACACATTAGTTTCCTGTAGCTGAGATGAATTCTGCTATTTTTCAATAGCACATGTGCAGGTGTCCGCTAGTATATCTCAGTCTCAAGCAAAGAACTTGTATTGATACTCTGTGTTCTAGTTCTACTAAGTATTTAGAATTTCCTATCTCTGCCTAAGGGAAATTTAAAGTAAAGTGAAGTAAGCCATTTCTTAAAATTTCAATTACATTCTGTGGAGGTTTTTTGGCTTTGGTTTAGTGCACTTTGAATCATTTTGTTTATTTAATTCTGAAACTGAGTTAGCCTGAACCACTTCTTTTGAAATGTGTTCCTTTTCCTGATTTCAGTGAAAAGGCAGTAGTACCTGATTGACAGTGTTGTCATATATGCATTTTCTGCTTTGTAACAAACCACATGGAAAACTAGGAGAAGGTTTAATATCAGTTACTCCATAAAGACAGTTTTGAGAATTCTATGTTACGCATTTAGGCAGGCTCTTTCATATTGCTAGAAAAGCAACATGTTACTATTTGGACAACATTTTTTCTTTGTGAGTGTCTTATTTTACTGCTTTTTGTAGATAGAAAAAGTGCTTCAGCAAGGAGAAATCGGAGACTGTGCAGAACCCTACATGGTTCTTAAAGAAAGTGAGACTGGCAAGGTAAGTAAATAACTATAAAGAGTGTTTAGATAAAAAAAAAGCCTGCACAAGAAAAAAAACAGAGAAAGAGCAGACCCTATGGAATAGGACAGAATCCCAAGAACATTGGGGCGGAAGCCAGCTGGTGCATCCATGGTGCAAGCAGTCTGGTGCCTGTGACCGACAGGAAGGAGTCGTGAGAAGGCAAGGTGCGCTTTCATTACGGGCCCCTTTGGAAGTCAATACCGACAAAGTCTTGAGTGATGAAGCAGACAGGGGTGAGCAAAGGAGATGACAATGCGCTTTGGAGTTAGCAGAAGTTATTTGTACCTCAAAGACACGTTATTGATTTGGATGGGCAAACAGCCTGTTGTAGTGTGTACATGGCCAGTTCCGTGCTGTCATCCATAGATAACATGAGCTTTGTTCAAGGAATTCTCGGTCTTTTACCTCCCTGGAGCAGACTGACAATGTTTGCTGGACTTCCACATGTCTCTCACCTTTAGAATACTGCTTTCAGCAGAATATTGTTTCTGTATCTGATGAAGGAAGTAGAACCTGCTAACGTTTCATGGTGATTGTTCATGCTGGGCTTGAGGGTCGCAGCAAAAGGATCTGCATTCTCCTTTTCTATAATGAAAATCAACTCATTGAAAAGAAGTGAGAAGTGAATGTACAAATCAAAATAGGAATGATCCTGACAGTGATGTAGCAAGAAAACGCAAGAGATAAGAATGGAAACTATTTACTGAACTGTAAATATGTCATGACCGTTTTTTATCTATAGTAGCATTAAAATAACTGATTGCTTTTTAAGCAGTCACTATTTTCTTTGTCTTAGACAAAAGAAAAGATTGAAAAACTGAAAGGCCAAGCTGAATCCTTTTGCCAGCGGTTGGGGAAATACAGAATGCCATTCGCCTGGATTCCAATAAGCCTAACTAATTTCTTCAACCTTTCAACACTTGAACGAGAAATACCTGAGGCCGAAGGTTTAAATGGTAATTGTCTAACTTTTCTAACTAATGCAAAGCGACTCTTCAGTAGGACTGTGCATAGGAAACAATGTCATTCGCTCTGGCATCAAGAGTGAACAACAGAGTCAAAGTCACGTCGTCTCAGCCTTCCTTTTCAATGCTACAAACACAACTTAATCTGCTCACTGTTACATCTCTGCGTATTTCTTTTTATGTATGCTAAATATTCTTCCATGTTTTAGGCCCAATTTTGGTTGAACACTGGCTTGTGGAAGTAAAACTCCCTTTGCCATATGGAGTTCGTTTGCAATAGAGGGAAATCAGAACACGTATCATCTTAGTTTCTAGACTATACAGGACCATTGCTCGACAACATTGACCAATGTGCTTTATAACCCATGAACTAAAAATTTGAATAAGCTTGTGCTCTGCAGCAGAAATAATGTCACTTCACTAGATGTGTCCTGGCATTCCACTATTTCACATAGTCTGAAATAAAAGTAGTGGAATGTTTTAGGTACTCTATTTTCTGGTGTTACTGGGAAGTTGTGGATTTCTAGTGTATTCTGGTAGTCTTTGTACTGAAGTAACACAAATCAAGTTGATGTTCCATTTAATTTCCCTTTGAAGGGAAAGGATCCACGGGTGACAAGAGGGCAACACTGCTACAGGCGAGAAGACTTTCTGAGAGAAGTCTCGTCTCAGAGGACAGCTGTCCGGTATCAAACTTCAAAACAACCTCTCTGACCCTCAGCACCTTCTTTAAACAGGTACTGGATACTCTTTATTTCTGATTGCCTGAGGCATTTGTCATCTGTGTAATGTGAACTGTGTTGGGAAAAGTTACCAGTGATGTTCGTGTGGGGACAGAGGATAACTGCTGTCAAGTAGGCAGTAACTCACTTGCTTTGCATGCCTCAAGGACATGGTTCACTCAGAAGCTTTTCTCAGTGTTACAGAGTATTGTTATAAAGGTACTGATTTTTGTCTTTCTCCTGGTAGGAAGGAGACAGGCTCAGTGATGAAGATCTGTTCAAATTTTTAGCTGATTTCAAAAGATCATCTTCCTTGCAGAGAAGAATTAAGACTTTACCAGGTACATAATTCATTTTGGATGGAAAAGGATATATGTACTTTTCTCCCCTAAATTGTTCTGTAAATTCCAACTCCAAAATACAATTATCTTGAGTTTTAAGCCCATAGTATGTGCTATTGTGGAACTTCCTGGTTCCCAGTCTCTAGCTGAGTACAGATGCTTTTGAGGTTTTTTTCTGTATGAGTGAGTATGGAGATTTATATTTAGCTTGATATTCTAAAATTATTTGCTTTCCTCCCTAATTTATGATGTATCTACTGGATGTCTTTTGTTATTATTCAAACTGTTTGAAGACAGTGCTTTAAAGCAGATTTCTAAGATCCTTTCTATTTCCCTGCAATGTTTTTAAATGGGTCATATTTTGCAGAGGGAGATTAAAATGTGTTCGCATTTCATCTTATTTGGGTATTTGGGTCAGTGTTAGCTAACAAAGTAGAGAAGCAGAGATAGTGATTGACTACTGTCAAAAACCTGACCAGCTTATTTTTTCTTTTTACATAAATTCCAGCTCAAGCTCTTCTGGGTTGCAGAGGAACCTTAAAAAATATGAACTGAGTGCAAACCTGTTTTGCCTTTTTAGCTGATTGCCAGAAATGACAAGTCTGAGTTCCCCAAACAGTTTTCACTTATCACAACAGAGAATTTAAACTGAAAGTCTAGTTATACTTGGGTAAATGTTATCAGTATTAACTGTTTAACGGCTCACCACAGCAAGCCTGCCTTTCCTGGTGGGTGGTGTCTACTTTGTCAGAGATTAATCAGAGCAGAGTCTGAGTGGGGGAGTGAGAGAGAACTGTATTAGACAGCAGCCCTTTTATCTTTTATTTGTTTCCCAGACAAATTTTATATTATTTGTGTGTGAAAGATACTAGAACATCAACTCAGCATACAGTATTCCTTCTTTCTTTCCTGTTTCTTTGAAATTGTGCAGGGCAGACATAAAGAGCTATATGTTGGCCTGATGTGTAGGGATGTGTGTAGGTTACTTCCTGTGTATCTTTCTACACCTATGCTTTCATTCTTATGCAGCCTTCAAGCCGAAGATCCAGTTCTTATTTCTGCACTGCTGCTACGTAACCTCACATATTGTTTTCATTTTTGGTTTATTATACATTGCTTATTTTTTATATTTTTGCTGAGATTTTGTGATTTTTTTTAAAGGAACACTTAAACTGGAGATTTCCCCAGCTCCAGACAACCTTGGTTATTGTCTGACACCAGAATTACTACCAGTGAAGCCATTTCCAGAAAACCGTAATCGCCCTCACAAAGAGATTTTGGAATTCCCAATTAGAGAAGTGTATGTTCCCCATACCATTTATAGGTAAGAAATAACATCTATTTTTTAAATTCTTAAGATCCATTTTAAAAAATAATTGTGATATAGGCTTTTTTTCAGAAATAGAAACTACAAATATTTTATAAATGTTAAAGACTGTGTGTTAGGCTGATGGTTTAATCTCACTAGCCATTACAAGATAAAATGCCTGCAGGATGTTCTATAGTGTATTTACTAATCTAAATATGTTGTCCTTTGAAAATTTTTCTAAAATGTCAAAAAAAAACCCCTAACAGCTCTCATTGACTTGGCGCATATATATCTATCTTTCCTCTTCTGTGTTTTTTCCCAGTAGATCTTACTATCATTTTTAAAAGTTTTGATAAATGTTTGTGCTGGGTGGTTTCTACTGTTAATTCGAGTCATCTGAGCATCTGAGGAAGTAATGTGTTGCTCAGTGTACTTTTTCACCATGAAGAAGGACTCTAGGCTATGTTGTTTCTTTTCTTAAATGTGTTCTATTTGGGTTGTTTCAAGGAGACCACAGTGTTCTGTAGCGTGCAGCTGAGCAATTCCTGTAATTTCTTAGTGGTCTGGCACATCTGAGTCTCCAAGAAGAAATGAATATCAAAAGAATATTCTTCAACATGTTTGTGCAGCATAGTAGTGCTAGTGAGCAGTGATATTGGTAATAGCTAACTAGCAATAATTCAAAATGGGTGTATCTGTGTTAGTGAAGGCATGGAAGTGAAGCAGAATGCTTCTTACAATAGTAGTTAGTGCTATTCTGAGGGACTTTTCTGATCCCTAAAACAGTAGCTAGGTACTGAATTGCATTAGTGGCAAATATGTGGCTATCAGTAAGGAATCACAGAATGAAGAAGCCGTATAAAGGGATGTAAAGCTTATTCACTTCTTGCAGGAGAGATTAGCAAAGAACCAGCTCTCCCACCTACTCACCTGACCCCACCCAGGAGAGGAGAAGGGAAGGGCAAGACTTGTGGTTCAGTGCAACTCAGAACTGCAAGGCTGCAGGCTAATTTATCCTCGGGACATGCTCCACACCTTCATGGGAAACTGGACAGCCAGTGGAGCTGTTGGTGACACCAGGATTTGGGTCTCAGCTTTTAAGGAAAGCAAAAAGAGGAAGTGGCATCTTACCTTACAATAACAACTTGCCATGTGGTGTCATAAAGGAAATTAATAAGTAAGATAGTTTGGATAGAGCCTCATTAGAAGTTTTGGAGGAATTATTCCTGGGCTGTGCTGTGAATCTGTGATATTCAAACTCCTGAGGGCAGTTTCTTAGCACTCTCAGCACCAGAATGCTAAAATGCAGTGTTATGGTACTTCTGTCTTCTCTGTGTATCAAAGATAGAAGTGAAAGTTGGGTGGGTGTTTTGGGGTTTTTTTTCAGTTTTTAGGGTTTTTATGCAGACATTTCTATAGGGGAAGTAGTTTTTATACAATTGAAAGTGCAAATGTAAATGAACTTGAGTAACGATGCCTTTGTTTTTTTTAAATGAAAAAGTAAGACAGAATTCTAACTTTCCTATTCATTGTCTGGCCCCAATAAGGAGTAGCATGTGTCAGCTCCAGTGTGCAGCCTGGTAGTGTGTAAAGGCCTGCTTCTGGAAATGTGTTAGTGAAGGCATGGAAGTAAAGCAGAATGCTTCTTACAACAGTAGCAACGGCTGTGTTGCTGAGCTAGAAAGAGAGTTGAGTCTGCACAGAATATTCTCTCTTTAGTTCTCACCAAGGTAAACCTCTGCAGCCAGACATCATGAATATCAAAGCCACCATGCTGAAAATTAATTTGTGCATCTCCTGAAGCAAGTTTGGGTGTCTCCACACTATTCTTCAGTTGCTAGGGTGTCTGTATTGAATACATACACCCACATTAGAAGAAATGCTTGCTATAGCTCAACAGTTACACTCTTTGTGCTGCACACACACCCAGTTCACACCCAGCATGTTTAATTTCTTCAGGCTTTTTGGGCTCTGTTTTGATTTTCACCCTAAGTAAAAGTCGTGGTAACAAAACAAGGTAGGATCTGTCCAGCCTAACTTGTAATAATGAAGAGAATATCTATAGAGAATATTTGCCTTCATTAATCTTTACCTTAATTAGTGCATCAATGGTGATTACACAACTGACATGCCATAGTAGTAGTATGCTGTAAACTGGAAACTCAATCAGTTAATACCCAAATTAAACCCTAAAGACAGTTAGTTAGATACACTGGGGAAATGGTGAAAAAAATGCAGAAATGTTAGGTCATGTTTCAACTGCCTTGTGACAACAAATACATTTGGAGCAAAAAAAGGGGAGTTGCAAGCTGAAACTGTTAATGAACTCCAGCAATAGTTCCCCAGAAAGTCAGACGAGGCAGCTTCACAAACATTATGAAACAGCAGAGTCTGGAACTTGGTGGGGTCCAAGAAGTAACGTTTGTGTTTGCGCAGTGCCATTCAAAGCAACTCCTTTTCCCACAAGCCAGAATCACCTAGCCACACCTGAGACGCTTTTGCCACACAATCATGCTAGTGCTCTGTTTGGTGAGCAAAAGCGTAGTTAGGAAATGTAGGCCAATGCATTTGCTTAATTTAACTGTCATGCAATTCTCCTTGCTTAGCACTCTGCATGGTAAATACTGTTTTGAGCCTGAGATTAAACTAAGCTATGCAAAGTAACTCTGAATTTGAATAGAGCCAGATATTAAGTGTTTCATGTTATTTTATTTCCTTTAATCTGAAAAGTAGAACCATTCTGTCTTAATTAAGCAATGTGCTAGTATTTAGTCATAACTGAGTGTCGTGGCCTGCCAGTGTGTTGCAGGTGATTTAATGTTTCCTAATTTTTGATTGTACGTCTGCAAACCAATTTTTTTTTCACCAGTGCTATAGAGTTAGATATTAAAAGAATGAAAAATGGGTAAAATAATTACCCATTTTCTATTAACGTTACCGTGAATGTAGGAGAGAGTTACATATAGAAATGTACTTGAATAACAAATAAATGAAAACTTATAACAATACAGTCTGGTAAGCTCTTACTGGCATAATAATACCTCTACACATGTCCAGACAATAACTAATGAAACATCGAGCTTCAGTTTTTCTCCTGCATGTTTAAAAGAAATGCAAAGATTTTGTTTACTTGGAGGGATTTTTTTGCCAATGTAAGATATTTCAAAGAAAAAAGTCTTCTTTTTTTTAAGTAATAGCTTTTTCCTTTGTGATAGGAGAAGGAGAGTCTTCTGTTATAGTCTTTGAACTTAGCTCTTGCTAGTTTTCATACTGGTGTAATGCCATTATTTTAAATGATGCTATTTCTGATTTATACCAGAGAGATCAGCCAGCCCACTTCCTTTGTGCACTGTGAAATTGAGCACTTCTTTTTGTTGTGTGCCTACATTTCTTTAATAAAAATAGTTCCCTGAAAATGTCAAAACATTCCAAGATTTATTTCTTTCCATAACCTTCTATTCTTAATAGGAAAAATCATATAATTTAAAGTTTGTTTATCATTTTATTTTCTCATGAAATATAAATGAGAATGATGCTGCTTACTGCCACTATGAAATGTTGGTGCTGAGGAAGAGGGTTTTGTCCCATTGCTTCAGCAGTAACTCAGCTTAACCAGGCACAGGAAGTCCTGTCTTCGATAGTGGAAGTGCCTGACGGTGAGAGGATTTTCAGGGGGGCGGGGCGGAACCTTTCCTTTGTTGTTTTGTTTGATTTAATTGCAAACCACTTGGCACTGTGCTCAGACTTGCTGTAGTCTGCACTGTGAGCTGGAGGCCTTCTGCTTTGGTGGTAATCGTTCTACCTCATCCTTGACTAGTTTTGAGCAAGGAAGGGCTGTTGGTGTATAATGGTCTGTTATTCCCATTACTAGTGTCACAGCATTATCCACTCCTTTCTGCCCATGGGATCTGGAGAGAGCATGGTAGCCCTGTGCATCTTCTACAAGGCCATTCCTCTAGTTTTGTGCCAGTCAGAGGTACTAGCACTTCTAACTTCTTTTTTCAGAGTAAACAAAGTGGAGATTAGTATTGCACTGTTGTGCACAGGTGAAGGAAACAGTTTAGGCTTAGCTACTACAGTTTCAGAGATGTGAGTGTGTCCTGATTTATTCTGCTCCCGAGTACACATGGTTTCATCTCAATGCAAATAGCTGCCTGCTCTTCTCCAAGCTCCATAATCTTTCCTGGGCATCTAGTATACCATCTCAGCCGTAAGAGGTTTCATGGAAGGTTTCCTAATTTGTCTTTGCTTTTTACTCAGATAAAAATAACTTTGTCAAATACTGCATAACAAAGCAGAAACAATGAAAACAAAAACTTCACAAACAGGATTCTGGGAGTGTATGCCCCTTTCTCATAGGCATCTTGTTTGTCACAGTGCTTTCAGATGAGGTATCACACCTGACTCCTCATAACAAACTTCATTAATTATGTAATACAGGCAGAGACAAAAATATGCCACCATGGCATGGTGATCTCTGTGTAGTCAGTGAGCAGAGACTCTGAATAAAATATGGATTTGTCTAAACTTCCAGATGAAAGCAAAGCCTTTAAAGAAATGTGTCATTTTTCTTTAAAAAAATAATCAAATACAAATGGTTTAATTAGAGGATTTTTGCGGGTTCTTCAGAATATTTTGGTTAATTGTAATTTGACATGATCATAAATTAGATTCTTGAAAACTCTATTTTCAGCAGACTTTTAAGCAAGTATAATTCAAAATGCAACAACAGCGTTTAAAAAAAATCTTGACAATTTGGTGTCTTGAATAGCTGCTAGCTCTCTGTATGAAAATCATTAGTATAATACCTGCTTTCACAATATTCTGCTGAGCACTTTTACACTATTTAAAATATATCATATACTGATAAATACTGTGTTTTGCCTTCCAAACAAATCTGATGATGATGTATTTTTGATGCCATTGTTCTTCAGCTTCAGTATTAGTTTGGTCTACTGCATGGAAATGAAAGAGCACTATCATCAAGAAAATCTTGTTAAAGAAAGCTTTTAAAACAATAGAAAGTAATTGCAAATCATGTATAAAGTATACCAAGTAGGATAGTGCTCTTTTCTTTCGCAAGAAGCTAAACTGAGTCTTCCAGAGACCTGTAGGAATTAAAGACTGAAATTAACATGTAGGTATGTCAGTTCAAGCAACTTCCTAAAGTATAAGGAATGTGGGACTGAATGGCAGTTCTTAAATCCAGTTCCAGTTCTACGACTGACTTTCTGCAAAGCCTTGGCCTATTGATTGTGTCTCATATTCTCCAACTGCAGATGCTCATCCACAGCAAGATACCTACCATGCAGGAATGTTTAGGTTTAGACTAATATTTATACACTGTGTTCAGTCAACACTGGGCATTTTTGTTGTGGTTTAATTCCCCAAACTTGAGGCCATTTTTTCCTGCTTCTTTTTCCCGGTCTTGTAAAGGGGAAGAAATTGCTTCTCCTCTAGGATGTTCATTCATTCATTATCTAACACAATGGCTTCCCAGAAAAACTGGACTGCTCATTAATCATCATCATTAGCAGTCAGTGCAACACTGAATGCTCACCTTCCTCTCAAGAAAGAAGCTATAACTGAAAACACAAAAAGCGTAAGCAGTGTGAGGGGCCTAGCTTTCCAGATGGTTTTGAATTAAAGCATCTTCTTCACTGATTTGGTTTTACTGCAGCTCCACTTCAGTAGGCAGTGGCTTATGCTTTGGTCTTGTACGAATGTCTTAGAGAAGAAAAATGAAGCTACTCTGATCACTGATACTGCCCCTGGTTAGGTAGTAGGGTGCTGAATATTGTCCTTTTGTAATGACCTCCCAACCAGGACTCTTAGAACCAAAACATTCCTTTCCAAGCCTGCAGAACTTTTTGCTAACCTCAGGACACTCTGCTTTCTCCTTCAAACCATTTATCTGCTTTTCACTGGAATGAAAATGCTGCAGTAACTTCATCCAAGAATTGTTAATAGTGCTGGATTACTGGTAGTAGTATGTGGCTTCCCTTTTGGTAAGAACAGGTGACTTCTTTAGCTTAGGCCTGCAGGGCACTTAGAGAGAGAGGACAGCAGTTTTCTCACTGGATTTTTTTTTTCCTCTTGCTTGATAAATGGTTGCTTTGAGGCGTACAGTTTAGAGAAGAGTTGTCACTCAAGAGCAGTGCAGTTTGTCACTATAGCTTCCAGCCTCCCGGGTCAGGATGGGGGAGTGTGTAAATGCCTCAATGAGGCAATTAAAACAAATCCAAGTTCCACCTGTTGACTTCTAGCTGCATAGATCTTGCATGCTGCAGAATCCTATGTCATTCACTAATGTTTTTAAGCATTTTCAACTGAAATTTTAGAAGTGCGTAGTGTCAGTGGCAACAAGAAGATGCTGGTAAATATGAAATATTGCCTCACGTTATCTAACACATGTAACATGAGGGGGACATGTTACCAGTATTTTGGGAAGATATAGCACTCCTTCACAGTGTCATTTATTAATTATATATATATCAGGACAAAATTATCTCACCACATTTCTCAGCTGTATTGTCATATTTCAAATAGGTTCACTATTATGTGTAAAAATCTGATATGTCAGAAATGTCACTCTGATTATCAGGGTTTAATGAGAATTTGGGGTTAGCTTTACCTCTGTTTACACAGCTGGAGGAATCACAGGTCGTGGGATGGTGAATGGATGTATAAAATATAGCTCTGTGATACAGTTACTATCTTCCTTTTTTCGGCTTTTCACACTTCATTCGGGCAACTGGGCAATGCATTATGTGTGACCTACCATCTTGTTATTACAGTGTCTTGACATTGTAATAGTTGATACCTGGTGGATATCCACTCATTTTATCCACTTTAATAACACTGCCACTCAGGATTTAATAGTACTGGAACCAGCAGGGGAACTGAGGGTGTTATCAATGGAACAGTGGGTTTAGTTTGGTAGACGACTGCAAAGCATGGAGGACAGAGACATCAGAGGGTGGTATAATCCCTTTGATTTTCATATTTGAAAAGTTTAAAACCATTTTAAGAGTAACTTCTGAAAAAGATGATGTAAAGTAAAGTAGGCAATTGTGGGTCAAAAAGTCCCCTACATTTGCACACCAGAAAATCATTATGATAGGTAAGAAATTATTTTGTTGTGATCTTTATGATTCACAAAATCTCAGTTATTTGCTTTTGGTCTTGGTTTTCAAACACATTATGTCATTAATTACTTGTTTGCAATATTTGATATTTGAAGTAATGGCAGGTCAGTTCAATGGTGTGTAATGAATAATTATGAGTCCTGGAGATAAAGCTATTAAAATTTTAGTCTGATTTGACTCTAAGCTCTAGGTCACATTTAAATTTAGAAATATCTATTTTCTTGTCATAATTTTGTGATTTGGATCTGCAGAAATCTGATGTTTTGAGTCAGCGTTCCACTCAGTTCCTCTGGCAACATTTTTTTTGTGTTGACTAAAACTTTAATAGAAAATTTATTAAGGTTTTCACACCAATGCTAATGGACAGAACAAAGTGACAATCACTCTCAGCCTAAATTTAATGATGATCTGACCACTGATTTAGATGATTCCTAATTTTAGCAACATGAGAAAAATCATTCAAACTATTATCCAAAGTATCCATGCTAAGATATAGAATATATGACACATATGCATCCTCTTGAACGTGACGTGTTGAAGTTCTGTCATTATGCCATTTGCTCTAGTCAGTGGCTGACTAGAGCAGGTTTCCATATTTGGTAAAGTGTTTGTGATTTACATTATAATTTTCAACCATTTTTTCTGAAGATTACCCACCCACCCCAACAAAAATGTAGAGGAATCAACAAAGATTGAAAATTATAGCTAATGGGTGTATCAGTTTTTGTTTCCAGTACCATAAGTATTAAACGGCAATGTTAACCCATCCATCACTGTTCACCTATAGAACATTTGTGGTTTGTATCAGTAGTGACTATTTGCGCATATATTGGCTTTTGCTATTGTCGTGATTTAACCCCAGCCGGTAACCCAAGACTATGCAGCCGCTCGCTCACTCCCCCCGCTCCCCACTGGGTTGGGGAGGAAAATCAGAGAGAAAGGAGAACTCATGGGTTGAGATAAAAACAGTTCACCAGGAGAGCAAGGAAAAAGATAGTCATTATTATGTTATGTATTAATAATGATAGTAATAATAATAAAATATAACGATAATAGAACACACAAAACAAACGATGCACAATTTCTCAGCACCCGATGACCCGATGACCGATACAGCCTGTCCCGAGCAGTGATCACAGAGCAAAATATTCCCCAGCAGCGATCTCAGAACTGCAAGTTCCAGAGAGCAAGTGAGGGAAAGAACAGCCGAACAAACGAACAAAAAGAAAAATGAACAAAAGGGACTTTGGCCCATCGGCCGACCCCCACTTATACTGTGCATGACGTCTATGGTATGGAATACTCTCTTTGGCAAGTTTGGGTCAACTATACTGGCTATACCGCTCCCAAGTTTTTGCACCTGCACATTAGCAAAACCTGGGAAGCTGGAAGATATCCTTAATCTCGTAGCATCAACTAATAACATCAGTGTATTATCAACATTCTTCACGTACCAAATCCATACTAAATCCAAAACACAGTAGCTACTGGGAAGAAAATCAGCTCCATCCCAGCCAAAACCAGGACAGCTATGTACGGCGTTCTTGTCACAGTCATCAATGAACATGACTAATACTCATTAGAAGTTTGAGATGCACTTGTTGACAACTCACCTGTTGTGTGATTTAGCAAGGAGAAGGATTTTATTATGTCATACATATACACAACCAATAATTACAAACAGGAATATTCACTGAGAAGGGTCACAGACTTGAAACTCTGCATGGATTTTGTTTTGGCAGAAGATAGGTCTGCATTGCTTTGGCCATGGGAAGTGATCAAATCCCCACTGCTAAGTCTCATGAAAGTGTAGAAAGGTTACCAAATTCAAATGAGAATTGCTGCATGGTGTCCTGTGTCAGGCTAGGTGGACCCTTAGCTTTCCCAGCAAGTAACTAATTCTGAAACAGCTGCTTATCTTACCATCCCTCTGCTGGATCAGTCTCCGACTCAGAGAAGCTGTCTGAATCCATGCCTCAGCCAAGACTCTGCTGTCCTGTGGGACTCTTGTCTCAGTGAAGTTGGGTGCTCTGCCATGGCTTTTGTAGACCCACACTGACTCCTGAATAGCTCTTTTGCTTTTTGTAAGCATATCTGACTATGTCTGGAGGTAGAGCCCTGCACTCTCTGTAGGGGGAGTGAAGGGAGAAGTTTAATCAAACTGACCAAAAGTAATTGCTGTAGCATGTTGTTTGAATATTTCTGCTCATCACAGAGCCTCAAGGGAGACACAATGCCTCCTGGAGCTCATCACGTCTTTATGGGCATGCTAGCTGTCCTGTTACTTAAAAGACAGCAGTATGTGCTGCCCTGACACCCCTGCTAACTGCCATGTGGAAATGCTCATTGTCATTACTTCCTTTCAGACTTTTTGGGGGTACAGATACTGGCAGGCAATAGCACTTAATGCAGTGGTCAGCAATGGGTCTACAATTTATGCCTGTGTGAAGGAACCTCTTTTGATCATCTCCCCACCTTCCTGCTTTCAAAAATCAGTCATCGCTTTCATCTTTGCAGGATATCCAGAGTCAGCATTTGCCTCTGTTCTTCCTCAGTGCTGATGGGTTTAATACACATGTAAGCAAGATCCCTAAAACTGCTTGAGCATGAATGGCACAAGCTTTAGCTCTTCAGTACAGTACTTGCTGGAATAATGCTTCCTTGGTTGTGTAGTCAGCAGAGAGCTCTCTGTTTGTGATTTTACATATCTTTCATCTCAAGTCACATCTAAATGTAAAATCCAGTGCTCAGGGACATTATATGGATTTGTGACATCTTCTGCTGGGCTGCAGATTAATGAAGCAATGACTGGATTATGCAGCCTCCCCTACACGTATTTCTTCATCTCTGGCAGATGTAATACTGATAATATCCTTCATTTAATATGTCATTTCCCCAAGCATAATTCAGTAGAGGTTACCAATATATTTCTCTCTTTCACTTAGCTTTTCCTAATATCATCTTGGAGAGAATTTGGCAGAGCAGAAATTGCATTTAAGAAGGTAAGGAAGAAAGTACATTAGTGTGGCAGGCAGGAGTACTATTCTGAACAAAGGGAAAGGCAAATTAGATGATAGTTTATTTGCTAAGACATCCCATGTAGCATGTGTTGGTTAGCAAAGTAGCTTGGACTGTGTAGTTGAAGAGTATTGTCACATTGTGACACGTGCCAGTAAGGAAAATCAACCATAGTTTTCCAGGTCTTAGGATACAACAAATGGAAGATGGACTGTCTGGCTTAATGACAACATTTTCCAAAGCTGCTCCACATTTTCAGCTGACAATGGTGCTGAGGAGGTACCTGTGATAAGGACAGGGTGATTTTGTGTGCAGCTTCTGACTGTCACAGGCAAAAAGAAAGGATGAAAGCCCACGAGTAGTTCTCATTGTTTCTCATTGGAAACCAGCATGCTTCAAACAACACTAGTCTTATTCCTTACACTCAGAGGACAAAGAGTGAGAATCCTATACCAGACTGGGAAAATGAGACATTAAATAGACATAATCATGATGCTAGAATGTGTGTAATCCAGGTCTAGCTGAAATCTCAGACTTGCCATAGACTTCACTGGAGAAAAAACTTTCTATTAGCGTTTTGACTCTTCTGCCAGAATTATTGGGCTTTGAACTTGGAAGACCATCTATGCTGCCAAATTCTGCATGGAAATTAAAGGTGCTTTTTAAGTTTAGTGATCTGTCCATGTACAGAAACTAGTGAACAGCAAAGTATGCTGTATTTTAAAGCATTATTCATATTCATTACTAAAAAATGTCAGTTTCTAGAATTATAGTTCAAAATTTCTTGTTTGTATTTACTCAGGTTCATTGACACTGCTTTTTGATTTGCATAATCTATAAATATATGTCATTTTGTTGCTATAAGCTAGGAAAGTATGAACTTCAGTTGTTGGTTTTATTTGCTGGTTTACTTGTTTTTATCACCTCTGAGTGATTCCTTACCCCTTTCAAAATCTGATTCTTCACAGCTGAGAAGGGAGCTGCTTTCCTGAGAGATTCCTGCTTTTCCTTACCTCAAGCAAAAATACTCATTCATTTGTAACTGGGAATTACGTATTTCAAAAAAAAAAAAGACTGCCTTCTCAAAGACACAGCTTACTGTAATGAGAAGCCTTAAACATAGGATGTTCTGTGTGTCACAGCAAGAACTTACCTTTTCCTTGTGAACTTTTGAAATGGAGTTCTGGCAAAGCTTTCACTATTTAGATGGAATTGAAGGACAGTGAGAGGAATCAGCAAAATGCTAGTTTGTGCACTTCATTTTGAAATGCAAATACTTGCCATTTACCCATTTTATTTTTTCTTTCTTCCAGAAATCTCCTCTACGTTTACCCTCAGAGGCTGAATTTTGCTAACCGACCAGCTTCTGCAAGAAACATTACCATCAAGATCCAGTTTATGTGTGGTGAAGACCCATCCTGTGCAATGCCGGTAATAAACACTCTGATTTCTTAGCAGACCTTTGCTTACATGTATTCCTGGGGAACCTCTGAAGAGATAACTCATTGTTTACTTCCCATGACTACAGTTTCTAGTGGGTCCTTAGGAAGCCTAACATCAGAGAGCTTGTGAAGCTTGTCATTCTCGTCATAAAGCAGGGCTGTAGTCCTTACCCACAACAGGAAAGACTTGTCACTCGAGTGGAACAGAGGCATTTTATTGCCTCTTATCTAGGTCTTCCTACCTTATTTTCAGAAGAGTGACATCATATTAAATCAATGCTGTGTTGGAAACTCTAATGGTGAAATTCACAGAACTTCAGTGACCTTTTAAGAATGATGTAGCCTATCTTCCAGTGTAACTCCTCTGTATGCACTATGTGTACACAAATACTCAGGTGTAACACTGGAAGGTAGAAGTTAGGATCTTCATTGCCTGAATCTGTACAGTGTACAATCATGCAGTGTAGGTAGGGTTTTCCCTGTTTGAAACACACTGTGTACGAGGGCATATGTGTGCACTACTAGCAGAGCAGGTAGCACTGTCTGTGTTCAGGTTATTCAACATTTCTTATTATAAGATCCTCTCTTCAGCTTTACCAAGCTTCCGATGTTCAGTTTGAAGTGTTCTAACCCAGATGTCTGCTTCAGCCTGAATTTTCTGGAAATTTTCAGACCGTGTAATTAGCTATTTGAGAATGACATTGGGATACAATCTTTTGTGGTTTTATGGGTTAAAGGGGGAAAAATGAGTGGAAATATTACTTTGAGGAACTTTAATCCAACAATATGTTGGAACAAGGACTGACACCTGACCAGCCTTTATCAGAGTGCTGACACTGCACAGTGCATACTTCATAGCCTTACTCCACATGAGCTCTGGAATTGAAATCAGAGCATCAGCTCGGTGTTTTCCCAAGCAACGTTTCTTCCAGAGCTGGAGCTGTGCCATGTGAATGTAACACCATCTTTTACACAGTACTGCATTGTTACTTTCCTTAAACTCTGCCCATATTATGATTAGATTTTGACAAATGCTTAGGACAGACACAGTTCATCTGACATCCCTCTCCACCATGAGAGAGCTTCATCTCAATCCATATGGACTTGTGCTGTACAGATAGCCTTGTCTAAGCTCATCTCCCAGGGCTCCCTTTAAAGTTACTGGATTCCAGGACCTTACCATGAGGCTATGTCTGAAATGAGGGAAGCAAATCAAGCACCAAAAATGCCTATTTCTCTTCGCTGATTGTAAAGGAACTTTGGACCTCTAAGGTAAGGTGAGGTGGATCTCACCGTAAATGAGCAGGCTACAGCTGAAAAACAAACTTCTAAAAATAATTTTAATTTAGCTTTTTAGCATTTAGTTAAAGGCAATGTGACAATGTGTAAGAGGTTTACCCTAACTTTGTTCCTGCAGTTCCTAACTTTTTAGTGTGTAACTGGAGAATGTGATGTAAGCTAGTCAGTGGCTCCAGAAATTACCTCTGCTCCGTTTTTGTGGTATTTTACCCTGAATGGTACGTGGGGAGGATGCCTGGTAATAAGATATTTGTGTCAATGTGCATTTCAGACACTGTCTTAAAATTTATACAAGATGATGACAATTAAATGCTTTAGACCTGACTGCTGTTACTTTCTTTTCTTCTTAATGTAGGTAATTTTTGGGAAATCTTCAGGTCCAGAATTTGTGCAAGAAATATACACAGCTGTCACATATCATAATAAGTAAGTATTGTTACTATTTGTATGATTTGAGAAGTATTAAGGATAGCCTCTTTACATAATTCTTATCTTAGATAGTTCATCAAGGAATGCTGCTACTAATCCATTTTAAACATTTATATTTTATGCGAATTTGTTATATCTAATTTGGATTGCTACATGTATTTGCATAAGTGACCATTGCATAAGTGACCATTGCTTTTCTTGTTTGGAGCTTTTCAAAGGTTAGTTGAGAATATTCCTAATCTGCAGATTAAGGAGCAGGAGCAGGAAGCAGCAGCACAACTTTGTAACAGCATTCACTTTGATGAATTCACAGATCCAAAAGAGCTGAAGGGACTCTCTCTCACAAATGTGGACTCAGGATTTAGGATTTACACAATAAATATGCTGGAACCCCAAATTAAGATGGAATGTTTTTAAAAGTATAGAAATGGGTGAAAGCTGAAACATTCCAGATGATACCGTCTATGCTCTTCGTGGTTCAAGCTGTAGATAGTTCATAAATATAGCTGCATATATATGTACTTTGTCAAACTCATCTCTGAGGCTGTTTTCAGGATTTATACAGTTTTTATAGCCATAGCATCTGAAAGCCTACTGGCAAATTTGCCTTCTGCTGAGTCTCATATTTACATTGGAAATGTGCTTGGCATTTTTTTTAAACAGGTCCCCTGACTTTTATGAAGAAGTGAAAATTAAGTTGCCAGCAAAACTCACAGAGAAACACCATCTATTGTTCACGTTCTATCACATCAGCTGCCAGCCAAAGCAAGGAGCATCTGTAGAAACCCTTCTTGGGTACTCAGTAAGTTCCATGTGATATATAAGTGTGTGTGTATATATGTATGTATCTACATCTCATGCAAACAGACTCTTTGCTTATCAAGAGTTTTTTCATATATTCCTTTTGTGCTTATGGTAATACATCAAAACCAGTAGAAGGTCTTAATGTTAATTCACAGAAACCAGATGCAACTTGTGCTATGTTACATCCTCATCCTATAATTTTACATTGGTAATTGTCTTTGAAGTTGATGAATTCACCTGAAGCAACTGAAGTTAAGTATGCACCTAAATATTTGCAACAGCAATGTGCTATAGCATATCACCTAATTCTGTTAGATTCTATTTATTGCGAAAAAAAACCCTAAAACATATGCAATTAAAATTATTTACTGTTACCTAACATATTCATACACGAAGTAACAACTAATACAATATTTTCAATTAGGTTTTATGTGGCATATAGTTTATGTTCTAAAGTGTCTTTTACCCACATCAAAATTAAAAACCAGAAAGAATCCAGAAGGTAAAATGTAATTCTCTTACATTCTGTATCTTCATGTTGAGAATGGTATGTTTTAGCTTAAGAAATACATATTGTAGCGTAGTCTCTTTGACATTTTTCTTTATCAGTTGATATTTTTGACTAAAGAGATTTTAAAATAAGAGGAAAACATAGATGATGATAATACTTCAGATTTGAAAACGTCCCAGTGCTATGGTCAGCAATTGAGCTGTGGGGCCAGACAAGTGCTTTCCATGTGTTCCTGCTATGAAATTTATATTTGGTTTTGACCCCAGTACCAAGAATCCTTTCAAATGGTCTTTCTTTTATGGACAGATATAGTCCCACCAATGTCAGTGGGACTGATACAAGAAGTAAATTAGTTTGTAGTTCAGGAGCAAGACTTGACATAGGTGAGGACTTCATTTTCAGGCTTCTGTTCACCTAAATACGAAATGTTTCTGCACTCTGAGACTCAAATGCACAGCCTATTTCAGACTTGAACAGGAGAAAAATCAAGTGTGTCCAAATATCAATACAGAGTTATGGTGAGTCATTCTGGCCTTAATCCTCATGGTGACCATGACCAAGATGTTCAATTTATTCTTAGCAAAACTTGAATTCTGTTGATTTGCTTCAAAGCCAAGGATCAGTCTATTCAAGATAAGTGATTTTTTGAACAAAAACATGGACTCTACTAAATCCTTCTGATAGGATTTATTAGAAAAATATATGTCACACTTTAAAAGCTCTGTATTTGTTTTCTTCAAAAGGGATGGTTTGTAAAGCAATTTTGTACATTTTTCTACAGTAGCTATCAGTGAATTTAAAATGCATAGAAATTACTGCTGAATGGGTTGGAGCAGAGAAGCTCAGGTCAATATCTCATTTGTTGTTTTGTTGACTGTACATCACAAATTCAATAAATAGCCCCTAATCATACATAGTCATGACTATTGCTGTGTTTTCTTTTCATTTGTTTCAGTGGCTGCCGATTCTATTAAATGATCGTCTTCAAACTGGACATTATTGTCTTCCTGTTGCATTGGATAAGCTGCCTTTCCACTATTCAATTCACTCTCCTGAGGTAACAAAGAAAATTATGAAAAGATAATATTTTCCTAATGTAGAAGAACAGCATAAGTGTTTTACAATCTAATGTTACTGTCTGCTTGTAGACAATGCCTGCTTTTTGTACTTGAAAAGGGGAAAGCTCTGGAGAAAAATGTTGTTGTTATTATTGTCATTGGTGTTATTATTATTCTTTTATATTGTTATATTGTGTTTTTTAAAGTTAGTAATCCAAGCAAATCCTTGTAAATTGTCTAATCGGTGATACATTTGTTTAGAGGGTGTCAAGTTGTTAATTTGCTTTCTTTCATAGGATGATTTGCTCATTTTTTTGTGGCTGTGTGGTAGAGGGAGGAGAAATGGGATCAGGTGCTGCTACTGGAGCAGAGTAAATATGGCAAGTAGGAAACTGCAGATGGCTAAAACTGCGCCACTTCACCACAGAGTGCCTTTGGCAATGCTTCAACTGGGAATTTCTAACCTTAAAAATATCCCATCAGAAGATGTTTATTCTCACTGTCTGTGCTAGGCATCTAGCTGAAGGGCTTCGAATTTCCCTGTTCAATGCATCAACTTCTCTCCATCTTGTCTATGAGAACAAGAAGATGCCTAGCTGTGGTTCTCTGTATGGCACGGAATTCAGATATCTAAAATGAAGTGAATAGCATGAATACCTTACAGATGCCTGTGTAAACAGACTTTCTGTTTGATTGATTGTTAAAAGGAAGATGATAATCCCATATTTTTTGTCCATCACAGAAAGTTCCACCTCAGACACCACCTATTAAGTGGGTTGAAGGACACAAGGGTGTTTTCAATGTTGAAGTGCAAGCTGTTTCATCTGTTCACACTCAGGTAATGCATCAGAAGCAACACACAGTAGTTTCATTTCAAAGAGAATTCAGATGTCCAGGCCGACTTAGGAGGTTTATGAAATGGAGTTGTTTAAGCTCACACAATTTTAAAAACAACTAACAGCTATGGAAATAACCTGATATCCTCAGTGAATAAAATCCTTTGGTGAAATGAAATCTCTTGGTGCGAGTGAACAAATGAGCACTCTCAGCAGCAAGTCACATCAAGCGATAGGGAGCCTGGTGTCCTCCCAGCTCAGCAAGGGTCTGCTTAGGCTGTATTTGAAAGACACTGGCAGGGCACAGTGCCAGTTTCTGCAGTGTGCATCTTCTATTCTGCAAGGCTAGTTCAGACAATGTGTCCACATCGGCAGAGACATAACACTTCCCTGCCTGTAGGGACAGGATGTACTGCCAAAATGCTTTAGGCAGCTCCACTGACAATGACATGTGGTATGGGAACACAAGCTTAGTGCTGAATGAGAACTCTATGACTCTGGTCATTTAAATGTGATAGGAAATTGGAGCTTTCCCCATCTTATTGGGGTACTGGTTTGAGGCACAGCAGCTTTATTTTGTTTCTGCTGCTTTACAGTGTCTCCTACCCATCATCCTATTCTAGTTAGCCCTGATAACTATGTCCTAAAATCTCGAGACCCTATGTCTGAAGCAGGTCCGTCACCCCTTTGCAGCATGCTTTTTAAGTACAAGTGGAGCATACTCATAAGGCACATAACTTGTATGTAGCTGGAATTTAGGTGTGGGTGGCAGAGGAACTATAGACGTATGACATGAAAGAGTTTTGTCAGAGAGAGAGAGGGAACAGTATTTTCATGAAATGAAGCAATCACTTTAGTGAGGGCTTTCACTTTTCTGCTTTTATTCTGATCTAACCAGAGTCTGAATCTGAGCCAGATGAAAAGGAGCAAACAAAAGGGTGTGGCAGCTGCTTTACAAATTGATCTCTAGGGTTAGCCACCACTGCAAGCTAGAAGGGTGAAAATATTTTCTCTCATCCCATCAGGTGGGACAATCAGGCTTTGCTTAGCTAGCAGCAGCCTGAACGATATCAACTTTGTTAACTGTGAGTGCACTGTATTTGCAGGACAATCACCTGGAGAAGTTCTTCACTCTGTGCCATTCTCTGGAAAGTCAAGTGACCTTCCCCATTCGGCTGATGGATCAGAAGATCACAGAGGCTGCACTGGAACATGAATTGAAACTCAGCATTATCTGTCTGAATTCTTCACGCCTTGAACCTCTTGTCTTGTTTCTACATTTGGTACTAGATAAACTTTTCCAGCTGGCTGTACAGCCCATGGTCATAGCTGGCCAGACAGGTATTTACTGGTGCATGGCCTTGGAGTGGTAGTGCAAGCAACCTAGAGATGTGGGGGAAATGATTGCTAAGTATCCAGGCTCAGATTTAGTATTGGGGGTAGTACACTTCAGAAAGAGTTGTGCTTCTCAAGACACAGTTTCACTGCACAATTTAATCAGGTTTAACTGAGTTCCTGCCTTCTCTCCTTTTCCCCCTACACATGAGACTCTCAGACTCCGGTTGGGAGATACGTTAAATTGTGGTAGTTTACTTATCTGGAAATATAGGTCAGAAAGTGGGTTGAGGTTTAACTTTGTTTAGAATTCAGCTGTTTTGCAAGGAAAACACCATCAAAATCACTTATCCTACAGCTGACATTGCTGACTGCACCGTATCTTCTGCCCAAATACCTTTAGACAGAATTGGATGAGCACAAAAACAGAGAGGGTGTAGTAATGCACACTGATTTTTCTGTTACTGAGGCTGCCAGTTGCCCATCACATACGTTAACTCTGGAGGGAAGGCATACTTGGAGACAGTGGTGTAATTTCTTTCCTTATCTCATTTTGGTAATTAACACTTGTCATCCATTATAATATTTGTGGAAAAGCCTGCTAGCTTGTATTTGTCTGTCAGCTGGAGAAGAATGAGTCTTAGTGTTTGTTCTTCGAGTAGGTATTTTACAGGAAATGCCTGAAGGCTGCTAGAAATGGTAATTAACAGTTAGGGTCTGCTTTTATGTAGCACCTAGTGATGGAGTAGCAGTGATTGGGTTGAAAGTCAGTTGGTCTACTTAGGAGTGGTTATTGGCCTATGCAGACCTTAGGTCTGGTCAGCTATAGCAATTGCTGTAAAGAGTTCTGAATTTGTTAAGGACTGAATTAAAGTATGTAGGATTAGTTGTTGTTGGTACAAAGAATGCCCTGACCTAATTGGGCTATATATATCCTTTAGTGCTGAGACTAATTCTTGCCTTTTGTTTCACAGCCAACTTCTCGCAGTTTGCCTTTGAATCTGTGGTTGCAATAGTAAATAGTCTCCACAACAGTAAAGACCTGAGCAAAGACCAGCACGGGAGGAACTGCCTCCTGGCGTCTTATGTCTACTATGTATTTCGTCTGCCAGACCCTCAAAGAGAAGTAGTCAAACCAGGTAATATTGGTGCAAGGGTTGCAAAAGTATTCTTTTTTCTTGATACATGCTGCTCAGCATGGTGCTTCTGAGAGGAGGACTTAGGACTTTAAAGTAGCAAACACAACTTCTCAGACCCAGACTGCATACCTTGTAAGTGCAGCACTGTTCGGATATATCAGTTTTCTCAGAGGAAGGTCAGGGATCTCAGTGCTGCATAGAGCAACATGGACTCGCCCTCCATAATTTCCCTCCAAGAGGAAATGGCCTCAAGTTGCACCAGGGGAGGTTCAGATTGGATATTTGTAAAAATTTCTTCACCGAAAGGATTGTCGGGCATTGGAACAGGCTGCCCAGGGAGGTGGTGGAGTCACCATCCCTGGAGGTATTCAAAAGACGTTTAGATGACGCCCTAAGGGATATGATTTAGTGGTGGACTTGGTAATGCTAGGTTAATGGTTGGACCTGATGATCTTGGAGGTCTCTTCCAACCAGAACAATTCTATGATTCTATGATTCTATGGTAATTTCTGCCTCTCAGTCCTTCATTTAAGCTGCAGGGTCAAGGTGAGAGGACTCCACAGTTACAAGCAACACTGTAGCTTTGTGAAGATGAAAGTGAGAGACATCTCCTGAACTGAGGCTTTCTTTAGAGGAATATCTTCCAGAAATTAAAATGGCCTTAAGATGCCAATTTCTTACTGACCTGTACATCAGTAAACTATTTTCCATGCAAACTAACTTACTGCCAAGTGGCATAGGGCCAAGCTCTGCCAATTCTCCATTGCATTAGGGATGTCATTAAAGGATAAAATCCTGTACGTTGGCCAGCAAGTCGAGGAAGGTGATCCTTCCCCTCTACTCAGCACTGGTGAGGCCACATCTGGAGTACTGTGTCCAGTTCTGGGCTCCCCAGTATGAGAGAGACACAGACATACTGGAGAGAGTCCAGTCAAGGGCCACAAAGGTGATGAAGGGGACTGGAGCATCTCTCCTATGAGGAAAGGCTGAGAGAGCTGGGACTGTTCAACCTAGAGAAGAGAAGGCTGAGGGAGGATCTTGTCAATGTATACAAACACCTGAAGGGAGGGTGCAAAGAGAACGGAGCCAGGATCTTTCCAGTGGTGCCCAGTGACAGGACCAGAGGCAGTGGGCACAAACTGAAACACAGGAGGTTCCCTCTGAACATCAGGAAACACTTTTTTCCTGTGAGGGTGACCGAGCACTGCCACAAGTTGCCCAGAGACATGGTGGAGTCTCTCCCCTTGGAGATAATAAAAAGCCAAGATATAGTCTTGGGCAACTGGCTCGAGGTGGCCCTGCTTGAGCAGGGTGGTTGGACCAGATGACCTCCAGAGGTCCCTGCCAACCTCAGCCACTCTGTGATTCTGATGCAGCCCAATTGCTATGTATTAACTGACTTACCACCAAGTAGCTGTGCTGTGGGACCTAAAGATATGTAGGCCCTTTTCTCTTTCAAATACTCACTTAAATCTCCCTTGAGGGACACTTAGACTGATGTTAAGATGGGCTAAAATCTCTGAGCTTGCCTACACTTGGAAATTCTTTATCCTGGAAAAATAAGGTCCATGGGGAAGCTGAAAACTAGGTAATCCTTTAGTGAAATCCCTGCTGGCAGTGCTCCCTGCTTCCTTGGATACTTTGAACGTGGTATTAAATGTTATGTGTTGAAGGTGGTATTTTGTGTTTAGGCATGTGAATCTTGTCTAATCTACAGCAAATTAAAAAGAGCTGATGGGAAGAAGAAAGAGCTACTGTAATAGTGCTACTGTTCAGGTAGCCCTGTTAGTCTTTTGTTACTTGTGCAATCACCCTGTGAGCTGTTGACTCCGAAAACATCTGCACCTTGTCGTTCAATGCCTATGTAATTTGTTACTGAAGCAGTTGGTGGTGAGATTTTCAGGAGCTCTATGCTACTTATAATGCTGCTGCTATAGCAGCACTGAGCAAAGCTGGCTTGAATCTCATGTTTGTGTCATATATATGTCCTTTAGTCTTAGTTCAAACATCTCCCTATGGGCAGGTGCAGGCAGCAGTGCCATTTTGGCAGAGTCTCGTTACTACACATTTGGACGCACTTCTGCAGTGTCTGTTGGGAGCAAACTCCTGCAGAGCCGAGTGATAAGCTGCAGCAATCCTGACATCACTGTTGCACAAACTCCTACTGATGAGGAGGTCAAAAGCATCATGTCATCCAAGGTAAGAGAACGAAGTCAAATATCTGGGAATTGTATGGGCCAAAACGTAAGAATCTAGATCTGTTCTTTCAGGGTTGGATTTGCTTCTTGTAAACATACTGTATATAGCAACAGAAGCGTTTGCTGTTTATCTGATTTGGCATGGGCACATGTTAATTCCCATTGCTAAATTCTGATGTCTTTTATCAATAAAGAGAGCAAGAGGTAAGAACTCTGTCTGTGTTTGAGGCTTAGACACTCTACAGAGGGATTTGCTTTTTTTTTTGATGTGCCTCATTCTGCTGTTCTTCCTGACATTTAGGTTCTGTTCACGTCTGGTGATGTGGGCTGGTCCAGGTTGCACAGAGTCAGCATGAGAAAAGACTATTGATTACACTGGGAACAGATTCACCTTCTGAAAAGGGTGAAAGAGTCCTCAGAAGGGAAATAATTTTCCTAAAATGTACTGATAATTTATTTTTGTTCCTTTTAACTCTTTTTCTTTTTTTTTTTTAAATCACAGAGCTTGTTTAGTGCTAAGTAGTTTCCTGTTAAAAAAAACAGTAGGCAATTTATATGACAGCAGCCCCATGATTTTATATTGGCTGTAGTACAGATGCGATGTGCATACTTTTTGTAACTGGGTCTTTCCGAATACTTAATTCAATCACAGAATGAATCACGAACTTCCTCTGTCTTTCTTACCCAGAACTACATATGCCACCAAAGCTTGCAGGATAGAAAGGATGACAACAGCCGAGAAGCAGGATTTTGCTTCCCTGATTGACAGCTGGTGCTTACTGGTCTACAGCATCCCCTGCTCATCTCAGAGCTTTATGAGGATGGCTGCGCTCAGCTTTCCGGGGAAACCAAAATCTAGAGTTCCCCATTCAGTAGGAGTTGGGAAGCTGTGCCTCTGACAAAAGCAGGATTTTTCCCCTGTGCAAGGAGCCTGCTCCTAGCTGCAGCCCTGGCAGAGCTCCGCAGCAGCATCTCTGCTGAGCTCTGAACCGTATCCCCCTTCCCTTTTCTTTGAGTGTTAGGTATTTAAAATACTGCTTCTCAAGCATGTTATTTTCAGAAACGGTTTGAAGTCTTTTCTCCGTTGAATGATCTTGTGCCTCTCCAGTTAAAGTGAATGGGTGCTTGTCTTCAGCAAATTACACCAGAACTAGTAAGATGCACAGGCTTTGCCCATCTATTTGATTTGTTTATATGGGCATACGTATTCATCTGTAGCAATTTTTAATAATGTAGATTTGAACTTAATAGCTTTATGAATTTTACTCTAATGTACTGTGTCCTAAAAAGACAGAGCTCAAGATGTTTTTATTTTTTCCAAATTAATACAAAATTAAAATGTTTGATATTACAGCTTCATCTCATTGATAAATGTAGCAATTTACAATGCTTGGGTGGCTGCTGCCATTTCACTGTCTTTTAAATTAGCATTACTTTTAATGTAAGGAAGACTCCCAGATGCTAGTTAATTTCGGATGAACTTAAAGGACAGTTAGCCTTGAAAGGGTGAATGGTAGAGCTTCCAAAATACAGCTGCAGTGCTGAAACCGGACACTTGATGGCAGTGTTGGCATTTGCACGCTCCTGCAGCGGCTGCATTTAGGTGGTCTTTGGCCTCCACTGGGAAGGGGGATGGGAAGAAAAGAGAAGAGCTGTTTAGGTGAACATCTGGGCATACCTTCCAAAAAAAACTACCGCTCCTGATTTCTTCTCTGTTAATTAGCTTATGTATTAACTTACTATTATGTATTTCTTCTGGCCATGCTTTCCAGCCTATGGATCACAGTTCCAGTCGGATGTCTTTCTACATTGAGGGAACAAATGACACACCAAGCGTTTGTGCAAGCCAAAGACCATCCAACAAAAAGGTAGCCTAGCACTGAGCGTGAGGGCACACATTAACAGGGCCTGGAGCCTCCTGAGGCAGTGCTGGTAATAAGCGCTTCTAAACAAGGAGAGGGGAGAGAGAGAACAAAATAACAACCAGTTTTATCAAGCAAGGATTTTGTGATGGAATATTGAATCAGTGGGTAAATATTACCCAAACATTTCTGCTTCTGCTCCAGAGTCTTTAGATTCTTTTCCAGGACAGATTTAGACAAGTAGCAGCCTGCCTGGATCCTCCCTTTGCTCTCCTTCTCAAGGTGTTAGGGCCTCTGTCTTTTTCCACTGCTATTTACCCTTGGATACCTGCCTTTACATGTTACAGTAAACTGCATTCAGAAATGTTTGCCATCTCTTCCTTCTGTAAAGAATGGGTTTTTTTTCCCCTTTTTGTAGCTTTTAGAACCAAGAAATTCCTTCCTATCTTGAGTATGTATTCCCAAATAACTTTTACAACATAGAAGATACCGTATCACATAGATAATTTTTCCAGAGCTGTATCCTGTGTTTGGCATTGATCAACAGGAGTGGCTTTGAATGAAGAAGCAGGGGAAAAGCTCTGCAATGAGCAGTTCAGAATCTGAGTTACAGTTAAGAGGCTCTCCTTTCTTACTCCTGTTTATGGGTTTGATTTATACCAAAAAGCATAGAGGTTCATACCCAATCTGAATCTTGGATGGATTAGTGTGTCCTATTCAGAGTCAATAGGCTTAGGAGTCTCATTAGCTTTATTGTTTGTGTCAAGAATAGAAAGTAGACATTGCAATAAAAGTTTAGTCCAGATATGAGTTTTCTAAAAGTTTAGATCATTGGGATTGGGTATCTTATGGTCAGATCTCACTGCAAAGAGTATTGTCTCCAACTACAAACCTCTGCACAAGCTCTCCTGTGGTTATTGCTGTGTCCTTCTCTCCCACCACAGAAGCAATCTTACTTCTGCCTTCTCTCAAAAAACATGGATGTGCTAAATAGAAACGCTAAGGGGGGAGCAGGGAACATGACTGCTCCCTGTCATGCACATAGCCCACAGCCTGAGGATAGACCAAAGGCGTTTCCCAGTTTGGTTATCAGGGTTCTGGATCCACAGAAAAATGGGTCCCAAAGTCTATTTGCCACCAGCATTCCTTATATATCATTTTGGTGAAATCTGCTTTCTCATCCTATAAAGATGTCCACACATCCCAATCCAGCTGCTGACTCTCCAGTATGGGGGAGTTTCCCACAGGGAAGATGGGGGATGTTGAAGGTGTGAGTGCTGGGGGGAGGTTGAAACTGGAATATTATGTGATTGAAAAGCCATTTCCCAACATTCTGTGTTTATTATCTAGCATTTCCACGAGGAGCTGGCACTGCAGATGGTGGTCAGCACGGGTATGGTGAGAGAATCTGTCTTCAAGTATGCGTGGTTCTTCTTTGAGCTCCTGGTAAGATTTGATAGTGGTATTTTATAGCAAGTTAATAATGAAATCTGGCAGGTACTCCAGGCAGAGATTTAGCTGGATGGTGATCTCTTCAGTTATGCAAGCCCAGCCTGAAAAGGAGAGGTCCCAGATAATGGAAGTACAACTGAAGAATTCTTCATATTCGCCTCCATTCCCACTGACAGCCTGTGATGGCAAAGTCCTGCATGAACTACATGCACAGTGGTCCACAGCTTGCAGAAGGCTAAAAGACAGACATCAAACTGAGCCCTTCCTTTTCTGTGAATACCTGTTCCTGTCTTTCCCACTTTGTTAACAACATGGGAGAAGTGACAAGGCTCCCCAAACTTACAATTTCACAGAGCCCTGAGGTGATGGATGTCAGTGGAAATTGTTTTGACACACTAGTTTCCACTGGCAGCATATAAACAACCCAACAGCAGGTCAAGAAGTAGGAATTAATTCCAGAGGTGTCACTCCCTGTCTGTCATCATGAAGGGCAAAAGTTGCAAACAGCAGCATTTCAGAGGGAGGGAGGGTGATACTGCTATCAGGTGCTGAGAGTAGCCAACTGCATGAACGTGAACAGGAATCAGCATCTGTCTGTGTTCGAGTCCGACGCTCTGTTGCCATTGCCAATACCTGCAGGATTTATCACAGTGGCTCTGAAAAGATGAGAGTGATTACATTCAGGGATAAACAAGTAGGGACTCTTACTCCCATCGACTAACTTAAAGCAGTAGTTTTATCTCCAGTTTGGGCATTATTTTTTTTTTCTGCTTTGCAGATAAAGAGTATGGCTCAGTATGTTCACAACATAGAGAAGCAAGACAACCCACGAAGAAGCCGGTTCTCCGATCGCTTCAAAGATGATATTACCACTATAGTTAGTGTGGTTACTTCAGAGATTGCTGCACTTTTAGTCAAACCACAGAAGGTAAATACAGGAAATAAGCACCGTGGATCCTTGCTACTCACCCTGCGTTACACTGAGCTGTATTTAATCCCATTTCACCTTCAGCAGTGTCACTAGAATTTGGCCAAAACTGAGGCGGTAGTCTCACATGGAACTTAAGGGAGAGCTGTGGCTATGCAAGGGGCAGCCTTGTGCTCCCCTGACAGACCTTTTTTTTTTTTCCCCAGATCAGATCCCCAACCTGCTTCTCAGTGTGGCTGCAGGGTGCGGGGAGGGAATCCCCTTTGCCATAGACAGGAAAGGTTGGGTGGCAATGCTGCTTTATGCCGGGTTAGCCAGGGCATCAGACTGCAGCCCAAGTAGGGCTTATTCCTTTTATCCTCCTTTCCCATTAACCTCATTTCTACTGCATAGTGTTTTATTCCACATTTGACTTCTCTGACGGCAGTGGGCTATGCAATATGAAGGCAGTATTTCTCCTTTGGTTTGCAAAATCCAGCCACAAGTGATCTAATCCCAGATCTCTTTAAAGAGGCACTGGCCACATGAAACTTAAAGACAAGAAATAAGCCCTAAATCCCATTAAATTCTTTGTCCTGGTGTATCTTAACAAGTTGCACTGATATAATGGATTGTAAAATTGAAAGCATTACAAAATGTAATTTATATTTTAACATTAATACTGTCAGTTTACAGCACCAATGTCACTCCGCACTGGCCAATAGACAAAGTTAAGGCCACAGGTAGGCACTGGGTGACTGTTGTTTGTTCCATTGTTGCAACCAACTTGTTTTCATGCCCCAGAGCTGCCAAATGCACTGTGCTAGCCCAGCAGTGTGTTCTGCCATGGGACAGACCAGACTCAAGAACTGGCCCACTGGGTCACTTTTCAACCAGCTCAGTTTCCCAATCCATTTCTCCATGTGTGCCCTGCTGTGCTGTTGAGGAGCAGAAACTGGGAAAGGGCCAAGACCAGGCAACTGAGGGTGGGGAATGGCAGAATTGATCGTTACTGTCCACCAAAAAGTTGTTCCTGAAGCTTTACCCTTTGCTTGATCCTTTGGTGTGCTTCCGTGATAGCCATCTGCAGAGAAATCGTTTTCACAGAAGTGTTTACTTAAGGTGTCAGTGACTTCTTTTTTTTAAATATGTTGTGTAATAAAAATTTGTTACATTAAAAATGTTTTAACGGAACTGTAGAGTTTCCCAAGAGATTAGTATTTTATGGCTTCCTCACGAGAAATATACAGGGTTTTATGGGCTGTTAATTCAATTCGATTTTGATAGAGTGAGTGTATAGAGCCTGATTATGTGTGAAAATCCCACTGCAGTTTTGCAGAATTAGGGCCATTGGTTAGTTGTACAGAGCAGCAGTAGGTAATATGTGTCTGATTTTGAAACCCAAGCAGTAATAATCTATGTTTCAGTACATGGTTGCGCATGTTAGATTGTCATGGGATTCCGCAGTGGTATCGCCGGTATATTTTAGCCTACCCAGTAAGGTAGGAAAATTAATTAGTGGAAAACTAATTTTTTCTTCACAGTATAAAAACGTTTTACTGTGTAAATTCCAGATCACAGGAAAAATATATATATATTCCTGAACAGCAACAGCAACAAAAAGGTTGAAAAATGAAAAATTAAATTGTAACCACCCTAAGGTGCTGCACACCTGCTCTCACTAGTCAGAGACAAGAGTAGGGGCAACATTTTTCTCAGTCATTTCCTCTGTCAAGTCTTTAGTGAACCCACCTGAGGGCTCTGAGCATTAAATGTGTGCAGATCCCTCAGGCACCTCCACAAATTCCTCTTGGTGAACTACATATGCTACTGAGACTTTATGATTTAAATTAGTATGTTTGAAGTAACTGTAGCCTTATTTTAGAGGGCACATGAAGCTCTTTGTGATTTTTACTTGGCGGTACACATCTCTGGTAATCAGGCCAATTACAAACATACAAGGGCTTAGCTGCTAAATGGTAAAACCCGCAGATTTATCTTACCAGTGTGTTTTTACTATCAGTTTTACACTTAAAATTTCTAAACAAAATACTTGACATTCCATCAGCTGAGTGAGTGCAGATTTTTATTAATATTTTAAAATAATGTTATATGTTTTAGTACTTTAAACAGCTTTCTCTAAGGTTCAATTAAAAAAAAAAAAAAAAAAAAAAAAAAGGTGGTATATGCAGGATTGCAGCCCGTAGGGAATTCAGAACAGGTCTCAAATTCCATTTCAGTGTTGTCAGCCCAAAGGTTTGCATAGATAAACTTGTTCATTCATCCTATGCTATTCCTCTGTGAAAGCTACAACAGTTGAAATAATTTATAGGAGTGATTCTGTACAATTCTAACAAGATCACATAAATTAGAGAACTCAATCAATCTTGTCCAGTCTGTTCCATGAGATGGTTCTGGGAGCTGTCCCCTACAGTATTTTTTAATGATTCTAAGAAGTCTTCCACCTTTATAGGAGTTTTATACATCATAACTGCAATTCTTTTTTTCCCTTTTTTTTTAAAGGAAAGTGAGCAAGCAGAAAAAATTAATATCAGCCTGGCATTTTTCTTGTATGATCTTCTTTCTTTAATGGACCGAGGATTTGTGTTTAATCTCATCAAACATTACTGTAATCAGGTAGGCACCATGCATGATTGGGATTGCATTTGGCTTATGGCCAGTCCAGTGTTCTGTTCTGTTTGATTCATTTATCCATCAAGGTCCTTTGAGTTGTGTTAAAGGGTAAGGTAAATTTCCTATTTCCTATTGCATATGCAGAGACTTTAAGCCTCTTTTGATTTGTGGTCTGCAGAAAAAAATGGAATGGAGGTTAAGACTCTTTTAGAATCATAGAATCATAGAATTGTTCTGGTTGGAAGAGACCTCCAAGATCATCGGGTCCAACCATTAACCTATCACTACCAAGTCCCCCACTAAATCATATCCCTTAGGGCCTCATCTAAACGCCTTTTGAATACCCCCAGAGATGGGGACTCCACCACCTCCCTGGGCAGCCTGTTCCAATGCCCAACAACCCTTTCGGTAAAGAAGTTTTTACGAATGTCCAATCTAAACCTCCCCTGGCGCAACTTGAGGCCATTTCCTCTTGTTTTGTTGTCTGTTACTAGGGAGAAGAGATCGACCCCCATCTCTCTACAACCTCCATTCAGGTAGTTGTAGAAAGCAATAAGGTCTCCCCTCAGCCTCCTTTTCTCCAGGCTAAACATCCCCAGTTCCCTCAGCTGCTCCTCACAGGACTTGTGTTCCAGACCCTTCACCAGCCTCGTTGCCTGTCTCTGGACACGCTCCAGCACCTCAATGTCTTTCTTGTAGTGAGGGGCCCAAAACTGAACACAGTACTCGAGGTGCGGCCTCACCAGGGCCGAGTACAGGGGGACAATCACCTCCCTACTCCTGCTGGCCACACTATTTCTGATACAGGCCAGGATGCCGTTGGCCTTCTTGGCCACCTGAGCACACTGCTGGCTCATATTCAGCCGGCCGTCAACCAACACCCCCAGGTCCGTTAAAACAGTTATGGACATTTTAGATATGTCATACCTTGCACTGCTGCAGAGCATCCATGCAGCCACTTTTCTTCCCTTACTTTTTTACCTCCCTTAGCAGCAGGGCCTGCAGACCATACAGGGCAGCTTTTGATCTCTGACTCTTCCAGTGCACTGCTTTGATGGACAGTATTTAGATTTGGGGGGGTTCAATCAAAATTATCTTCTTGCTTTACAAGCTTCCAAAAATTAAAAATAAATCATAGTTGCAGGATGTTGGTATGAAATTATTTGTTGTATTTGAAGAGGAAAGTTTTCCTTCTATTTTGTGACCCAATATACCTGCTGTAGTTTTTCTGCCAAAGGAAGGCCCTCTGTCAGCTGATGGTAGGCAGGTAGGAGAAAAGGTGGCTGCCACCCTGGTTTCCTATAGTATGTGCAATACTTCACTGATGTCATTGTTGATATGAAGGGAAATGACAAGACCACTGGTGCTCTGTGTTGCCCAGCAGACTTTTGATGAGTTTGCCACACAGTCAGAAGAGTTTTGTTTGGTTTTAATCTTTGTGTTATGCAAAAGGGAAAAATACTGTATGTTTTTCTTTTGGAAAAATAAAACAATTGATTGTCTCTTGGGAAGTTGGTAAGCCAGCTAGGGACGGGGAAAGACAGCACCACTGCCAAACAAAAACCAGCTAATGGACAGAAACTGGTTAGGTAGAGGGAACCCGTGAGCGTTTTAACGTATGCTGAGCTATTTGGCTATTTCTGTTTCAGGAAGCAGGATATTTCACTGCATGGTAATTTAAATAGTGCACGCCCAACACATGACACTTTTTTCGTTTGTTTTTCTAGCTCTCAAATAAGCTGAATTCACTCTCCACCCTGATTTCCATGAGACTGGAGTTCCTGAGAATTCTCTGCAGCCATGAGCATTATCTCAATCTGAACCTTTTCTTCATGACCTCTGCGTCTGCTCCAGCATCCCCCTCCCCCTCCTTATCCTCCCAGGTAGGCATCCATCAGACAATATTGCATGAACGTCACATGAAGCACACACGTAGAGAAAGACTTATGTTGCTCTGTATTCAGATACTTAGGTTAGAATTAACCACTGTTGGGTCAGGGAGAACAACTTCCCTCTTGAAAGAAAAGGGGCAGAAGAATAAAGACTAAGGGAGTGCTACTGCAAAACTGCATCTACATGAGTTTAAACTTAACATGACACAGGTATGTGCTCCACTTGAAACATAGGAACAGAAAATGACTGTTAAGGTAGACATACAAGGTCTGAAAAGAACATGACTCTGAAGGCTGATTTACAGGTGCACCTATATGCCATACATACACAACCACAAATACATATTTCAATATCTGTTTTGGAGAATTATGGCATGCAGCAGTACACAGCAAACTTTCTGTGAGTTTGCCCTCTAGCTAAGCTTCTTGTTCTCCAAATGGATGTAAATGCTACCACTATGTAAGTTAGCAACTAAAAACACTGTGATTTTCAGTATCCTGGAATCATGGATTTCCGTCGAGCATTAGTGTTGTTCAGAGCAGGATCATCATGCTTTCCTTTTCAAATAACAGCATTCTTCGTTCTGTGTTCCTCCCCACCCCAGTGGTACAGATGGTGCTATGACTTTGCCAATGATTTCTTTGTGTTTTCTGGACAGTATTTTCCCTTTTATTTGAACTTTATGTGTTTTCTGTGTGGAAACACTCAGGCATCCTGAGTAGACCTCTCCACACAATTTTTGTCAATGCCCCTCCTTGTCACTTCTCATTTCTCCCAGGATGTCATTCCCAGTACATGCACATTTTTCCAGACTTGACCTGATACTGACACAGTTCTAGACTTCCTGAATGTCAGGACGTCCCATCCATCATCCTGGACATGGAGTTCGCAAACACATGCAATAAAGAAATTGTTGTCTGGCACGCCACACACTATTTTGCCAGTCTTGTGCTCTTCTCTACATTCTACTTAGATGGTATCTTGCTTTTACCATGGGGCAGACCCCCTAACAAAGGGTGATAGCCTGCCTGTTTTCCACCTCAGTGATCTTGCAGAAGTCAGGACTGGGACAAAGCACTTCAGTGCAATGCCCCATAATTGCCACAGCACTTGGATGCAGGGGAATGGATCTGAAGCCAAGAATGGTGGGAAGTACAAACACGCTCTGAGTAATGGAGCAGTTCAAATTCATGGTTTCTTTGTCAAGTGTCATTGCCAAAGAATTGGTTGGATGCTAAGATGTGCTACATCTCATACCTTAAGGGTTCTGACAGGTCAATAATAGTAAATAATATTTTCTTGAAGATTTTCCTGGTCTTAAAAGCAAAGCATGAAGGTCTTAAGTCAGGGTTTCACAGTAGTTTTGTTTAATGCTAATCCTGGATGCCAAAGAACTAGAAATGGGACTCTTCTGCTTGTGGGGGAAAAAAAGAAGTGAGCATAGCTCTTGCAACTAGTTCTAGCAAGTCAGAGCTGGGCAGACACCAGTTTAATCATTTTTTCCTTCAAGCAACATCATCAACTCTTTTTCTCCTTTAGGAGTAACCTATGAAGTGCAACCTGTGCAAATCAATAAGGCTTTTGTGGCACTTGAATGATTTAATACAGTAGCTGACCACCCTTGCAGTAATTTTGATCTGTCTGCAGGAGTGCTGCCCAGCTAGAGTTAGAGTTTTCAGTAAGAAATGTGGCCTTGTGAATAAATCTTTTGGAACTCTTGGAGAGAAGCCAAATTCACTTAACTGAATGCTCTATACTTTAACGTTATTCCACACAAACATAATATAACCAATGCCTGTCTGCTTGAGGTTGAAATGGGAGTGGGTTTAAGTATGTGGATCCAAAATATGGAGCTGCTCAGAGCTGTGAGTTTCATGTGACCCGATATGCTGGAAGACGGCTGCCACAGTGTGGTATACTGCTACTTCATGTGTTTGTTTTCTGGGACTATTCCCAGGTGACTGACAGAAATATTGGCAGATAATATTGAGGAATATAAATTAAAAGCAAATTTTGGACTCATAAACCCCAGTAGCTGCACGGGAGAGCAGAGCTTAAGACTTATGCTCACCCGATCAGGGGACAAAAACATTCCAGGTGACCTGTGGCACAGACCTATGATTGGAGAAGCTAAGAAGTTCACAACACATATATAGCAGCAACTTTCCCTTCCTGGGCTGGCTGTATATCAGTCATATCCATAAGTTACAGCAGTCTGAAGGCTGCTCTAAATTCTGCCAGCTACAGCAAGCTCAGGCAAGGATTTCCAGGGTGAAAGGAAACACTGTTCACATGTCTTTCCTGACCTTACTTCCATGCTAGACATGGTGGATGCTGAAGAAGGCACAGTGCAGAACTTCTGACACCAAGGTCCCTCTTAATGTAGGGGCAGCTTCTTGCTGTATGATGCCCCATGGCTGCTCTGCAACAGAAAGAGCAATGTAAAGAGTTGTAAACATGGAGAAAATTCTGACTTTGTGTCCTGTCCAAACTAATGAATACAAGGTAGGAATTTGACATCTCAAAAAAGGTCAAATGAGCTGCTCGCACAGAATGGAAAGGATGAGATTGTATCCTAGCAAGCAACTCATTTGAAACTAGATGCTTTTTGTTTCACACTCAGATGTTTTCCTCCAAAATGTCCAACCTTCTTTCAAAGTCTGTGCTTTTTCTGTGGTAGAGATTTTCTGTTAGCTACATGGACTGTGACTACAACCTCTTTAAGAAGTTTTGATTTCAGTGGTCATTCTTTAACACTTCTAATATACTTCTGCAGAACTCTAGCTCCTGCTCTAGTTTCCAGGACCAGAAAATCGCTGGTATGTTTGACCTCTCAGCCGAATACCGTCAGCAGCACTTTCTGACCGGCTTACTTTTCACCGAATTGGCAGCAGCGCTGGACGCAGACAGTGAGGGGTGGGTATCCCAATTTGCAAATTTTAGAATGGGATCAAGTCACACTGCTACTTTTGGCAAGGCCATAGTTTGATTCCAGGGCAGTCCTGTTTCCCCTGCTCTTTTCAGTGAGTCACTCTGTAACATAGCAATGACCCAGACATATTGTTTTATCATCTGCAGTGTGTTGGTCTCAGTGAACAAAAATATACTATTTGTTGCAGTAATGTTGGCTAAATACATGAATTGAGAACACAAAATTTCAGTTGCTCTTCTCTCTAAAGCATCTCTGCCTTTGTGTGAGCTTAAGAGTTTAGCTAAACTTTGGCCAGAGTCTGATGCTTTTCTTTAAGCACCTCTCTTCATCATATTGAATTTCTATAGGAAGTTTGAAAGACTTAGGTGCTCTTTGATTGTGGTGAAGTGGCTTGGAATTGTAAGATAGATATAGGTGTCTTTTGCAGGGAACATGAGTCTCTGCTCAGAATGGAAGACATTATCTAATGAATGTTGGTATTAATTTGTTTCTTTCACCTCCACTGTGTTCCTTAAATCTTTGATTTATAAATAATTTGTGCATGACCCATTAATCGAGCTCATGGATGGTTTTTGTGTTAACAGGATTAGCAAGGTGCAAAGAAAAGCTGTCAGTGCTATCCTTAGCCTGCTGAGTTCCCATGACCTAGACCCACGTTGCTCAAAAAAAGAGGTGAAGATTAAAATTGCAGCTCTCTACCTCCCTTTGGTTGGTATCATTTTGGATTCGCTGCCGCAACTCCATGATTTTACAAGTAAGACCTTTTTCCCTTTGTATTTTTCAGCTTTTTAGAGTGATTTGTCTAACAATCTATCAAACATAAAAGAGATGACACGAAGTGCAGAAATTCCCCACGTCTAGTAAGGTTGAATATTTCTTTACTTAGAAGTAAACTGGATTTTTAAAGACAGGAAAAACTTCAGTGTCCTCACTTCATGAGCAAATGATAGACCAGAGATGTATCTGTAAGTACTCCTGCCTATCTCTTAGTGTAAATATTATGATCTTGCAAATAAAGCCTGCAAGATCTGCGAGAAATATTGAGATATAGATAGGTTTAACAGACAGTAGGAAGAAAACAAGAGTGATACTGACATCATGTTACATCACAATTAAAGAAATTGGATTGTATTCTATCTTTTTCTATTGCTCTTTAGTGTTATTAACATGATACCAAAATTAATCTCAAGCAAATGTAATCATCACACAGGAAGTATATTTTTATCATCTTTTATAACTATAAACTTTGCTCTACATTATCAAGCCTTTTAAAACAACATTACCTAAGCTGTTTCCTTGCATTTTGCTATGTGTGTTCATATGATACTGCTGAAAGTAACTATTTCACATTTTTTTGTAAGATAGTAGATCTCTGCTACTTGGAAAGCTACATTTCACTTCCATAAATAAAATAAAGGCTGTAAAGAAAAAAAGGTATAATCTTTGAAGAATATACTTTTGTCACTGGTTCTGAAAATACTTTGCATTTAGATGTCTGGACAAAAAGCAATACTATGAAAGTATTGTTTAGCATTTTCAATCCAATAGGATGAAAGCATTTATTATACATTGGCTAATCAGATCTCACTCCATTCTTCTCATCTAAGTATTATCCTTATACCGCAGATGAAAAGGAGACATTATGAGGAAGCGCAGGTGTACCATATGGCTAGGTTTTAGAGTGTCTTTGAGTATCTGTCACAAGAGGCTCTTGACCTCATTCCGAACACACTGGGACTGGCTGGTCACTCAGCTTCTCTGAAAAACAAGGCTTGCAAAACACAAAATGGACACTCAGAATCAGAGCAGATTTCTACAAAACTTAGGTATAAATAACTTTATTTGCGGAAAGTGTTGTCAAGAACTAGCAAGGAATAGAAGCAGCTAGATATCTGAAATTAAACTTTCTTTAGCCAGCAGGCAATACTGGCTGTCAGCTGTTCACAGACTTACATACGTTGTTGAGTATCACCAAACCTATGTATGGCTTTTGCATTGATCCTCTTGCCTGACATAGAATCATAGAATCATAGAATCATAGAATTGTTCTGGTTGGAAGAGACCTCCAAGATCATCAGGTCCAACCATTAACCTATCACTACCAAGTCCCCCACTAAATCATATCCCTTAGGGCCTCATCTAAACGCCTTTTGAATACCCCCAGAGATGGGGACTCCACCACCTCCCTGGGCAGCCTGTTCCAATGCCTGACAACCCTTTCGGTGAAGAAATTTTTACGAATGTCCAATCTAAACCTCCCCTGGCGCAACTTGAGGCCATTTCCTCTTGTTCTGTCAAGGACATGGACTGGAACTGGATGGTTCCAAGTCTTATGAAGCGCTAGCTTAGCTTTGAACTTCAGAGACAACCTCACATTTGCTACTGCCTTTGCTTTTCATTTAGCTTCTCTGAACACCTGGAGCTTATTGGACACATCTCCTTTCCCTGTGTTTATTTGAACAATTTGGCAGCCTTCGCAGATGGCTGCAATCTGTCTTCCTAATGCTGTGCCTCTTTCACTGCTTGGTACATCAGCCAGACCAACAGTCTGAGGGGTGGAGGTGCCAGTTGTTTTGTTAGGCTACAGCCTGGTGGAAGACTGTGACGTGTGAGCAGCAGCAACTAGATTGCTCCTGAAGTTTCAATGGGATATTTCAAATCTAGTTTCAGATGCCCGCAGCGGAAAGGGACGCACAGGAAACCCAGAAGAAGAACAAGAGACTGCAGGTGCCATCAATCAAAACGTGGCCCTTGCCATTGCAGGAAATCATTTCAACCTCAGGAGCTCTGGAATATCTCTGGTGTCCCTGGTATGTCCAGTGCTCTGCCAGTCTCCTTTCTTGTGTCTGTTTCCCTCTTTCTTTGTTTTCTGCTTTTATCCTTTCTTGAGACTAATAACTACAGTCATGAGAAACTGCGTTCTTGTTTCCTCCAGCCCCAAAGAATGCCTCATACTCCTCCTGTCATCTTCTCCTCTTCTCTTCTAGTCATGTAATTACTCCTTTACCATAAGTAGTTCCATTTTTTCTCCCACATGCCTATTTCCATTTCTGCACCCAACCTATACTCATTTCCAGATCAGAAAATGTCACTATGACTCCCCCACTGCCTCCCGGTCTCACCTGAATCCATGGATCTAGGACTCAAGATCCTCCTTTTTCTCTCTATCTCTATCTTCATGGTTGTTTTTATCTTCTATACAATTTGGCTGACACAATTGCATGGCAAGGGGGGACCAAGCAGTTATAGAATCTTTTTCTACATTATTCTAAGGAAATTAAAATACAAGCATCTAGCAAACAATGCTCTTGTGCTTCTTTCTGTCTTTCACATGTGTACAACTGGTCCTGTCACTAATTACACACACAAGCGTTCAAAAAATACAATCAGTATAACCTGGAAGAGGTTAAACTTACTGAAGTCCGGTCCTGAGATTTGATTTCACTGAAATTTAAATAATATTACTTCACCTGAATGACCCCCTCCTCCTTTTTTTTCTTTCAACTGACATTGACCTTATCTGTTTCTAGCCCTACAGACAGAGTGCCACATTAGGTCCTGATACTACTCGCAACCTTTTGATCTGTTTCCTCTGGATCATGAAAAATGCTGATCAGAATCTAATACAGAAATGGATTGCAGACCTTCCATCCATGCAGTTGAACAGGATTTTAGACCTCCTCTTCATTTGTGTCTCATGCTTTGAGTACAAGGTAAGTGAAACATGGCCTGATTTTGTTGTCCTGTTTTGGTTTCTTTTTTTTTTCCTTACCTTCCGGCTGTCCCAGGGAAATTTGTTATTGATAATTGTTAAATTAGCTCTTGTCTAATTTGTGCTACAAATGGACAAATTAATTCAGATAAAATAACTGACACTAGCCTTCAAGTAAAATGCAGCCAAAACCTTTGAGGAAGTCCTATGAAGTTGGCTTAAATTGTTTTATTATTTTCCTTTTCCTGAGGATTTGAGGACTATTTTTGGTGGGCAATATATTGACAGCTCCTGTAAGTACTGGAACTGTTCTCCTTGTACTGTACCCGTTTCAAAACAAGGTTGTGGCAGATGACCCTTTAGTTAGGAGCCGGGACTGGACATCAGGATTCCCCTCTCTGACGGGGTCTGTCTGAAATGGATCAAATAGCCTTCTCTCTGAACTTTGATTATCTCTCTGTAGCACTGAGCTACATATTTATGTTTATTAGCAGTACATATACTGCCTCTTTCCTCATCTGTAACATTTAATTAGCCTTTATATATTAGTCAATCATATTCATTGCTTTCTGCCCCCTGTACAGGTCTCTCCTGTTGTATCTGATTCTGGAGATGTAATTTGAACTCATGTCCAAACATGGAGGCATTGATGTTGATTGCTTTGACTTTACTTTCAGGGCAAACAAAGCTCAGATAAAGTTAGCACCCAAGCACTCCAGAAGTCACGAGACGTTAAGGCACGATTAGAAGAGGCTTTACTGAGAGGTGAAGGAGCCAGAGGAGAAATGATGAAGCGCTGCAGAATACCAGCTGGTAATTCATACCCCTCTCCCCCCATGTCTTTTGAGAGGATTTCAAGAGGTTGTAGACATAAGTGAGTTTGTTGGGTTTTATGCACACTCCCCATTTTCATCCTTATATTTTTCATCCACAGTCCTTTCCCTTGCAGACCTTTCTTGGTTTTGCCGTGGATAAAAATATCATTAGCTTTCAACTATCCAAGGTGTAGCTAGGACTGAGCTCTTCTCAGGTGAAGAATATGAGGCCAACTAAGAAGTTTTAAGACATTCTGAGAAATTGTGTTAGTGTCTAATCAAGACCCAAGAAATGGTGTCAAAACTATCAGTAAGAACAAATTGTTCATAGCAAACAAGGTTGTTTCTTTTAATAAATGGAATAATTTGTGGTTTGGTCTTTGAAGACATCTGTAAGCAAGCTAATGTTCTAAAAATCCTAGATGAAAAAAATGATGGGGTCCTGTCCTTTTACTAGAGCCCTGAGGCTGTGAAGTTGAATGGTTTTAGTTCTGACAGACTGCTACAGACACGTATCTCCTTCTTTTGGTGAGCTATCAGACTTCAGGTGTCCCCTTTTGCTTTAATCTCACTGATAGATGTTGCGCTTTTAGGGAATGACAGATCAGCAGGGCTAAATGAAAACCTGCGCTGGAGAAAGGAGCAGACTCACTGGCGGCAGGCAAATGAGAGACAAGATAAGTAAGTCATTTGATAAATATATATTGCTTTTATTAGAACCAAGTTGTTTGGGTTTTTTATGTTTTGTTCTTTCTCCTATGATGTTTTATTACAAAATCAGCAGTTTCAATCCTTTCCCTCTTCTGTCAAAGAGAAAGAAATAAATAGAAAATATTTACGTAGCAGAAGTATCCAACTGTTGCTATGGCATAACAAAGAGATCACAAATACTTGAATGAGAAGTTTAAATAGTTATCTACACATTTTTTCCTACTGATTAGCAGTGTGATGAACACAAGTTATTGATACAAGTTGTATCAAATACTCCACAGGGCCTTGCTGCGACATTTATTTTGGTGTTGCTATGGCTCCTCACTGTGTACAGTACTGTGGTATAAGTTTTGCCACATTAAATCAGTTGAGCTGGGTGTAATGTGCTACATTAAAATTGAGAAGAGTTATTAGCAGGAGTAAGGGAAGATGATTCTGTAGTGAATATTTTTCTTGTTGCAGGTTTTAAGTTATGTCTCAGTACATTTCACCTTATCAGGACTATATGGTAGTAGACAAGTCAGCATCTAGGTTTATGGAAAACTGTATTTTCAGGAACAATTTGTGTTACTCACAGCATTTTCATATGGTATGTGCTAAGTTTCTGTAAGCATAGAACTTGTTGCTTTTCCCTAAAGGAGCTGTGTCATCTGTCCATAGATATTTCCTTGCATTTTGACTATCTAACTGAGCCACTGTGTGTCAGATAGAGACAGTGGCCTCTCACTAGTCCAGCTGCTGTGAGCTCCCATGATATCCTTCAACATGTGTGAATTTGAACTGAGAACACTGTCTTGTGCTATGCGGCAACTACATCGTTGTAGTCTACCACTCATTCATGATTATCACATATGTTTTTGAACACAAGATTGTTAATTGGGAATTTGTCCAAACTTTAAAAAAAGAATCCTTTCACCTTCTGTGCTAGATTGCAGGAAGTGCAGATCCTGTGTGGATATTCTTATTTTGCCCTGAAAGTAGTTTGCTTTCTCCCAGCCAGTTTCATTGAAATCAGAATAAAACAGTCCTCAAGCAGCAGCTCTACAATATCTCTTTACAGTAGTTCAGTTAAACCACTTAAAATAAAACTTCTGGTTACATAAGTAAAACTCTGCATGCTGTCCAGGCTTTTCTGTTTTACCCAGCATTCATCACTGTGGTATGCAAGATATTTGCTCTCATCCTTTGTGGATTCCTTTCCTTTAGTGAATATCTCCCACGAGTAAGGTGTTTGCAGGTAGTACGTGGCACAGCAGGTTTGCACAGGTCACCACTCAGCCTCACTCAGCCTGCTTCTCCTTGAGTCCAGCATGCTTCGGGACTGTAGTTGCAGTTATAAGCTAAAGTGTGGTGTCAGAGAGGATCCAGTCAGCAGGGTTAATGTGCAAGGCTGAGTGGTTGCTGGAAATGGTTCAAACGGCTATGCTGTTTGCTTAATTTGTTCAGTTCTTACTCATATTTAGCGATCCCTGGCTTGATTATAGCACCAGCCTTTTGGCAGGCCCTTCTGTTCTTCATTGCTTTGAGTCATTGTAGCGAATAACCATACAACTGCCCTGACTTCCTTTCGTAGCCCTCCCTAGAATTACCTAGTTGTGCCCAAAAGAATGGCTCTTTACTTTTCTGGCTTTCTTTTTGGCTAAGACTCCACAGGGCAGAAAAGGTAAGTGAATGTAGCAGAAAAGCCACAAATTTTGAAGTCACTCGGAGTGTGATTGTGTTGCTTCAGCCACAGAAATGCACCTTAGGAACTTTGGCCCAAGTCAGAACAGCTCTAATCTCAAACTCTAGAGAGCAGCTTCTGGCCATGCAACAGCCCTCTTCTGAGCAGTTTAGGAAAAAGAACAAAGCCTCCTCTTTGTGTTTCTGGCATAGAAGAGATCTCTGAAAATACAGTTTTGTTAGGAGCTACACCTATGCTTAGAGCATTCAGCTACAGAGGAGCTGTGTTCCAGACCTCATCCTTAAGTCTCAACTGAGAGTATCATGTATTGCCTTACCACCACCTTCTGTCTTTTATAAATCATAGAATCATGGAATCGTTTAGGTTGGAAGAGACCTTTAAGATCATGGAGTCCAACGGTTAACCTAACACTGCCAAATCCACCACTAAACCATGTCCCTAAGTCCCACATCTGCACGTCTTTTAAATACCTCCAGGGATGGTGACTCAACCACTTCCCTGGGCAGCCTGGTCCAATGCCCAACAACCATTTCAGTGAACAAATTTTTCCGAATGTCCAATCTAAACTTCCCCTGGCACAACTTGAGGCCATTTCCTCTTGTCCTGTCACCTGTTACTTGGGAGAAGAGACCAACCCCCACCTCGCTACAACCCCCTTTCAGGTAGTTGTACAGAGCGATAAGGTCTCCCCTCAGCCTCCTTTTCTCCAGGCTAAACAACCCCAGTTTCCTAAGCTGATCCTCCTAACACTTGTGCTCTAGACCCCTCACCAGCTTTGTTGCCCTTCTCTGGACACGCTCCAGCACCTCAATGTCTTTCTTGTAGTGAGGGGCCCAAAACTGAACACAGTACTCGAGGTGCGGCCTCACCAGGGCCGAGTACAGGGGGAAATAGAATCATAGAATCATAGACTCATAGAATCATAGAATTGTTCTGGTTGGAAAAGACCTCCAAGATCATCAGGTCCAACCATTAACCTATCACTACCAAGTCCCCCACTAAATCATATCCCTTAGGGCCTCATCCAAACGTCTTTTGAATACCTCCAGAGATGGGGACTCCACCACCTCCCTGGGCAGCCTGTTCCAATGCCCAACAACCCTTTCGGTGAAGAAATTTTTACGAATGTCCAATCTAAACCTCCCCTGGCGCAACTTGAGGCCATTTCCTCTTGTTCTGTTGTCTGTTACTAGGGAGAAGAGTCCGACCCCCATCTCTCTACAACCTCCTTTCAGGTTTCAGTCCTCTCTTAAGTTGCCTGGGGCACTGGTGTATTGACCCCGCAGCTGTTGGACCTGCTATCTTATGTTGTCAACAGTCTCAAGAATCAACATTTTAAATTGCCTACATTAAACACTGCTGCTATGGCATTGAAGCAATTTCCCCTTTGCCCAAGCCTGCTGTTTTTGCTTTTTTTTTGTGGAAGTGTTAGATGAGTTGCCTTTTATTCCATTTTTGGGGTTTGGTATCCTGCCACAGGCAGTGCATTCAGAAATTACTGCATAGCTTATTGAACAATTGAACATGATATTGAGGGCAGAGTAGCCATTACACTGATTGCTATTAAGGAAGCAGAAGCATCTGTTTGAACTATCCAGAGGCCTAGTTTTCAGGTGTCCCCTTTGGGACTTCTGTTCTACAGTATCAGCTCTCCTCATTTGACTCCATAGTTCTCAAGAAACACCTCTGAACACTATTTTCATTCTTTGCTCTTAGTGGATGGTTCAGAATGGTATCATTTGTATTTTGGCTTTGTTTAAACAGCAGGCCGTCTAACTCTTGGAATACTCTCTGTGTGCTTTAATTAGATCTCCTTTTTGCAGGACGAAAGCTGAGCTAGATCAAGAAGCTCTGATCAGCGGAAACCTGGCAACTGAAGCTAACCTGATCATTCTCGATATGCAAGAGAACATCATCCAGGTGGGAAATGGCAGAGCTGGCTTGGTACCAATCCCTGCTCCCTCAGAAACCAGTGGAAGCAAGATTCATTTCTCCTTTTGTTTCTTAGGCAGTGCAAAATGTTTTAATTAAAGATCTTCTGTAAACTTGTATAATCTTGAAGGGAAAAAAAAAGATGAAGAATGAATCCAAAGATGAAATTGCTGCCTGCCTTATGCTGTTGCCACAAGCCCCTTCTACTGTAGGGCATTGCACTACTGTAAAGGAAAGGGAAATCTACCACCTTGTTTTCAGTAGATGTTGTTGAAAGCCATTTCCACTGTCTTACTATGATCTTGGAGTTTGGAGACGATGAGGGAAGAAAAATCTTCATTTATGCTAGGAATGTATCTGAACATATTAGTAATTTGGAACTGGACTGCTGGGTGGCCTTTGATCATACTTGCATGTATGATCCTGTGAGACAAAAGGATTTAACCTTGCCTCCCACAGAGTGCTCAGCACAGGAAACTATCTTCCACCTGAGTGGAGTCCTTCTGAAAAGAGACATGCCCCGCTAGAGTAATATGTAATGTGCAGAACTTACTTAACTTCTAGGAGTCAGATGCAGTAAAATTTCACAGGTCCTTTGACAGCAGTGGAACCATGATAGTTGACTCTGCTTAAACATGGTCTCCTGGTTTAGGAGAGACACTCCAAATTCATGGGTATGGGAGTACTACTGTTGGAGCAACATGCATATTCATAGATAGTGAGGAGAAAAACTTTGTTCTTGAAAACCTGTTAGTAGGAAAGCATTTAGCTACTAGACTGTTGTAGTACTGGGCATGATTTTTGCATGACACTACTCATAGCACCTAGTCTCCCCACTGTTTGGAATGTGGGTTTGATCAGAGCATACCAGCGTGCCTATTTAGCCTATATGCCCAGGAAATCAGAGCATGAGGAGGAAAGGGAAAGGATGGTGCTTGCCCACCACAGGAGCACTTCCTGATCCAAGGTACATGAAAGATTGGACAGAAGATGGACAGATCTTCAAGAGTCACTGCAGAAGCTGGCTGAGCTTAAAAATGCATTGGAGGGTCTGAGGATATTGAGAAATGTTTGGGACGTTTTCCCCTCTGTCTTCCTGATCACTACAAAAGTGTTTTGAAATTCCTCTGAAGCAGATGTTAACAAATGAAAAAACTGCAATCTCTAAATTCCTGGATGTGTCTCATGGACAGGAGAGCAGAACTTCAGTTCCTATGTGCCAGTTCATTGCAGAATTACCTCATGCTGTTATTGTTGTTTTTCTCCTCCATGTGTAGGCAAGCTTTGCAGCAGAGTGCAGAGACAATCTTTTGGGAGGAGTTTTGAAGGTCCTGGTAAATTCTCTTGGCTGTGATCAGAGCACCACTTACCTGACTCACTGCTTTGCTACACTCAGGGCGCTCATTGCTAAGGTATGCTCTTGACATACTTCTGTTTCCATGCTTCCAATCAAGTTATTAGAGCAGCATTTCTAGAGCAGAGCTGTGTGCATTCACTTAGCGCTTTTCCTTTGGCATTCGTTAAATATGTTTTGCATATGTAAGTACAAATGCCTGTCTATTGGGATGTTAAGGGACTTCTGCAGCTGTTGTAAGGTTATTTCATTGACCACACAAGATGGAATAACTGAATCTGAGTAATCTCATGGTTTTAGCAGTGTACTCTTAAATATAGAAGATTTACTAGTAAAAAGGTAAAAAATTCCACCCATTATATTTCAAATATATTCTGATTTTAATTAGGAATCTGAATTCTAGGGATTGTACAGATTCCATAAAGTCAAATTTAAATTCTTATATCATCAAGAATAGTTTCCAACCAGTTGGGCAGCAGAGAAATCAAAGCTAACTCATCAGAGATCAGGGATTATTCTAGGTTTCTACTTCTAAGACAGGTTGCAAAATTCTAAGCAGATTCTAACATGTTGACAGATTTCATCTTCGTTCTGCCTGAAAACTAAGCTAAATCCTAATCTCTCTTTCATTTCTGTACCACCAATTAAAAAAAAAATTTCAGAAAGTATACGAGGACAGAATTTGACACAACATTTTTATAATACGGGTCATAATGGGTTAGGTGCTTCATGAGGACTCTCTAAAATCTGTTTAAGATTTATTCTCCTACAAAGAAAAGCAGTTCCACAAAGGAAAAATCCATGAAATGTTTTTTTTCCCTAAACTGCTCTAAAATGCAAATAACAAACAGGATACTCCTGTCCAATTAATGCCTGTCTGCTGTTAAATACAGATTGGCTGACAAAGCCTAATTACAGGGTAGATATCAGAGCAGTTATGAAACTCATAATTATGTTTTCATTGTACTTTATCTTTGAAAGCTAACTTCCAATTACAATAATGAATTTTGTGAAGCAATTGTTATTCTCATTGAAATAGATCTTCTAGTTAAGCTGACTCAGGTCTGTATTTTATGAAGCAATCATTCCAATTATTTCTATTACACTGTAGGTATATAGAGGTTATTTTACAAATAAAAATGACAGAACCCTGTGCCAGCAGGCTTGTAATATAAATTAGACATAAAACAGTGAGATAATGGAGTGAAGAAAGGTTGGGAACTGGGAAATGGGCCTGCAAATGAGAAATAATATCCTGTGTTCTGCTCACACATCTTTATCAGTCCTATGTATGTACATATGGTACTGGTGCATCTGTGCTGTCTACGGTGAGAGTTTCTTAGGACAGACATCCTGCCCCCTGGGTTTATTGTCTGCTAGGTGCCTTGTGGAGACACTGTAAAGGAGAGTCTGGCATGAAAGCTGGGCAGTGGAAGTCTTGTGGAGACACTGTAAAGGAGAGTCTGGCATGAAAGCTGGGCAATGGAAGTTTTGTGGCACACCATAGGAGGAAGAACACGCTGGAGGGCTGGGGAAGGGTGGGATGTTGATGCAAAAAGCTACTAATTGCTCCTTATGCTTAAGGAAGTATTTACATGTTTCATCAACAATTATATATTCTGAAAATAGCAACTCTCCATGCTTCTAAGAATTTGCAATATTTGATGTTTTCAAAAGCTCCTGGAGCCACAGGACTCTAATTTTTTTTATTCTCTCTCTTTCTGCTGCTCTTTTGCTAAACACAAAAAACTATTTTCAAGCCCTTCTTCTCTGTAGAAAAGCTTGAAAATGGAACCTATAGCATCATAGGAATCAGAAGTCCAAATTAAAAAAAAGAAGTATAAAATGTAGTTTTTGCAAACTTTAGTCTTTGTCTGAATCCTGTGATTTTTGTGCACTAAGCTAATTATGTTTTAATGGCCAGAAACATGAGTAATGAATGTTTTCTTCTCGATCTCCCTTAGTTTGGAGACTTCCTGTTTGAAGAGGAGGTCGAACAGTGTGCTGACCTATGTCAAAGAGTTCTCCATCACTGCAGCAGCAGCATAGATATTACAAGGACTCAAGCCTGTGCCACTCTTTATCTGCTCATGAGATATAGCTTCAGCTCTACCAGTGTAAGATTTTGAGAACAGCAGTATGTTTTGTGCCACCTTTTTTTGTGATCAATTGAAACTGAAACTGAAGTTGTGATAGCAAATGGAATGCAGCTCTGCAGATAAATAGTCATATGTTATGCTGTTTCACACATTTGAGTCAGAAGAAGGGCTAGAAGTGTAGGGGGAAAGTAGTTCTAATTATTGTTTGTTATTTTGTTTAGGAAAATGTGACTTTTTCTACAACATCCGTAAATGCATCTTCAAATGGAACAGCATTAGGCCTCTGATAGTGAGGACTATTCAATGCATAAGCAATACTCTTCATTTTTGTCACGTGGTTTTTTTTCCATTCCTGTGTCAGAACTACTTAAACTTAGACTAGTTCTATTCTAATGCAACTACAACCTCAGTAGAACTACTGTATGCTTGTGCTAATGGGAATTCTTCACTGGCCCCTTGGTCTCAGGACTGGGCTCTGGTTCTTACCACACATATGGAGCAAAATACCTATGTTATGCATGTAGGTTCACAATGTCCTAGCACGAAAGGACATGCATGAGCATTTTGTACAGCATCTGATCTTGCACAGCATTTTCTTCCCTAGATGTTACTTTAAAAGCCTTGAATATGTAAAAAGTGTTGGCTTTGCAGGAGGAAAATGTGCCTCTGAGACACCATGATCAGCAAGGTGTAGTGCATCACCAGGTGAAGCCCTCAGAGGCTTTTTGCTTCCCAGACTTGTTTCCAGAATGTTTTCCCAGTCGTGCTTCCTCTTCTTCTCCTCTGCGGGTGGCCTGATCTACACACCCACTGGCCTGTGCAGAGGGGGAAAGAGATGCTTCTGACTTCCCCTTGTCTCAAGCAAGCATATGCATTCCAAGGTACATTCTTGCCCCAAAGTATAGGGATGTCAGAATTAGGGAACTTTGGCTTAACCAGGTAAAACAGGACTGGTTTTGATGCAGCAGAGGCCACTCGTGTGAGCAGTGAGTTTAACGCACTCAGTGTGGGCAGGAAAAAGTGGATTTGGTTTATACAGTAGACAGAGACATGTGAACTGATATGCATGGTGCAGTGCAGCCATCATTCTCTCATGTTTTTGTTTTTTCTTCTGAAAGAATTTTGCAAGAGTGAAGATGCAGGTGACCATGTCACTAGCCTCTCTGGTTGGCAAATCACCCGAGTTTAATGAGGAATTCCTTCGACGATCCTTACGAACCATCCTAGCCTATGCAGAGGAAGATGCGGATATGCAGGCAACTCCGTTTCCCATTCAGGTCAAATCTTCTACAACATCTGTGGTTTTATCAGGAGCTTTCCCATAGGAATGTGCTTGGAGCAAGTCCTAGATCTTGGTCTTCCAAAGCAATGAAAATAAGGATATTATAAGGATATAATAAGGTTATTGCATGAGTTTATTTCTAACACAACAATAATTGGGGAAGAAGTGGAGGACATAATTCCATAGAATAAACTTTTAAGAAGTTCCACTGAAATCACATTACAGGATAATCATCTCTTAGCTTTGTGTACAACTTTATTCTAGATCCCAGCAGGAATTGCACCCTGTAAGAGTTTCCCAAGGTGGAGTTTGATTCATTATGTTTTCAGACAAGTAGGATCATGGAAACTTCTCTCCCTTTTTCAATTCATAAGGTGGCAGTAGCAATAATGAAAAACATTTCAGACAACTGTTAGATGCTTTGCTAAAATTCTTACAGTAACTCAGCTTGTGCTGAAACTTACAAAAACATCTGCTTTGTAATCAGATCACAGATCAACTAAAGCGGAACATTAGCATATAGGTTTGGGCTTTTTTTCATTCAGGGATAAACAGATCAAAGTTTTCCATCTCATTTTGATTAATCAAAATGTGTGTATAAGATCTGCTATGTCAGCAGTCTTTGCTGCATTGAACAGAGTTGGAAAAACATATCTTGTAGCAATTCAGCATCCTGACATTTCCTTGGGTAAGAGGGACTAAAATAGAGTAACATCATCTGGTGCAGATGCTGTTATTTTTCTAGAAGGGAAAAAATAAACACCTGAGAAATGCATGTCGATCTTTGTATTACTGCAGGTAGAGGAGCTGCTGTGTAATCTGAACAGCATCCTGTCAGACACTGTGAAAATGAGGGAATTTCAGGAAGATCCAGAGATGCTCATGGATCTCATGTACAGGTGAATCCATTTAGAATTGCTACTGAGGAAATTCTGCAGTGAGGTGAGCACAAGAACTGTGCATTTTAGGCACAAGCTGTGGACAGACCCTCTAGCCGTTCTGTTTGTGTACATTCCCGCTTTAGTGCAGCTGATCTATCACAGGGGGCCCAGACTGCGGGACTGAGCATGTTGCAGTGGAGCCACTGGGAGGCGGGCATAGGCTTTGGCGAGGATGGGAGTCAGGGACTGATGAACACTGAAGAGTCTTGGGTTCAGCAGTTTTACTCTCCTCATAGCCCCTGTGTGTCCAGCCTACCCCTGCCTAACCATTTCTTTTGCCCTGTGCTTAGTGATTTAAACAGAATAAAGACAGAGATGTCTCCTTCCATTCACCCAGGTGGAGAATTATAAAGGTGCTTTCTGTTATTTGAGAAGAAGTGATCATTCACACCTCCTTTCTGCCCTGTGTTGTTAGAATTGCCAAAGGATACCAGACATCACCCGACTTGAGGCTGACTTGGCTGCAGAACATGGCGGAGAAGCACACCAAGAGGAAGTGCTACACAGAAGCAGCCATGTGTCTGGTCCATGCTGCAGCGCTGGTGGCAGAGTACCTCAGCATGCTTGAAGATCGAAACTATCTCCCAGTGGGCAGTGTCAGCTTTCAGGTAAGAAAAGGCTCCCAAGCATAAGGCTGGGATGGCCTGTTGTGGGGTGTGTGTTCCTTCTTGTGTTAAGCAGAGTAGAAAAGCATGTATGGGGAGGAAAAGTTACAATGGCAGAATATCCATCACCACTCTTGGTAGGTTGCTCCGATGATTTATGCTTACTGATGAAAACTGGTACTTCAGTATCTGGCTGTCTCTAGCATCTATTTCCAGCAGTTGGATACTGTAATCTCTTGCTTGCTAAGTAGAACCCCTCTATTATCACATGCCTTTTCCTAGGGCTGTTACTTATCAGCTGTGACAGATGCATCTTTCAAACTTCTTTCTCATAATCTAGGTAATTGGAGCTACTCAGTTCTTTTAGGCATGTTCTCCAATCCTTTGACTGTCCTCCAGTTACTAACCAACACCCTTTTGATTGATGAATGACACAATCACCATAGTCTATACACAGTCACATCACAGTCAAGTAAAAATGTCCCATAAGGTTTTTAAGCCTGGGAAGTATCTCTCAGTTTATCTCTCCAAAGACTCCACTGGTTCTTTCGGCATTGTTGAGCTCTTTAGTCAGTAATATGTTGATCTTTTCCAGACAGTTTTCTTGGGTTTGGTTTTCCACCCTTCTTTTCTATGTCACATAGATGAAAGCATAACTCTTTGTTGCTAGAATTATACATTTTGAAATGCAGATATTTATACACAGTTTATCAGATTATGCTGTTTTGGTTACCCTTACCTGAACTGACTTCATGTGCAAATTCAGTGATTTTACTGCTTTTTTTCCACACATTATTAAAAATAGAAGTGGCTGAACCCTTAAAATATTCCCATGTGTTGATGGTTCTTCCTTTATCATTATTCTCTGCGACCAGTGAAGACCATTGTTTATTTACAGCGTGTTTGCTGCAATGATTATGAATCATTCCAACTAATTAGTGGAAATGTTTTGCAGGATCAACTCAGATGTTGTATAGACATCTACTGTTTGGGCATTATTGCCTTTACGAGATTGTAATCTCCTTAAAAGCATCAAGTTTCTGTAGTCTGGTGTGGATTCAGATTAATTACAATACCTTTAATTTTTTCTTTGGTAAAATTTTGTATCAGTATTTCCATCACTTTGTCCTGGATGCTGACTGATAAACCCGCCACTATCTGCTCCTCTTATTTACTTTTTTAAAAATGTGGCCCCCAAAGCATATTTCCTCCTCTGGAACTTCCCTAATTTTCTAAAACATGTGGTAACTCAGTATTCACTGCCTGAATACCCTTTTGCTCAGCTCTTTTAAACTGTTGAGGAGCACATTTTATGGAGCAGGTGATTTTGAAATGGCTGACACTAGTAGTTGGTACGTTCATTATCCGTTGGTATAACCTGGAGTTTTTTTCCCTTCAGAATAGTAAATACCCATACCAGCTGGGGAATCTTTTTCCTTCAGAATACTAAATGTGAACATGATTGAACCACTTGGCAATTTGCATTGAGTTAATATGTTGAGCGTTAGTATTTGCAATTCCACCTTAGCAATCAGGTGATGGACTAGCGTTATTCTTAAATTCCTTTACTCTTAAGATAGCTGTGTATACTCCTTTTACTGGCTAAACTTCTGGCCGTGGATTTATACTTCTGCCATGTTGCATCCCTTATCAGTTTTGTATACTTCCTAACTTCTAACTTCCATTCATTACTTGTATTTTCTTCTTTTCTCCCTACTTGTTACGTACTATAATCATTTAGATATAGATGAAATCTGCATTCCCTTCCCAATGTCATCCTGCTCCCAGGCTGCCTTGAATGCTTGTAATCTTGCACACTTGACCCTAATGCAGTTCCTCCTTCCATTGCTCCCAGTTTATGCAGATTGCCATGGATGGGTATGTATGTTTCCAGTTATTTTAGAGAACTGAAGTCTATTCTACAAGGCACTAGGCAAGCAAAAACTTAGAAGTTTAAAAGCAACAAATCAATCTCTCTCATCAAAATGCTTGTGTAAATACATGTTTGCCAAAGGAACAGTTGCTCCATAGAAGAGAGGTAATGAAATGCCTTAATGACCAGAAACTCAATTACACAACTCTTTATCTGACAGCATAATTTTGAATTTCAGTTTGCTCAATAACAATAATTAACTATAATAACACTTTGCATTTTTACAAAGCCTTTCAAGAGAAGAGCTCCCATTCTTCACAAACAGGTTTGTTTTGTTGTACCTGTGAAAATCTTGTTCAGATGACCTTGTTAAAAGAGAGAAACACTACTCAGACTGTCTCAGCTTCACCTGGAGCTCCAAATCTCACTCATTGACTTTTTCTATGTCCATTTCTTCATTCAGCTCAGATATGAAATTAGTTAACTAATACTGGTGATATACATTTAGCTGTGGAATTGAGGGTGATAATAATGTGTATAAAAAAAAGATTATTCTGGATGAGCAGAAATGTTATCTCCTTTTTACAGATGAGTAAAATGAGGCAGCAAAGGGTTAAATCAGTTGACCTAGGTCTTCTGCAGTGACTCTGTTAGCGTCCAGAAAACTGATTGTCAGTAGAGTAACACTTTTCCTTATACTGTGCCAGACAAAACTGTATATGCTTCTGTCTGTGCAATCAAAACTATCCCTCGAAATCAGAACAGGATCACTTTCACTGAAATTCCCTTTGAGCTTAATTCGTGTTTGTGCTAAATCCCCTTTGCAAGTGATAAAGCGAACTTAGAGAGAGTATGAATTGCATATGGACTGACTTCAAAGCCACTTTATATTACCACAGACAAGGACTTAATATATGTGTCTACCTGCTGTGGCACAGGGCTAATTAGCTTGGGCTCAGCAGTAGCCTAATTTGACTGTGCTGTTTTGGCGATCTAGGTTGCAGGCTACTCTAGCCATATCTAACATGGTGATAAGGGCTGGGGATCACAGTAAAGCCCCTTGAGTTTACACCAGTGTTTCTTTTCCTTAAAGAAAACTAGGCTTGTGAGGTCCAAAATAATTGACAACGATATACATGGTAACTTGTGTATTGCGTTTATTATATAAAGGACATATAAAATTCTTTAATATGAAAGGTAGATCAAGGCAAAAGGTGGGTGAGGCATGTCCACTTTGCAAAAGATCATGCAAGCACCAGGAATACGTCATGAAGGCTCTCTCCTACTAGAGTGCGAGGACTGTAAAACATGGAAATACATGCCTGACATTAGTTATTACAGGTTTAAAGGCAAAGAAGAGATAATTGGTGTCTGTGACTTTCTTGGTTACTTTCATAAATAAATCACTCCTCTGGACTCTTTTCCCTTTGCCACATGCCATTCTGTGAAAACGGTCCTTAATGGCTACCATTACTGAAAGGGAAAACCAGAAATTGAGCTGCAGCATGGGTTGTATGAGTTTCCCTAGGTATGCGCCAGAGAGGCTAACTCTAGTTGAAGTCAATGTCTTCAACGAGACTGGTAGGTAAAAAGTGGTGTGGGTGTGCTAAAATGTGCTGCAGTTTTCCCTCTGGCTGAAATTCACACATATTCTTAACTCCTGCAAATGCTGTCCTGAGCTTTGTGCTCACCCTTCCAGTGGAGCTGACACGATGTGCAGACTAGGCACTGTGATGGCAGCATGGTTGGAGTAAATTTCACCCATGGAGAAATAAATACATCCACAAAACCCAAGGGGGAAAGTCCCATTTTGCTAGTGATGTGTGGTGCCGATTCTTTATCTGAAATCTGATCAATAGTAACAGCCCTCAGTGTCTCTGCCATTTTATAAAGATGTCTTTAAGGACTTGGCTAGCTAGCCAGCTGGCATCTATCCTGCACTCAGACAGATTGTCATTGCCAGTTTCTGCTGAAGTGAGACACTATGACACTAATTTAACTCCTTTTAATTACTAGCAAATCAAAGCTTAGCATTTCTGCTGCTGTTGAAAGTTACATATGCTAGTTCCATACTGTATGTACACATATTTTAATGTTCATTTACATGTATTTCTATGTATTATGAAATTTTTAATGTTGACTCTACCCAGTGTCATTTATTCAAAAGGATCCTGAAGAGCTGTAGACATGTTATTTCCTGGTCTAGAATCTCAAAGAGTGACTGACACTGTGTACTTTATCTAGTTTTATTTAGACACACAATAAGAACAGTAACTTTAACAAGAAACTGAGTAAATTCTGCAGGATCAAGATGTAATATGGCAGAGGCTGAAATGAGAAACAGCATTCAATTATTGCCATTTTTAGAGCAATATTGTCTATGTCCTACTTCTCCTCTGCTTGCAAAAGTCAAATCAACAACTTGAACTTTCAACTTCTTCAAGCAGGTGGCAGGAGGTCTGGGGTGCAGCTTGGACTTTCCCACCCCCAGGTGCCAGCAGCAGGAAGGGTACATTGGTTGTGATCTCTGCGGTGTGGGAGATTGAGCTCATTGCAGCTTCGTGGAAATCCAGCCACCAGCGGGAGGCCAGTTTGCGACCTACAGGAATCTGCCTTTTAAACCTGAGGCGAGAAAGAAAGTTTAGGATTCTTGTAGCGAAACTCCTGATCTGCCATCTGCGGAGATTTATGATGTTACATTTTCTTGTAAATGGAATTTAACTGTGTATCTCCTGGCCGCACTTGTAGAATCTCATTCTTCTTCCTGTCATGTAAATATGTTGAAACTGTTTCTGCCTCAATCTTTATGATAGACTGTTGATCTAGGTTTCTGATTTCTCTGCTCTAATGTATTTTAGAACATTTCGTCCAATGTGCTGGAGGAATCTGCTGTTTCAGATGATGTTTTGTCTCCAGATGAAGATGGTATATGTTCTGGGAGGTATTTCTCAGAAAGTGGCCTGGTAGGGCTGCTGGAACAAGCAGCAGAGCTCTTCAGCACGGTGAGTGAGGGCCAAAATCACTGGGAGGTGGAGTGGGGCTATCTGGGCCAGATCCACAGCTTATTTTCCTGCACATGAGGAAAAAAAGTCTTACTGCTAAACCAGGCTCCACAGATCTGCCCCACTGCAAACAACAACAGGCGGAGACACGTCTTACGGCTGACCCAGCTCTGCCTCAGCCAGGTTGGCTAAGCTAGGCTTTTCAGGTAGCCTAGCTCAGCTATATATCCACCTCCACTGTGCAGACTACAGGCGGCATCAGCAGAAAGTGGTTGTCCCAGGCATGAACCAAGCCTTTTGGTTGGTATTTTCATGGAACAGTACATTTAAGAAAAGGATCTTGCTTAAACTATAGATTTTAGAAAGCATGTGAGAGTTACTCCTGTGCCTGCAACCACCAGCCTCATAATCTACACTAACCATGTAGAGTCATGATGTTAATACTCAAGTAGCTCATCATATTGCTGTAGTGCTAAAGAGGATATATGATTTAGCATCTCTGAAGATATCATTTGGGTTCCTTTTGTCCAGATGCAGCTCTGGTTGCTCTGAACCATACATGCTAAACAAATCCATTTCCTTCTGCTCACCTGCATTTCTAACTCTTCTAGGCCCTAAGTGAAAACCATGTGTTTTACACAGGAATTTGGGCTTGAGAGCCCAACAGATCAGAGGTCCAAATTAGATCCAGTTTGTTGTTTGCAGCTCAGAACTACCCATTTACTATTACTATGTTTTAGAAAGCTAAAACAAGCAACATACAGCAGATTAAAAGATGAGTCCCACAAATCCCCTTTTCAGCCAGGTCATTAATGGAGATCTAGTTTCTTTTCAGAGTGCATGAGGATTAATTTCTTTCTTTCTATTTTTTTCCTTTTTTTTTTTCTTCCAAGGGGGGATTGTATGAAACTGTGAATGAGGTGTATAAAATTGTCATCCCCATACTGGAAGCACATCGAGACTTCAGGAAGCTTACCTTAACACACAGCAAGCTACAGAAGGCCTTTGACAGCATTATTAATAAGGTACTCGTGAGGCAAGGCACTGCTAGCAAGACACGTTGCTGGGCTGCACTGTTTGTTTAAGACTCGTGATAATAAAACTGTTCATGTGAAATATATCCATTTCCTTTTTCTAACAAAAGCTTCAATCTGCTTTAGCCTGCCTACAAAGGGTAGTCTACAGTGAAAAGAGGCTCTATTCTCTCTGTAGGAAAAAGCAGAGATGAATATAAAACTGGTTTAGAGTTACAGAAAAATAGCTGAACAGGTCAAACTTAGAATAAGAACATGCGTGATTCCACCTGGCCACATCTATTTAAGAAAAATAACTTTATTGCAAATTAACCAGTGTTTTCAGTTATAAAATGGAAGAAATACAAAAGCCTGGCTAAATTCTCAGCACTCATACTGCCCCTTTCCTTCTTATTGCTGAGTCTAGTCAGTTTCGAATTCTTATCAATTTTCGTTGCAAAATTTTAATTTTGTTAATGTGTATCCAATGGAATTAAAAAATAATAAGTTATTTTGTTTTGCAAAAGTCGCTTCATGATTATCCTAAATTTTAAGTTAGATTTCAGTCAAATATCCCCTTAAATTGTATGCTTCACCTCATGAATATGTGCTTCTAATCCATCAGCACTGATGATACACAGAACTGGCTCTGAAATACGGGAAACTGTAGGATTAGGGGATTTTCTTACACATCAATTGGGAAAAAAAAGGCATCCAAATACTACAACGCTGACATAAAAAAATAAGTAACTGTAAATTTCCTCCTTCTTTTTATCAATCAGGGTCAAAAGCGAATGTTTGGAACTTATTTCCGTGTTGGTTTCTATGGATCCAAATTTGGGGACTTGGATGAACAGGAATTTGTTTATAAGGAACCTGCAATTACCAAACTTCCTGAGATTTCTCACAGATTAGAGGTAAAGAAAAAACAGTGCGTTAATATGATCTACAATGTAATGTTATACTTTCTAATGAACTCACACAGTTCTAATAGTATTATTGCTATATAAAAATCAGTAACAAACTGATTTGTACCATAGATTATTTCCTTTGTATATATCCTTTCCATTGAGCCCTTTTTACAACATAATGATGAAAGTGATCCATTCTCTTGAGGCTGTGTCTCTTATGGTCAGGACTGTAATATACTGAATTATTTGATTTGAGCATGCCAGATACTTGCTTTGGTATCTTTTCAGCTTTTTCATGGAACTGCAATGTTCCCTTCTGACTGCTTTACCTTGAGGTCTGCTTTTTTGTGAAGAACTCACACTGACCTTTGTCGGAACATGCCTTACCCTGGCCAGCTGTGGTTCATGAAGCAATATACTGACTGTACAGAGCCCAGAAATTGTCATGGTTACTCCTTTCTCCTAGAGGCATACAGATCATTAGCATTATATTAAGGACTGAAAACACTCCAGGATAATTCTGTTTCCTTTCCAGGGATTTTATGGCCAATGTTTTGGGGAGGATGCTGTGGAAGTGATTAAGGACTCTGCTCCTGTAGACAAAAGAAAGCTGGATCCCAATAAGGTAGGGACCGTACTACTGAGAGTGTTGAGTGCTTTGTCACAAAAGAGAAAGGAAGAGGCAGCAAAACCCCTCCAACTTGGCTGTATCTCTGTGTCCAGGGATGTCCTTAAAGCCTCTGTGAAAGGCTTAGTTTGGTAACTTGTCACAGAGTGTGGAAATTATAAGTTCTGATCTCTGGTCCTTGCTCTGGCTCTCGTCCCCGGGGTTATGCTATGCCCTCCCCAGAGGCAAGTTTTGTCAGCTCTGAAGAAGAGAAGGAGCCCTGAAGGATTTGCAGCTCTGTGCTCTTCCAGACTATGCTTAGCCAATGTGAACTATGGAATATTTCACATATGCCTTTCCTTTTACACTTCTTGGGTTGTAAAGTACTGTAATGGTTCTTCCCTCTTTCCTCAGGCATACATACAAATTACTTTTGTGGAGCCATATTTTGATGAGTATGAGATGAAAGACAGGGTAACCTATTTTGAGAAGAACTTCAACCTCTGTCGGTTCATGTACACTACGCCTTTCACCATGGATGGGCGCCCCAGAGGAGAGCTTAGCGAGCAATACAAGAGAAACACCATCCTAACCACAATGCATGCTTTCCCCTACATCAAAACTAGAATCAATGTCATCCAAAAAGAAGAGGTAATTGGGGTTTGAGGACAGATCTAATTTCACAGGGGCTGAAGGAGTCTCTGAGTGGGAAGATTTTCAAATTCTATGCTTGGCAGAAAAAAAAGAAGGCTGAATTTCTCAGACGTGTTACTCTCATAAATAGGAATGGCATAGAATGGGTAGATAAATGCAAGATGGGTATTTACTATGGAGAAGAGAGGATAGCGAGTGTATATTGTTCTTTTGACCTCCCAGTTGTAATGCTGTGTAGGAGGATGCATGGAGCTCTATTTATGGCTGTACTTCTAGCTGATAAAGTACAGTCAAAGAACTACATCGGGCTCAGAGCTGGTTTAGAGACAGGGAAGCTTTATAAAGGTAGAAAGTGCAAAACCATTTCAGACATGAAGTCAGTAACTTAGAATAATAATGAATTTATGCAATCAGGGAGTCAGATCCACATCCTGTTCTTGCAAATGATAAGATGTCAAAGAGTTTTGGATCAGATGCAGCATCTACCAAGATGACATTTAGATTGAACAGTCTTCCTTGGTTTCACAACTACTGCTTTTGGCACAGGAGAGTGATGGTGGTATTGCCAGATTTAGAACAAGTCAATTGCATGCACGATTCAGGTAATGAAGCATCTTTTCTTCCATTTCCATTAGTTTATTTTAACCCCAATTGAAGTCGCTATTGAAGATATGCAGAAAAAAACACAAGAACTAACTGCAGCCACCAACCAAGAACCACCAGATGCCAAAATGCTCCAGATGGTTTTGCAGGGCTCAGTTGGAGCCACTGTAAACCAGGTAAGGAATCCAAATAATCCAGATGAAGAGTTTCTGTATACTTTTCTCACTGTGCTTTCTTTTTCACTCTCACCTCTTGCACTGGGACAAGTATATCTAGTCAGACACATTTAGTCACAATGGGCATTTAAACTGCATCCCTTGATATTTAGTCCTCGTATACTGTTCATTAGGTATGCTCTTGGTGAACGTGCTCATGGAAGTGCTGTCTTGGTTGTAGGTGCAGAAACTCACAGAAGCCTTGTGAATGCATCCAAGGATTTTCCATCTCTAGCACACTAGCCATCTCAGCCATTTTGTTCACTCCAAGTATATTCTTGGGGGATGAAAATAATAATAACAATTCTGCTGTGGGACCACCACAAACTCACAGTTTCACAGAAAATACATGAAGTCAAGACCTGAGTGCCCCAAAAGAAAGTTGAGATGCAATAATTGTAACATAAATATGCCTGCTAACAAAAAAAGGCAATAAAAATTTTTAAAATGAAAGAATGAAGACATAATTGAGAGAAAACTTGGCATTATCCACAATTTCACAGAGTTTGGTTTCTTTGCTGAAAGTCTAAATACTCTCAGTTTCTCCCGATTCTTCATCAACCAAAGCGTCTGAAGTAACACAGTGTTGTAAGCTTTGGAAAGAATGGTCCTTTTCTGCGCTGGGCTTATTTAACTCCCTTGGGGTCTTGTAATGTCACACATAGGAGCTGTGTTTCTCTCATGTAACCAGGTTTGGCAGTAGGGCTATCGCAGCTCTTCTCTGCTGAGTAGAATTTGTCTGTTCCCTTTTTGTGGGGCTGCAGGAGAAATAAAAACAGGAGAGGATAAAATACGATGGGCAAAAACTCTGCTTGCCAAAGGAAAAATCGGGGGGCGGAAAGGAGAAAAAAACATCCTGTTATGGTGACTATTCATGGTTTTATTTTCTTTCATAATTCCGCTCATGAAATAACAAACAGCTTAACCAAACGTGTGGTCTGTTTTCAGTATAAGCAGGTGGTTTTGACATTTTCCTGTGTTATTCCTCTAAGGGACCGCTAGAGGTAGCACAAGTGTTCCTGGCTGAAATTCCAGCGGACCCCAAACTTTATCGACATCACAACAAGCTGAGGTTGTGCTTCAAGGAGTTTATAATGAGGTCAGTAAAATGAAATTGAAATGCTGAATTGCATCAATAAAGCAAATAATAGCAATAATGCAACAATAATATGACTCTGTAATGAATTATGCAAGTTAGCATCATGAATCCTGGCATCTCACGCTTTAGACACTTGGTCCAGGCTTGTTATCTCTGCTTCATGGTCAATGCTTTGGTAGGCTTTGCATCCCAAATGGGAGCAAATTTTAACATTTCAAACTAACTATGTAGAAATTAAGATCTTCCATTTGTTTTACCTTTTGATGTTTTACAGAAATCAAGCATTTCAGACTAATGCCTTGATTTTATTTTTAATAAAATGACATTTTTATGTAGGAAGCTGTTCATAAGAAAACATTTGACCCTATTTGTCAAGCAGACACATTGGTAGTGGTAGACACATATGTCCTTTGCTTCAGATATGCTTTTAAATCTTAACAAGCGTACTCACATAGCAAGATACACATCTCCTTGGTTCAAACAAAGCATAATTGCTGAAGGATAAGTTTGAGTTAAATAAAAATGAGCCTTATGCAGAAGATACAGCCTCTACTTTCTGCTATTGTCACTGCATCTGTTTACAGTAAGTAGGCAGGTAGCTCAGTATCCTGCAGTCATTAAATTTGTTTTTTATTAGCTCCCTCATGCATTTCTAATGTCTTAAAAATGTCACCTCAATTTGTGTACTTGGAAAAGACAGAGGTTTCTTATTAGTTCATTATAATTCTGGACTTGAGAAATTATCAGAGGAATGCCTAGCCCAGAGGAGCTGGATCCTTGGCATTCAGATTACCTAACACAAAGTTAATGAGTTTAACAGACGTAGGAGATACATATGTCATGCCTTTTTTTTTTTTTCTTTCCTTTTGCCTAGGTGTGGTGAAGCAGTGGAAAAGAACAAGCGCCTTATTACTGTGGACCAGCGGGAATATCAGCTAGAGCTCAGAAAGAACTATGGAAAGCTGAAGGAGAACCTTAGGCCCATGATTGAGAGGAAGATCCCAGAGCTGTACAAACCTGTAGTGAAAGTCCATAGCACAAGGTACAGTTAGGGCAGGGTTATCTGTTGTAGCTATACAAAAAGATGCCATTTTTGCAAGGAAGAAAGGCAGTTTTACTGGCAGCTAAAACCAGGCCATAATATACACTGACAGCTTCATACTTGATTAAAGAAGTCTGCTGACTTCCACTGGAGCTGAAAGTAGTATTAACTGTGTTTCTCAAGCTGCTCATTCCTGTGGTAGGGGATTTATGTCATTTAATGCATCGTTAGAGAAGATTTTCCCCTCACCCTGGTGAAAAGATATTGGAAACATCTTGCCATTTCTTCAACATTTGAAGACAGGAAGGACATAGAACAGGTGTGTGTTTGTTTTGAACATATGGCACCACGTGGTGTTAGCCAGCATGAAGTAAGAGTGATCCTTTCACTCCCAGATAGCATAATCTGATTTAGCCCCATCACTGAGACAGAAGAGTCTTAACTTATGTTCTTTACTTATGAATATACACTTCTTCACAAAGCCACTGTGTCCAGTGTGGGGTGGGAGTGGACGAAGGAATATGCCTCTGACCTGCCAACACAAAACATGTTTCAGCTGATGATTTGTCAGCTGCTCCTTTTCACAAGGCAGGTATTTCTTGGGATTCTTTTTCATTTGCCAGCTTTGCTTATGGATCCCTTTCATTGCAGGGAATCTTTCCGTAACCACAGTTTTAGGAAATATGATGCCCAGACTTCTTCACAAAGCACCTAAGGACTAGCTGCTTTGGCCAAGGAAGAGCTTCATGCTGCAAGCTGGAAGTGATGAGGTATTCAACATCTATGAAATCAGAAATCTCTCACAAGACAGCATGTGCGCTTTCTGGACAGCATACAGACACAAGATCACTGAATGAAAACTGGGGGATGACTCCTAATCAACCACAGCTCATGAGGGCTTGGGAAGGAAGGGGATGCTTTTTAGATACTTTTGAAGGGGATGCTTTTTAGATACTTTTGAAGGGGATGCTTTTTAGATACTTTTGCATATATTGTAAATAATGACATAGTGCGGAGGGGTGGACCGTTAGAGTGGTCAGTGGCACGAGGTCAGTCACCACTAGCGAACAGACAGAGAACTCTGTGTGGTTTGGTTGAGGTGTTACATGAATCCAAACAACGTGTCTAAGGGACGCTGACAAATTATGTCTATTTATGGTCCTTTTCCAAGACAGCATTTATCCTTGTGCTTTTGGCAATGGAGCACATTCTGCAAGTTAATCACATGCTTAAATGCTGTCTTAATGAGGAGGGACATGGTCCCCCACTCAGTGTTTGCTGAGCTGGAGCTGTAGGAAAGAATAATTTCCTCAATCAGTTTCTGTCACCAGTTTCTATCACGGTCCTTAACTGCAGGGAGAGTTCTGCACAAGTTTTCTCATCCAAAGCTTGGAAAGCAAGAAGTAGCAATAAATAATTCTTGTAGATGTTCTAAATTGTTTTCTAAGTATAGGGACTACTACTTGCCATGTAGTTGGATTTCTTAATAATCAGTGTCATGTTTAGCACAGCTAACAAGTAATAGTTTAAAAAGAAAATGCTAAGCTACGAGTGATTCTTCTACTCTACAATGCTCTTATGTAGATAACCTTATCCAAAATTAACTACAGAAGCACGCAGTGAGGATTTCCTACGAAGCACTTCACTCAGCCTTTACTGCAGCTTAAGAGAAATTAGCACGTAATTTATGATTCCTAATGCATAGTATTTTCTGAACCCTGAGCAAACATTTTACTAAATAATCTTTATAGCACTTCTCTGAAATAAGGAAATACTATTACAATTTTGCAGATGAGGATATTGATAGAGAGAGAGAGGGATTAGGACTTTGGAACCCATTTAGTGAGGCAATGGCAGAGCCACAATTTGTATTGTGACCATGCTTACCATGTAATGTAAATGAAAGCGTCCCTCGATATTACTTTCTTCCCTCCACCTTTTCAGGATTTTGGAAATTATAGTTTAATGCTGATTAAAGTAACCAATCCCATTTGCCCAAACACAGAATTTAATGTTAAAATTAAATGAAATGGCGAAATTAAGTTTTTCCATTGTACTTCATTTTAGAAAATTACAGTGAACTTTCTCAGATCTGATGCCATGTGTTTCTAAATGCAAAGCCTCTATGCTCTGAAATTATAAAGGAGATTGAAGCTGCTGCTTCTAGTGGAAACATTTTGACCTTTTTATGGTCATCTGCAGCCTTGCCATTTGATAACAGGAATTTTCCCAGCGCTTCGTTGACATCAGAGTGAGGCAGATTGTGAATGTTCTATGTAGAAGATTCATAGGGATGATCAATCAAACAAGATGAGATGTGGAAATAGGTGAAAACAACCCTGTACTTACACAGCGCTTGGAGTGTAAGAAAGCATTTCCCTCCTCATTCATAGTATTGTTAAGTGCAATAATCAGGAATAAGTACTCTGTGATTTTGAAGTGAACACATCCAAAGTACATAAGCAAATGGTATAAAAAGCTCAAGGCAAAAGATGCCTCCATGGAGTGGCTTCTCTGTATTCAAATTGCTTTGAAACAGTTCTAAGTGAAAAAGATGATTAATTCCCCAAAGCTTTGAAGCTATGAGATCTCTGCCTATCAGAACCTAGCCCCTTATCTATTGTTTTTAATGGCCTGTTTGGGAGGAAGGTCAGAATACTGTCATCTATCAACTCCATAATCCAACCTCATTGTTTACAAGATGCTTATCCTTTACAGCCTAAATAACCTCGGGTAAACAAAAAACCCCTACAGGTGTACAACATACTAGGTAAAAGTAATAAGTGTTTCATGTTGTGTGGTCCTTGAACTGAAACAATACTTTGGATAATATGAATACTGAAGGACGCTTCACTCACGTTTTACAAGATGAGCACCCCTCAAGCAGTTGGCCAGTCAGTTTGTGGCTCATGTTGTCCCTTCAGTTTGTAGCTCATGTTTATAGCTCGTGTTTGTAGCCCATGTTGTCCCTTCTACAAATGAAATATGGTTTGTACATTTCTTTCAAGAGTTGTACTATGTGAAATGCAAATTTTCTACCTTACGGTACTCATTTTGCAATAAAGTGACTGTTTCACAGGATGTTCAGAAATGCCTTTGTGTTGCACCTTATACCTCAATAGAATCCAGCTGGAAAGAAAATTTCTGTAGGTAGGAACAACCTTTCCTTGTAGAAGCATCATTCAGCAGGAAATACAAAGATTTGGGCAGGGAACGTGTCAGTCTGTCTTTAGGATAAACTGTGTCTGTTGCAGGGATAACAGGCAACAACTTGCTTCCTAACTTCTTTTTTCATTCAGCGTCCTTGAAAAATGGCAGCGGGAAGCTCAGTGACGGTAGTGCCCTCCTTTCTTCCTCCGGTGTGTAGGTGTAGAGCATAAACAAGCCTGATTCTCAAATGACACACCATCTGGGTGATTCAAGACGAGGGAGAGTTGCATGTGTCCACACTAGTTAGGTCCAGGGCTAAACTACTGAGGCTGTCACAGGGGAAGTAGGAAGTGCGGCACAGAACTACACCCATCCTGGGCCAGAGGTTCCCATGGGTGTCTCAGCTGGGAGTTCACCATAGCTCACTTTCTCCTTGCATTTGCCATCAGCGAGCACCAGCTTTAAGGAGCACGGTGCTGGTTTGGGGGCTGCAATCCTTTAGCTCAGCGTGAGCGTCTCTCTTTTCACCACCCCAGCCGTGCCCATCCAGCTGCACCGTGCAGCGGCAGGCTGTGACCAGCAGTGTCAAGTCTGTCCACAGCCCCACGCTCAGCAGAGCACATCTGATCCGAATCAGGTGTGAGCCAGCGGGCAGACAACACGCATATATGAGGAGTCCATGCCAGCTGTGAGAAGACCAACAATAATGCCCAGAAGTACAAATTAACCTGTCAGCGTGTTTTGAACACATTTGAACGGTCAAGGTGAGTGCTTTTGGTCAGCACTACTGATCCTACATGGGCAGCCCTAACGCTAGACTTCCTCGTTTGCAGAACAGCAGCTGTAACGGGAGCACACCTTTCACACTGCATGAAAAAAATCACACGTTCAAGGCTTCAGCAGGTGATGGACTGAACAGGCACGACCGTGAGTAGCTGTAGCCACGCTTGTGCCGGGCACAGAGGAATGCAGTGTTGTCACATACAACCAGCAGGTCTGGGTTACACAACCTCTCTCTGGAAGCTGAACGCTTCCTCATTAGGTTTCCCACCGATGTGAAGACTTGGAAAAATGAAAGCAAACATTTTAATTCCTTTTTTGTTTTGTTTTTCCTTTTTGTCTGTTTGAAGTATCGTCATCTCAAATATTTCAGAAAGGGGAATTAAATCTTACCAGACAGCCTGACACAGAGCCAGCTAGGACTCTTCAAGGTGTTATGATCTCTCAGAGCAATGCTTGTTATGAAAATGAAGCACATGATAACAGTGTTTTACTGTGTTTTACTGCACTACCGTGCTGCTGCATTCTGATAGACAGGAACACGTACAAGGAGTGTGCATAGGGTGTTGCCATTAGTGCTGGATTTGGGAGTGGGGTAATTTGGGGAGTAGCTCAGCTGACTATGTTTTAACCATCTTTCAAACCGGTTAAACGGAGTGATTAAAAAATAATCAACAGGTCTTGATAAGTCATCTCAGGCTGGGTAATGCTCTGGTCTAATGAGTGCTCTGAAAGGAGAAGGGGCCCCTGTGGAAAAAGTCCTTTTTGATTACACGAATAAAGTTAATGCACACTCACAGTGGAGCTCCATTAGCAGTTGGGAAGGTAACAGTAAAATCTGGCATTGATTGAGTGCTTGACATAGTGAATTGAATACATTTCTGTGACTCCTTATGTTCTCTGTGAGGGATTGGTTTAAATGAAGCATTTTTATTCAAAACCTGACTGGTTTCCAAGTGTTCAAGAATTAAAAAACTAACCTTGATTAAGTTTTTGCAAACAATGTAATCACTCAATGTTGCTCAGTAAAAAATCCTGAAAACATCAAACTAAATGGTTAGCTGATCAGAACAAACAAACTAAAAACCCAAAGACCCCCAATAGTAGTTTTTCTAGGGTTAATTTAGAAAGCCTTGAAATTTGTAACATTTGGTTCTGCTTCTCTCTTCTAAGTAATCTGCTGCTTTGCACACTTCAAAACAAAATTTTCCCTTTAGCAAAAAAAATGCAAAGTTGAATTCTACCTTTTTTTTTTTTTTAATTTCCCTTAATGAATTTACACAGCATATGCTATGGTGTCCAGAGCTAAGTGTGGATTTAGTCCTGATTTCTACACAGATGCACTATTTATAAACTATATAGCTTCTCAATGCAAACAGTTGTGAGAGGAAAAAATGCTATGTACTTGTTTACTTGCCATATGTACAGAATTAAAAGACACCTGAATACAAATGTAAACACTCTAAATCATTACACGCTTCTTTTTTCTTCTATGCTATAAAGTTGATTTTATATTTCTATCTCTGGATCTAATACTTCTTTTAGAACTACTCATTTTTACAGTAATAGGGTTTTCCCTATCTGCCTGTACTCATGGAATATTTCTAAACGTGTATTGGGTGCCTACTAGGACTGGTGAAATCCAAATTACAGAGAAAGTGAAACTCTAATAACCAAAGGGACAGGGAATTTGAGCTAAATGGCAGGAGGACTATATCTTGTGTGATTTAACAAACACCTGTAAAACAGGTAGAAGGGAAGATTTCCTACCACATATTTCCAACTTCCCAAATGTAAATATCTGCACAAATTTCTGTTCCCCAAGGAGATCTCTGTGAAAAAACAGAAGAAGCAAGTTTAGCATTGCTGATACATCTAGAACTTGAAAGTGCCAGAAAGCTAACTGAAAACCCCAAGCAAACAAGTGTGTCTGGACTTAATAAACAGTGAAGAAAGGAAGTAGGCGCAAAACTATATCCTTTCCTTTGTTTGCAGATCAACTTTAAGAGAGATGAACAACCCCTTCTCAAGTATCAAAGAGAGGTTGGAAGTGTTCCCAAAGGAGTGTGTTCCTTCTTGAGTTAAGGCACAGAGTCCTGGGCTCAAACCTAAACCCTTGGGGTGGCATTTTTCCGGGAGGGGAGGGGAGGGGAGGGAAGGGGAAGGGAAGGGAAGGGAAGGGAAGGGAAGGGAAGGGAAGGGAAGGGAAGGGAAGGGAAGGGAAGGGAAGGGAAGGGAAGGGAAGGGAAGGGAAGGGAAGGGAAGGGAAGGGAAGGGAAGGGAAGGGAAGGGAAGGGAAGGGAAGGGAAGGGAAGGGAAGGGAAGGGAAGGGAAGGGAAGGGAAGGGAAGGGAAGGGAAGGGAAGGGAAGGGAAGGGAAGGGAAGGGAAGGGAAGGGAAGGGAAGGGAAGGGAAGGGAAGGGAAGGGAAGGGAAGGGAAGGGAAGGGAAGGGAAGGGAAGGGAAGGGAAGGGAAGGGAAGGGAAGGGAAGGGAAGGGAAGGGAAGGGAAGGGAAGGGAAGGGAAGGGAAGGGAAGGGAAGGGAAGGGAAGGGAAGGGAAGGGAAGGGAAGGGAAGGGAAGGGAAGGGAAGGGAAGGGAAGGGAAGGGAAGGGAAGGGAAGGGAAGGGACTGCCAGCAAGAACAGCTTTACCAAAATTAAGCTGATGTTGCTTGTCTCAGAGGTTGGAGATTTCTCAGCAGCCTGGAAAGATGCCATTTTTACTGTAACTTCATGCTGCCAGCTTTTAACATTGGGAGAATAATATTAAATCAACTGGATCTAAAAGATTTCAAACCTTATGTAACAGACTTCAACCATTGATTAAATTAGGAAGAACAAAACTCTTGTATTCTGTGGCAGGTTAAAGAGAATAAAACCAGTCTTCCATGACTGTGTAGAAAGGATTGCTCAGCTCAGGTTGTAGAGAAACCCAGTTACCCCCAAGGCCTGCTGCAGCCTAGGACAAAGGCTGCAGCTGAGTGAAAGAAATCCATCCATAAAGAAAGAAATAAGCAATCAGAGAGCAAAAGATTAAAGACCCAACACACTGCGGGTAACAAAGGGAGTAGTACCATGGAAATGGAATTAAAGGCAGGTTAAAGTTCTGAATGCATCTCACTTTCTAGACCATGTGGGACACTGAGCACCAAACCGAGGGCTGCTGTGCTTTAATGGAAGCTGTCAGGCAAAAAGTAATAAAAAAAAGGATTAAAAAATAGTTATAATAAAATAGGGAAAATGCTAATTTTTCTAATAAAAATATTCTTACATTTTGGGGGGGAGTGGATTTTGGGGGTGGTGTTTTTTTGGTTTTTTAATGCTGACTGCCTGGATTTTGCTAGTTTCCGTCAAGAACTGGGGAACGGGAAAAGCAACAAACAAAAGGCACACTGTGCTTTCCCATTGCTCCTTTGAAGGAGGTGGACTAAGTGTCGGGATTGTTACTTCCAGTGCAGGCTCCAGGCCAGCTGGGAGCAGCGGCACGACCCCGCACGCCTCCTGCGGTAACGGGCGTCAAGACTGACCACTGGTTCCATGGCCTATGCACAAAAGGGATGCTGTGGACGGAAGGTGTTCAGCTTGGAAATGCAGTCATAGACAGGCATAGTTTGAGGAAACAGAGGGTAAAGGCAGAATGTCCTGCTATTTCTGCTAGTTTTGGTTCACTGCTAATCTTCTCTATTAATAACCGATGGAGGATGCACACAAATGCACCCACCAGTGGCTTCACAGTTACTGGGATCCTGCTCACAAGCCAGGCCCCGTCACAGGAGGCACTGACCCTGCGGCACCAGCTGCTGTCCTGGCACTCAGAGTGTTTCACTGACAAAGGTAATCTTCCTAGAAAGGTCAGCTAAGCCTTCCTTCACTGCTGATCATTCCCACAGCCTGGTAAGGAAAAGCATTTAACACACGGTATTCGTGGTTGCAAAACCAGTGCTTGTTTAATCCTCTGTTTAACTTCAGCAGCTCACTTTTAAACAGTGCCCATCTCTGCTCCTCACGATGCCGCCCAGCTCACTCCCTGCCCGAGACCCAAGCCTGTACCCAGCCGCTGTGAACCTATGCATGGGTTGAGCAGGACAGTCCGGCGTAGGAAGGGGCAGCCGCAAAGGTGTCGGTGTGGCTCACAGCTCTGCCGGCATGGCTGCAGGAGAGCACTGCGGGGACTGCGCAGAGAGCTGGGACATGCCAGCATGTGCCACCGAGAGGGCTGCTCAATGCCACTGCTGGAAGCAGGGCAGAAAACTGCCCAAACCCAAGAAATGCTTTGGGGATTAATGCATTTTTTTGAATCCTCAGCAGCACTCTACATCAGTAAAAGCACCAAAGCGCACTCACTGCACTTTGAGAGGGTGAGAGGGTACTTGTGTTTATACAATCTCTGCCAGATCCCAGATGAAGCCTCCGGCTGGCAAAAATAAAGCAATAAGTCATCTTAGTTCATAGAGGAATCCGTACTTACTGCCTGTGCCATGTTGTGTTGTCAGGAGGTACATTTGAAGGCTGAAGACTTCCACTGGTAGTCATGAGTTTGTTGAAACATAAATATAGCGTTATTAGACCTGGCACGCAGTTGAGCTTGTCCAGTTTCCTACCCGTGCAGCAGCCAGTATCAGATACTTCAGGATGAAGAATCTCTGTAAGTTATGAGAGAGGATCCACACCCACCTCCGGCACTACAAATCACAGATTAATCACCAAAGCATGCGTTTCAAGAGCAGCTAAAACTTTCCCCAGTCTATGCCAAAGCAACTTCACACTGATGTCTGCGAAACGGGAACGAAGAACCTGTACTCTTTCTCAGCTTGATCACTGGTCAAGGTGAGACCTTTAGCGTTCAGAGTTGTCACTAGATAACCATCCGATGGGCCCTTACTGTTAAGTCAGTCAGCAGGTGAGAAAAACAGGACCACCCTTCTCAACAAAATGCCCAAGTACATCAAGTTTTTTTGCTTGCACATTTACAGTCAAGGCCTCCATACCCTAATCCCAATTTTTTTTAAAAAAAAAAATGTACCATGCCTTTAAGTTAAAATCTCTTTGTGAATTTGAGACTAGGATGAAGGTTGAGAAATGCTGTTCTAAGAGGACAATTGACTAATGAATTTGATGAAATCAAATCATCATCACAGAAATCAAATCACCATTTATGCAAAGTAAATAAATCTGTCTGTGCATAGGAGCAGTCCTTGCTAGCCCACATCTGGCACAGAGCATGTTTTAATGAGAGAATTTGCAGTGTACAAAGAAACAAAACTCTGAATGTCTTATATGTAAAATGCAGGGGACCCTCAAAGTGTCCCTCAGGTCCTATCTACCTCCTGCTGTGGAGCCAAAATCCATGATGGGTATCAGCCTTCACTCCAAAGAAGGGAGGAACTCCTGCAGGTATCTGCCCATTACAGAACACTAATTTCCTGATTCTGCCATTCCCTGGGGCGAACATGCACAAATTTGGGATTGCACGGAGTCTAACTTTGGGAGTTCGTTTAACAAATTCCTTGCTCCAGCAGAAATTGCTGAAGCTTTTTCTCTCTTGCTCTCTTCCTATAATTGTTCCTTTTGCCTTTTACTATGAGTGTCAAGTTTGCTGTTGGGGTGCTGTAAAACGTCTTCTGCCTGCCCCAACATGTGAGGCAGATATCCTGTGAACTCATTCAAGCCCACTCTCCTTCTTGTGAGCTGGCATGTGGACCTGCTCGTCTCCCCCAGCACAGGTGTCTGAATAGACCTCTGGTGATAATTTTAGGATTTAGCATGATTCCTCAATGTAGTTCTAGACCCCAGTTCCTGTATGCACATACCCATTAAGAAAATCATTATATTAATCTCTCAGACAACTCATGACGGACATCAAGTCCAAATAAAGCTTTTTGCGGCGACTAAGCTTGGTAATACAACTGCATGATGCTGTTGATTCAACTTAAACTGCAGTGGCCTCTTCACTCAGCTCGGAAGTGAAACAAAGGTCTGGGAGCTCCGGAGAATCAAGCATTCTTTGAAATATTTCAGTGACAAATGGTAGGTAAAATCTAGAAGGCAAAGTTACAGCAACTTTTTCTTGGTCAGACCTTGGGGAGCACAGTATTTTGACACTGCTCTTTTAAAGATAAGGGGAAAGGCAAGTGCTACATTTCATCTAGTAAATGATTTCTGGAGTTGCATTCCTGTGCATTCATGCACAAATGAAGAACACTTTTGTGCCTCAAATATCCGTAGGCCTAATGGTGAGATCCAAGACAATGTGTGGCAAACAGCAACACGTACCCTCCAGCACTGAAAACAGATGATGGAAACTCAGCCGCACGCTGCAGCATTTCATTTTACTGCAGACTGACAGGCAAGCACGTGGTACTACGTCCAGGCTGCCACCAATGTGAGTCCTGAACCAGGGCAGAAAAAAAGCTCTGCCTTCTTTTGTGTTTGTGTAACATCCCTCCTTTGCAGATGGTGCTCAGAAATAAGCCATGCGGTGGGATTTGCTAGCGGTGTGCTACGCTGAGAAAAGAGCGACAGTGTGTACACCTACTGAAACTGCTGCTTCCCTAAAAGCAACTCAGAGCAGCAGAAGCACAGAGGGAAAAATACGGGCTTTTAAAGGCTTGCTAGCGGAGAGGATTAATCTGACTCTCAGCTGCCATGCCCACTGCATGGTGTCATTCACACCAGTGCAATGTGTTACCCTTGCTTTTCACAATGGTCTGCAGAATATTCAGGGCAGCAAAGGGCCAGTGCTTTTAAAACAGGGTTTTACTTAATTCCTTGGGTTGCTACTCAGGTTTGGCAACGGCAGCTGCTTGGTGTTGATCAGCACTTCAAAGTGTCCTTCACAGGCAGAAGTGCACCCCAGGCCTCTGAAGGGAGATACTCCCAGCAGCACAGCCCTGCCCCTCTCAGCCCCTCTCTGTGTGAGACCCCACCAAGGCAGGGAGGAATGGGGGGGTCATAGTGCTCTGGTCAGGCCTAGGCAGGTGCTGTGAATACCACTTCCTACAAGCCAAAGCTGCTTTTCGGTAAAAGGGTGGGTTTTTTTTCAGGTAAGTGATATTTCTAGAATGGACAGAATAAGGCACAGGAAAGCATTGCCATTTCCTATGGAAAGAATGTTTCAACTTTTTGTTTTGTTTTGGCAAAACCAGAATTATTCCATTTATAAAATTTTAATAGTATTGTTTTGTTTACAGGGCAGGGCTGTTTCCTCTACCCCAACGAATCAGGTGAAGTTTGCTGTGGCCTCGGGGCTTCCCTGGTGCTGTGAGCCTTGTGGGACTGGCAGCATCTCAGATTTTGGGGGTACTGGGGGAAGGCGGGAGAGGGGGGCATTGTGCAAAAACTGAGTTAGCCTCAGCCGTTTCCACCTACTGTCCTGCTGGGGAGCTGCTTGCTGTGGAGCCAGAGACGCCCGTCCATCCCCGTTAGAGGAAGACCTAAGGCAACTCAGATAGATACCCATGGCCTCTTGTGCTCCTTTACAGCTGCAGCTAACCAAAGAATTGCTGCCAAATACAGCAGCAGAGGGGACGTCTGATCCCCCTCCGTTCCACACTTCCAAACAGGGTATGGGCCACAGCTGGGAGTAGAGTTGGTGCAGCCTGCCTCTAAGTTTAGACAACAGACCGCCTGCACTCAGGTGCACTTCCAGCCTCCGAGGCTGCTGATGGGACCCTCATGCTCCAGCAGCCCCGTGGCTCCCGAGTAAGCTGTGCGGGATGTTCAACAGAAAACAGGTTTCAGGCATGGCGAGTGTTAAAACCCAGAGGGATGGAGCCTGAGAGTCCATGGAAACTCATCCTGCCTGAGCCCCTGCTCAATGCACTGAAAATGACATTGGGAGGGATGATTTCCCTTAAGTCCTTCTTGTTTTTAACATATGCGCTATGTGTGCATAGGCTTTATCTGTATTGCGTGCAACCTAAAATCTCACAGAAAGCTCTGCCAAAGCATACAGAATATTTATCTGGACCAGATCATAGAAAAATACAATGTGTTCTCTCTCCTCAAGTATTACCTTTACTTACTTCTGGACATGCCACTTACAATTACCTACTGCCTTACTCACAGGCATGGGGCATCTGGGTTTTTGAGGGAAATAGGTGCGTTAGGGTTTTTTGGGGGAGTGGAGGGTTTTTTTGCTAGATGTTAATGGTGTGTCCAGCCTTCCTACCTGCCAAAGCAGGTCCCAAATGAAAAATACCCCGGGGAGCTGGAAAAGTTCTGCAAAAGCACCTGTTCCCTGCTCTGTGCCGCTCGCCGGTGCTTGGTCTAAGCAAGGCAAACTCACTGACTCCCACAGCCCTGGGTGGGCAGTGGGGGCTGCGCAGGCATCTCCCGAGGGTGGCACGGCCAGTGGCCGTGCCCCAGCCAGGGCATGCCCAGCCGGGGAGCAGCACCCCCTTCATCACCGCACCCACTGCGGAGGGGTAGGAACACACTGACAAACTCATCCCCCTCTCTCCTCAAGGCTTTGCCTGGGTTAGTTTAGACTGAAGCCAGTTTCTCCCTTTGGTGCTTTACAGGGAGTCTATGGAGGGTCTACGTCCCTTCTCCCAACCTCCCGCACGTGCATGTGCCTGGGAGGCCGGGGCGGACGGAGCAGTGTGGCAGATGTTTACTGGCCCTCCTCACTTTCTGCTCCCTTATATCCCCCCTCTGCCTCATTTGGCAGACGCCCAGGCTCCTGCTTAGTGTCCTTTCCAAGCTCTTTGCAGTGCCAGACAAGCCCCAAGGAGCAGAGGGTGAACCAAGGACCTGGTGGTTTTAATTGCACGATCAAAGAAAAAAGCCCCATCTACTGCATGACCGTGCTGAAAGTCCTTTCCTGTCACTCTTACGCAGGTAGAGCAACAATTGACTTCTTTATTTAATTTCACTTGTTTAAACTGTCAAGAGCTGGCAACTCCTGAAAGAAAGGATTAAGTGGGAGAGGTGGAAAGAGCCCTATCTGCTTGCTCTGTTCATTGCCGTAGTCTGGAGTGCTTTCATTCTGTGTTTGTACAGTTTCTGGTACAACATGGTCCTGACCCAACTATTCGGATGAATAAACTGATGCTAAGGAGTTGTTTGCTGGCCTGAGTATACTTTCTTTTTGGTTGTTAATATAAATAATGGTAAGTGGTGCTTACTGTTGTCTCAACTATTTCTTTCATCAGTTTCCCCTTTTTTCTAGGGTTGGTAACTCAACCATAAAAAATAGCCTCTGGATGGAAAGTTAGCACAGTCAGGATTAATAATTATTAGCGTCTTAAGGAGCTGCAGAGTCTGGTCGCAGATTTGGACTGCAAATATTTCTAAAAATATGTGCTCTTGAACTAAAATGTATAAAAGCTTCTTTTCTTTTTTAATAAAAGCTTAGTGGTTTGAGAGATGGTTTATATCAACGTCATAGCATCTTTACTTACAAAAATACTTGATGTGATTTACTCTCTAAAATGTTTTAATGGCTTCAGAGATTTCAGAAGAAATACTGGAAATTATTTAGATGGAAATGTCACCGAGCCTGTTAGCTTTTTATAGAACAACAAAACCCTACCATTTGTTGTCTACCATTACTTGAGTGTGGTCCACTGGGAAAAACAGACAGAGATATTTTCGAATTTCCTTAATATCCTCCTTGGTCTATTCTGGAATCAATATTCATTGAGACAATCTTTGTTGGTCTCCATTCATGAGCTTCAGGTATCATGTCTGCAAAAAAAACCATCTGGAAATATGCAGAGTTTCAGGAGAATTACCCAGGGAAAGGCAGAAGAAAAGCAGAGGAATGACAGAGAAAGAAGGAAATGAGAAGGGAGAGTCAGGAGGTGCCAGCGTTTGACAGCACACTACAGGGAAAACCAGAAAAAGCAAGGAGAGATGCGCCAGAGTTGCATCCTTTCGTGCTGTGAAGTAATTCACAACAATCACCTTGCAGGGTCCCACGTCCAGATCTGGAAAAGACGATCAAGTGCTGTCACGCTCCTGACTTTGCTGAGTCTCCTGCACCTTGGTTAGTCCTGGCCTGTGGATTCATTTGCTGGCTTCTCTGTGTTTGGGAGGGACTGTCCAACCCTGAGCTGTGAAACCCTTCCTGGCACCACCACAAAGCCTCTGAGGCATTTGCTCCTGGGGATCCAGCACCCCCAGAGCAATGAGGATAGCACCTGAGATAGGAGTGGCAGGAGTGAAAGAAACTGTGCATCAATCCATACTGAACTCAAACTGCTAAGCAAAAAAACCCTCAAGGCTCACAAAAGAGGGACTACTGTATCCTTTCACAGCTGAAAAGGCTTTAGAGACAGCCTGTTCTGGCCAGTAAAGATCAAGGCACAAGTTTAAAAACATTGCTTCTAAGCTGAGATTCACAAAGCAATGCAGAGGGAGCTGATGCACATTTTGCTCTCCTTTGAAAGCCTTGGCCAGGGACCCCGTCCAGCCCCGCGCAGCAGAATAGCTGGCTGCGGGTGGGCACATTCTGCCGAGGCTCTGAAACCGAAAAAAAGCATTTCACATAACAGCCCCCGGTGGGGAACCCCAGTCCCTTGGCACAGGGCAGAGCCAGCCTTGACCAGGTATCGGATCTGACCCAAACCCTGCCGAGGCCAACGCTGCTTTTGCGGGCTTCGAATCAGTCCCTCCAGCCTGAGCGCAGGGAAGACTTCATCTAGGTCAGCCCCAGGCAGGTTTTCCCAAGGATGCTGTGTTTTCCGTCGCAGCCCCGACGGTAGCCCCGCTGTCCCTGGCAGGGAGCTCCCGAATCCCGCTGACCCTCTGACCCCGGCTGTTGGGCAAGATAACTCCTTTCTGCAGCCGCCGCCGCCCCTCGCCCTCCAGCGCATCTCCGGGGCTGCGTGGGGGGAGACGTGCCGCGGCCGCCCACGCCACGCCGTGCGCCCCCCGCAACCGGCCCCAAACCATCGCCCCTCCCCGGGTGGGGAAGAAGGGTTGCATCGGGGGATGCACTGAGGTGCGGAGGGACTGCATCGTTGAGGGGCTGGGGGTTGCACTGACGGGGGTGCGGGAGGATTTGCACTGTCGAAGGGGGCATGGTCGGGGGCTGCGGAGTTGGAGTTCGCACTGGCGGGGGGGCAGACGATTTGCCGTCGCGGGGGGGGGATTTGCACTGGTGGGGATGCAGAGGGATGGCCCTGGGCGGAGGGACGGCCCTGCTGGGGGTGGGGGGGCGGGAGGGCCGGGGGTGCCGGCGGGGGGCTGGAAGCACGCCTTGTTGATTTTGGGCAGCGCGCAGCCGCAGTGCGGGCCGCCGGCGGGTACAAAGCGGCTGCGAGAGGAGTTTGCGGGCTCCCGGCGGCGCGGGCTGGCGGGGGGGCTGGAGTTTTGCGGGGCTCCCGAGCGCCCCACACCCCTCCACCCGACCCCCCCGCCGGCGGCCGCGGCGGGGCCCCGCCGGGGCGCGGAGCCCGGAGGTGAGCGGCGGGCGGGGGATGGGGATGGGGACGGGGATGGGGATGGGTCGGGCGGGGGGCGCTCGGGGGGCGCTGGCGCTGCTGCCGCTGCCCCGCTCGCCGGGCGGAGCAGCCCGGCCCGGGGGGAGCCGCTGCCCCCGTCCGTCGCGGGGAACGGGCGGTCTGCCACGGCGCTGCCCCGCCCGCAGGACGGCGGCCGTCCCGGTCGGCCGGTGTGTGAGCGTGTCGCGGAGAGTTGTTGGTACCGGTACCCGCTACCGAGTTTGAGTAAAAATACGTGATTTTGCCTAGGGGGGTACGGACGGGCGTATCCTGTGCATCGCTGCATCCCGTCCCTACTTCGGAGCAGCAAAGGTGCGACCCAGCCCTGCCCTTCACACGGGGCTCGTCTGACCGGTGAGCTCCTCGGAGCAGCCACGGTACGCCCACCGCAGGTTTCGGCGGTTCCCCCCGACCTGGAGCGCTGGCTGGCCTCCTCCTTGCCCGTCTGGGGATGGAAGTGCGGCCAGACGGGGTGGGGAGCATCCGCACAGGGGAGAGCAGAGACACCGGGTACCAGGGTGCGGGGAACGGGTCACATCCACAGCGGGAGCTGTGTTCATCGGTGCTGTGTTTAAATGGACTGTCTTGGATATAGTCTAACTTGTCAGCTGGCACTTTAATTTTCTTGCGGGGGTGGGAGGGCAGGGGAGAAGTCTTGGGCTTTGATGCTCAGCTTATGCTACGCCTTAACTTTGGCTGCTCTTCATGGATCTCAAAAAGCTCTGAAAGACATCCTGAAGTGTTTGAAAACTGTCTTATTTCTTCCGAAACAAAGAACATTGTGAAGCCCTGTAGCTTGATGCACAGTTATGTGTAAAAACTGATTGAGGCATGATTACAAGCATTGGTAATGACAGTGACTTTCTTGTCACTTCTTTGGCCCTGGGTTTCACATAAAACCAAAGTGAGTTTAACTTTCTTGTACTAATGTTAAGGTCAGGCATAGTGTGCTTTTTGTTAAATTGAAGCTCTGGAACATTTAATTAACAGCAGAGCCCATCTGGCGGTTCTATGGCTTAGTTGACAACCTTGCATCGTGGCTAGCCGAGAAAGGTGACCATGACAATTTGCTGATTAAAAGTATCACATGTATCTTACCCTTTTATTTCACCCTTCTGGCAGGGCGACTGGATCTGATTAAAGGTTGTGTGGGTGCACGTTGTGAAGAAAGGAAAATATGAGATAAGTGAGAGGAGGCTGATCAGGTTAATGTGAGTTTTAAAAAGGCTGAACTAATTGAATAAGTGCCCAAGGTGCGCAAACAAAGCCCTGACATTTTTGTTCAGGTGGAGTTTCCAGCCCTTGAGAGTACTGCTTGGGTCTTCAGGTCTGGAGTCAGATTTCCAAAGGGAGTGGGTGCCAGCGGGGCGCAGTGGGGCTGGCAGCAGTGGGGCTGCCCCCCATCCATGCTGCAAGCGGCATCTTTGAAGTCCTGTCTCTCTTCTGGCTGGGAACACCTGCCTCCTATTAGTGACTAGGTAAAATGGGATCTTACCCCAAAACTGCCTCCTCAACAGAAGAAGAGGTGTCCTATGGCAGGGAGGCCCGGGTCCTTCATCCACCCATTTTGAGCAAAAGAGGTTGCAGCTCTGGTATACAAGGCACAGGGGGGCTTGGGTGTGGGAGCTTGTTGTGTGAGCACCCAATGCAGTGCTGGGCGTGGGGAAACGTGGGTCACACCAATGCTGGGGACAGCACCCCCAAGCAGCAGTACGACTCCAGCTGCCACAGAGTGGCTTGGGCAGAAGTGTAGGTGGATACAGGCTCTTGTGCGCCCCAAAATCTGTGACTTTACTGACCACGTGCTTGGTAGGAACTGATGTTACCCTGAACTCTTTTTGTCTTGTTTGTCTGACGTCCCAGTGAGGTTTTTCCCTTTCTATTGCGGGAACGCTAACTAGATGGAAATTCATCAACTGAGGTGGATGGTTCTCCAGTGGCAAACATGATCCTACCATTAAATAAATTACTGATGACCACTCTGGGTAATTTGGTGACAACTTCTACAGCACTCCAGTCTATACGGGAGTGCCCAGTATCTTCGTTTTTGAATTTGTACACACCTGCTTTCTTTCGAGATTTGGCTTTACTTTAAAATGGCACTAGAGAAACTGAGAATAAAACTAGGTCCTTAGATTGAAAACTGGATGTGGCTTGGTTTTAGGTGGCGGTTTAGCAGGTCTCTAAAAATCCTCCCTCCTTGGGAGAACTGGCAATGGATGTGTTTCTCATACCATGAATGACTTTTGTGTGAGATGAGCCTGTTCAGTTACTCCCCCTCAGTATCCGTTTGCCTTTTCCCACTCTGGCAGTTTTCTCAGGCTTGTAAGCCTCTGGTAGAGCTTGCGGTCTCAGTTTCTGCAGTGCCCTGTATGTCTGAATAATAGATGCTGAAAGTGAAATGAAAACGTCTAAATGAAGAGTCTCTTTTGCAAATGATGCAGAGCCACACTGAAGAGCTGTCAGGAATGGGCAGTTGATCATGGTTTTGGTTGCTAAAGCATTAGTTGTTAATTGAGGACAGTTGCAAATTTTCTTGTGGTGTCAGCACCTATTGTAGTGGTAGGTCACGGAGAAGGAGTTTTTTTTCCTAGTCATTTAGCTAATGGAATTGACTAATGGGCCATAGGAGAAGTTTCAGGCGTCACTGCTCGGACTGTCTGATCCATCCGAATTTGCCCGTGCACTTTAGAAAGGGAAGAAACACAGAACTTGCAAAGTGGCTTGAAAGCTTGTGTGTATATACATGCATGGGTATGAATTTTATCTAAATTTTTGTGGGTTGTGGCAAGATGAACAAGTGTTAAGCTAATAACTAGGTTGTAGTGTCATATTAATGAGAAGTTCATGTGGAATTGCAACATGAAGTAGCAATGAACAATTTGCAAAAGGTTTTGATTCCACCTAACTTCCTAAAGATGCAGTAAATTTAGTTTACAGATGGCTTGAAATGCCAGCTGTATTTTTTTTACAGGGTTTACTTGAAAAGTTTTTTGTTCAAGCTATATAAAAATATATAAAAGTCACAACATCTTTTTATAAACCTTATGTAAGCACTGAAATAAGTTTGTCTTGACTAGAGATTCAGATTTATGATTGAACTTATAATGTGTTTGGTTCCAGTGGGAAATGATTCATTTTAAGTATCTTAATAGTATCTATTTGCGTGGTTGAATAATTGGCGGTGCTGTAAAAAGGCATTTAGGCATCTCATGGAGAAATCGGGGAAACCACTTAGGCTTGTCAACTCTGACACTCCACAGTTATCTTGTGCTCCCATTATAGATGCCACATATCGAGGGGAAATAACATGCAAATTATATGGCTATTCTCAGCTGTCAAAAGACTGGGACTTGAAGAGAAGTAATAATACACCTCAAGAATGAACAACCAGCATAACTGATTATTTTTTTGCAGTTTATGTATTTTATGCAGATTACTTCTAGCAGTGTTGTACTGTGCATTATACTCTAACATTTAGCTCATTCTCTAACTCTGAATGCTGCCATGTATTTTACTTTGGGAAACTATGTCTGCAATCATGACAGCAGTGTTGAGACTTGTAGTTAAATCTGAATACTAGTTTAGGGCATATTTACATTTTTACTTTGCCAAAGGTTCCTTGGCAAACGCTGCAAAATAGCAGAAAGATGTATGTGGTGATAGTCACTTCTTCAGCATTAAAGATGTACTTGTCCATGATGAGGAAAACGGAAATTACTTTTAAGGTGCTGTCGCGAATACCGAAAATACCTTCTGAGCTTTGCTAGTAATGAAAAGACTTCTGTCATTCAGGATGGATGGCAAGAGCGTCTGATCTCACTTCCAGGCTGTCACAGGCCCCAGGCTCTTACCCCTGTATTAAGCCCAATGACTATTTTGGCTAAAGCACAACTTAGAAGAAGGCATCCTGTTAGACTTTAAATGCTCCCACAGGCTTCCCTTGGCAGTTAATGCCATTTTTTTGTCGCTTTCTGTGCTCAAAAATGTGTTTGTGATTTCTAATTAGAGCTGTACTGGGGAAGGACAGCTGACAATTAAACATGAGTCATGAATGCGTGTTTTGAATGTCCCTTTAATTCTTTAGAGATGTGAGTAGATTGAAGACGGAGGAGTCCCAACAAGAGCAGTTGGAACTTAATTGTGGGTAAGCAAATCTGTCAAAGTGAGTCTGGCATTTTTATAAGCCAAACTGCTGTTCACATACTTGTCTGGTGCACAGGCTCCCTGTTGCACACAGGAGCCAAAACTAGACCTGGATACCTGCCCTGATGGGGTGGAGGTTGTAACTGTGTTTCCCTGAAACGAGGCGTCTCCAGAAAAAGTTCTGGTGAAGGTGATGGTGGGAGGGCGTTGGGTGGTGGGTGTCCCAGCCTGTTTCTGGGCGCAGGGATGGTGCCTCCGTGCCGTTCCTTGCACAGAGGGAGGTGTCTGCGCTGTCCTGAAGCACTGGGGTGTTGCTGCATGGCACACAGGGCTCAGGAGGAAGAAATGGCAGTGAGAGAAGAGTCTCTTACATGCAAAACATGGGCTGTTTCTCCATCTTCTGTGCAGCTGTGTATGCCATGAGCTATAGGCACCTCTGACTTCGTTGGTGGTGGTTGATGTCCAGTGGGGACACCTCATTGGGTCTCTTGGGCAAATGTTCGTAGCACCACACTTCCCAGGATGGATCTCTGGTCTGCTCTGGTGGCTTGGTGATCTCTTAAACATGCTTCATCGTGTGGCAGTGCTCTGAAGTAGAGAATGCCCTTCCTGGCTGTATGTGTCCTGAGCTGTTGGTGGGGGACACTGAGAAAACACAAAACAAAAGGGTTTCACTGCAGCTGCTTTTGCAGAGCTAAATTGCCGGCATTACTGTTGAGTTCTTCGCTGCACAAATGTACCCATGCCTCGTCCCAAGGACCTGGGGTTTTCTTACTGGTCTACCGTCTTCTCTGCCCAAAGTGTGACCAGTGCAGTTACGTGAAGCAGTAGTGCCCTGGCAGGAGTGGATTGTGCTGGTGCTCTGTTTTCCAAGGAGGCAAAAACAGTCAAGATGTTGGTTATTGGACAAGGCGCCGGCCCTGGAAAGGCTGCTTTGTGCTGAGAGGTTTTGTACCGGAGGCTTTGAGAAGTGTGCGGTATCCATACACCTAAGACTGATGAGGGCTAATCTCTAACGAGTGGACATTGACTTTTCAGCCCTAAGTCCTGGGACTTTTTTTTTTTTTCCTGAAGACTTTAATTAGTATTCCTAAGTGTAGCTCCAGATAGGGCTGTTACCCACACAAGCGTCCAATCCTTCTCTTGGCCCCGCTGAGGTGGTAGCCTTCATGGCTGCTGTACAGTGGTAATGACTTCTGTAGCGCATGTGTGCGCACATTTCAGCCTCCCAATTACATAGCTTGATCATCCCTCATCCTTGAGAGAAGAAGAAACACTGATTTAGCTTTTATGCCCCTTTCGTCATTTCATGTAATTCTCCAGCCCCTCCCAAATAATGTTTGCTTGGTTTGTTAAAAACTGAGGTGTTTTTTCAAAGCCTTTTTCATGATTTCTACATATTTCTGATTCCCTCCCAATTCTGCGGTGTCGTTATTAAGGGAGAGGATACTGCCCAGATTGACCCAGACGATTTTGCACCATGAATTCCTAAATTGGCATCAGAACTGCTTCTGTTTTATTCGGCAGCTGTATGAATGTGTGCATCTCCTGGCTCTTTCCCGTTGCCTGCAGCTGTGCCCATGCCACGGAGGCCTTACAGGGGCTGCAGGTAGGCAGTAAATCTGTGTCCGGCTGACAGCAGCGAGCTCTCCTCTTGCACTTTTGCTGCCAGCTTCTTTGTGATGGTGCTATTTATGTGGCTGTGGGACGAAACAGATCGGAGCACTGATCTGGCTGGAAACAAACCTGCTAAAATACCCCCCCCAGGCTATTCTCTGTGTGCACAGCGTCCCACGCGCTGTGCCAGCGTAGCGGGAGAGGGTGGGAAGACTCTCAGCAGCAGTACAGGGTTGTGTCAGAAATTAATAGGCATGAAATTATGGTACTATGATTCCCTCTTAAGCCTGCGAACTGCTGGAAACCAATGTGACTTGTTCTAAAATTTGGTCCGTTAGGGCCATCTTGGCAGATTGTGATCAGAAGCATCCTGCTCTGTGGGTGGAATTGGGAAAGCTCCTTGCCTTGCGTTTCATATTCCTGCATGCCACCAGCCTGCAACTTATTTGTCTCAAAGAAGAGTTTAGTTTATGGAAGAGTTTAGTTTAAAACAATGATTTCCCTCGAGTTACTCTAATTCTTTCCATTTTTTTTAACTGCAACTGTTTTCCCAGTTTAACGGCTGGGTGTCTCCCCTGGAGTGAGACAATGTCAGAGGTTGAATGTGTTTGTTTAGGTGCATAAACATGGCTGTGCATGGTGGGGCTTCTGTCACAGTGTTTTCATTCCCTTCATGAGCTGTTAAATGAGAAAAGGATGGGGCTCATTCCTGAGCTGTTTTGGAACAGCTGTGTCAAAACCCCCCAAGGACCTCAGACAATAGTGAACTCTCTGCAAATGATGCTCTTTTCATCCCTGTCTCAGCATATGGTGATGCAGAGGATCTCTAAGAGTTACTCCAAACTAATATCTGGTTTGGACAGAGAAAGGAAGGTACATGAGTGTTTTATATGGCTCTTCAGTATCTCTCCAGAGAGACTTTGCAAAGAAGTGCAGTGATTGGATTCAGACTAGAGAGCCTTTCTCTCTATTTTTGGCTTTTGAGTGTTTTAAAATTAGAGTATAAAAAGTAACAAAGGACAGTCACGATGTTGATTATCAGGCAAAAGTATGGGGACATGACCCATACATAATTATTAAATGAAACAATATTGCAGTTTGTCTCTAATTTCCAGACTTCTGACAGAAGAAAAATTGGAATGAAAGAGCTGATAGATCTTCTGTATTTTGCAGCTTGGCAAAGACAATTCAAGCCTTCAGTTTTTTTCTCACCAGTGCTTTGTTACTAACCCAGCTGCTAGTAGACATGTTGTACAGTTTCAACTCCTTCTCTTCAGTGTCCTTGCAATGTTGGTAGATTGGTATATTAAGATACAATCCACTTCCCGCTGCAGTCTAGCTTTTGGAGGGCTGCACTAGAGCAGAGCCGTGCTTTTTTCTGAGTGGATGTACCTCAATAGACACAACAAAATATCTGCTGAGAGAAGATGTTTAGTTTAGCTGAATCTTCCTTCAGAATAGAAACCGATGCTGGGGTCAATCCTACTGTGGTGGGTTTTGGCGTTGGTTGGGGTTTTTTTGAGCAGAGCGCTTTAATGGATAATGACTCATCTATTGGAATCTGACTTTTCACTCCAGTTACCCACAGATAGACCAAGAGGTATCTGCAATTCTGCAGTAGATAACTTCAATGTGCATTGTTTACATTTCAGATACCAAACCAGGGTGAAAATCAGGCTGTTCATTCATTGTGATCTGTCATGTAGTTGAGTGAGTGCAAATCCCTTCAGGCTCCATTAGCATGAGTTAACTTTGTAATTGGGTTTCTGGGGCAAATGGGGACAGGAAGCAGAAGTAATTTGGCAGGCTAGGCTTAGCTTTTTCGTTCGATGCGGTGTAAGCGCACAGGAGAGCAGAAGTAAAAGATGGGTGCAGAATGGCTGGAGAAATCCTAACAAAGTGGAGGACAGTTGTCAAAACTGCATACGGATGTTATGGAATATCATGCGGCTATACCAAGGTGGGACTTTACAGCTATATTGAAGTAGAATTTCTATGACTTCTGTGCTTTTCAGAGCCCTTCTCTTGCTCTCTTAAACTTGCTCTGTGTTCTCCAGCTTTCTGTCCATCTGGCAGTAACACCTTGTCTTGTAGAGACTGGCAACCAAAAATGGGCTTGCTGAGTGAAGAGCAGTTGTCACTCAGTTTTGAAACCACTTCACAATGAAGATGTTAACAGAAAGCTAAGTTTTAAAGTTGCTCTAAACTCCGTTCATAATCTCCAGTTTTCCACAAACAAACCAAAAAGCAGAAAGTCTCCATTTTTACTATAATTTCTCTTGGACAGTTGTGCAGAAAAGCTAGTTTTGGTATTTAAAAAAACCCTCAACAAACAAACTGTAAAACGTTAGGGTTCTTGAGCAGGAGTCAATTTCTTGGTTTCTTTTTTAAAAGCATTAAAAGTCATCTGGCGCTTTTCAGGTCTTCAGTGTGGATTTACATGAGTGGGATTAGAATTAAGCTGCTTCATGGTATTTTTTTAAAACCACACTTCACATTTTTCAATAAACAACTTTGCTTTTAAAACAACAGTCTTTATCCGAGGCTAATCTTAAGACTTACAAAAAACAATGCAAGAAGAGATTTTTAGTTTAAGTTCCATTCGTTCCTGACATGTGTTGAACTCGTTCTTAAACTTTTAGCTTGCCTTTTTTTTTAGGGTAAGCTCTTGAAGAGTTTTCTTTCCTCAGATGAACGCTAGTCTTACTCTGGTGTCACTGACCATTTTCTCCACATACGTACTTTACCAGCAGTCTGCTCGGATTCTTTTCTGTGCATGACAAGTCATTGACTTTCCCAGATGAAATAAAATCACCTGCAAGAAGACCCTGGGATTGAATCTCTCTGAAACCAGGAGGTGCTGAAAATCATGTAGGCATGGTTAGTTGCAGTTTATGTATCTTGTCAGCATCGTTTAACCGGGCTGACAAACTTCATGCATGCTTCTTACTTTGTTCTTGCAGTGTTGTGGGCTGTTTTACTCGTGTTGTTTCAAGCAGACAAGGACTCTGATGTGTGCCTGTGTGTGGAGTGGGAGTCGCCTTAGTCTCGATCCTGATCCCATCTGTGATTTATCACTTGGTCTTTATCTCTCTTTTGTATTTTCCTTACAGTTTCTCACCCTATCACTGCTGCTGCTTGTGACCACTGTCACGTTTTTAAGCAATGCGCGAGATCGGTCACATCAACGAAAATACTAGTGGCTGCCGGGAGCCTTCTCAGCTGGGGAAATTTAAGGAAAACAAACCCTTCTTTGTGTCCGTGCACACACCATGATTGTCACGAGTTGTGCGGTAGGCGTGCTAAGGAGATGCAGTCGGTGCTCACTCCGGCGAGAGCCGGCGGTGGGAGGTGCGTGCTGGCCGCCGGCATGAGCCCCTCCTGGAGGGCTGCAGCGCCAGCCAGAGGCTCACTGACTCTGTGGTTGGACCGAGACCCGTGGACCAAGAAAATATGGTAGAAATAAAATGGAGTTCTTGAAGAACCTTAAAAATAGCAGGTGACTGAATATGTTCTTCATGCTGTAAGGAATTGTTGGTTTTGGCTGAAGTAGACTTGGGAGGGTTTCAGGTCTGTTTTATCTGTAGCAATTCCATCTTTTGTTAGCCTGGGGGAGAAAAAGCTTCTGCTTGTACAGCTGAATATCACATCTCTGGCTGAGGAAGTGTTAAGTGCATGTGTTTATTGCTCTTAATGCTGGTATGTTTTTCATGTCAGCAACTAGCCAAAAACCGGGGGACCTGCAGTTTGTTTCAGCTGGTAGAAATTAATGAGAGACAGGTTGATTGCGAAATTGCATGTAAAGTTTTTGTTTCCACAAGCATGGCCTGAGTGGGCGAAGAAGGGACCCTTTGCTGGTGTGCAGCCTGCAGTCGAGCCTTGTAACCCCTCCACAGACCCCTCTTTCAAGGGAGTCCTGCAGGAGCTGTGTTTCCCTTGTGCCCTCTCCCATCCCTGTCTACCAGGCAGTGAAGCCACGCCGGCCCCTGGTCCACATTGCTCACATTCCTGAGCTCTGCGTGTGCCAGCGTGCACCAGCATGTCTGTGCGTGCACGCGCGTGGGGCGAGGGAGGGTGGCTAGGCTGGTCCTCTGCTCTGGCTAGGAAACCACTGTCGGTTGTGAAAGCAGCCTGCCTGCTCCTGTTCTCCCTCAATATCCATCAGAGCCCCCTTGCCCACATAGCTCACATTCCTGAGACGCATTTCATTTGGGACAGTGTTTTGCTTTGGAGTCTGTTACTGCTTGGTAAAGGAGTTTCCTTGCAGCTACATCTTCATGGAAGGGCAGTGGTTTACATCCCCCAGTTTCAAGCGCAGCTTAACACATCTGGTGTTGGTTCTGGGTGGTTCCAGGTCTTTTTGGTGACTGCAGGTGCGTGAGGTGATAGAGGCATGCAGCAGTGAGCAGAGCGTGCAATCAAGGGGCCAGAGGTTTGGCTGTGCACGGTCTGAAGGAGAGCCGTGGAGTCCTGGAGGAGGCTCAGTGCGTGCTGGTGTCTCTGTGACTATTGTGTAGGGAGGAAGTTCCATTGTAATTTCAGTTAAAAGACCTTTTTTTCCCCTCTTCCTCCAAGCAACTTGCTAATTTGCATCACAAAAGTGAGCCAGGGTTGTCTCCTCAGTAAGCTGCAGAAAATAAGATCTCTTCAACTGTTTGAGTAAAAATGAGACGATTTATGCTTACTGGTGCACTCAAGTACAACTGTTAATTGAACTGGTTAATACTGTGTTACTGCAACATCCAGTTACAGCCATTCTTGTATCAGTGCTGAGAAAGTCTCATTGCAAGGAGGAGGACTGGCTGGCCTGTGATACCGGTGTTGCCCTGTAGAAGAACTAGCCGGGTATGTAAGGCCTTTTCCCCTGCGCATCCAGTCTTCAGAAACACGGGGTGATGTTCCCCATGTGTTACTAACGCTCTGCCAGAGATTCTTTGAGCAAATCAAAAATAGCAATAAAATAATACATTTATGCACAGCTAGGAGCACAATAGTGCTGGCACTTACCATCTTCTGTCGTCCAACAGCCATTTTGTATATATATTAAAGCTTAGTCAAATTGACTTTGGCAGAGCTGCAGCATCTCATCACCTTGATTTCAACCCAGAAGTTGTCGAGCCACAAAGCTGCCCTGATACTGCTGCCTTAAGTTTCTGTAAGTAGGTGTATGAGCATGGGAGGTCCTTGAGAATGTGACCGGTGTATCTGTACTGTAGGTCAGAAGCAGCAGGTACTCTGTGTGTGCCTGTTCTCTCTCCTTTGTATGAATCTTCATACCTTTGCCTAAAATGCAGAGTAGTAGAGAGGCTACAGAAGGGGCCAGAGTAAGTCACGGAAGTCTGCATTCTGTATTGCCTGAAGATTCATGTTTCTGCGCGGAGTTGCAAAACTGTAGTGTTAATGCTCTTGCTCTGAACAGAAAGCCTTTTGTGGCTGGCTAAACTTTGGAAACGTGTTAGGCTCAAAAAGGAATATTTTCTTTTCCTTCCTTCCCCAAGTAAAATCTTCACTTGGACTTGAATGCTTGAATACTTAGGTTAGACTGTCCTTGCCCTGTCAAAATCCAGCGAGGTTTTCTTTGCCAAAACTGAGCTAAGCTCCAGATAAAACTTCACATGTGATGAGTTATCTTGCTAATTCCTTTAAGAATTGTGTTCTCTTGCCATGAATTACTCACATAAAAGCACTTGCTAAACCATGTCTAGACTGCAAAGACCTGGATTTGACTGAATCTAATTAAAGCAATGGTGGCTTGCAGGTGAGGATTTAACTGCGGTATATTATCCTAGCTTTTGCTAGAAAGAGATTTGCCTTAGCTGAGATGGTTTTGACTTGCATGCAGAGGTAAATTAAAGTCAGATAGCTGAAATGGTACTTCCCCCCCACCTGCTTGGCCCACCACACAGCGAGAGGCATCTGCTCACAGCGGGATGGCTGAACAGCTCATGGAGATGTGGGTTTCAGCACAGTGTCTTGAGAAAAATTGAAATCAATTTCCTGCTGGTTTTGGAGAATTAGGAGAATAATTCTGGAGAGTTATCAGGAAGCTTCTGACTGTATTCTGTGGATATGAGGCTTCTTAAAATATCCCTGCTAGAAATACTGATTTTGGTACTGGAGGTTAAACCTGGAGGTCCATGCTGGGTGACCACCCTCCTGCCTAAGCTTGTGAGTTCATCGTCCCATCTGTGCCCATTGCCTCATCTTGATCACTTAAGCCAGGTTGATTACCAGCCGCCTATTGATTAAGAGGGATTAGGAGTGGCCTGGATGTCTAACACAACTGGTTTCTCCCAGCTCTGAACAAGCTACTGGAGTGGAAGCTGTGGCATTGCCTGTGGGTCCCTCCCAGGGGATGTTCAGGGCAGTTTTTCTTGCAGTACAAAGAAGCACAATGTAACTCCTGGATTCTGGTAGTTTTACCTCATGGCCTTGAATGTTTGCCCAGACGTGTCTGTGAAGCATCTCACATCTTGGCTGTTCTCATGCTTTTGCTGTTCCTCTGTCTCAGTTCTCCGGACTCCTTTTATTTCCTGTAACTTTTCTATCTAGCACATGCTTTGTTTGCTGCCCGTCAAGTTGTGCCTGCTCCTCCTCTCTTGCCCTGCCCCTGAATGCTTGCTCTGTTTATTCAAAGTCTCTAAGACAATACAGAAAAGGGAGGTAACAAGAAGAAAATGGGAGAAATGAAAGGGAGAAGTGAAAGAGCTGTCCCTGACAGAATTCAGGCTCCTCTAATCTGACAAGTAAAACTTTTCATCTTGAGAAACTGTCCTTCCCTTCACGTTTTCAGCCTGTCATCAGATCTCTGCTAGTTTTTAACTTTGTCTCAAGGGGCTATTGCAGGAGCAGAAGTGATGAGCCAGCCGTGCAATTCCCTTTCTCCTCTTTGCAAGTGGGGGGAAAAAAAAGATACTGCTGCCTCTCACTGTAACACAGCAGCAGTAGGAAACTACCACGACTTTTCAGGCTGCTGCATTCTTACGAGATGTTCTACTCTGGAAATGGAAAAAGACGACATACTGGGCTATTCTTGGTACCAATTTCAAGCCTTGGCATTGCAAAGAAAATTTATGTGTATCTAATAAAAGATACACATACTACTTCATGGCAGTTTGCAGAGAGGAAACTTTTCCTGGCAAGGAACATTGGCCTGAGTCTTGTCTTGTCTGTGTGTGTCTGAGAACTTGCATTTTTGTTGTCTTCTCAGAAATAGAGCAGAATCTGACCTGTGATAAACCACATAGCAGCCAGGGGTCACAACACGCAAAAGCTGTGGGGTACCACGGGTGCTTTTGTGAGTACTCTCTAGCCTCAATAGCGTGGGCTGTGGACTAGTCCCCTTGCTGTCCTCCCCTCTTGCCACGGGCTGTGACCAGCTGAGCGTGCGGCACAAAGCATGTGCTCGCTCTGCCAGCTGCTCTCTTAAGCTCTTCCTGCTTTCTGCAGGAATCTGGTATTTTCTTAGCTGTGAACACTCTTCTAGCCTGATTCATGCATGTCTTTTGAACTGACCTTTTGATAGCCTTTCGCTGTTAACCTGTTAATTGAGAGCTGGTTATTACAGGGCTGCTTACATTCTGGGTGAAGAATAGCCACAATTTGTGTTGTATATTCCTGTGTGAATTATGTTTTGTTACTGTGGAAAAAAGGCTGTTGTGCGCCATGACTGGCTTATAATTCATCTTGTATGGCCCGATCGAGGCTGAAGTCGGGTGAGGTGAATGATGGTCACGGTACTGTCAGCGCCGATGTTGAAGCTGAAGATGGAGCTACAAGCAAAGGCGACTCCTAGTTACCTTTCTGTTCATGAAAAAAGGATAATATTCATCCTGCTGCGCTGAGATGCTGAGCTTCTCTCTGATCTGGGGAGTCTCCACTAGCTCCATCCATTTCATCGACTGTTTCTTGAAAACTTCATTTTAAGTCATGGTTTAATTTCGCCTGAAGGGAGGAAACCCTTCTTACTTTTGCCTTTCTGGCTATCTGGAGTGACAGAAGTTGCATCAGAGACTGGATGGGGTTTTTTTGTAGATGAGTTTCTCTTCCGTGTGGCTCTGGCATTCATCAGTCCTGCTCATGATGGAAGTTGCAGGTCATGGAGATATTTTAACTCCTGACCTAACACCACGTGAGCGTTCCTCCTGCTCTTGCCCAGTTTGTTCAATTCCCTGTTTGGTCAGCAGCTGGGGAGCTGCTGGGAGCTTGGCTGGAGATGGGCTGGCCTTGGCTCCAGGTCGCACACAGAGCTGGCTTGTTGCTGGTATTAGCCTTGTCTGCCGACCGATGTGACTGCCAGGCTGAGCAGGAGGCTGCGAAGTTAAAACGCTGTCAGCGCTCTCAGCCCACGGGCAGGGCTGGGTGGCAAAGCCCCCCAGGCTTCGGGGGGCAGAAGGGCGACCTGGGTGCACACCTGGCACTGGGGAAGGAGAGCGAGCTGAGCCTGCGGCGGAGGCTGCCCGCCACAGCGCTGTGCTGTCCTTGTCCCTGCGTTTCCTGATGCTTGCTGAAGTGTAAACGTAAACAGCCATTTCCTACTTTCTTCTTTGTACATCTTTCTTCAGCGTTCCTTTTAACCCTGATTTTTCCTTCAAGTTGCCTGTTACTTATAACTCCTAATTCCAGTTTAATGACTTTTTTTGTGTGTCCGGGGATTGTACATTATTTGCATCACAACAGAGCCCCATGACAGACTTGGAGTAATGTCAGCTCTGGATCTGGCGTTAGGCAGTTCAAAGCGCCAGGCATGAGTTTTGTCAGGTTGATGCCTTTGTGCAGCTAGGTTCGAAGACACTGATCCAGTTGGAACTAGGCAGGTGGCAGGTCAAGCAGCACATCTGAGAGTTGCTTGGCCACCAAAACTTGTTTTGGTGAGAAATAATTAAAGAGTAACAAGTCTGTCACAAGGAGAAGTTTCAGGAGTTGAGTTTTATGCCACCTGTAGTAAAAATAAATTAATAAACATCAAGAACATCTCAAGGGTTAATCAGTCACTTCTTTTTGGTTTGTGTATTGTGGCCTGTTCATTCAATGAGATTGTAGAATCAATTTCTCAGAGCCTGGTAATAAAACAAATCAGTTAAAATGAGGATGGAGACTGGAAGAAACTACTTAGTTCTGTGGACTGTTTCTTTCAACACCTTGAATTAATAATGTTTTTTTAATTAAGAGTTCATCATACCAGAACTATGTAGCAAGTTATGCTTTTAATCCTCTTCCCCCCAAGCTGTATTTCTTTTTAATTGCCAAGTGCTATATTTGCTAGTAGAAACACAGGAAAATATGAATATATCTGTACTGAGAGAATATCTGAGGGAGGATGTTGAAAGCAGTCTGCTAGCATCAGGGTTTTTGGTTTGGGTTTGTTTTTTTTTTTTAGGTAGCGAGTAAGTGTGTGAGTGCTTCGTTTTAAACAGGACAAAAGGAGATGGCTATTAAACCTCAGGTCTGCCTTCACTTTTCCCAGCTGCTGTCTCAGATCTTTGTTAAGCTCAGTTCTTGTTTCTCTCTCACACTCAGCTCAGGCCCAAAGGTCGCAAAGGGGTCATTGCATTTGGAGATCTGTCAGTGTCTAAGCATCCTTTGGAGAGCAAAGCAAAGAAAAACCGTCTCCTCTCACCTCCCCGGTTGTAGTACATCCAACAGGTTTTGCCATACTTCTGTGCTGTCGAAGTGTCCTGCGGCTGCTTTCCTGTTCGTGAGTTTTGGTGGATCCCTGTTCTACCAGCTTGCATCAGATAGGTAGCAAGAGAAGGAATCACTTCTCCAGAAGAAACTTCTCACATGCTGTGAATGCAAATGGACCATTTGCTCCCCTCCCACCACCTAAATCTTTCGTCTCCGGCTGTGTGGGATTTAGTGCCAGCCCACAACACAAGGGTGACAGCTGGTTAGTGTCCAAAGTCCTTTGTGTTGTTTCAACTTGAATCAGGAAATGGTTTGTCAGAGGATCAAAGCGCTCTTGGGTGAATTAACTTCTTTTTGCCAAACTGTGGGTTTGACGCAGATGTTAATATTGTCTGATACTTATAGGGGCTACCAGTGCTCCTGACACAGGAGTGATTTCTGGCTTTCACCCAAATCGTATTGGGGTTGGCATGACTAGTTTCATAGAGCAGCCTGCGTGGACTGTTAGAGATCGCATTTGGAAATAAGACCAGGTGTGCCAGTAGTTGCATGCAGATGGGCAGGAGAAGGTCTTTTAGCTTTTCTCCTCTTACAACTCTTAAACCAGCAAACAAGCTTCCAGCGTTGGCAGCAACTTGTCTCTTTGCCTCCTCCCCTGCCTCCATTTCTGAAAGACAGTTGCATGTCACTAGGCACTGCCTCGGCCTTTGGAGGCTTTGTGAGGCTATGAAGATGTGACTTCACGGCTGCACTGCTCTTGGGGCTTGTTCCAATGGCAGGGCTTAGGAGCACTCATTGTGCAATGCAGATATGTGGCAGGGTGAGACCCCTGGGCAGGACTTTGCAGTGTGCATAGCCCGTGTGTGTTTGTAAATATTTTATTGGAAACACCACACTGTGGAGGAAGAGTGAGAGAAGGGGTGAGATCTTGTGGTTGGGATTCCCTCTTTCCGCGGGAGGCCCGTAGGGCGTTGCTGTAGGGGCGGGTGTGTGCATGCCCGTGCAGGCGGCAGCGCTGGTGGGAGCAGCGTGAGCTGCAGGCACAGGTGGAGGTGGTCTTCGGTTAGAGGCTGTGTGCTGGGAGCAGACGAAGCTGACTGAGGTCTGGACTTCAGCTGCCTCTGAGACTTGGGTTGGTGCCTGGGGGGAAGGTGTGGGGGTCAGGGTGGAAGACAGTGAGGTACCGGCTAGATAACATCACCTTTCAGCTGCTGTTAACAGCAAAGCTTACTGGGGGGTGCTGCCTTTTGTCCATGCCAGGACATGGCTCTGGATGACTATTCAAGACATCAGTCACAGTGTTTATGAAGGACTGACACCTTGTCTTCGATATATAGGAAAAGGGTGATTTTTTTTCTTTAAAATAATGCATTTCACTTGGGTGAAATACAGCCCAAACTGAAGTACCTTGTTTTTTCCCCTGGTCTCTGCTTTGAAGCACCATGTTTATCAGTCACCCTAAAGTTACTCCCCTCCCTGTTCACGCACACACCCCATTTCTGGGCAGGAGGGCCAGGCCCCACTCTCCAGAAGCAAATGGGTGATACACTGCATGGTGCTCCAGCCGTCTACCATCTACCGGTATCTATCAGGTATCTGCAGGTACCTGAGCGGGCAGAGCCTTCCCTTGACAGGACGCCTCTTCTTCACTCGCAGCTTAGTCTCTTCATGCATGGAAATCGGGGACGGCAGCAAGACCACAGCCCTGCTCTGCTGCCTGCAAAGCCTTTGGGGATGTGAAAGGCTTGTGCTGCAGGACTGCATAGTTGCAAGCAGGTGGGGTTTGTGCTCTGGAGAGGGAGGAAGAAGATTGCTGGTACATGGTGAACTCTGGGCTATTGAGTTAGTATTTGTCTGGTATGCCTGAGGGCAAAGTCATAAGAAACGGATAGTGTCAGAATGCCTGACTGATATGAGCAGCGTTGGATTGAAGCACACAGAAAAGAAGTGAGCTGTTAATCAGTAACGAACTGAGTCATCCTGCAACAGCTTGTGATGCCAAGTAGAGATGTACACAGTATAAAAGGAAGGAATGTGCACAAGTCTGTTTATTCCAAGTAGGAAAGGGCTCGCCCTCACTTTTACACTCTAAAAAGGGCATTTTATTGCTTTTGAGAAGGAGCAACAGGGTTTAGTAGAAAATGTGTCCCTACACATTGTTCTCTGTCCCCTTCTTCAGATGGGATAGCATTGGTGTGAAATGCTCAGTAATCACCCAGAGGACAGCTGTGTAATTCCTGCTTACCCACCCTACGTTCTGGCTACAGGCATTCCTGATCCAGCCTGTCTGCATCTTCAGGGTGTTCTGGCCAACCTCTTCCACGTTACCTGTCCAAAGAAGGCCTTGAAGCCAGTCAGTTGGTCAGAGAGGAGCTTGTACATAGGAACTGATAAAACTAGGGTGGTGTATCCTACAGTGGAGGATTTCTGCTTTAAAAAGAAAACCAAAAGAAAACGAACAGTATTCCCATTGTTTGCCCAGAGCAAAATCTAGTATGTTTAAGAAAGTGTCTGGTCCTTGACATTTCCATTCTTTTGCTGTTGGCTCTGAATTGCACACCTGAGATTGAACTGCAGGTGTCTTCAGATTCAAACCAAGTAAAACATTATTGCTTCTCAGGTTTCAGTGAAGTTTGTGTGCTGTCGTAAGACCAGAAACTATAATCCTTTTTTTCAGGGGAAGAAATGTAGCTGAGATTGCTGGGTGGTTGGAAAGAAAAGCAGTTTCAGGATGGGGACAAAGGGATGAAAAATTGATGTGAGAAAACACAGCTGGCTAGGTTGCACATCTGCTGTGCATTCAACGTGCACTCTGTGCACCCAGGAGGTGATAACACAGTAAAAAAAAATCCTTTGCATTGCCTGTGATTGCCCGGTGGGCCTGTTGCCCACTTAGACCCGTGCAGTATGAAGAGGTGGTCTTGGTGCTCCCACTTTGCCCTGGGTAAAAGCAGGTAGTGAAGAGAAATAATGCTGGGAGCATTTAAACGTAACTGGAAAAGGGTGATGAGATTAGAGCTACTTCAGGTGTTGCACAAGTTTATAGCTTGTCCTGCCTCATCAAAAAACCAAAATGTTAATTTAAATAACTCCATGCTTTGTGTCCTAGCTAAAATGAGGGACATCACAGTCATGGAGTGAGAAGGATGAAAGTTGTTCAGATTATTGAGTCTTTGTATTTTCAGGTGGATTTGTTCTTCAAAGTTTTAATGACTGTGATGTCCCTTTGGCACTCCAAAAGGCTACAGCTGGGCTGCAGGTGTTTCAGATGATACTTGACTTAAGGCTGTGTCTGCCTACTGACAGCCAGGAGTTTAACTCTTGCTGTTGGGACTTCTCCTGTTTGTATTGTGATAGTACTAACAGAACAGCCTTGCTAGGCAAACAAACTGTTGCTGGTCTCAGAAAGCTTGAGATCCTCAGTGTTAGTATGCTGAAATCTCTCTTTGTGGGGTCCATTGGTGTTTTTTCCATTATTCCTTTTGTCTGACTCATCTGTTGTCTTAATGCTATTTCCAAGAAACTTTTTATAGCCTTTTATCCAGGTTAACTGCACACTTAAGACAACAGAGTCCTGCTTCCTTAGTTTTAAAGTGATTTAGCTGCCTGTGCCTTAAACTGGCATGTCACCTTCAATCTGCATTCTGGTCCTGCCCTTACAGCAAGACATTTCTACCCTGTGGCAACTTATTCAGAGATCGTTTATTTCAGGAAAACTTGTTCACCTAAGAGATGATGTGAGGGCTCTTCCTCATGTAAAGTCATCCTTTTGAAAGCATCTGTGCCTCTGCCATGCTGACCTCTCATCAAAATTGCTGTGCAATTTAAGTTGCTGCTCTTGCCTATGTAGGCAAGAGCGATGCTGCTTTTCTTTCATCTTTTCTTGCTGCTGATAGGGAAAATGTTACAAACTGGTCCTGTGAGATGATTGTGTCTCTTTTAATGGGATTTTTCAGAACAAATCAAGCCTCTTTCTTAAAATGCTAGCAAGTGCTTGTTTCTAGATAAGCAGGTACTTCGCAGCGGGAAGCTTTGCAGTGCCTGGGTGAGGAGGAATTAATTAGCAGCCTTATTGCTAGCTGGTGTCCTCTTTCACTCTTCTCAAATTGCAAAGGGTAAGAATGAGGAGAAAAATACTCATCTGATGATCTCTTTTCATGGCTTGGTGGTGGCCACCCTGAGGCTATTAATTCCAAGAATCTGAGTGGGATTCAGTTTAAATTTTCACCGCTGCTCTCATGGAGCCCAGGGCCTTTGCAGAGCCAGGCAGTTGCGTTGCCTCCTCACTGGCCCACTTGCCCCCTTCCCCTGGAGCAGTCCCTGTTGGTCACTTTGCTGAGAGGTGCTGGGGGAGGAGGGCATGGGCACTTTGGCATGAAGGGCAAGAGCCACCATTGTCACTGCAGGCTGCAGGTTTGCTTGTGCTTGTTGGGTTTTGCCAAGGATTTACTGTGATGTGGCTTAAGGGGAAAAAACCCCAACGCCTTTCCCCAAAACCCTCCCCCTCTCTGCCTAGCACTTCACCAGCATAGAAAGAAGCAGCCTTTCTCTTGACTTCATTTTGTTCATTAACCATTGCTCTAAGAAAGCAGTCTTTTACTTGCTACTGTTTTGACAGGGTGACTGTTGAGAATAAAACATGGAAGTAAAACTGTAAACTTTTTCCCAACTGTATAGCAAACATGAAATTTCTGCAACTACATTTACAAGAACAACTTTTCACTTATCGTTGTGTAGAAGATGATTTGTGGCAGTCTTAGAGTGTATATATATGTAGAGTCCTCCCTTCCCCCCCCCCTAAACTTGTTGATCCTATAGTTACAGAAGGCTTTTGTTGATAGTACAGATATATTAGCATTGTAGCATGACACATACAAGCTGCTACTCTTGACCCCTGAGGCTTCTGTGGAAGGTCACAATGGAGAGGCTTGAATTCCTGTGTTAATCACACTGAAGCAGAATATCCATGCTGGTTTTCCCAAAAGATTAACAGAATGATACTGCATTGCTTTGAAATGTGATCTCGGAGCATCTAGCTCTTCAGGACAGTTTCTTTCATGTTTACAATATGCATGGATTTTGTGTATTTTTAAACCACTCATTGGGATAAAATGTGAATGATAGTTTATCACATGGTTGTCTGCTACTGTCTTTGTCTCACCAGAAGCTTTCAGTGCTCTCCTGTGGAGTAGCGGTGAAGAGGAGGACTTTTTTCCCTTGGTTTTGTGAAGGGAATGTTTTGAGGTAACTAAGCTGCACCTATTATGCAGTTGCTGAAATGTACAGTAAGGTACAGCTTCTCTAGAGGTTCGAAAAACAAATATGTAAAAAATTGCGCAGTGGTTAGGCTTGGTAGCTGCAATTCTGCAGGCATCTTTGCAGTCTAAGCTGAAGGTGCTGACATTGCTCTTTTAGGACTTTGGGGAAAGCATCCCAGAGAGGACTGGGAGCCTTTCCCTCCTTATAGCTTGGCTCACACAGCAAGTGACTCCTTGGCTCCAATCCAGCTATGCTGTGAAATGTGGTATCAAAGTATCTGTGAGCAACTGGTTTATTAATTATGGGCCCTGGCATGGTCAACTGAGCTGGGAGCTTTTGTAGGTGCTGTGGTTTTCTCCGTGCTGTCAGTCTGCGGTGGTGTCAGAGCACACCAGGCTGACTTGGCATTGTCTTAGGTTCTGGATGCTCAAAGCACTTCCAAACTGGACTGCACCTCCAGGGAAAAGATGAACATACCTGATTCTCACTGCCGTTTCGCCCCAGAGCAGTCTAGTCTCCGACCCCTCTGGAAACAGGCTCTTATTATTAATGATACAAGGCACTTTCTTTCTTTTCTCTCAGAAGCTAAGCACTCATAAGGAGGACTGGAAAACTTGTTTATGAACCTGAATTTCCTCTCCTCCCTTTTCCCCCCAAACCCTTGTGTGTGTATAGACAAGCTATAGATTACAACATTTTTTTGGATAGAAGCCCTCTATAATGTTGTTTTCTTTCTGTCACTGTTGATGAAACAGTGTCATGAAGACACTCACTGCAGGGCAGAGGGGGAGGTGTTCACGTTTTTAGTGGGTACTCCAGATGTTTATGTAATGTGCCTAAGCTTGCAGTGGAATACAAAATATTTGTGAAAGGCCCCCAGGTCTATCCATGGATAAGCTATTTGTCTAGGTTTTCTGAACAAAGCAGGAGAAGGAGCTTAACTGACAAGCCCTAATTAGCTCTGTGCTCTAACAACTCTTTCCCAGGAGAATGACTTGGGGAAGGTTGTTATCAAACCACTTCTAAATTGGAATCTTAAAACTATAGTGTTGACTTTTCCCTTCTCGTATTTACTGGAAAAGCAAATACTGAAAAAGATTTGAGAAATTCCTGCTCTTACGTAGTGGCAATTAAATTATTCCAACCAGGATTTGATGCAAACTCAGCTCTTTGCTCTGTAGCAGTTTCTGTGCTGAGATGCACATCAGTTTTGCTTTCTTTTGGCCACAAACCACTTTTGTTTGACTTAAAGCATTTTCGTCACATAGCTCAGACATTTTGAGTAGATACTTTAGGTAAGGCTTAAGAGGGTCGCTCTGTTGTCTTTTAATTGATTTTTAGGTTATATGGAAGAAGGAGACAAACTTCAAAATAAAGCTGCCTGCAGTTTTCAGAAGTATATAAGAAAGTACGCAGAGTTTAACCTCTGAATAAACAACTATTTGCAAAAGCAGGTTTAAAACTAACAAAAGAAATCTCCAGCAACTTCTGCTTATATTGTCTTAACTCGGCGCTGACCAATTTTCGTACCTTGAGATTTCAGATACCTGTGGAAAAACTTTGCTCTTAAGTTTTTACTTTCTTTTTATGTGGTCATTGTGGCAACTCATTCCCTGACATATATGGTTATCCTGCATAAGGGTAAAATACAGATCTTGGAAACTGCAAAATCTGACTTACCTATATCGAGAGGTACTTCACTATATGCATTGCTACGATCTTCAAAGATTTTGGAAGTATATAATGAAGGGGAAGAGATAGAGGGAAGTATATAATGAAGGGGAAGAGATAGAGGGAGCTGGGCTGCTTGAAGTACAAAACAGGAGAATTATTCTAAAATAATTCATGTCTCTTTGCTGGAACGGTGTTCCAGATGCATGCATTGTCCCTAGTGCATGGGGAATAAGCTGAAATAAATACAGTGTATTCCATATCTATTTGTGTCAAGCACCAGGAATGAAATGGGCTGAATCAAGAATGTGGGAAGTGTTTCATTGTGGAAAGGGGACGGGCAAGGTAGTTGCCCAGAACAGCAACATGTGGATGTTGGTATCAAAATAAATTGAGGGGCAACTGGGATCACAGCAACTATAGATGTTGCTGCTTCTCCCTTGGTCAGGAGCGTGGTTACGTCTTGAGTTTAAGGAATAGGAGAACTTAATGTAACAGGAGAAGATGGTAGTTAGACACGTGTGCAGTTCTGTCTTTGGGAACTGCATTTTCTCCCCGTTAAGAAAAAAAAGCGTTTTGTGTGGTCATCTAGCCTTAAAAGTTCTGAAAGTGGTGTGTATTTTGCTAGGCTCCAGCTGTGAATACTGGCTTGCGGTATTTCATTGTCTTCTGGTTCAGCCACCCAAAACTCAAGAGGTGAATGCTGCTTTCCTTGACGGGAAGAGAAGGCTACATACAGAGGGCACTCTGTATGCTTGGTGTGAAGGGGATATGGCTGCAAGCATAAGCAGCTGTGATGTGAGCTGTGGTTGCCGGTGCAGCTAGGAGCAAGCACGGTGCCTGCATTCACCTGCCCCGTTTGTCCTTCCAGTGGTGTTTTCCTCCCAACCAGCCCTATGGATGGACTGCTTCTGCTAAAGGTCCTTGGTCTGACGGGGGCACGTGGCTGTGCTGAGGAGCAGGCAGGCACTGCACAGGTGTGCAAGAGGCGTCACCGTGCACAAAGGGGTGGATGATTAGTGACGGGATGCGGCTGGTGCCCTGGCAGACATCCGTGGCAGTGCTGCGTGAATGGGTGCAATGGGTGCGTGGGGTTGGAGAACAAAGTGACAGGCTGAGTTGTCGGTGGCGCGCAAGAAAGCCGAACATCTCTGGTGTAGCTGACTGCTGTCTTGGCTTTGAGCCGGCAGCACTGTCGCTGTGTCTTTGTAACATGCACAGCTTAACTCCAAAGAAAATTTCTTCTGCCTAAAAAATTTTGTTCTCTCAGGGCCCCATGAAAAATCTTCTTAATTGATGGTTTGGACATAATCTAAGCCTGGAGTGTCAGTGTGACTTTTCCATTCATATTTGTTCACGGATGAAAGAATGTGTGGCAAATACCCAGTGTAATTATGCATGTTTCTAATGTTTCAGCTTGTATAATACCGCCCACCTTCCCAGAGAGGTCAAGTTACTGTTTCAGGCATTGCAGTTCAATGATGTACGGTGTGCTAGAGAGATACGGTGGACTAAGAGCCCTGTAAGTTTAATTTTTTTTTCATTTTTTTTTTTTCTTTTGTGAAATAGTGAAATCTGATCTGGTTTGTGTCACTGAGTAGGTTTTGGTGTTACAGTTTAATGGACTATTTAAAATATATCTCAATGGGAGAGTACTTGTGGCTTGAAGTGGTGATTTGTTTTTGAATGGCAGTACTTAATGTCGAGGAAGTATTACAGGAAGAGTGTATGTGTGTGTGTGTGTGAAATCCCTTGATCGGTATCTCTTTCTGGTGGACAAACTGTTTGCAAACCGCTGCAACAACCCGGACAGCCCCGCAGAAATCAAAGCCTGCTAGGCAGAAGCCACGGCGGGACGACAGTGAAGTTGGCGATTTTTCATCCGCAGCGACCCCGCGTACCCGCAAGCACGCCGAGCCTTCGCACGGACGGGATAAAGCAGTGTTGCAAAGCCTGCGCTGGCTTTTTCGTCTGCTTTTCCACTCCGTCCTCTTCCCTCCCCCTTCTTCTGCTGGCAAAGGAGAGCCTGCAACTTGTCAGGCGGAATCGGCTGAGGTCACTTTGCTCTGTGACCTTCATGTTTTATGGACTGTGTGGGTAGAGGGGATTTTTGCAATTTTATATTATTCTTTTTGGCTGTTGGAGGGAAACACATGTTGAAAATCACACCCTGTGTTTTCCCCAGTCTAGTTTGAGAGATTAGGTTGTTAGATTGCAACCTTAATGTCTGTGAGCTGGAGCCTGAAAATCCAGTGTTTAGTGTATATATATATATATATACATTTTTTTTTTCTGTATGGGGGGGAGAAAGAGTACTATTATTGTAATGACAGTCTCCCTACTTTTTTTTTTTGGCAGATGGGACAGGAATATTGCCATTTGTGTATGCCTTCTTTTGTGGAGTTTCTGATCTATGCCATTGCTGAATATGCTAGCCACGATAACAATTTCAACAGAGAACATCCTGGCCACCACCGTGTGTCTCACGCTTGTCCTCCCCTTGCTAGTCTTTCTTGCTTGTGCTAGGACCAGCTACTCTCCTGCTTTGTTTCTGAGGGACACAGGCAAATGTCTTAGAGTGACAGGGCTTGAAATGAAATTGGGGAATGCTGTTCTCTTACGAGCTAGTGGTGGGACTCTGGAGAATAATCTGTCCTTTCCATTGGAAGCCACATGCTTGTTTGTTTAATTTTCCTGGTCACTGAATCCTTGGAAATGCTCATTTTTGTCTACCACCCCTCGTCCAAAATGAACTGCCATGTCTAGAATATGGTGCTCTTGAAGGTGTAAGGTCATACAGTGGTTATTCTGGATTAGTTTGCTTCACAGGAGGTAAATTCAGAATGACTTTATTTTTAGCTTTTCTTGTTCAAGTTATTGATTCAGAACATCTGATGAGACAGCTGCCGTATTTATTTTTTTTGCTTTTGCACAAGGGAAACACCATTGCCATGACAGTGGCCCTCAGTGATACGTGACAACGTTTACACTTTTGAGGATCCCTGTCGTTGTAGCCTGCTGTAGCGAGGAACATATCACCCAATAACACTGTGCATCTTGGGGTTCATCAATTCATTGCATTTTCAAAGCTTTAGGCTGAAAATATGACAGAGTCTTATTCTCATCTAGGTTCAGTAACAGAAATTTCAGGAGTGTGTGGTGGGTGTTGAGGGTCATTCCCAATCAGTGTTGGATTTTGGAGGCTGGTCTACCGTAGCCCTTCCAAAAATCCCATCCCTTAGGAATACAAGCTCTGGAATATCACTAGGGAGATGTTGGCAAGATACGATTGAAAATCCCAAAGGCAGCTAGGCAACACGCATATGGAAAGCCCAAGCTGCAAAGCCAAGTGACCTGGTCCAAGGTTTGCCTTGGTGCCAGAGGAGGACGTGAGCCGTGTTGTCTTTTTTTCCTGCCAACTCGAAGACTCGGGATGTGGCCTGTCCCAAAATAAGAGTAGCTTCAGCCTCCAGGCCTAGATATGGAGATGGATATGTCAGGGATATGGATTCCCTAAAATGCAAGTCAAGTTCTTGGCATGGTTCCAGAGCAGATCAATGGCCTATCTCACTGTTGTAAGCTATAGTTGTGTTACACCCATGAAGATGTATAGTGATGCTTGACAGCTGGGGAATGTTTTCATTTTCTATGAGGATGGGGAAATAGCATGAAGAAAGAGCAGAGTTTTTATGGAGGTTTGCTTTTGTCACTTGAAATCTAACAATTAAGAATTTTTGAGGTCCATCAAGGTTACTAGTTTTTCTGAGCTGCTGTTTCTGGAGATAGTGGCAATCAGCTCTGTTTCTTAATTTTGAAGGTTAAGATTACTTAGTGAAGTGTCTTCTGCCTTTTAAAAGCTGGCAGGCCCCTTTCCCTCCCTTCCTCTGCTTGGCCAGCTCGGATGGGACCAGAGGAGTAGCAGGTGGCTCTCATCAGGAACAGCCTGTGTTCCTGTGCCTGTGTCCCACAGGCAGGTGAGAGGCCATCTGACCTAGGAACCAGGTGAGCAAGATAGTGTTTTATGGTCCCTTTCAGTTTCATTCTCTACCTTCCCAGTTCCTTTTCATTGCAAGACAAAAGGATGACCTTCATGCCCTTTCCTAATCTCTGCTCTCCTTAAGGAAGCAAGCACAGATTTATCATGTGTCTTGTTGCTTGTCAGAGATGTTTCATGATATGGTAATGTGAACAAGCAAAGGATATAACTGGATAAGGGATGTAGTACAGGATATAACTGGTGTATTGAGAAAAGTTAAATGAAGATGATCTGTAGCTGAGGGTCTTCCCGGTTTTCCTTCTTTCTTGAACCATTTTTAGGTAACTTCACACCAGTGCTTCAGTTGTGACACCCCCTTCTCCCTCCACTCCTTGCCTAACATCAAATATCTTAACTAAACTGGCCTTGTAAAGCCCATCCTGCTTTAGAGCCCTAGGAAATACATTATGGCTATAAATTTGGGCTGAGTTTTGGTAGCTTAGACTGGTAGACAGAGAACAAAGAGTTAGATCTGCCTGCAGAAGGGGACATCTGAAAAAGAAGGGAAAAAAGTCCCCACAAACAAAACTTGGGTATGCTAATGACTTTACATCCTCTTACTCTTTGGACGTGAGTCCCTATATATGGGTGATGAAGTCCATGAGCAGTGATTTCCCTGCAGATGGGATAAAAGAAAGCACTGGGTGAGCTCTAGCACTGTCAGTGAAGCTTCATCTACGGCAGCAGCCTCGGTTGTTAGAGCAGATATTTGTGCCATTTCTTTTCAGAAGTTTGCCTATTTCTGGTTAAAGCTCAAATTGCTGTCTGCCAGCTGAAGATCTCCGTTGCAGTGGTGGTTGTGTCATGGCACTGTTTGTCCTACCAAGCAAAGATCTTCATTCAGAAAGCCTGTGGTGAACTCCACAGTTTGTATAGGGAAGGTACTGGAGGAGGGAGTGGGACATGTATCTGGCCTCTGAGGGTACAGTGAATGGGGAGTCAATCTCACCTGACTTGGCAGCTGAAGGTGTTAAGATTCAGCACATCAGTTTGTATGGCTTGCTGGGTTTTGATATTTTGTGACAATCTTGACCAGTTTCTGTTGGTTAGAGACTGAAGTGTTTACCTAGATTGTCACTTTTACTGTGTACAATTTGCATTCAGCCTTTGGGTCAAAGAAAAAAAAAAAATGTTTTGAAGGAGACAGCCTTTTATTAGTCAGTCTCAAACTTAGATGTGCACCAGACGCCTGTGAAAAAGTCTTAGTGTTTTTGAAAGCAATCAGGTAGCAAATGTGTCTTTTGTGACACCTTTCAGTTTTTCATGAGCTGAGGTACTTCGGGTCTAAGTGTGAGAACTGCTACTTTAACACCTACTTATCAAATGCAATTTCATTTCTTGTAAGTTAATCATTATGCTTTTTACAGGGGTGTAGGATTTGTGTTCATCCGTGCTCGACCTGGCAGACTTATTTGAGTACTTGTCCACTCTGATGAGAGCACAAAAGGCTCAAGGAGGATTTTGATGCTGCTTATTTGATGTGGTTTCTCCCCGTCTCAATGCAGCACACTTTATACTAGACTAACAGTTATCCCTGTGCTTCTGCCACAAGAAACAGCCTACTTGTTGAAACCGGTCACTGGTTTCTGACCGCCGTAGAGCAAACCCCGGGCCAAGGTGAAGCTGCCCTTTCTCGCGCTGCGACCTCTGCCTGTGCAAAGGGACTGAAACGTGAGAAGCCAGCCTTGCCCGCCGGGTTCTAGCTGCGCTGGTGTATCCCATTTACCAGCAATGTGAGTCCCCTCGCTAAAGTAACTCATGCATAAATTCACGGGGCTGTGCTCTGCAGAAGGTTTGTGTTTCCTCAGAGAGGTCATACGAACAGGATTGTATTGGAGATGCCTCATTTTTAGATGTGGATTGGTGGGGGGGAGGAGGATACTGGACAGGGGCTGTTCAGATTCTGAAATTGTTTGTTCTGCTTGGCAGTAAAACACTTTTCCCTGACTTTGGCTTGTTTATGCCACAGTGAATGACCCTTCTACGTCTTCCCATCCTGTGTTGTTGGGCAGGCTACGAGGCTACGTTCTGCTGTAGGTTGTATTGTATGTCAGATGTTCCCCTTCCCTCTAGCTCTCTGGCTGCTCACAAAAACAGTTCCTATTGGGATAGGCACTTCAAGCTACTGCTGAGTACGTTATTCCTTATGGCACGTGTTTTAACGAGTCACAAAAGGCTCAAAGTCTGTTTGCAGTACGTGAAGAGCGGGTCTCTGTACCAAGAGGTGGCATCAGGTACAGCAGATAAGGTGTTCTGGCTTTAGCTCAAGAGTTTATCACCAGAATGTTGAAAGGAAAGTTGCTTTGGCAACAATTTAACTTGTTTTAATGTGCTAACAACGACACCATTATCTGCTATTTAGAACCTACTAACTCGCGAACATTTACACTAGCACTACAGGGTCTCTCCTTGCTCTGTTGTGAGGCCAGCTGAGAAATTAAAATGTTGTGGGGTGAATTGCTGCAGGTGCTTGGCAGACAATCACCATTACCATTACACATAGCTCCTCCTGAGATGCTGTCCTGGACCTTCTCTGCTGGGGCCAAGGGGACTGGCCATAGATACAGCCTCTCACATTCCTCCTCCTAGCAGCCTAGGATCCTCAGTAATACCGGTTGGTTATTTTACCGTTTGTTAAGAATTAGTGCAGTGTACAGCTCAGTATTGGCTGCTGTAGGTCACAGACTTGCATAAAAAAGAGCTGTGTGCCAGCTTCTGAGAGGAAACACCCCTCCATGGGGGGTTCATCTTCGTGTAAGACTCTTCTTGTACGTGAAAGAGGCTGCTGGGGGGCGTGTGTGCGCGTGTGACCCAATGGCACGATGCATCGATACATCGGCATGGGGAGATTCCCGAGGCAGCAGAGCAGTCATGTTACCATGGCGCCCTGCCCAGATTAATTAGTGTCTCTGCAGGGTTAATTAGCATGGTGCTTTGTGCCATGCAGACATAGCCTTAGTTATTTCCTTTAGCAATTGTGAGAACTTATGCCAGTGAAGTGTACCAAGACTGAATATTGCTTTTGACTCCTTAAAGGCTTTTGGTCCAAAAATTTAGAACGTATTCACCAGGAAATAGTGTCTTTACCATTGGAAATGTTACCTTCAAATTCAAATTTATTTTAAAATAATATCTCCTTCCCAGCAAGAATGTAACTACCCTTCTGGTGCTATGCAGGGCATCTTTAACTGACTTTGAAGTGTTTGACGCAACATCTGAGGCATATCTCAATAAGTTATCCAGGCATGTCCTTGCAGTTGAGGGGGCTGCTGTTTTTTCAGAACAGCATAAATTCCTCTTTAGATAAGTGAATCTAGCTGCTGGCTGCTGGAGGGAGGTGCGTGTGCTGGAGGAGTGTGTGGGAGAAGGTGTTGAACAATATTAAAATGGAAAAGGAGAGAAGATGGAATACGTGTGTTACCCGCCTGTGGAGAACTTGTCAAGCTAGAGTACACTGTGAAGTATGTAGACTTTCCGTGAAAAATTGCTGAAACCATGTCTTTGGGAATTTAAGAAATATCTGTTGCATAGCAAACTTTGTTTAAATGTAAAATGCTATCAAGGTTAAAGCTTCCTGTAAAAATGACAACTTTATCAGCAAATGTGCTCCCTTTGCATATGCAATATTTCTGCTTAACTGTTTTACCATGTTTGTTTTCATTTCTGCTTTTCTTTGCTTCTACTTAGTACTCAGTTATGCTAATCACTGAGTCAGTTTTCAGCCTGGGAATGAATTTAGATTTCCATTTGCGAGGCAGTTTAGAAGAACAATTACTTTTTGATATGAGATACATAAATTCATTTTATATAGATTCAAATTTTGCTTACAGTGTTACATATATTTTTTTAAATCCCCATTGTATCAGAATGTTTTCTAATGTTTGGTGTTTTTATTAATACCTGTTAGGTGTGGTTTGTTCTCTCCTTAAGGGAAAAAATGGGTGTGCAGAGTAATGTTTTTTGTTTTGGTTGGGCTTGGATGTGTAGGAGTTAAATGATTGTGTATGCATATATGCTGTGATTTGTTTGGGGTAAAAAGCAAAACTGAAGCATTCTTTCCATCTGGCACAGAAAACAGTAAGTTATGTGATAAATTGTTGCTCCCAAAGGATTTCTGACTTTTGTTCAGTCCTCTTTGACAAAAAGGAGCAACTCCCACAAAGTTGTCACTAGTTCATCTTGGAGCTCGAGCCATGTCCTCGTCCTGGCCTTTGGTGTTGCACAGTTACTGTGCTTTCAAATGGATCTGGATCAGGTGTGGGCATAAACACTCCCTTCAGCTGAATTGCACTCTGTACCAGGTACTCTGTGTGTGCAAGCTGTGGGACACTGTGCAAAGGTGAAATCTGTTGGAACAAAGTTAACCCATGAGAAATACCTGAACGATCTTGACACCATGGCATGCTGGGTTCCGCAGTAGGAGTTTGAAAGTCAGGGGTTTTGTGTCCTTGAACAGTGGTCCAGGATGTGTATCTGCCGACTGGACATCTTGTAGATGAAGGTGGAAGTCTTGAAATATTCAGAATTTTTACAGGGAACTGCTGTAAAGCTTTATACAGAAGTGTAGAGCAGGAGGTTATACAGAAGTGCAATGATTGTGGTCCTTTCTATTATCTGTGAATATATAGCTCCAAGGATATAAATTGTTTTCCATCATCTCAAGTTTTCTAATGCATTACAATTTTTAATACTATGTAAATGGGGATACTTGTAATCATCTTGGAATGCACTCCCAATGAAATATAAGCAAAGCATTTTTCGAGTATCATGAATAGCTAACATGCAGTGTAAACAACTTCATATTTTACAGAAGTAGCTGAAAGTATAACTGAATGTATAGGGGAAGTGTTAGACAGAGGGGGGAAAGAAATTGACTCCTATTTCCTTGGGGTAACTTAAGAGCACTGAATGCTATTTTAAAGCTCACCTAAGCTTGGGGCTTTTGGATTCCTGGTTTTGTAACAAATGTTGCATTAATGGTTTATCTTTCCAGAGTCTAAGGTCTCCCATTTAATCCCCTCTCCCCTCCTCCCACAGACCGACTCTTGTAGTTTCCCTTCAAATGCTACTTGTTATTTTAGTTTATGAAGACAATTAACCCTTAGGAGGCTGTTTTAGGGATTTGCAAACAGTGTAGGATTAGAACAACATATATATGTAGGGACATTGGTCTGTGACATGCTTTCAGTGCTAGTTTATTTATTAATGTATAATAAAAACTCTTTAATTCTTACCTGATACGATTCCCTTGTACTCCATTAGGCCCACATCTCTGTAGTTTTACAAACAGGGAGAATGATCGCCTTGTATGTTCATACCAAAGCTTTAGGGAAGTACTTAGTTAAAACCTGGATGATAAGAAGTGTCTTTTCCCTCAAAATACTCTTCAAAACTCTCTTGAGTAGCCATGCTAGGTATCGATAAATTGTTCTGCCATCCTATCCCTTCATAGCTGCCAAATGTCATAGCAGTGTCGTTGTGCAACTATTCAACATCAGCAGAGGCTCGGGGTGCAGCTGACTTGGACCGTGCCTGTGAGTGGTTGTGAAGCGGGATGTCTTGGTGCAAGGAACGGTGCCTGCGTATGTGTGCGCCTGTGGTTTTGGGAAGTTGGCTCATTTGGGGGATTAAACATGCCAAGTGAGCTGGAACTGAAAAACAAGTGTCTAAACCTTAGTGACAGAACATCTTTGCTGAATTGCTGTGGAGGAAGAGCTGTCTTACGTGCCGTAGTGGTGCAGGGTTGAACTTAGATGCAGCTGGAGTGTCTTTACTCAGTAAGGGTTGGGAGTATGTATGAGTCCGTGCAAGATGAGAGTTTTTAAAAAAGCCTATTCAGCGAAATGAGACGAAGCAGTCTGTAGATGTCTCTCCTTTTACTGCAGTCTATAAAGTACTTCCATGTGTCTTTCACGTACACCAACATCCTGGCTTATATAGTGCTACTACTTCACTCACATGGGCTTCTGCTGCATTTCCCAGTTCAAACTAGTACCAGTTTACCTTTCCTTAAACACTTACTGTTGTGTTTTTGTAACTGGCATGGCTGGTGTACCCTGACATGCCTGGAGCTTTGTTGCTGTGCATTGACACGGACTGTTGTTTGAACAAAGAGGATTTAAATTGGGAAGGCAGTGCAGGGTGACATAGCGATTGCAAGATGTATGCTTTCTTTCCAGGGTGCTGTAACCAAAATGTTGCTTGTGCATTTCACCTTGGAAGCAAAAAAATGACTTAGGCTTTCCTATTTGTGATTGTTGGTAATTTCATTATTGTTTAGCAGCATGGCTCTGCCAGGCATCAGCGGTTTTAAGCATATGATATATTGCTCAACATGTACAGTGACTAATTGGTGCTTTTCATTTCTCTTCTTGTAGGATGACTCTCAGGTTCCTGAATGTGCTGTCAAAATGCTGAAGCACTGAACTAGCTGAATCCTCTGCATTATTTCTGATGTTTAAAAAGGCCTAAAGGAAAGTAGAGGACTGGCACTTCTGTTACAATGTTTTAAGGTAAGATGTGACCTCTTTTGCTGGGGGCAGAGGGAAGAGGATAGACGTGGTCCCACATGTCCCAGCTCCACCTCTTGCTCTGTAATAAACCATACTAACAAGAAGTCTTAGACTGGACCTTAGAAGTCTTAGACTGGACCCAGCTGTCAGTATTTGTTAGTTATGAGTAAATTCACTGACTTCAGTAAGGTAAAAATTGATGCAATGAAGAAACAACTTGGTTTCTCTTCCTAAATCACCAATTCTACACTCTTAAGTGCTGATATACCTTTCCATTAGAATGCCTTGATTCTTCATCTATGTATTAATAATGTTTTAGTAGTAAAAAGATTTAGTCTTCAGTCCCTATGGGATGTCAGGCTGAGAGAAATTCTTCACCAGGAAAAATGGGTAAGAAGCTAAACGCAACTGTAGCTAGAAAAGTGACCATTCTGCTTTGACTAGAGCTGCTGCTGCTGCTGCTGCCTTTCATTAATTAGTTAATTATTTACCCCTATTCTGTACCCATCTTTTGGATTCGTAGCTGGATTGTCCGCTGCACTGTAGTGCTGCTGCTGCTTTTTCTCAGCAGCACAGTAGACCAGCCGCAGACCAGACCAACGGAGAGTATGTTTGTGCAATGCCCAGTGCACAGCACGGTCTTCTCTCGCTGCAGAGTCCTTTCGGTGACCAGGGACCGTGTACAAGCACCCCGGCAGGACAGGGTTATATAGAAATGTTGCTGTGCAAAGATACAAATCAGGTTAAGAGCAACACCAAAGGGAGTGCCTGAATTAAATCTGTAATAAAAGAAATCCAGATGGGTAATCGCTGTGTAAAGGCTCTCTTTGCTACTGACTCCTGGATTCCCTCAGGTTTGACAGCTGCTGTTTGAAGTGGCAGCTGGCTCCTGTTTTTATTTACTTTTGGTGATTGCCACTGCCTGCCTTGTTATGTGCACTGCAATGTGCTGCAGGTTCGGATGAAAGGTAAGACACACCTAAAACTGAACTCATCTCTTGAAGAGCAAAGATTTAGTCTCTTGGCCATTCCGACTGTTTAGGTTAGCTCACTGCAGATTAACTCTTGTCTCATGCTGCTTTTGCTGCTTTAGTCGGAGTGAAACCAGGCAGTGGGGGACAGCTTTTGAGTGTGGAGTAAACCTTGTGCTTGCAGATGTGGCCTTGAATTGCTGACAGCTGTTGGGACAGGTAGAGGGCTACTGAATCCAGTGACCCCAAAGATAGGGGGCACCAGCTGTTTTTCCTAAACTGTGAAACTCAGTAAGCGTGGAAGAGCAGATCTCCTGCCTTTCTTCATTACTCTCTGAACTTGCCATTTAGATGGGGTGTGTGCGTGTGTGTACACGCATATACCCAGACTCCACTGACTTTCTCTTTGTCTCTGTTGTGCAAAACTCAGTTCAGAGAGGGGGCAGAGGGTGCTGCAATGCACCTGTGGCAAGCTGCCATGAGCGGGGAGCCTGCCTGCACTGCCACTGCAGACCTCACGCCAGCACGTTTCCAGTCGGCCCTGGGCTCTTGCTCGTAGAGCAGTGCCTGTCCCTCTTCGCAGGATGCTGTTCTTGATGCTTGGGCGTGTCAGGGCTTTCACTCTTTTGGAGCTCCTTCTTTTCACCAGTAAAAGCATTTGTAGGTGAATTTTGTCTTTTCTGGTGGCAAGGAAGTGCTTTGTACAGGAGGTGGGGGAAAGCAGCCACGACTGGTTCTGGGTCCCGAGGCAGGGCTGTAGCTGGCAGGGAGGAGAAATGCTCAGAAAAGGCTAAATAAGGAAACTTATCACTGTGACTAGGCTTGTCCCTGTTCCTGTGTAGCTGTGTGCCACAGCCAGGTCCTGACTGTAGAATCGCACACCCTCAGCCAAGCATGGGTTTCTAAGCGAAGGCAACGTGGATGTATGCATGGAGGGACTCTCAGGTTGCCCTTGCAGGTCCCCAGACGTGGCTGCCCAGTAAAATAGTGTAGTCACCGCCTGGATGTCTGGGGGGTTCATGGGTGGCTGTGCAAGGCAGGGGGTGGGAGAAGAGGGGAGGAGGCTGTAAGGAAACACATGCAGACAGAGAGGAAGAGTACGATTGCAGAAAGGCTGGAAAACCCAGAGCAGACTTGTATCTGCTGTTGGGGAGCCAAAGTAGCGATGGCTGCTGACTGCCTGGCGGCTCCTCAGAAAGCACAGGAGCACCACGTACAGTCACTAAGAAATGGACAGTAAAGGTAGCTCCCATGTCAGCTCTCCTCACAAGGCTGTGGCTACGGAGAGGAGGAGGATGAAGAGACAGGCTTCTCAGATGCTCTGAATTTAAGTACCTCTCATGTTATATACATACATACATATCTTCTTTGCATATCCTTACTCCGAGTGGCATAGCAAACTGTCCCACTGTACATTTGAGTGTAGTGCTGGGCTGTAACTCCATGTTACAGAGGTCAGGAAAGTAGAGGTATTAATGGCAACAGGCATCACTGTAGAGAGGTACTACAAATTAAACCGCAATACACTAGGGCTACTAATTTAGCAAGTATTTGGAGAAGTGGGCTCAATTTCTCTTCATAAAATAGTGTCTGAAGATCATATGTTCCCATGATTGTATGTAACACAGTAACATTTCGTTATGCTCAAGGCACCACATTTTGCATTTGTACAGATAACTGCTACTTTGAAATACTAGCATGACCACCTCGGTGCTTTTTGCCTGTGAGTTACGAAGCCAGCATCCCCCTGGAGCGACACACCCCATGGAGAGGGCCTGAGAGCATTTCGTGTGTTTCTGAACTTCACCGAATGTGATCCCTGTGCAGGTCATTAAAGCAGCACATTTCTAATTGGATCACAGACTTTGGCAATGTGAGATGAGCAACGGACTTACTAAAATTAATTTCCATTCATAAAGCCAAGGTTGCTTCAGTGGGATTGTCTGGGGTTTCTCAAAGCTGTGTCCTGCAGCCTTGATTTAGCCAAGGATTTTACTGCAATCTCATCAGACTTCAAAACAGCAGTTTCACTTTTCACAGCAGAAACTCAACCTATTAAATGGAAAAAAACCTCAATCAACCGTCTGAAGAAAACTTGCACTTCTGGCAGGTTAAAATACAAATACCCAGCAGTTGCTTTCCTTAGCTGTAGGGTTTTTTTGACCTCTGCTTATCTTAAAAATCTTAAAAACGATTTTATGAAAAACATGACTAGATCTCAGTACAACTTCATCTGGGATAGTTTTTGCCTGCAGGACAGAGCAGACAGATTCTGCTTTCACAGGGGTGAAGCAGCTTCGCCAAAGGCTGGGAGTTGGTTGCTCTGGCACAGCGATGTAGTGAGAAGATTTAGTCAAGACTGGCTCTTCACTTTCTGAATTTTCTGCGCTCACTGGAAGAGTTTTAAACACTGATTAGTTGGCTTCAGAGGTCCACGAGATACTTGCATCTGCAAAGGGGATCTGATTTTTGAGAAAACATGCCTACTGTAAGTGAAATTAAACTTTGCTATACAGTAGTATACACCTTAACTAGAAAATCAAAGATGTCTGCAAATCCAAATACCACTGATCAGGGTTGATTTTTTTCTCTCCACACCTGCACAATAAGTGCAGTCATGTTTTTTTATTTGGCCAGATATTTCCACCTGACCAACTTAGAACAGATGTGGCTTAAGTCCTGTCTCTTGCATCCTTCCTACTCTTAATTGTGGTTGTGCTTAAATACGCCACAAAGCCATCAAGCTGCCCAGCCATGCTGTGCTACGTCCTCCACCTTCCCACATTGTATGAAAGTAGTTTTTCCAGGCAGGGGTGTCTTCTTGTCATGCAGGTTACCAGAGAGACCTGGAGGGTCCCACCTGGAGTGGTGCTCTGGTTATAAAAAGGCTGTCACAAACCTTGTACTTGCCAATATTTTTTAGAGGGAAGATGGGCAGTGTGACTGTAAAAGAAACAGCAGTAGAAGTCTGCAACGTGGCCCAAACCCACCTCCTGGTGGTGCTGCCATCCATGTTGTGGCTGGTTACTCCTGACTCCACACCTGGAATCAAACTAGGGAGGACCCAGGGGGAGGACCCAGGTGGCACATTGGCCACTGCCAGAGCAGAGCCTGGGTAAAACTGGGGGATGCGCAGACCTGGCACCTGCATCCTTTTGCTGCTGGTGGCCACCTCCTGCGCTCCGGGTGCCTTGATGCTTTCTTGTGTTTCAGGCACTCAAGTGCTGGGACTGCTGTGGTAGGAAGAGGTGGGACTGACCGAAAGCAACCAGCTTGTAGCATACCATCTCTTGGTTAATTTGGCCTGTGGAGGGACCCCACCTCTCCCTTGTTTACTGGTGCCATAAATGTTGCTGAGGTGATTTCAGTACGATAACTAGTTCTTTGTCTTGATGAAAGTCTTGTGTGTGCTTTTCTGATTTATATGATTTGTGAAGGATTAAAAATTAAGTCTATTAATCTTTGGAGCTACCTAAATGTAAACAAAACCCATCAAAGCCATCTTTGGTTTTTAGCTCTTTCGCTGTCAGAACCTGACTGGTTCAGCACCTCTCAGGATTTTCTGAGACCGACAATCAACTTCTAGCATAGAAAATAAATTCTCTTGCTTCATGTTTTAATCTTAACAAATTCAGGGTTTTGAGTTGTTGCATGTATATATTTTTTTTTCCTTTTTGCTATTTCTCTACATGTAAGGCACAAGAGTAACTCATCTCTCCTGCTAAATGTACTTTTACTTTTTCAAAGGAGCTGCTTTGTCCACTAGGAACTGTGGCTCAGCATGCTAATAAAACTCACTTTATGCCTTTAAAATGTTTATTCAAAGTGGCCTGGCTGGCTTACAGTAGCTGTGTGGGTGGACTGTCCTTGAATTTTGTAGACTTAATTTAGTACTACACAATACCCAGTGATGGAAAACAGCTATAAATTGTCTGTGCGCAGCCATGCATTATTGATAAAGGGTAGAATAAGCTCCACAATTTCTTTATTTGATGTTGTTAGTGCAACAGCTGGCTGATTTGTTAAGACTTTTTTTCCCCTATTGGCAGTGAAATATCTCTTCATTTTGAACTCTGAATTTCCTCCTGAATTTTGATTTGTGTGGGGGTAAAAGCTTACTTTTTCTCCAGTGCTACTAAATGTAATGGAAGTGCTTCCACAGAGTAGAAACAAGCTTCATTTCTGGGACAGCTAAGCAAACAGTAAGTTTCACTGTATAAACAGTAAGTTTGACTGTATGCAGGAGACAGGACTTTTTTAATTGTCACAAATATTTAGAAATGAAAAAGGGAGCATAGTGTCATAGTAGATTAGAAAAAAAAAATCCTTTAATATACATGTTTTGGCACATGCTTGGAGAAAATGCTTTACAGTGAGTTAGGTGTGCTTTGTAATTTCAGTGTTCCTTCAAAGTTTATGAAAAATCTCAACAGTCTTAAATTTGTCATGCTTTTTTTTTTTTCCTGTTGACACTTATGATGAGTAGAGAGTCTACTGAATATAATTTGCATATAAAACTGTGCTGTAAACTAAACAGTTCTTTCCCTGTAGTTGAACAAAGGTACAATGAGCTGCTCAACACACTGTAAATTAATAAATAAATAAGTAAAAAATAAAACTTGACAGCAAAACTATCAAAGGCTTAGTCTTCCCAACAAATATCCAACACTGAAACTTCTTTTTAAGCTATAATTTCTGGAATGGTAGCTTCCCACAGGTTGTTATTCTAATACGGCAGAGGGAATGTACAGTTTGTGGCAAGCAAATATTGTATTTGAGTATGGAACTGTTTATTTCCCTCTTTTATGTGTGTGCATATATATCCTTTGGTAGAAGCATTCCAGACCTCCACAGATTTTTATTTTTTTTCCTTTGTAGAAGTGTTAGGGAAGTGAAAAGTACGAATATAGTTGATGTTCACAAGCTATACTGGTGTTTATAATGGTTTCCTCTATACCATGGAGAATTGCTGTGTATTAGTTTAGCTTTCCATATATTTACAGCCTTTTAAGATAAGAAGTAATTAAGTAATGAAGTAATTAAACTGGTTGTGTAGTTTCAATCAGGACACAGGAAAAAGTAGCGGGGAAATGACTAACATGATTGACAGAGACTTGCTGGAGATTTACGTTGAGAATAACTCATTCTTCAAAACTTTTTCATTTTCTGATGGAAATTGTGGGGTAAATAAAATACAGTGGCTATGAATGATTGAAATATGAAAGTTAAGAATTCTTACTGACTTTGCAAATCTCTAACTCCTTCACTGCTAATATAAAATCATTTATTTTAGAGGGGTCAGGGGCTGTGAGGATTTAAATGAAAGCTTCAACAACTTGAAGAATACTATTTTGATATGCAAGATCATGAATTTTGTGGCTTACTTGATGCATAGAAAGCTGCTGTGGAAGGGGAACAGGAGGTTTTCCATATGTCATCTGATAGGTCTGCAATAATTCACTTGATTGATCAAAGTGGCAAATTTTCCAGTAGTTTAAATGTTTATGCTATTCTGACGTAATACAGGCAACTAAAAATTCTGAGCTGGTTGAAGAGGATACCTTTGCTTTGATCTTACAGAAGCTAGAAACAATTGGACATTGACATGCCTGTGATTTTGGTTTTGGAGCAAGTGCACCGCTGTTTGTGTTTTCATACAGAAGGACAGATTTCAGCCATATTACTACAATTCTGGCTTTGTTACAGCCTTCTTCTATTCAGATGGTTTTGGAGTATGAGAGTGTGTATATAATTTTTTCTGAAACGAGTATACTTCGGTAGTGAAATACGATTTTTAAAATTCCTTGTTCTTGGTGTTTGTTTAAAAGAGCGTCTTTCACTGGCGTTGTTAGTGGCTACCATAATGAGAAACTGTAAGATAAGGAAACATCACAAAGTACAGTGGGGATGGATTCTCCTGCCCTGCATCTGGGAACTCTCCGCAGGCGGCACATGGATGAAGTTACTCTGACCTCTTCGTTCACCCCCCTGGAAGTCAATCAGAAGTAGTCCAACAAACACAAAAGAGCTTTAATGCAATTTGACATTTCTTAATTTCTTCATACTAACAAAATATGCCTTAGTCCAGAAAGGTCAAGTGACTTTCAGAGAGTTATCTAGATTAGAGATCTACTATGCAAGTGACCTGAGTGTTGCTACCATCCCAAAGTCTTTACCCTTGGGAAAGCAATTGTGGAGGAGGCCTTGAGAACGGGATGGGTGAGGTGGTAAGAGATGAGCTTCACGTGACTGATCTGTGCAGGCCATGCTCAAAATACAGGGACAGCTGCAGCAAAATCTTTTTCTAGCCTCTGTAAGTATGGCTTTTAAAAATATGAGGAAAAGAAATGGAACAAAATTAGTGTTTGATTGTAATCCCATACAGCTGGTGCAGGTGTTGCAGGAATGGCATGATGCAAAAGGACTTGAAAGTAGTTGATTTAAAAAAAAAAAAAAAAAAAAATTAGTTTCCCCAAGGGAAAACATGGAGAGACTTTTCCTAGCAGTCAGTATAAAGGCAAAGTGGTAGGGGAGCAGGGAGGCAAGTGGGCTTGGCTTGTGAACAAAAGTTATCTGACAGCCTTCCATTACCTTCCAGTTCCTTTTCAACTGCGTCAAAATATATGATGTTAATTTTTTTTTCTTCCAGCATAGGAATTAAGGTGTGTATGTGGGGGACACCCTTCGATTATTTTTGAAAGGTACTGCCTAAAATATTCTCTTTTTGAAAGCATGAGGCAGGAGGGTAGAACGTGTGTGGTCGCATCCATCCCCACCCAGGTGTAACGCCAAGTGCTTTGTTTATGACAAGTTGCAGCATGCCTTATCATAAGGGAAAGAAAACTCCTCTTCTTTCCATTCTCCCTTCTCTTGGTACAAAAAGATGTACAAAACTTGTTTGGGTGGGACAAACTTCAGCAGCCTCTTCCAGGTTTGATCAGTGCTGCAAAACCCGTCTTGGTTATAACGTAGATGCCTTGTGCTCCGATTACCTCACCATTGAAATCTGCAGCCCGTTGCCACACAGCTAGGCGAAGCCTTGGGTGGGATTAGGGCTTATTGCAGAACGTAGTTCAGCCCGCCTGCAGTACCAACACCGGTTCTGCCGGCTAGGTTGCAGGGCACGCTCCTCCTGTGCAACACAGGTGCATCGTCGTGGGCAGAATCTTTTTTTCGTCTCCTTTTTGTTGTTATACAATATTGCCCGCTGGTAATTTGAAAGAGATGGGGAGGATAATGAATTACATGCTGATTTTAGCAAATTACCATTGATAATAGCGCTGTTACCTGCTCTGAGGCGTTCTGGAGTGACAGAAACTGATTCTTAATGAGGCCGTTGAATGGATTCACAACCCAGCCCAAACTAACTTTCAGCTGTAAAAGTAATGAATTTTCTGCAAAACTTGCTTTAAGTAGAGCTATGTCCTTGCCTAATGTCTGTAACCATGATAACTAATCATGTTTTGTCCGTCTAGAGGCCTCTATTGATTATCTTTCCACAGTGAAGTTGGTGAGTCCTTTCTTTTTTGCAGAGGGCAGAATGTTTTTTACCCCTTGTCTCCCAACAACCATTTTGGCTGGCAACTCTCCTGCAGATTCCATGAAATGTGATGTGCCAAGGCGCATTACCCATCTGCTCTCTGTAGCACATATAGCCTCAGGGTGCTTTCCTGTTCTCCTCCTCTTCCCCCTTTCCTCCTCCCTTCCATGCTGCTCTTAATGATGGTGCTCAGGGATGCCTGCGCAGATTTTCCCAGTATGCATCAATGCAAACATGGCTAAGCTGTATGCAGTATAAACAAATGTGGTTAGAAATGGCAGAAGAATTGCTGGGTAGGTAGAAACTGAGCTATGTTGTTTGGGAAAATGGTTGCGCCTCCAACTAATTACAAAATAATTGAATAAGCAGTTGTGTTGCCTCACTGCAAGCTTTAAGTATCTGAAACATGATCTGTTTTTTAGTGCTGAAGTTTGCTTTGAAATGGAAAATGGAGTAAATAAAGTTTGGATCCAGCATGATCCTAAGATGTTTTTCAAGGTTCCTCACCCTTCCTCCTTCTTGTTTAGCACAGGATATTCCTGTGCAGCTGGAATACTGTGCTATAAAAATGCAGAATTTTATTTATATTGTTTATACTGTTTTGTTTGTATTGTTTTATTTTGTGCTAGACAAATTGTATTCCTGAAAGCTTTCTGTATTGTGCCTATAGGAAAGGCAATGCTGGAAGGCAAGGTTAAAAAATACAGAGTAGGCTGGAGAACATAATTTTAAGGGGGCATCATAAATGATAGGGCTTACTCTGTCCTTAATCTGTCCTTAAATCCAAGGAATTTCCCCCCCCAATACTTTCGAGGTAAGTACAACTTTTACGGAGTCACCACCTTGAGGTGGAGCCTGTGGTTTACTTTGGAGTGAAATCACAAGTGACTTTAGGAGGTTTTGTTCCAGCTTTCTCTGCTTCCTTTGCCTTGGCCTCAAGTGTTTTGACATCTGCTGCTGCCTTGCTTCCACGCAGCGGCAGCTGATGAGGGACTGTAGCTGCCTCAGTAGAGATGCATCAGCAATAAGAAGTTACCTTCCCTGATAAAGCAGGGTGCAAGGGAAAGATGAACGCTGTTGCTTCCCAAAGATCAGCGTGAAGGTTCAGATGCTAACAATGTCATCAGCATGCGAGACGAATGTAGGCACGGGCACTTAGGAGTGGTTATAGCTGGATGTAGCTGTCAGTCCCCAGGGTGTAAAAGGAAAATGTGTCATTGACTTTGCTGAAAGGCTAATAGCTAGCTACTGCACTTGAAATATTCCTCAAAAACCTCAAAGTTAATTCTCTGAGAGGTAAACAGGTAATGCTGCATTTTTGATTTTTCTGAACCAATTTTTAAAGTTCAGAATAACTTTAAAAGAGTCGGTGGAAAATCCATTTTCAGAGTTGCTGGAATGTGTCCATGATTCCCAAAGGATAAAAGAGTTCCCGTGCCAAATTCAAAAGAGTGGCAAGGCATCTCCTTTTAAATCTGTCCTCAGTGGAGGATGGATTATTGCTTGTTCTGGCCAAATTAAAAATTGTAGGAAAGAAGGAAAGTGTTTTCTGCCAGGTTGCCCCTCATTCGTGAGCAATGCTACCATCCCAAACTTGTTTCTCTGTCACATCACTTCAAGTTAACTGCTTCCTTTGTTTTGCTCCAAATTCTGTAGTATAAAATTAAGTACTAGCTTCCCTCTGCTTAAAAGGAAAAAAAGGGTGTATTTGGTCAGGATTCTTGGTGTTTTAAAGAGAAATAGAGAAGCCAGGAGACTGCCTTTCAAAGTTAGTAATTGATGGGATTTCTGTTCAGGGAGGAGTTTGGCTTGTTTAGTGTAGCTTTGCAGCAGAAATATGCATCTCATTATTTTATGTGACTACATTTATTTAACTTTTGGCTGTGCATTTTAAGGTGCCTGTAAAATTCCTTTTAGTCACGGCTGAGATCAGACTAAGCAGGTAAGCATAGGTTTAAATGCATAATAGTGTGGCTTGGCTGAGGTTGGTTAACTGGGCTTGGCTTTTAATTAAAAATGCATAGAAATAAGAATCAGTAATTTATTTAAAACTGAAATATCATTTTGGACAGCACAAGCAATTTGTGTTAAAAAGAAGGGGGGGGTTACTGAGCCATTGTCGCCTTTGCCTGGTATCTGAGACAATTTATGATGATCTATCAGTGGTCATTGAGTAATTGTTTGGACTGTGTTGGAAATAGGTTTTCTCTTTAGACACCTAGGAAAAAAAGTGCTCGTAAGTTCAAGGAATTTTGAAGGCAAAGGAGTCTTACGAGCACAGGAGAACTTGGGGATGTGCATGGGCAATGAACTGTGATCTGAAGGAGTTGGGAGAGGAAAAGGAGCTTTCTTCTGCTGGATCACTCTGCAGCCTTGAGCACCTCTTCTGATCAGGTTTGCCCCTCAGAAGAAGAGTATCTGCTTAACTCATGCTAGCCCACCATTACCTGTGGTGCTAACCTGCCTGCACAGCATTTTTTGAACACGTAAAGTGACTTAAATATTAATTATGTAAAGATTTGTGCATGTGCTTTAGAGATGGTTAATTGGTTTTTTAATTTAGAGATTGCTAATATATTGAGCAACAAAAGCTCTAAAACCCAGATTTTGAAAGGAGTATCATAAGCATTATTTCAGCTGTAAAGAGCATCAGAGGTTGACTTTCATGCTTCCTCTTGCGTAGGTGATTAAGAGTTGCCTAATATAGTACTACAAAATCTTCTATTCTTGGGTAGGGCACTTTTGAAAAGGCTCCCTGAGAGTGATGGTACGGGTAATTCATTTAAGTCAGATATGAGCTGACGACAGCAGTTGTTATCCAGAGAACTCTGCACTCTGAACCTTCATCTCCAAATGCATGTGCGCTTCATATAGGAGTAATGAATATACAGGCAGGACCACATAAAAAGACAATGTAAGAGCCTGTAAACAGAGAAGACAGGTGTGAAGGAAGGATATGTAGGAGATAACAGGACTTCAGAGAAGACGGCAAGCCACAGTACTGTTCCACTTGTGAAGACTTTTTGATGCAGTGCACTTGTGATGGTGTATGGATCATCGTGGAAAACCAGCCTTGTGGGAAGCGTGGGGATCGCTTTCTATTTTTTCTTACAGGACTTGAAATAGAAGATTGAACACACTGAGTATTTCAGCAGCAACTAGCTTGTGAAGAGACTGAGAAGAAAGAGATTAAGGATCTGAAAGTTAAAAATCTATGTAGCATTTTAATCCCAATAAACATGAAATAGGTCCCAGTGCATTAATCTCCCATCCCAGTAATTTTGGGGGAAAAAACAAAATCAAAAGCAGTTCCCAGTGGTGTCGTATTACTCTGTCCCTAGGGGATGACTTCCCCCCACATTTCATAGAATCGTAGAATGGTTTGGGTGGAAGGAACCTTGAAGATTGTCTAGCTCCAACCCCGCTGCCATGGGCAGGGACACCTTCCAGCAGACCAGGTTGCTCGAAGCCCCATCCAGCCTGGCCTTGAACACTTCCAGGGATGGGGCATCCACAGCTTCTCTGGGCAACCTGTTCCAGCGCCTCACCACCCTCAGAGTGAAGAATTTCTTCCTTATGTGTAATCTAGATCTACCCTCTTTCTGGTAAAAGTTCATTTAATGGTGTTTTTCCCTGCCCCTTGCTCTGTGGAACAATTCTCGGACAAAGTTTTAAGTATAGCCAAATGGAGATGACCTTGTCTTTCGTATGAGTTACTAGCAGTGGGGAAGATACCTCCTCAGACGGGGAATGGCTGTCTCTGATCAGGCCAGCGAGGAATTGATTAAAAAAAAAAAAGAAAAAGAAGTGTTTAAAGTTATGAAAGCTGTTAGATTTGTCACTAGTTTGTAAATGACAAATGTAAGTTGTAAGAGTTTCTTTGTAGTAATGATGTGGTTAAAAATAGTTTATAGTAGGGAATGTGTTGATATTCAGTTAATCTATACAGCCTACAGCTGTTTCTGTCTTTGTAAACCTCAATAAATACAATGGTTGGACTAGAGGGATTAATAACTTCGGAAAAGCAAAGGGCTTCATTGAGAACACCAGAACTTTGCAGTGGATTTTATTTGTTGTTTTGCTGCAGATGGCTCCTGCCTCCTCATGAGAGAATTTAGGTTAAGGGGGGGGGGGGGGGGGGGGGGGGGAGTAAAAGATTTTCTATGTTCCTTAAATTTTTCTTCTGTTTTCTCTGTATATTCTATAATCTCTCTGTCTTCCTTGTATTTTCTCCACTGAGTGCTTTGGAAAGGCCTTCTGATTCAATAATTGCGTTATATCATGAATATTGCTACAGCATGATATTTTGCCAGTGTTGCCTGTAGAACAGTGAGAAGTGGTGTCCGTAAAGTGGATTAACAAATCAGTTAAAGGAGCCGGCGTTCACAGAGCTGTATTAGTACCCTCTCTTAGTACACCGTATCACGAAACAGGTGCAGGAGAGCAATAGGTGCAGATTTTAAGCAGTCACCCGGCGTTAGCATGTCGTAAAACTTCTGCTACGTTGGCCATGTGTGGAGTTGTCCCTCCACGGCTTCAGGCCAGGCGTTTACGCAGTGCCGCCAGCCACGCGTGCTGCAAAGACGGGGGAGCGCTGGTCTCGGCGGTCAGCCCTGGTGTGAGCTTTCCAGCGGCTGGGGGGGTGAGTGACCTCGGGTGACAGTACCTTAGCAGATGGCCAGTGATTCATGATTCCTGCAAGGCTGTTTCGTGTTCTCGAACTTATTAACGAGGCCTAACAGTTGTACATCCTACCCTACTGACAACCTCATAGTTACCAAGGTTATAAAACACAGACCTTTCTTTAGCACTGGATTTAAAAACTGGGATGGCCTTGCTTTCCCTGTAAATATTTAGCGTACGTTTAGAGTTGTGTTTTTGGACAGAGTAGGTATTCCCGTTATTGAGTGCAGGGTTTTGGTGCAGGAAGCGCATGTTTGTATTGCACTGTGGTTTTGGAAGGAGCAGATGGAGAGTGGGGGTGGTCACAGGAAGAGGGGAATACTAAAAAACCCTCCTCTTTAGGGAAAACAGGGAAGGCAGGCATGTGTGTGAATTCTGCGTACAGCGAGCTCTCCTTCAGCAGGTGGTTCTTCAGCTGGAGACGTTTCCCAGTCTGGGTCAAGGCTGGGCAGTTGTGCCCTGGAGAGACAAGGAGGGCAGGAGAGATGCACGGTTTGGAAAGCAAGCAAAGCTAGTTCAGCGTGCTGGTCAGCAGAAAACTAACCTGACGAAATAAAGATTTCTACTGCGTTAGTGAAATGAATCAATTGAGTAAGACTCAGAGGGACAACCTGCGTAAGGAATAGGACAGAACTGCATGGCAATGGTAATTTGTCTTAATTGTTTTCTGTTTTGACATTCACTGTTCTGTTCTTCACACAGAGGAATTCAGGGAAATGCTGCATGCTGCGTTTCAGTGCAGTTGCAAAAGTCAGTTTAATTCTTAGGCAATGGAGAGTGAAATGTAAAATTACTCAGTTTCATTTTAGGAGGCAGTAGTTGTTCATGCTTCAGTCCATAAACATAGTCTCTTAGAGAGAAGACCTTCAGGCGTGTCCAAGATCATGGGTTCATTCTTTTGTTCATTTGTTGTAACCAATAAAAGCTGTTTTCATCTGACTACTGTTAATCTTGGGCACCTGTGACCTTCTTTCCTCCTGTGTGATCAGGAAAAGTTAGAATCCCTGCAGAGTTTTTTCAGGCATTTCTGTCTGGGGTACTAATAGCTATTAATATACCCTAAGTCTGATTGCTTTCCCTCCTCTCTTGGAAAGCAAGAGATTATTTTGTTCTTGACTCTAACACTCTGTGCATATAAAAATGTGAGTGTTTAGAAAGAAAATCAACTTTTGGCCAGCAAACTATTGGTATGCTTTTGTCACGTACTCTGTGTGAGTCTTATTTTCCAAAGTGGTAAACTGTTGTGGAATTCAGGAGATTTTGAGGTCACAGTTCCCAAAGCCACGAACCCCGTGACAGCTCTGCAGGAGCAGGGGGTTATTCTATGTCTAGTGTGTAAAGGAGAAGTTTATTTCGAGGCTAGGACTTGCGCTCGGGGCGGATATAGCAGGCAGCGTCCATTAGGTGGCTCTCGGTTATGGGACATAGGTTTTACATTACGCGCAGGCTACCTTTAAAAGGCAATAGCTGTGTTTGTGTCCTGTCACGCTGTTAGAACAAATCAAGAGGCCATAAATTCAGACTTTCTCAAAAGCTGGCAGCTCTTGGCATCCTGAACAGCTCTGCAAATACTGCCCTATCTCTGCTTGCTTCCGTTGTTTATAAACTGTTCTCTGCTGCAGGCTCTACGAGTGAGATTATAAAATGATTGGAGATGATAGCATTACTGTCTGTTACAAGGCACTGGAAAATGATTATGCTGTTTCATTATGAAAAATGTCCTTTTTATAAGAAGCTGAAAAGGTAACGAAAGCGCTAATGGGGGTTAGGACTCCTTCCTAAGTGGAGCAAAGGTTGCTGCAAAATTCAAGCTGCTTTCTTGTTTGGTCTTAAAATCTGGTACAGAAATGAGGAAGCCCCATTCAAAGCAGCAGGTGATATTTGCGCCTGTGAATGTGCAGACATGCTGGAGCAACCATGGAGTGGACTAATCTGTCCCTTTCCGTTCCTGGGGCAATTAATCCTGGAGAACAGTGATTACAATTCAAATACGTGATAATTACCACATGCACAGTTACATGCTTTGTCCATAATGATTTTTAGATGCTGTCCTCCATGCAAAGCAAACACTGCTGAAACTGCCTGCCACAACGCTGTGGGTACTGCCACAGGTGCTGCTCTGAAGATGTGTGGGAGAGGGGAATAAGATCAAGGATGTGCGTGACAGTCCCCCACACCCTGACGCTGCAGCAATATGTGGCACAGCCACAGGCTTTATTTCTAGGTCTTACAGATCCCTCCACAGATCGGATATCTGTGGGAGCGCAAGGAGAAGCCTTGGAAGCATTGTCTTGCCTTGACCGTGCTTTGCAAGCAGGACAAACAAACCTTTTTGGGAGACAGTGGAGGGAGGAAGGGCACAAGTTTCCTGATGGTTCCTCACTGTCATCTTGACAGCAGGCACAAGGACAAGCAGGGTGGGAGATCTGGCTGGCAAAGAGGGGCACCCTGTTTGTGCCTCTCAGATTTAATTTGGATTAAACCCTCCCCAGAGAGTGCAGCTCCGTGACTGCCCCACGTACCAGCACACCAGCCCACCTGCCTGCCTGTGTATGAGCTGGGTTGGGAGACTAAACCGGTATAAACCCAGCACTACAGGGAAAAAACCCCAATGTTTTCTAGCTGTTTGTCTGTCTGATCAGCTCACAGTGAGGCACCCGGTGAGCAGCTGGATCCCGGCAGAGCGGTGGGGCTGGAAAGACCTCTCCTTTCAGCAGCCGGTGGCGAGATCGGCTGAGGTGTGTTGCAGGACTCCTGGTTTAAGGACTGCTGCTGGCCGTCTGCAAGGGGACTCCGTGCTGTCTGCTTGCTCTCCTGCTTTGCCCAGGGAGCCGAGATGGTGGCTTTCCTAGCAACTCACATCCCTGGGCACAGGCCACTCTTCTTGAAGGAAGAAGTCTCAGAGGAAACGGGGACTTTTTTCCTTTTCGGCCATTTGTATCAAATGTCTTTCTGAAGGAAAGTAGGGCTGCTGGCTTGGGTTTCTGTAAGGGAGGAGATAAGCTTTAGGGAAACCGAGATCCTGAGAATCGCATATCAGTGGCAAAGTAGAGACAAACTACAAGGAATAGTGTTACTTATTGTGGGGTTTGGTGCCTTACCAAGAGACAGTATGTGGATACACTTAACTGGTGTTTTTGTTTCAGCAAACATACAAATTTTATACTGGATCTGGTATACATGATTACCCAGGTGTCTTTTATGACAGTACATGCACATTCTATGTAGCACTGCCAAAACCGTTTAATTTCTGAAAGACAGCTTGTGTACTCTGTCCTTATTTGATACTCTACATAGGATATATGGAAGTATACTAAGAGTTTGCTGTACAGCTTCAGTCATTGCAGGTTAGTAATCGACAACTGTTCCACTGGTGGGATGTTCTTTTGTTATGGGATTTAGTGTTAATCCCAACAGTGTTATACTTCATACTTGAGAGCATTTTCATAAATCTTTGTTACAAGCCTGTCACCAGATGCATATAATGTATGAAGGAAACAGACGACTTTAGGCACATGGGAATATTAGTCTAAACTCTGTCTTAACAGGAAAGACAATTTGGTGGCTTTAATGTGCTTGAGTCAGTTGAAACTCATGGTTTCTTCTGTGTTTACTGTGGACTTTGTCCTTAATAAAAAGGATTATCTTGGCAGTGTTGTTCTAGGTTTTAGATGACAGCAATGAAAGATATCAGAGAAATCTCCTTGTACTTTTTTTTGGTATTTGGCTTTGCATATATTTGCATGTCCAAGTTTTGAGTAATGAGAAGGTTAAAAGTTGCATCCAAGCACTGTCTCCATGTGTGTATATTGGCTTCTTGATGAATTCTGTCAGTCTTTCTATTATCTCCTGGTATTTATGCATAAAAGCACAACTTGTTTCCAAAATAGTCACAAGTTTTGAAACTTGGCTGTAAGGTTTCAGAAGTATGGTTCACTTCACTCTGAAAGCACTAAAGGCAATGATATATAGTGGGACGGTTTCCAGGGGTTCTGAGCCATCCATATCAACACTGCCAAAAATGTTCTTGCTAGGGGGAAGAGGGGAGTGGGTGGACCTTGGCATTCATTTATGGACCACTGTGGCTTACAGCCTGGAACTAGAAGGAAGTCAGAGGCACGCTGTGGTACTCGCCCTCAGCCCAGGAGCGCCCGAGCCGGCTGGATCCCATCCCCGGAGTTACACAAAGGCCTCGCTGGCACACTCGCACTGTAGCGGAGCTGGCGCCGTCGTGCTGCTTCAGTACCTCTCCTAATTCCTGGTGCCTTCAGAGCTCCGGACAAAGCATGCCTCAAATGAGCACAACAGCCATTCAGTGGCAGGCACTTTGAATGCTCTGTCATCCCTGAGTCCCCTTCTGTGCTTGCCTGCAGAGCAGGTCTGGAAACCCGACGAGACAAAGTGTGGGTTTTATCACTGTGCAGGACTTTGTTAAGCACCGTGTCTTTACGAATGTAGCAGCTCATGGTCCCTCCACAGGCCACCCATCCTCCTTTGGCTGCAGTGGGGCATTGCCTACGCCGTTGCGCTCAGCAGCATCCTCTCAATGTGTTGTTACCCCAGGGGTGCTCCACACACCCTCCCTTCTGTCGCCTTAGTGTTTCCCACACCTCCCAGCTGTGTCTGTCTTACAGGGTGGAGTGTCCCTGGTCAGTCTTCCCAAATGTGCTGAATGAGTCTAAGGAAGAAGTACAGGCCCCAAGAAAGATGCTGCACATGAGCTGATCTATTAGCTGTCAGATGCCCTACAGAACTGCCAGAGTTCTGACCCATGTGGAAATACGATTGTTCTTAATCTAGCCTGCATTGGATTGTTTTTTTTGAAAAAAGAGGTATGAATATTGCACAGCGTTAATACTGTACAAATCATTCTGCATTGGCTTCAATATCATATGCAAGCGAATTAGTCTAAGGATTTGGGTGTGACTCATTGATCAGAGTCTCCTGCTAGCCTCCCTGTCTCCTAGTACAGAAACCACAAGGGGCAAGCTGGGCAGAAAAGTGAGTATAGATGGGGTTTCACAGGCTTGTACACTAAGTGCAGTTACTGAAACCCAGATATTCGCCCGTGACATTTGTGACAAGGACACAACTGATATTGGGGTGAGAACCTCGCAGCGCGCATCTGAGTCTGCTGCCTGATGTCCCTCTGCCTGCAGAATTGAACTGCAGGCAGCTGAGCAGATGCCTCTGGAGCCCCTGTGGGAAACGAGCAGCCCTACATCCCGAGAGGGCTTGTGACAAGTCTCCAGGGAGGGCTGTGCATGACAACCTCCATCGGTCAGGGCTGCAGTGCCTCCCTAACCCAGCAAGCTTTTACTGTGGGGCCACGGGGTTTCAGCAGATGGAAGGTGATGCAGTTTGGGATTCATGCTTTGCTCCTGGTAAACCTGTGTGAACAGTCTTGTAAGAAATACGTTAAAGGCTTTGCTTTTTAAATGTTAGAATATTCTAGGCAGAAAACAGCTCCAGAAGCTTGGCTTTCCTTTAGGGCTCTCCCCTTCCCTTGCCAAAAGTCCTGGTGCATGCAGTAGGTAGCTCAACAGAGAATAAGGTGCTGCATGGAGTAATCATCAAGATATACAACTTAAAGTGAGGAAGAAAAGCCAAGAATGAACAAAGCAACCTTCAGAGGTTCCCAGGAGTCTCTGTAACAGTGGTGAGGGTGAGCAGCCGCAGCAGTTTGGCAGCAGGCACCTCTGTTTTTCTCAAGAGCCAGGCTGCTTTAGGACTAAGCTATCAGGTAATATCTGTGTAAATCTGCATGAGTATGCCCTGAAGGATGTTCTCTCTCTCTCTCTCTCTGTCTCCCTCTGTTCAACAGGATGGCCTCCTTTGCAAACACTGTTTTTCATAACATGCTGTGTATATAAATAAATCATGCTAATTAGAAAGGTGAGCAGATTTTCCTCTCCATCTGAGAAGGACACATTTTCAGTACAACATGCTGTGGGTGTGAAAAGGACCTTTATCTCCTAGTCGGTGATAATCCCTAGATTTGCCAGACTTCTCTCAAGAAATGTGTATCTTACGTTAGGCATTCCTTAGCAAAATGCCCTATTTGTAGATGAACAACACCCCCACAAACAAGTTCTGTCTGTGGGCACTCTTGCACAACCTGACAGAGAGCTAGTCAAATATTTCCATGCCTTTGAAATTTAGTTAGCAATTCTGGATAAGTTTTGGCATGTGTCTGTGGAGATAGGATACAGAGTTTGCACCTCCTTTGAAATGTCGTTCCAAATAGCTTGAAAATGCTAAAAGTTGATTTTAAAAAAAGAAAACCAGAAAGCCAGCTGTCTGGAAAGCTTTAAGAGGAGTGCAAGCTCACCACACTATCCTTAGGCTTTTTCTAGAGTTGCGGACTTTAGCATGCATTTTTCCATAAAAAGATGAGGTTGAATGCTTAAAAATAACACGGTCGCTTCAAACCACTTCTGTTAATGCTGCTACTAGTGGAAGAAATGATCTGAAGTGGTGCTTTCCCTCTGTCACTTTGTTCTGTCTTATTTATGCAGGTGTGGCTGTACTGGATCAGGTCAAGGTCCGCAGGGTTCAGTCTGTTCTCTGGCAGTGACCAGAGAAAAGTGCCCAGGGAATATAACATAAGAACAGGGCAGGCACATAATGCATTCCCAGAATATACCACCAATCTCCAACAATTTGTGGTCCAGAGCTTTCTCAAGCCACAAGTAGTTTCTTTCTTTGTTTCAATAGCCCTTGGTAGACGAATACATTGTATTTTTCTTCCCTCAGGTTTTTAAATGGGTAGACTTTTAGCCCAGTCAGTGTCCTGTGGCAGGGAGTTTCATGGGTTGTTTATATGTTGTGTGAATGCACCTCATTTTTACTTTCACTTTTTATCCTGCATGATGTCCCTTAGTTTTTGCAAACTAGGGGACATCAGGCACAGTTCATAGTTTTCAAACCACACATTTAATATGCCTTTTCATTAGTGCAAGTTTCAATTTTCTCTCAGATACGCTAGTAAAAAACCCCAAACAGTAATTAAAAAAATTACTGAAACTTAAATTTTAAAAAATATTGAAAACGTCAGGTGTGTGTTGGTGTTTATGGTACAGAATTTCTCCCTTCTGCCCAATCTTGTGTTGATAGCTGAATACTGGGAAAAATACCTGGTTGTCCTTGCTGTTGTCAGAGGTTTGTTGTTAAACTGGTAAAAATATGATCATGGAACTTTTAAATGCTTTTCTTTTGTCTTCCATTTTGAAGTCTTTTGAGTATTTCTAGTCCTGAACAAGGAGGAGGAGAGCAGGAATCAAGGAGATCCTGTTCTGTTTGTGCATACATTAGCAGAGATGAGGGGTTTTACATATTTAACAGACTTGCTTCTTTTTTTCATAGCGTTTGATAGTCATTGTTTTAGTGTGAGAGAGGAGGAAACATTACTCTGTCAGTGAAATTCCTCTCCTTCCTTGCCGCTCAGGTTTGGTCTCTTAATTGCCATGATCTCATCAGTGTCACTACTCATCAGCTTTGCCTTCAGATGGTGAGACCTGGATTGCCAATGTGGTGAGCTGGCCAAGGAGTTGCCAAGTCCTCCTCCCTCCCAGACCAAAAGACTGTTTCCCTCCCACGCAGCTTTATGGCTGATCACCTTTTCAGTGGGACTTGTTGGCAGGGGAAAATGTCACTGAGGAGTGACCTTGGTACCGAGTGACCCAGTACTGTCCCTCTGGGTTGTGACCAGGTGGCCACTGACGGGCTACAGCTAGCCTGGACCCAGGTATGGCAGAGTGGAGCCACAGGTAAAGGTAATGCCTCCTAAATTTACGGTACCAGCTGACCGCTGTGACTTTGAGAGAGGCTGTAAGAGATGACCACCATGGCCCCTGGAGCTGGCACAACGCGTGGTGACCGCTTTCGGGAGGCTAATGCTGTCATCTTCCTTGCCGTGGTGTCTTCCAGACCGGGCCATTAGCCTCCTCCCCCCTTACTTTTTGCTAAGTTGGGGAAGGTGAGTCTTTTTTTGATTTTTAGATAAAGGCTCAACTGTAGGTAATGGATCTATTCAGTTTTAGACAAAGCTTTTCTGTTGCTGAAGGACAGCAGAAGGGTAGATAGAAGTGACTGCTGCCTTACGCACACGCAGCAAGGCTTGGTCTGCTGGTCACAAAGGTGACCGGATTTACCAGGCAGCTGTCTGTGTGCCGTGGACCAGTTTACTTTTCTCTGCAGGGCCATCCACTCCCCTGAAGCAAACTCTTTCCTATTACCAAGCAAAAAAAGCTTTGTAATTCCAGTGTAATTGTAATTCCTTTGTAATTCCTGAAAGAAAGGTGCCAGACTGGGGCATGTCCACTGATTGCCGATCTAGCCTCTCCCAGCTGTTTAGCCGTGCAGGTGAGCTAAGTGGCACAGAAAGCAACCACTTTCCATGCTGTGGAAACATACATGGGCTCCTGGGCTTTTTTTCCCTCCAAGGATTTTCAGGGCACAACACAGAAAAACTCTAGCAATTGGTCAGAATGAAGAGTCTCCTTGAGACTGTGCCAGTAGCAAAGTACTTGCTCTTTGAAAAAGCTTTAGACTCCACACCTATATGTTGTAAATTGGTGGAACCTGTTTCTTCATAACAAAACCAAAGAACTCTCCATTCTCTTCTGGGATGCCATTAAGAGAGTGAGCATCACTGGATCACTGCTCTCGAGGTCTCCAGCCCCAAGGTGGAAAGGAAACTTGGGCAGAAGACTGGTTCTGAGGAGAGTCATCTTTTCGGAGGAGGTGCTGAGCAAAGTAAATGTGCAAGCGTCCTGCCTGAGAGCTGCCAGGTAGGCAGGTGTAGCTGGACACCAGATCTTCTGGTATAATTTTGATGACTAATCCAGGGCATAATCAACAATAAAAATGACAATGAGCAGACTGCTGATTTAAGGATTTTTTTCACTGTTACAGGTGTCTTTTTTTCAGATGCCTTACTGCAGGAGGGTGTTACACTTCATGCACAAACATTCCTGCTTTTCATCTAGAAAAACTCAAAACTGCTAAAAACTGTTTGTTTCCAGGTGTCCTGTGGAGTCATTGCTGTACTCCAAGTGAAATGCAGACCTCATCAGATATTAACATCATGTAACCTGGGTGGTTAATCAAAGAGATGGGTTTCATTTTCTGTTTATGAGTTGATGGGGGGAAGCAGGCAGACTCCTGCGGTGGGTAAGTTACACCATTTACTGGAAGTTTTGACTCCTGCTCTTGGGAGGAGCTGCACCTTCCCCTTCTCTGGACAGAAGCAGGCCTCCACACTTAATTGTTTAAGTGGGGTGCTAAATCCCTTAGTTAAGTAACAACTCATACTAAAAAGATGCGCCTTTTTGTTTTGTTTTGTTTTGTTTTGTTTTTTGTACTAGGCAGTGATGCTTGAAACAGCCAGACTCTATACCTAGTTGTCAGTACGATTTTCTCACTCGTCCCTGCTGAGCAAAAGGATAAATAGCTGGTGCGGGCCCCTCGGCATCCTGCGATGCCCTGGCACCAGGCTGTGCTGGCAGGCTGCGGGGTGCCGAGCGACCAGCACTGCATCCCACGGCTCTGCCTCGTCCTTGGCAGGTAGCTGGGCCCCGCTCGTTGCCGTGGCTGCTCATTCCTGTCCCTCTGTCCCCTCACAAAGCGCCATGGGAAGCAGCTGTGTAACCCTCATCCTGTGCGGTTTACTTCTGACAGCAGCCACAGCCAGCGGTGCTTTGGCTTCAGACGTAGCGTAATCATTAGTGTAACACGCAAATAATAATTCTCTCGTAACATCTGCCACCCTCTCGGGGTGAGGCTGCGTGTTTTCCCTGTGGGCTGACACTTGCTGGATGCATTTCATTAGGTTCCCAGACACACCCTGGTTTCTGTATAATTGATGTGCTTATTAAAAAGGGAGCAAAAAACCCTCTTCTGTTCCCAATACCTGATTTAATAGTAAACTCTCATTTCCCCCTGTGAACAACTCTTTCTTCCCAACCCTCATCTTGAGATCTTTGGGTATTGTGGTCTACAGTTACAACAGTAGGAGATAGCTCTGTTGGCCACTGAAAAGAAAAAAAAAGGAGAGGAGAGTTTTTCAATTCTTATTTCCTTTTGCTGTGATGCATGGGAGAAACGCACTGACAATCTTCTCACTTAAAACTATCAGTTCATCTTTTTTTTTTTTTTTTTTTAAAAAAAAGCAACTGTTTGCGCTAGATGGCAGTGTGGATAGTTCTATGGGAAACTTGTTTTATTTGCAAAAATCGTAAGAATGATACTAAACAGTATTCAGCATAAAAAGCACTCCACAGTGATGACAAAAGCACCTTTCACTGCTTGTCTGCCCCCCATCCATGTTGAGAAGGAATGGGTATTCCAGGTTTGAAAAGCTTTGGTAGGAAGTCCCCGTTCTCAGAGTTGCAAATTATTGCATTTTTCTCCTTTTCGTTTCCTCCTCTTACATCTCAGAAGAGCTAAAGTCCTGCAGGGTTGAGTGTTCATTTACTCACTTTTAAAGACACATATTGCTGCTGTGCTGCATACGTAACCCCTGAGGAGGAGTCTGCTGAAGCAATAGGGACAATTGCTAAATATTGAAAAGTATGCTAAAATTATTGGCTACGATTACAGGTTCCTGGCCAAGGTTTTAGCAGTGGATAAACAGGTGTATCAAGCGCAGATATCTTGAAGGAACTATCAAAATTAAGCCCTAGTTTAGAAAAATATGGCACCTCTGTGGAAAACTTAGATACTCAAAAGTGTTCTTTTCACCAGGTATTTTGTGGTATGTCCTTTAGCTCTCATACATAATACAAATAAGAAATTAAAATTAGTGATTTGAAACTGATTATCAGGAAGGTTTTAAGGTCAAGTTAATTACATTGGTAGGAGAGAGAATTATGACATTTTTAATTGCAAATAAGCAGACAGTATCCAGATGCTCTTATGGGGATGTGACAGAATCTTTCCATGACTTGTGCTAGCCACATGAGATAAGCGTATAAAAGATAAAATTAAAAAAACAAGGCAGACACTCAACAGAAGGAATAAACCTTGGCTCGCAGACTATCACACCTGACATCTATTAAGCAAAAGCTAATTAATACATGTAATGTTATGTGTGTCTATATAGCAAAAGCTTTCAAATAAAAACGCACCTTGTTTTTGTAACAATACTGAGAAGAAAGCAAGTGGGTTTGGGAAAAATAAAATTATTTCATTGAAGTTCTTGACCTGGGAAGTGTATTTAATGCAAAAATGTTTTAATGCTTAAGGCCAGTTCAGTAGAAATAAAATGGCCAGAATGCTTAACTAAACAAGCTTAATTTCCCTATTTGCAGAGGCTGCATTCTTTGCTTGTCTTGTTCAGATGTCTGCTAGTTAATACATTGGATTATTCATTAATTTGAATACAATTCAGAGTTTATCCACAAATGTACGCTATTGGAATGAGTAGTTATTTCTCTGTTGCCCATTGCTCTCTGCCTATTTTTTATTACATTTCTTAATATTAAGTGTCTTAATGAGGAGAAATTGCAGTGTGATATAGGCTGGATTAGATACTCAAATGCAGTTAAAAAATTACATTTCTTTCAAGTGAAGAGAGGAAATTCATTGACGTTTACTTGCATTCCCTAAGTGATAAAAGGGGCACTGCTGTGAAATGGTCTGGATTTCTGTGCCTTGAATGAAAATTTATAAAATGCTGATGCTCTGTCACAGCTCTGTCCTCGCAGGCAGTGATTTGAAGCATAGCTGTGGGAAGACACGGCAGGCAAATGAGGAGCACAGGCTTTACAAAGGAACTCCTTATGCAATTGCCCTGCTTTGACGGAGCAGCAAAGCTAGAGGACTATGTAAAACAATTAACCACTTGAACGTGAAACTCTCGTGTTGCTACTCCAGGGAATCTTTGCGGTTGGAGAAGGGCCCTCTTGTTGTAAGCAGGAGATAACTGAGAACACAGACAAAGATTAGGCTCTCTAATGCTGGGGGAGCGGGTCACATCTCAGCGCAGCCTGTGGTGCGTCTGCAGCCGCAGCTAGCGTTTCTGGCAGCTCTGGAGGCTGCGGAGCAGGGAGCTGGTGCCGGCCCGTGGTACCAACCAGGTACCAGCCTGGGTTATCGCCCCCCTCCTCTAGCTCCCCCCTTGCACGTGTCTCTGCCGTGATTCACAGCCATGCTGAAAGTTGCCGTCCTTCATGCTACTAATAAAATGGGGCTTCCAACCGCTTGCAAAATGTCTCTTTTTGCTAAACTGTTAAACTAATTGATGACGTGGTTTGGTCAAAGGTGCAATTCATTCAGCTGTCATCACGAGAAGCAACTGCGTTGTTTCTTTTAAATGGCTAGGATTTTGCTTAATTAAATATGGAATAAAACAACCTCTAACCTTGCCATCTTGTTTTGAGATAGATAACGAGGTTAGACAATATATTATCTGGTCAGATTAGTGTACATTTATATAAGTGTCCAGCTGTCCTTCTGAAGTGAATAAGCAGTGACAGGTTTCTTAGAAAAAGTTAGGAAAGATGTTCTGGGTAAAGAAAATGCAGCTGGGTTTGTTCGTAAAGTGCACAGTATGTCCAAGTTTAAAAATAAAATATGGAGAAAGGATGCTTCAGTTTTCTTCTGTTTTCTCTGCTTGTCTTGCATTGGAAAAGGACAAAAAAGCTAGTATGTTTTACTTTTTGTCCTCCTCTAAGTAAAAAAAAATAAAAAAATAATTACACCACCCCCCCCCCCCCCCCCCGTTCTGCTCTGTTTGTTTTTCATGATCTCCTCCACCAGTACCTTATTTGCACTGTAACTATTTTAGGGGAATACTTCTGGAAAACTGGTTCCCTAGGGGTGCTTATTAAGAATCATTGCTATTTGTTTCACACTGCGGTACCAAACAAACAAACAGAAACCTCAACCTCTCCTCCCAATTTAGAGTGACAGATGACCTTAAAGAGAGCTAATAGTGCCAATGAAAAGGTTGTGGTCTACCAAAGATAAATGGAAATACATACATGCTATAATATAAATGCTGCAGAAAATTGGGTAATAACTGGTTTACATTATGCCGTAACCACTGCACTGAGTGTGCTCGAAGTCAAGTATATTTCTGTGAGTAAGAGAGGAGGAATTTGTTGACAGGAACAATTGTTAAACGCCAGCGCTTTGACCAGGGGCAAAAGGAAGCTTGGTTTGTGCAGCTGTGTCTTGCTGATACGACATCTCCTGCAGAAGCGAAGCCCCTGTAGGAAAAGGTTGGGTTATTCCAAAGAAAACTCTGCCCAGTGCTCTCAGCGCAGGTTTTCAGGAAACTGTCTTGATTCAATACTGGTTGAATTAGTTTGAACTGCGAGGAACGTACATTTTCCTGAAGGAGTAGCCACAATGCTGGGAAATAAGATTTGTGGTTCTTTTACCTATCTGTTGATTATTCACCATTTTGCAGTACATAAGATTGATATTACCACCAGTTTTTACACTGCCTTAGCCAATTTTGCCCTCCATAGTTGAAATTGTGCTGAAAAACTCCTATTTTCCAGGCTGATCGGAGAATAGATAGAGGTGTATACACATCTTCTGATTTTTGTAAGCGTTGAGAACCAGACTACTCAGTGGAAAATGGTCACACCTTGCAAAATATCAGCGGCGTCTGCAGCTGGATGGGTTGGTCAGCACTGTGAGTGCTTTGCCCAGAGGGGCTGACCAAGCTTAGGAGGTGAGCAGCAAAGTTAGGGTTTACAACTTTGAGGACTTCTCCAGCTGAGAGAAATTTTGTCTGAAAGTTTTGGGCTCACTTAATGAAGTTCAATCAATCAATTAATTTTTGGGGCAATTAAAACATTTTCAGAGTGGGTTACACGCTGAGAAACAGATCCATATGAGGTCAGCCACACCATTCACGTGGGAGCTCTGATCCCAGCAGAGTGTGTGCACAGTGACTGCTCTGAACCTGGGCTCGACTCTGTTGTGAATTTCCTGAAACGGCGGCTTATCAGTTGGCATGGGTCACTGCTTGCACATTTTTACCGCTAATGCCTGGGAAAGTCGGGTGTTTGTGCATCCTGTACTCACCTATTGTTAATATTTCCCATGACATCCTGCGAAATAGGTGGGAATAATACCTTGGCGCTTGCTGTTAGCTTTTAGTTATCAGCTCCTGGTACCCGCTGGCTTAAGCTAAAAGAAATGGCTGGGCTGAAGGGCAGGATGGGGCAGCCCGGGCTTTGGTTTGGGGGTGTATGTGGAGCGAGCAGCACCGTGTTTGCCGCCTTCAGCAGCTCCCAGCGCTGCAGGCTGGTCGGGGAACTAAGTTACTAAATTAGCAGAGTCTCCTCGTGGGTTTTTTTTTTCTGCTGTTTTCACTCTCTGAATGGGCCTGCTGTGGGATCCCACGATCTTGCTGGGGGGAAGGCGAGGTAGTGCAGACTAGTAGCGGTGCAGACCCCCAGCAAACTGCATGGGAGCGGCCAGCCGGGAAGGCTGGAAGTGGGGCTGGTCTTGGTGATGACCGCCTGCATTGTCCCTTTGCCATCTCCTGCGAAACTCCCCCCTGCCCCCAGCCAGGGGAGGCTTACAGATCTGGTAGGTATTTGTGTCAAAATTCAGGGGCTTTTAGGAGTGTAAAGGTGTAGCACGCGCACCTAGCACGTCACTAGCCTAACTCTCCTAAGATCACTTTCTATATAAGACGCAGCTGCTCTAGTGCATTCATGCCTTTTGAAAATTAAACACGGTCCTCATAATTCCTTTAAATCTGCCTCTCATTAGCTGAGGAGTCTCCATATTTATGTAGAAAATGTTCCTGGCAAAAATGGCATGCCTCTTGGCTTGCAACACATCTCCCTATCCTGTTTTAATTGCGTTGGTAGGCAATATTAGGCAGTCTGCTGCAGCACCTGTGGTGTAGGGGCAGGAACTACAGTCTTGCCAAGAGCAGAGGTATTTGCCTGATTACACCCATATAAAGACTCAGAAATTTCCTGAAGAAAGTTTGCTAAAACTAGCACAAGTCTGCCGCAAGTCAACGTGATACGCTTTGATTTCGTAATATACATAAATAACCTTCATTTAATCAGCAGATCTGGTAAGGTCAAGAATAGGACTGATTAGGACATAAAGAATAATGACAATAAATCAATAAAATTAATAAATAATCTCAGCTAGGATTAGAGGTTGGTGTGAGAGAGTTGGCAGGAAATAATTAAAACAAATTCACTGGGAGATTTGGTTATCTTTTATTCCTGTTATTTATTCCTCCTACTTCTAACTAATGCAAATTTCCACCCATGCTGTAACTGTGAGCTGGTGCACAACACAGCTGGCCCTGAGGGATATTGAAAAGTCTGATGTCTGTTTCCCCCCACTCCCTTTAGTAGCTGCTCTGTAGAGATATGCACTGCTATGCCCACTGATCAATTTTGGCAAATGTGGGAATAAACTGTGAAGGTTCCACCTGATGGTGATCAGAAGCCACCTGCCTTGACACCAGAAGCTGAAAAAAAATTGTAATTCCTTCATAGTGTCCTGCAAACAGGATTTTAAGTGTTGTGGTTTGAATGTTAAAAAGTTAATTTTTATTGCCATTAATCAATATTTGGGCACTGAAGAGGAAGACACCATAAGCTTTTTAGTGAGGCCACTTTCTGGAAGTAAGAAAGTTTGTTAAAAAAAAAAGGTAATTTTTGTAGAAAATGTGATCACCATTGGGTGCATGGGACAGAACTTTTGTTCTTGTGGAAACTATCTTCTTTTGTTTTGAAATACTCTGTTTTGGTATTATTCTGAAATCTTACTCTGAGATGCTATTTTTCATTGTGGTCAGGTTTTCAAAGTTTGCTTATACATAGACCAGCCATACAGCTACCACTCAGTGATACCATGCGGAATTATAAGTGCATTGTGGAGAGTGCGTCTGTCCCGTTTTTGGAGAGAGGGTGGCGTTCGGTAGCCCCACTGGATTTTGTTAAGATGAGCTCTATTCAGTACTCAGCTGTGCAGCAGTTTATGTTGTAAGATGAGGACTTCTCAGCGCAGCAGAGGAAGGAGCTCAAGCATGTGTCATCCTCATAGCAAGGAATAACACGGATGAGCACTGTAGCTCATGAAACACAGTTTTCTACAGTATTTCACTCTGCAGGATGAATGGGTGAAACTAATAATGTTTCTGAAGGAGTGTCCAAATATCTTTGTGCTGCTTGCTGTCTCTCTGACTTTACTTTGTCCTTCCTTCAGAAACAGCCAAACTGACATGTATAATTTGTAATTAACTACAAAACTCAGTCTGCAGTATTTCTTTGTACTGTAACTAAGGCCTTGAAAGTTGTTCACAGGGAGAAATTAATTACATCTTTAGACAGTAGTTGAGGTCTCTTTCCATCATGAGTCAACACTAACTTGCAGTATTTATCAACACTTTTTAATAAGATGAAATTTGTATTTACAGATAACATTCATATGCATAGAGCAGCTGCAATTCCTAGAGGTTTTTTTTTTTAGTGAGTTATCTTCATTGTTGTTTTTGAATGCTATTTTATTATGGCAGCAATGTAAATACGTACTAATCTCACAGCTTCTGGGAGGGGCTGGCTGGTGTCTTCACAGGTCTAGAGAGTATAGGAAGCAATTTCTGTCCCACCTTGCCTCAGCAACCTGTGTGCTGCTGGGAACCAAATGTTCTCCCAACAGTCACATTCCTTCTGCTGCTGTTCATTGCTGCTAGTCAATAAAACAAAGTGGAATTTCTTAAAGCTGCCTTTTTTTTGTTTTGTTCTGTTTTTACCTTTAATGCTTTTGCTTTCCCAGCAAGTAACTGCTGCCAAATGTTACGCCTTTTCAGGTTTCGCCTTCCCACATGCTTGCCAATTGGCACTTTTGGGAAGGTTTGTGTCTGTACCTTTTTGGGGCGTAGCAGCCGCATGCAAAATGCTTCAGGAGAGGAGATGGTAGAGTGGCGTTCACATGCACAGCTGTGTTTATTTCGATACCAGCTAAAAACTGCCTAACTCCAAAATACACTGCCGTAAGTAAGCACCACCAGAGCAACTGTAGGTCATCATATATAGGGAGTCAGGGTTTATGTGCCTGTCCTGCAGTAAAGCGGGCTGCCTCGACTTCTCAGCAGAGAGAGGTACCTGCCACGAAGAGCCGTGCATTCGCAGGTCCCACTGAGCTCATGGGGAGACGATGGTGAGAGGCACCGTGCTGAGCGGATGGTCAATCAGGACTAGCAGCTGGCTTTTGCCTTGAAGATATGGATGCATCTTTGTATCTCTTGTGTGAAAGGCCACCTCCTACTTGAGACAAAATCCCCTTAGTTATGGAATAAGAAATGTTGCTGTTAACACCGATACTAAATTTGTTTTGACTGCATTTTATGCTACTCCTTCCCCTGTATCTGGGAGCAGACTAGATCATGGAGAGGGATATTCCCATCTCTTGTGGCTTGGGGATTCTCTGCTGTAATTATCAGCAGTTCTCTGAGTACACTTTGAAAGTCCTCTGCTGCTTCTGCAAGTCCTCCATGCACTTCCTAAGGCAAATGAAGTGCCAAATACCTTTGAAGTTCTGCAGTCTATTTTTTGTAGTTGCAATGTCCACCGCGAAGTTAACCTTTCCTGTCTCTATCACGCTTGTTCAAGAATGTGTTCTGGTGTCTGAAATGTAATATCAGGTAGCGGCTGGTGACTTTGTTGTGATTCTCTGCAGCATGTTAAGCCCCCATGTGTTTTTTAAAAAAATGCCACCCACTACAAATCTCAGTAGTAATCATAGCTACCTCATTATTATTCTAATAAAGCAACTGTTGTGGTGTGATTTATGCACCAAAAGACAAATACCACAGTCCCGTTAAAACTAGATGAAAGCTGGTTTTAGTTGAACAGATACAGAGAGACACATACAAAGTTGTCAGGTTTTATGCTGCAGCTAGAGGACTTCAGTTAAGGATGAAGTTTACAATCATTCAGTTCTTTTTTTGCTATATCAGCTGTGAGCGTAGTTCACAGTGAAGAACGTGGTGTGACTTGGCCCATCAATTTGTGAGGTGCGTCGTGCCCAGTAAGGCTTGACCAGCAGTTTGCATCTGTCCACATCTACCACCTGCTTTCCTAATTTTGGTGGGAATGGAGACAATGTAAACTGAAGAAGTTTCCATAGGGGTTTTGTTATATAAGCACCATTTACCTTTCTTAAAATTGGCCCTTAAAGAGCATGCCCTACTTCACAGCTGCTCATGAACATAGCGCTTGTCTATGTGTCCTTGTAGGCTCATGTGCCTGAGCTATCCTATTATGAAATTTATCTATACTTAGAAGGGAACTAATGCTGGGTTTCACCCTTTAAGAACTTTATTTTGATGTGTGACCTAGCTAGCCTTTTCTGATTCTTGGTAATGTCCTATTTTCATAGCAGTCAGTGTTCAGTGTGATGGCAGCAGGTAAGAAGCATACTGAAATCTGTTCATGTCCTCAGATAACTGAGGATAACTTTCATCTTTTTTGGTATTCTTTTTCCAAATTCTAAATGTGCTGTGAAATAATATATGGCAAAAATAAACACTTGAATTTTAACATTCAGTTGCATACATAAATATAGTCTACTTCTTAAATCAGAGCTTTAAAATAATAATTCACACACTGTGTTCAACATTTCAGTACTTTAAGTTTCTCTTCCACAAACTTTGTCTTACCATTACTTCCCTGATATTTCTTGTCTCTTCTCTTTCCATTTTTTCTGGTGAAGCAGGTATCCTTTTACTGTGCTGGAAAAGCTGTTATCCTGTTTACAAGCTAGTATTTCATACTGTAATTCTGTACTGGTAAACTGTAGCAGTTTTTGTACTCTGTACTTTTGTACTCTTTGAAAATCAGAGCATGTTTTTCTCAACAAGGTGTTTCCCCATCAGAAATGATTGCAGAGAGCTTCCACCTTTCAGAAAGCCTTCCTCCCTGAACATGGAACTGCTTTTTTGAGTAGGGAAATGTAGAATATTTCTAAAAGTATTGTGCAGTCTAATTTCTTAGTCTTTTATTTACTGTATTGCTTAATGGCACAACATGGGATATGCCCTCTGTGTAAGTATGTATATATAAGATGTATAATGGCATTTAGAAATAGGGAATGGAAAATGAAATGTTTACTTAAGGAAATTTTTGCCTAGCTTACACCTTCTGCTTTTGAAACTTCACGCCAGGCTAACATCAGCATGCTGCATTCTTTTTGTTCATTTTCTTGGCGGCGCTTTGCTACGGGATGTACATTGTCAGAAACAAAGGGCAAAACATGGATTAATAATTAGCAATAAATGTGTCAACAGAAGTTCAATTGTAACTTCTGTGCTTGCTTTTGCTATTGTATTGTGAGGGGGAAAAAAAAAAAAAAGAGTCGTTCCGGTACAGCGTAGAAGAGCAAAGGGTAAAAGTTAGTATTTCCTCATGCAGTGATTACACAGCTTTAGAAAATTAAGAAATTAAAAGTAGTAGTAGGAAAAGTATTTGCAAAGGTCTTTAATCCTACCATGTCATGCTGCCTTGTAACATTTTTGACTGTCTATTCCCTCTCAGTAAAAATGTATAGAAGTGTAACAATTCCCATTGCTTGCTTTTCGGCACTGGACCTGTTGCTCTAAGGAATGGGAGCAGGTGGAAATTAGGGCTGGTTAGCGCTGAGTACAGTGCATGCATCCTTGGTGACAGAAATAGTGAAAATAAGTAGTTCCTCCAAATAAGTAAGGTAGGGGGGGAAAGAGCTTCAACACATCTAAGAACAAGCCAGGGAGAGAACTTCTGCTGTAACACCCTTCTCCTCTAAAAACATTTCTCAAGATTTAAAATCAGTAAAACATTATCCATATCGCTTAAAAAGGGTATTTTTAGGCTTTGTAGGGAAAATACACTGGCTGTAGAAGGGACATTTAAGTTCTGCTCTGACCCAGAAAACCAGAAACTAAATCTTAAAAACTTTTCTTTTTTATCTGGCTGGGACAGACCTTGTTCAAATGCAGCTGCTCTGTTCTTGATTATGCATGAAGCGAGGGAAAAGGGGGACAGGTATAAGTAAGTTGTATATTTTCTGTTTTGCAGTTCTTCCAAGAAGACATTTGGATCTGGTTTTATCTCTGTATTGTTTCATTCACTGCTGCATGGGGCTGTCTTGTAGCTGAGTGTTTATCACAAATCCATGGGCACTGCGGGTGGGGAGAGCTCGAAATACTGGCTTAGCTTCCTGGGGAAGCGGGATGTAGATGGGAAAATCTCAACAAAGAAAGTGCCCCTCTGCAAAGGCCTTGGTAGTATGGTTTGAGGAGGGCATTGATAATTGTGCACCAGCTTATTTTGCTTTCCAGATAATTAGAGTGAATATGAAAGCCATTCTTTTGTTACTAAGAACATCTGATTTAGCTTTAGTTTTATACGTGCCACATAGTTTGCCGCCTAGGAGTGGCCTTCTGCAGAGAAGCACATGAATCACACTGAAGATGCGTTGTTTCATTGGCAGTGCTGCCGTGTTGCTCTTCAGAAGATTAAGTTCTTGTATTGCTTTTTTCCTAGAATTTGGTTAGTGGTGAAAGATGCACTGCTGTCTAGTTATGTCTGTGTGCTTGTATGGTGACTGATAAAGATACATCTTATTTTGCTATTTCTTAATGTGCTGCTATCCAATAATAAAAAAACCAAAAAGATTTTAAAGGTAACATATTTATGGATCTCCATAGAAAGGTACAGTCTTTCCAGTTTGTCCTGGACTTGATCCACTATCTCAGGGTTATAGGAAGGTGACTTTAAGATCCACACGTCATTTGGGGAATTACAAATTTGATTCTAGCTTGACGTGTGCTGTAAGATATACATGGCCCCTTATTCATAAAGCGTGTCTGCTCGAGTCATTGCCGAGATGTAGTTTTGGCTGATAGACGATTTTAATGAAAGCTGAGTTTATTGGGATGTGACTGACTGGTGCAAAAATGAGCGTCAGCACTACGAGCCTCGATGCTGCCTGTGGTAGTAGTACTACACATGTCCAAACAGCTGGACACCCATCTTCTTGTGAGCACCTCTCCTTCCTGGCGGCCCGTGGCAGAGTGGTTCATGCCAGAACCCAGATGCAGGGCTTTAGGTGAGAATCCACAGGTGACAGACATAATTCACTGAGTTTTAATGCCTGGCTCCCTGAGGTGAAAAGTTCTTGTGCAGTTAGTCGATCAGCACACTTCTGTGTGCACTGGCACCTCTCAGAACTTCCCACTGAACAGATGTTTGAAAAAGAAGAGCAGCATGAATATGAGAAGCTGCTTTGAATAATTAATACAAGCGTTAGCTCACCCTCTCACTGAGAAGGAAGAAGACAGAGTATGTGAAATCTATGCTGAGTTCAGTTACTCAGATTAAATGACAAAGTCCCTGAGCATTACCAACAAGGCTGTTTTAATGTTGGTTTGACTAGCCGGCAGAGAGGAACACCTCCTGTGAGGGACAAGTGCATTGCCCCAACTTGTGGTCCCCTCCTTTGGGTGGGTAAGCTCTCTGCAGGTGGCCACATGCAGCAAAGTGGTTTTGGCCATATGCAAGGCAGAGGCAGTATGACACTCGCAGAAATCTGACAAGCCTTTCCCTGGGAGCTTCTGAGCAGGAAGTGTTTGGAGATACCCAGCTAGCCTGGCTTCGCTGCACTCCGCTGCAGTGCTGCCAGACCGTCGCCAGTTAGTTCATGCCAGCTCCAGGTCAGAATGTTAGTCGGGTTTGGTGACTCTTTGCATGCTCAGTAACGAGAGGCAATTTTGCGTGCGATGGGGTGGCTGGCAGGTTTTTGCTGCCTACATCCCTCCTGCCAGAGTGTGCAGGCTTGCACTCCACAGGCTGTGGTGTGGAGGTGATGGCTTCGGAGGAGGGACCAGAGAAACCTGCTGACCCCTGGGATGAATGCAAAAAGCTTCAGAGAGATGGTCTGTGGCCAGGGGAGGAGACAAGAAAAATTGTGTACACATGCTGGCTGTTCCTGAGGGATGCTGCGAGATAGGGTGGGAGGGTAAAGCAGCCTGGAGGGCATCTTGAGTGTGTTCCCTGGCCAAGAGGAAGCTGTGTGTTTGTGGTCTCAGTGCAATGGAAGAGTTGTGGGGAAGCAGGATTCCCTTGCATAGAATCATAGAATCATGAATAATTATGTCCAAAGGGCCACAGCAACTGAAAGATAAATGATCCCATGTTAATACTGAGGTTGCAGACATAGTCTAGCATTTAGTAGTGATGGATGGTGGTGGTGTGGGCTGTAGAGTTGCACGGACAGTAGGACTTTACAGTCCTGTTGTAAACTGTGATAGAGGAAAAGTGAGAGGCCGTCCCGTGGAATAATGTCTTCTTGCCCCTAAAGTTTTCCATTTTCACTGTGGAAAAAAACTATAATTTTCTCTGTTCCTGTATTGTAAGGACTGGTTGATACTGAAGTCCACAGTACCCTTATTAGTAGGAAAAGAAAGAAAGAAAGAAAGAAAGAAAGAAAGAAAGAAAGAAAGAAAGAAAGAGAGAGAAAGAAAGAAAGAAAGAAAGAGAGAGAGAGAGAGAGAAAGAAAGAAAGAGAAAGAAAGAAAGAAAGAAAGAAAGAAAGAGAGAAAGAGAGAGAAAGAAAGAAAGAGAGAGAAAGAAAGAAAGAAAGAAAGAAAGGAAGGAAGGAAGGAAGGAAGAAAGGAAGGAAGGAAGGAAGAAAGGAGACCACAGGATTGGGAGTCTTGTTTTGTGGCAGGAAGCAATATTTAGGACTAGATGGGGACAAAGCTGATCTGCTGGTGGAACTGTCTCACATAAAGATACACCTTCAGCTGGGACCACCATGGAATAGCTACTTGAGCAAATGCTGCCAGACAAAAGTCTTTGAGGTTAATGACTATCCCGCAGCATCATGGTTGCAATGCATGCCACCCTTTTGTCGTAGCAGATTTATAGTTGCTCTGACTATGTAGAGCATCTCAGACCTAAAATCAGAAGAGCAGACAGACCAAGATTTGGCTGTCTACCTCTAAATATGTTTCACGCTTGTGTCACTGCATATGAAATGTCACTGAAAACTAAGTACTTCGACACTTTGTAGAAGAGTTAAATTTGTCTATTTACCAGAGTTTGTGTCTTAAAATCCTTGCAGCTTGTCTTAGATGCAAAGTCTAAATGAGATCATAGTACATTTTATGAGCTGTTTATAAACATCCTTGATTGGTTTATTCATCTCAACCTTCATGTTTATCAACCTTTAAATTCACTTTAAATAAGCGAATTCATTTCAGAGTATTGGGATCTGCAGATGTGTTTTGACAACTGTTATTCAACTTTTAATGTGTAAGCCAAGAGAGTGAAAACGATGCTGTGTTTTACCTGCCCCACTGAGCGAACAGATGTGACTGGTGGCTTATGCACATGCTGTAGAGGAGCAAGTGGAACAGCTCCTTGTGCCAGGCACAGCAGCTCCGGGGTTGTCAGCACTGGGAGGCCACAGGTATACTGCAGCTGGTATGCTTGCATCATCTTCAACGTGCATTCATTCCTCTCCTAACTTAACAGCTGTTTTGGAAGCCTTTTCATTTGTTATTGGTGCTGGATTCAGGTCTTTGTCATGGTGGATGAAAACGCTTCAGCACACGTTTCATTTCCCTCTTCAAGAATGATCAGACTAAACTACTTCAAACCATAGAAGTCTCATCCCTGCCGCTTCTCCGCAAGAAAAATGCGGATAGCCCAGTTGCATCCTTTGGGCTCCCTGTCACAGCAAGCATTACAACCCATAGCAGTATTGTACCGGCCTGAATTCATGTACTTTCATGTGACTCATTATTCACTGGCATAAACCAAAGGGAGTGTCTTCTACATCACCCATTAGGAATTTCAGGTACAAAAATAGTTGGTTTTTTCTGCACTGGATTGTGTTTCTTTTTCTAGTTGATTTTTTTTTTCTCTAATATAAACAGAAGTTGGTTTCTGAGTTACAACACTGTGCAGCCTTCTAAAGTTTTTGGGTTTGTTTGGTTTTTTTTCTTCTTCTGTAATGTAATGAGAGGACAATGATGTTGTCAGGAAAGATTACCAGAAGAGATGGGTGGTCTGAGAATGTTTGGAGGCTGCTGGGTGTGGGGGGCCTTGCAGCACTGTGTGATGGGTGTCATCCGAACATACCTGTCCGTGTTCAGGCTCACAGCACGTGAGCGAAGATCATGCTCTTGCACATTAGACAGGGGCCAAGTCAGCAAACAGGACAAACCAAGAAGATTTTAGCTGAGTTATTTATAGACAGGGTGTCCTCTTTATCGGGAGTGACAAAAGCATGCCACCTATGATGTACAGAATCCTTACAAAGACTTCCTTTTACCAATGAACGCTGATCCTGATAGTGGGAGAACAGTGAGAGCTGCCACTCCTTGCTGACAGTGAGTCTGCTGCATCTCAGAGAACAGGTATGGCTACCTGAAGTCCATTAGGCTGACCTGACGTGCGTTTGGATACTTGGGAGGGCTGCAGCCAGCCTCTGGCCTATACTAGGGAAAGCTGCTTGCGTTGCAGGTAAGTTCTGTTTTAGTTCAACTCTTGCTTGACAACAATTACTAAAACTGAGGGTTTCTTTCCCATGTCTTAGCTGGTTGCTATAGCCAAGCTTGCTTACACTAAGAAAAGTATTGAATGTACTTTACTCCATTTTATAAGATCATTCTTTCAGGCAGTTTTTTAGTAAGATGCTATTCATGACAAGGGTCTTCCATATGGTGAGTATACATGAAAGGGTTCAAATAGGGCAAGTAAAATGATCTGGGAATGGAGTTGCCATGTGAGCTGGGAGAAAAGATTGAGGTTTATAAAATCACGAATGATGTGGATAAGCTGAATCTGCACTGATGTTCACCAAGTACTGCAATACAAGAATCTGGCAGCACTCAGTAAAATTTGGAGGACATCAGTTTAAAACAAGAAAAAAGTATGCACTGGGTATTGACAGCCTGGGACTCCCTGCCCCAGCAGGCAGCAGAGGCAGGCGGCATCAGCAGGGTCAGAAAGGGGCTAGTCAAATTCGCAGGCGACTTAGGTAGATATTAAAATCACACAGTAAGGATATACCTTTAGACATTCCCAATGCAATGATTGTTGGTGCTGGGAGAGCACAGAAGCATGGACTGTAACTCATCATCAGGCACTTGTACTCTCTTTAAATACTATCTCTTGTTGCCAGTATTGAAAACAAGATCGTCTAGATGGACCATTTGTCTGGCTCCACAGGATGCTTGTTATGTTTGTGTCTGCTGGGTAGCATTTTGAAATCCTTCCACCGTTGCTTGGTACCAGCAAGTCAATGAGAGGCTTGTGTACAACAGCTGATTTCTTTTCTGGATCTTCCAGACCCACTTGGGATAACTCCATATGAAGGGAAACGAAAACCCAACAGCTGATGGTAGAGCATTGCTGTCATCGCTAACAAACGTGTCAAAGCAATACTGGGGGAAATTCAGAAAATAGCTGGGTTATTTAGGGTAGCTAGAAGGGTCCAATGCCTTTGAAAGATTCTCATGTATGTCCATTTTCTGAGGCATTTTCTGTACCAAAAGCAGCCCAGTAAAGCCCAGCTCCTGTGCAGTAAGTAGGTGGCTGGGGAGAGTGAAGCAGAAGCTTTGTAGAAGCTCAGCTCAGGAGATCAGGAGGAGACCATTTTCAAGCATGCAGAAGAAAACCCCAGATTGTCATGGTTGTAAATTTATTCTCTGCTTGCAGAAATAACAAGGCAGGCAGAGAGCTTAATGCAAGTCTGCTTAGGTGGGGGGAAGACAGTTTAAGACATCCCCGTGAAAGTGACTAATGGTTAATTCCAACATAAATTGAAAATTAGAGCCTGGCATTGCAGTAGTTGGGAATTTGTGGTTCAAAAGCAACAAAGCTCAGACTCGGGTCTGATTTTTGGGGGGTTTGTGGCAGAAGGGAAGCACGTGCCCTGGCTAGGAGCACTCTGACTGTTCTCCTCTTCAGCTTGCTGACTCAGGTCCCAGAGTTTCTGAGCCATCACTCTCTTCTTAACAGAGCTTAGCTCAGCTTTTGCCTGGAGCTCTGCTGTAAAGAGACCTTTTACAGGCCAGTGCTGTAAGTGGAGGGAGTGAGGAAGACAGGCAGGTAGATTTATGCTGACCGTAGCCATATCTTGTTAATTAACTTGCCTGTTGAAAGGATTTACAAGGCTTCTTTTGCTCCCATCGTACTGCAGATCCTGCAGGAAAAAAAGATACCATAATGAGAGGTGGCATTTTTTGGTTACCTGCTTAAATATAGTCCAAAATGAATTGCCTGTCATATTGCATATAGTAAGAATTGTCTCTGAAAATGGAGGAGGCTGAATCACAACAGAGTGCTGCCTGAGAGGCTGCAGGAAACACTGATCCTGGGAAATTTTTACTTTTGCATTTTACGGTGGCCTAGGCAAACAGCCTGTGCTAGTGATTTATTTTGTTCAGTTAGTGAGACTTAAGAAGCAACTGAACTTGCATAGTTTTCCTTGTGATTTGGATGCAACATTAAAAAGACATTGACTCTAGAAAGTATGTGAACAAGTAAATTGTTACATGATTAAATAATTAAGTGAAACTTGAAATTGTTCAGTTTACCCTTACCTCAAAGTTGACTGCTCTGTGTCTGACCTGAAAAAAATCCTCATATCCTGTATCTTACCTGTTTTTTAATTCTAAAAAACACAAAAAAAATTTATTTCTTCCTTACAAACGTTGCCTCTCTGTTTATTGGCCACCTGTTTTGATGAACATTTGGATAAGAAGAATACAACCACAGTAGGAGTAAGACTGAAAAAAAAAATACCAGTGAGATACACAGTCATTCTCCCAGGGTAGGTACCAACCACAGAGCAACTCCCCACATACTTTCTCTTTTGCTGCTGCTGGCTTCAGCCCTTGCTTCATTTAAATTACACCTGGCAAATTTGGTTGAGGATACGAATTAGGTTGCAGACATTCCTATTTCCTGCAGAGCTGCACAAGTTTGGAAAGTGCTTGCCCCTCTGGCTGAGCACGAGGAGGGATTTCCAGTGCCAATTTCTTCCTGAGAGGAATTACCATCCCTGGTTTTAGATGAGTTTTGCATGCATCTTGGTCTTGTTTGCAAATGTTATCAGTATCTTGCAGAATGAAACTGGGCGAGTTCTACTGCCGGGACGACCCACATGTGAGAGGGAAGTGTCAGGCTGAAGTCTTGCTGCGCTGATGTGTAACAGGAATGGAGCAGTACCAGTTCTTCCTTGTGCGTTGCGTCTCGTGGGTCACCTTGCTCTGTCAAACCCCTCTATCCCAGGCCTACTTAATCACCTCTTTGCACTTGCTGGACAGGATTGCAGAGGTGATTTCCCTCCTGGGACCATCTTCTGACTGCATCCCTCTAAACAATTGGGAGACAGTACCTTTGAATCCTGCACAGCTCTGCCCCACAGTGGTCCCACTCTTAGTCCAGATCTTAAGCAACAGCATCTTAGTGTCTCAGCCACACTCACCCTGTGAGCGGTTCAAGACACCTGCAGATCTGGAGCTTGTATTGAGTAGTTGATGTGACCATTTACTCTTAACAGTCTGTATGTGCCATGAGAAAAAAGAAAAGTTATATGCATATCTACTTAGCCTAAAGCCCCATTGCCTGGAAAGCCAAGGCCTGTCTTCCTGAATCCCACAAACAAATGTTTGTGTATCACCATTTCCCATATATGACTGCAGCTCCTGGACAGGAGGACTTTCATGATTGTTTTTTCCGGGTTAAGTGCTGAATTATATTTCTCTTCTAATTGCTGTGTTGCCAACATGCCATTCTACAACTGCTCTTAGATCAAACCTCAACTGTTTTCTGTCTTAAGCCTCTCTTGCAAACATCAGACTAAAGTGGGAGCCTGGATTTTCTGCAAGGTCTGTGCCTCTTGAGCCTACAGCTCTGCTGTGTGGATGCCAGGACTGATGTATATATACTGAGATATTTCTGGTGCAGAAATACTAGCATAGGTGTAGGTGACCTGACAAGATGCAACACAAAGGAGGAGCAAGGTACTTGTCCCTTGTGATGAGGACAGGATTAGGACATAGGCTTTATGTTCTACCTAAAGAATCACCATTCTGGAAAAACCTGTAAAAGCTGGGGTGTCGTGACAGTTTGTAGAAACTGAGGATCATGTGTGTTTAAGGTTTCTGCTATTGAACCTGAGGGCAGAAGACAGTTTGAATATCTAATTCAAAACACTTTAAACAAACCGCTTCATTGAGCAATAACACTTCATATAGCTAGTCTCTGCTTGTTTTGCATTTGCCCTAGGGTCTGTAAATCACAGGTATTCACAGGCAGGCATGGGGTGAGCATGTAAAAACACATGGGCAGAAAGCTGAAAAGTTGAGAATGGAATATATAAGCTCCTCTACTAATTTTCTTTTGCAAGATGTCTGTACTGGAAACCATGCTTTGGTGTAGAGCAGGCTAAATTTTCCTCCTCTATATTTCAGCTGGGCTCTGGAGTTGTCCTGTGCTTTGCCCACATGAGGCATTTCTGTTGAAGTGCAGCTATTGGGGTGGTGTGTGTTGCTGGGGAATCACATGCGATACCTTTCTAAAAATGGTCCATGTACATGTCAGTGCAATTTCAGAAATCAGTTCCCCATGTATTGTTGTGGCTCAAAGCAGTATGAATTCCATTCTTCCATGAGTCTGTTGAGCTAGATCAGATATTTTAAATATTTAGACAGCTGTTTAATAGGCAGGTTGTCAACTGCAGTTACATTTCATTTAAAAAAATGTAAGGAACCAATTCTTCCACTTATCTTAGGTAGCAAATCATTAGACTCTATGTTTTTCTCTTTTTTTTTTCTTTTCCCCTATCTGTTGGACTGAATTTGCTTCCTAAATTATTTTATTAATCCTCATTTAAGCTCAGAAGCATCATCGTTTTAACTAAAGGTTAGTTTGTTTCTTAACGGAGGTACTTAAGCCTTCACTGCTTTGAAACCAATAGAAGTGTACCCAGAAGGGAGTTTGTACCAGGTCAATTACAGCTCTTCAAGCCACAACAAAATGTAGACCTGAGGCCCTGCTTTGGCTTTCAGCAGTGTCTTACTAATTTTATGTCAATTCTTACCTCAATTGCATTTGCTTCTTGCTATTAGGAAGCTCTCCTCACGCGTGCCCGTGATGGTGACTAGTGTTTTTGAAACTGATAGGATGAAGCTTAACAGATTTTACTTTGAAAACCCATGATGAGTTTCCAGGCATGCCTCAGCATGGGTTTTAAGTCAAGGCTCACTTTTGTGGTTGACCTGCTCTCTTTTGGCACTGCATTGCACTTAAAAGAGGTGCGTTCCGCACAGGGCTCTGTCCCACCCATCTGCCTGTACCAGTCACCCCTGGGTGCCCGCTCTCGCATCTCCCCTTCTACAGGCGTTAGTGGTGGTGCAGCCAGTGGCGTGAGCCGACCAAGCTCAGGGAGCGAGCTAACATCCAGCCCTGCAGAAGCGCCGAGACGGCATCCTGGAGGACTTTGGCCAGATGAATGCAAATCTCGTGTCATGTTTCCTGGGCGGCCTCCCTTGAGCTTTCTTTGCTTCTAGTAGGAGAGGAAGATTGGCAGAACGTGAGTTGCCTGATAAAGCAGGGGCTACGTTAGTCAGTGTGTGTATGGTACTGTGCTTCATCGGTTAGGTTTACAGTGGTGCAAGACTTCTGCAGCAGCAGCGTACAGTAAACATATATAGTGAAAGCAGGCAAGCATGCCTGTTACAGTGCTAGTGAGAAGCACAGAGCTGTGTTGGAACGGGTGAATTAATTCAGCTCTGTTTACCCTAGGTGCATTGCTGGTAGAGTCGGATGTCCAGCTAAGTGCAGCCTGCCCTGAGACAGTGGCTGTCCTGAGAAACTTAACGTGGAGACAGTGATAATTTTTCAGTAAGCATTTGTTGTGACTCAGTAAAAATTGCCTTTCTTGAATTTACAGCATAACTTTATACCCTGATGGCAATGGCAGAGATGGGAATGATGCTTTGAAATGTCTCTCTTTGAAAGGAAGTAGTTAATATTTTCCTAAAAGCTCACAGATTTCAAACTTTGGTCCTGGCTGCAAACTCAGCCAGCAAGATGCTTTTATATTTTTTTTCACCATGCTTCATTGTTTCAGAAATCTGATAATTACCATTATACCTGGAATCTTGTGATGGGCCTCTCTGCATCATGGTCTGTGTTGGATGCCTGCTTTATTTTGTTGTTTGTAGCCTTTTGCTTGTACAGTCTTTATGACAGCTTCATGTCCTGCCCTCCATTCAACAAGAGATCGTAAATTTAAGCGTATATGGCCAAGCTTGGGGAGGAGGAGTGGCAATGGAGGTCTTTCTCCATTCTTGGAAAACTGATGTCAGGATTGTACTAAAAATGAAGTGATTTGTGCTTGTGTTCCTTGAAGGGGAAAGCTAAGCTATATTAGCCTGAGTGATGGAGCTCCATCAGTTGCAAGAGACAGCCAGCTTCTCTATCAGTCGGTATACCTTTGACTCAGATTCACGTGGTGCTTGCACTAATCCATTTCTGGATTTTCTTTTCCTTTGCTAATCTCCTTAACTTTTAAATACTTCCACGCACGTACTGTCAGAGCCAAATCAAATATAATTGGAAAAATGTGACTGGTTTGTTGAGGAGCTGTCAGCCTAAGTCAGAGTGGGGTCGGCGAAGCAGGGTGTTTTTCATACACCTAAGCTCCACCTATCTGAGTCAACAAAATGAAATGCTGTTTGGATTGTAGAAAACTTGAAGCAGAGCCAAGAGGAGGTGTCTCTGCAGCCCCGGACGAGTCTGTTGCTCTGAGGATGAGGGCTGCGACCAGGCTGCCCCCGTTGCGGGCAGGGGAGGAGCAGGAGCCCCGTGTCGGAGCCAGCAAGGCTGGTTTTGCAGACCCAGCCAGCAGGCAGCTAGCCGCAAAACTGCTGCTGGTTTTGCTTCTGCCTCTCGCTTGGCTTCTGCTTGGCAGCCACCCGCCCAGGGCAACAGCGCCCTTTTTCTGTACCCGCAGCCTGAGCTTCAGGCGGGCACTGCTTCTCAGTTGAATCGGCCACATGTGGGTTGAAAGAAAACCTCACACCCAGAAAACCTGCCACCGCTGGGACCTGCAGGGGACAGGTCTTGCAGTCAGCCGTGCACCGCCCCAGCCGGGGTCCGTGCCAGCTCCGGTCCCCCCACCCCGCACACTTCCCCACAGCAGCCGTCGGCCGCCGGGTTCGTCAGGCGGTGGGGATGCACGTGCTTGCTTTGGCTGCGTCTGCGGTGGGGTCCTTCCGCCCTCACCTCCCGTGGGGGACATCTGAGCTCGGAAATTGCAACCGGTCCCTCGTTCGCTAGTACAGCTCTTCTGTCGGTGCTCTTCACCTAAATGTCCTCTAACCCTCCCTATGTAAACCATTGGGTAGTCTAAAACTTTACACACGTGCTAGCGAATGTGAGAAAGCTGCCGTGGTACAAGGGAGGCTAGGGACACACTACAAAAGAGCTGAGGGCAGGCCAAAAAAAACAAGGCAAATTGCAAATCCAGCTGGTTACATCCTCACTGAGGACAGACCTGGAGCAGTGGTCCTCGCTGGAGGCTGTCAGAGAGCCACAATTCAACTTCAGATGCCAGGACAGCTGTGGGTTTACTGCTATGGCGAAGTTTGCACTGAAGATGAGACTTTAAACATTCAGAAATTCCTACTGCTTAATGTACCTAACTTGTTAAAACTGTACGTTTTTAACTGCCTTTTTCTTGTCTGTTCCAGGTTGCATGTCTGGTTGGACTTGATGCATGGCATTTGCATGATACCTAACAGCCTAACTCTGGATGTGTCACTGAGCAAACATGGCCTACCCAGCAAACACTAATGGCAGTGCTACAGGTAACTCATCGGGAATGCTCTACCCCTTTGGATTATTTTTTTTTTTTTTTAAATTTCTTAAATTGTGAAAGTAGCAGAAAAAGGAAGTAGCAGCAGTTAAAAGTGAATACGGAAAACTAATTTCCTGGTAGATCAGAGCCTGTCTGTTCCCTCACCACCCCCCGCACCCCCCCACCCCCACCCCACCCCCCCCCCGATAATCTTTTAAATATTTAAAGTGTGGAAAGTTGTTTGCAAAGATGTAAGGGCTGACACTCAGGTGCTCAGCATGCAGTGTGCTCTGCTTTCAAGGATCTACGCTGGCTTACACTAGACTCTGAGAGGCCTAGGGGTTTGCTGCAAAAAGTCATGTGGTTGTTATCCTGTGTCTGTAATTAACTTGTGAGATTAACCAGCTCTTACGCATCGAATGCCCAGCCCTTCCTGGTCACCCTTACTGCTCAAGCTGATTTTTGTTTCGTGCTTCTGAGCAAAACATAAAAGCATTTCTCAAGCAACATGAAGAGGAGGTGTTCAGTTCATTTCACTTTTTCATTATTTTAAGAAGCTCCTGAGATGTCTGTTTCGGTTGGGTGATACTCTTTGAAATAGATCGCTTGGCGTGTTCAAAGGTTGCTGAGGAGGACTGACGGGTCAGGAGTGGGCAGAGATTGCAGAACGATTGATAACAGCACAGCAGCAGCGTTCCTCCTGCGGTTGTGTCAATATTTTGCTGTTCTCCCGATCACTGCACAAACATAGTTTTAGCCCACTGAAGCTGAAGCTGCCACAGTGGGATTATATGGAAAATTTCAAGTGCATGGCAGGAGCTTCTGGGTGCTCTTTTGAGACCTCCTAACGTAGGTATGATGGGAAATGGATTTATCAATGAAGGCTGGGGTGGCTGGGAGCACTTTGAATATCCTGGGAAGGAACATTAAATATCTTTTTTGTTGTCTACATAAACAGAAATTTCAGCGCTTTTTTTCCCCGCTAAGTTCAAATACCAGCTGCTAGCTCATGACATACAGATGCTGAGAATTGGCTTATCTGGTGGATTTTAGCACCAACATCCTTTGAAAATATGTTCTGGTATGGAAACAAATTCTAAATTACTCACTATGCTCACTGTAGAATTGTTCTAATTAGTGCAAGGGATTAAAGCATTTTGTGTGCAGGAAATTAGAAATATGGAGTGTCATTATCTGCAATTTATGCAAAACAAGCCTTTTTTAAAGGCTAGTGGAAGTTCCATGAAGACATTGAACTTACTATTATCTGATGATGATTTAAGGTTAAATTTACCTATGTTGTTAAATCCTGACACAGCTGAAAAAGGATGTTTTCTCTTGTTCCTCTCCCCCCATTTTTATACAATTAGAAGTATATTATCTAGGAAAGAAACTATATCCTTTTGTAACCTTTTGTAATCCTTTTGTGAAGGTGGACTTCAAAACCTCTGCTGTGTAACTTAACTGTAGCTGTTTACTGCCTAAACTCCCCATGTAACTTGACTTTTGTTAGTAATATGCTTTTAACTTAAGTCATGCAGAACAATTCCTTCTGCTTACAAGGAAGGAAAAATTGTGCATGAAGTGTTGCTGATTGGTTTACTAATTCCCCCCCCGCCCCGTAGCAGAATTGTCTATTGAAAAAGTTGGTAGGATGATGTGTAAGTCTAAAAGAAGCTAAATGCTTGTACTGGGGATGTGTTAATGCAGGATGAAGTTTTAGTTTCACGATTGTTATGCAAACAAGGCTTCTTGCAGGGTAGAAGCTGTTTGTTCCCTTATTCGTAGAAAGACGCTATAATGAATTGCAAGTATTTAATTCAAAACTAAATTGGACAGCATTTTGCAGAGACTGTCAGGACTTGTTGGCTTTGCAAACCCTTGAGGCCGGCGTTCTAACATGCAGCTATATATGCCCGTGTCTCCAAATCCTCAGCAGTTCATAATGGACAGAGTATTGGGCTGCAAATACCTGTGATTTGTTATTCCGCCGTGCTGCCTGGGAGAGAATGCCTTTGGATGAGCAGGAACTGATTTGGGCGTTGGAGGCATTGAAGCAAGTTTCTTAATTGCATGGAGCTCTAAGAGTGGAAAGACAAACTTCAGGGGTGGTGTTTTCTGCACCCTCTGAATCAATCAGCAACAGGAAAAAGAACTAGAAAGACTTGTTAGGGACTACTAAGCTGCGTTTATGTTAGTTGAATATTTTGGCAAGTTTGACCACATGTTCAGCTGCATTCAAGTACGAGGTGACTAAGGAGCAGTGGTTTGCTTTGGTTAACTCGAGAATGTGAGTACTTGCACTGTTAAATGATTATGCCTAAGTGCCATTTCGGTAGATTTTTTCAGTATACAAGCCTATATGGACTACGGCTGCTGCAGATAAAATCTGCAGAGGAATGCTTGAATTTGGAACTTGTTTCCAGGAAAGGATCAAGCTATTTTGCATTTGTATAGAGATATTTTTTTAAGGATGTTTATGGGAAGCACATTTGCTGTAAATATTTTCAGTGAGTGTGTACGTGAGATAAGCTACAAAGCAAGTGATACTTTATTGTGAAAGCACCTATCATGAATTTCTCTGCTTCTTGCACATCTTGGTAAAGACATGAACTTTAAATGTGGCGAATAAATAACAGAGACTGTGATTTAGAGTTCAGTACCATTTGTCAATAGTTTTGTTTGCTGCTGACTTAGTGTTTTATCACTCTGTTCCTGGTTTCATTGCGCAGAGCTCTTGTCGCGAACGGTATTTCTGTGAGCTGCAAGCTTATTTGTTCATCTTTATACATTTTGGAAGTTGGTTTAGAGACTTGGTACTGATTTTGGACTAGGCTGTGTCAAAATTGTGCCACCTGCTCAGAAAATAGTTGAAGTTTCTCTAACACTAGTGATAGATAAATTGGTGCTTGCAGAAAAATTTGCTTTATTTTATCAGTTGGGTGCTGGGTAGTTGCAACTGTTTGCTGTTTTGAGTCTGCCCCGGTGGCATGTGAGCTTACTGCTCAGTCTGGTAAACTCAGCAGGGTTAAGGAACGCAGTGGAAGTCCAGACCGTGTCGTGCATTTGTCCAAGGAGCTGCAGCAGGAGCTGGGAAATACCCTGCGTCTGTGGGGAGCTATTGGGAGGCTGGAGTTGGTTTGGTGCATGATACAAATTAATTTCTCATTGCATAGTAGAAGAAAAAAAAATGATTGTTTCTTCCAGTAATTGTTAGATTCTGTGCTTGCTAGGGCTGATGCATAAATCATCTCTTTAATGAGGCGCTGCAAACATTTCTGTAGTGATACCTGTAGAAAGGTCCTCCAGTCAGCTACAAAAAGCACAGTGCACACCAGCCTAAAACTTACCCCGCAGTTTGGAAATACTTCTGGCTGGCTTTTCATTCCTTTCACTAATAACTAATTTGCAGAAACTTTTTTTTCAAAACACATGTTCTGAAAGGCACTGAATGGTGTGAAATTCCAGTCTGATTTCATTTATTCTGATGTAGAAAACAAGGAAGCAGCAAAACAAACATAGGACACTGATTAAAAAAGATAAAGGATTAAAAAAACATATTTGTTTCTAACTATAATGAAAACATCTGTTTTAGTCGACTTCCCTAAGTACCTCACGCTCCGTGTCCAGAGACTGCAGAATTGTCAGTCATCTCTTTAACAGGGGCATAAAAAGGCGTTTTAACGGAAGAAAAGCTTTTCCAGTTTTCCTGAGTAGGCTGGGCTGCAGGGGTCAGTATAGCAAGGCTGTTACACAAACCCTTTCTTTACTTCGCTGTAAAGCAAACACGTATTGTTTTCTGTACACGGTGTCTGAGATTCCCCTGATCCTTTCTATTTTCTCCCTTCTGTCTGCTCCTTCCCCCTCGCTCTTGTTTAAGGATTTGTGTTTTCATGCCTTCCCACCCCATTTTCAACATGCTTCTACTTACAGGAGCACTACATGTTACACGGATTCATTTGAACTATTTCCCTGCGTGTTTAACTCTGCTGTGTGCTTTACCTCCTTCAGATTCCTACACAGCTCTTAAAGCAGTGGCATCATAGCAACTCACCGTCATTTTTACTGTTGGTCTCTTTGCACCTGTAAAGCAAGGAACTGCTGCTGTAATAGCCAGTGTGCAGGCATCAGGTGCCTTTACTCCCAGCTTACTCCTTTCACTTGCAGCCTCCCGGGCTGGGGAGATGTCACCCCCGGCAGACCTGGGCATCCACCTCCGCTCTGGAGAGCGCGCCAGGGGCTGCGGGTGGTTTGATGGCAGGTACGAACCGTGTTGGAGCGCTGGCTCCCCTGCAGCAGCCTGGTGTCCCTCTGGTTATTTTATATATGCGTAGTTACTCTGCAGCACCTCATGGGCCTCTAGTTAGATTTTCCTTGTATCTGAGCGGTTTTCTTGACTCCTAAGTGAAGTCATAACTATGCACCAGCTAGTCGGAGAATGAGGCCATTACAAGAGGCTGTTGCCTGAATTAATGTTGTTTGAGATAATAACGTCAGCATGACTCAAAGACCAAATGTTTAATAAATGTGTTTTCCATCTGCTGGTATATAAATGCTTAAGCAACTGTTGTAAAGTATTATGAAAACCCCTGTTGACTTATTAACCCTTTTTACTGAAGCCAGTAAATAGAACACACATTTGCTTAGAACAAATGTTTTTATCATACACATCCTCTGCATTGATTTGTAACAACTATTACCAAACATTTCCTTTCAGTTACTGGATTATTTGAGTTAGAGTCTCTCCTATGATTTGATTTTCCTGACGTGTATAATCTTAGGCAATATGCATGGAGTTTTGCATGATTTCCAGCCTAATGATCTGAAGTGCAGTCTAAGAAGAAAGTGCTGTGCACCAGAACATTACCACTATTACTAATTTTAGCAGAATATCCACCAGCTTTCATTACAGACTCTCAGTCAATAACTAGGAACTTACAAACTTGAAGAAGTTAGCAATTGGACTTGTTTGACTGCTAGGTAGTAGTCAGTCCGATAGAGCCTTTACTCCTGGGTATTGCAGGTGCCTGCCAGAGGAGCCCAGCTGACAGCTGCTCTCCGCTGCTTTCCGGCAGCGATACCTGTCACTGAGGTATCACAGTGCTACTGACACTCCGAGCTCTGAGCTTGGCAGCCTTAAATGCACTGGGTTTGCTTAGCTTAGCAGATGCAAATGACCAGGGTTCAGGTGAGTTTGTATTTTTATCAAATCAGCCATGCAAGCAATGGTAATTTGATTGAGTCAGGGCTGTGTGACGAGAGGCTATTTAAGCCTGGGCTTGCTCCCCTACCATGCTCCCTGCTCCGAGCTTGCATCCGATAACCACCAGATTGAATGGGGACGGGTGTACGCCGAAGGTGTGCTTTGGCAGCTGGTGGGAGACTCTTGCCATTGGGAGAGCCTGCTGAATTGCCATGTAGTCTTGTGCTTTCTGGACGGGCAGACAGCGTGCAGGGTTGTCACTGGGTCCTGCTCCTGCCTCACCTACGAGTGGTCTAGTGAGTCACTCTGGTGGTGCCCAGTATTTAAAAACAAGCTAGGGTGGGACCCTGAAATCTGTGGGGTGAAGGATGACTGAGCCTCCAGTGATTTCACATCAGCTCTATCATAAGGTGTATAAAAATTTCCATCAATACGCTGCAGTACACTCGCTGATGCCAGATCTGCCTTAAGGACAGATGGCTGGAGATGGAGCACACAATCTCACAGCCAAAGCCACCTTTCTACTTGAATTAGTACTTGTTTCTTCTGCAATTGCTAGTTGATACCTGTAATCCAAGGGTGCATTTGCTGCAGCAACAGAAAGCTTGAAAACACATTGACTTGCATTTGCCCAACCTAGAGGCCTTTATCAGACCACAGAGGATCAGGGATCATGCATCTTCTTTTACATAGGACGTGTTGCCTGAAAAATGCCCTTCAGGGCTGATTTTGGAATCTGCTGGAAAGGGAAAGGGCAGGAAGAAGTTAGAAAGGATACAGTAAATACAGTGTCGTTAGTTGCCAGGGCCATAGCAGTCTGGCCCAGATGGCCCAGTCCTTAGAAATGGAAATTGCATGTGGTGGGAAGCAGATGGCCCAAGACACAAAGCCATGTATGGTGCAGATGCTTTGCAGAAGGACAAAGCGCTGTGAGAAACCAAACAGATTTAATTGGTCGATCTTTTGTTCAGAGATTACTGCAGTTGAGTCTTGTTCTGGATTATCTTCTGCAGCTGCCCAGAAGCTTCTTACATCTCACTTAGGCAGAGGACTGTGTTCATTCCTCTCTGACTCAAGCTTGCTTATGGAGTAACGCACACTTTCCTTGTCTGAGCTGTTGAGATGCACTTGCATGGGCAGCACCTGGACCTTCTCATGTGGCCTGCTGCTGCTCCCTGTGGAAATACATGCCCTCTACACCCTCTGAGGCAGCTAAGGGTGCTGATCTTGTATTTAAAGCCAGTAATGCTCTAGGGACTAAACAGGTATGCCTTGCTGTTTATGGTACCCTGCAACCTCACTGAACTGGTGGCCATTAACAGTGATAAAAGCCCCTAGGTCTTGTGATGGAAGTCACTGCTTTGCACTGATCTGGTGGTGGTCAGGTGTGAGGTGCCTGTGTGGAGGAGCAGCCCGTGGGTCTGGGTGAGGGGCAAGCACTGGCAGTGGGGCAGGCACGTGTCATGGGAAAAACACCAAGAATAAACTTTTTCCAGATTTGAAAAATTATTCTCTCTGCATATTCTTCCTTCCCCCCACTCTCAGGATATACACAACTCAGCAAATCTTCCTGCGGCCATTTGACCCAAAAGGTGTATTTTCCCCCAAAACTATTCTACAGTATTCCTCACTCCCTTCCCAGATTCTCCTGCAGAAAGCAGTTTATGAATAATGCGTATGAATCTCCTCCCTGTGGGAAGGGAGGGGATTTTGTTGCCTTTAAAAGGATACGGTCCCCCAGGGAAATGGCTTGGCTGGAAATAGCCTGATTACAGCTGGTTGTCTTCTGTTCGTGAACACTGAGTGCCTGCATTTAGACATGTTCCTTGCAGAAGGGTTACTGCGGGAGCAGAAGTCCTTGGGAGGCTTCTTGTAACAGCCACCTCTCTCCTCCCCCATTTCATGCCATTTGTAAGGCTCTGGATTAGAGATGACAGAAGGGCAGCCCTTCCCGTATCATGTTTTCACAGCAGTTTTAGAGGCTGAGGGAGCGCTCGGGCTGCCCACGTTGGCATTGCTGCTGTGTCTCCATTTCCTTCCCCTGGAAACACGACTCCCCTTGGTGGCAGGGTACGGATTCCTGACAGGATGTCCCCGTGTGACCAGCTCCGAGCTTTGGGACAGAAGCGTGCTTGTGGCCGTCCTCCCCTTTCTTTCTCCCATTCCCTCCTCTGGTTTCATCCAGAAACCGCACACCATATTGGCTGAAAGGGATGGTGGACCTGCGCTGTGGGATGCACGTTGCAGCTTGCAATGTCTGGGGGCTTAGCAGATCAACCAGGTCCAGATAGGGCCCTCTCCTTCCCCTGTCTCTCTAACTCTTTAAAACTCTTCATAGCTTATGCTCGGTCTTCATTAGATACAGTCTCCTGAGATTTTTCTTCACCTGACTTCACACAGTCTTTGACAAAACTAAGTGCTCAGACACTTGGAGAGGTAGGTGAGTGTGAGATCCCATCATATTCTTTCATGCTTTCAGTCCAGCCCTCCCTACTTACAAAACCTTCTTCCCTGTAGAAGTAGGTAATGTGACCCTTACCCCCTCTCACAGCCCATCCCTTTTTCTTGCTCAATTTCTCCTCCCTAGTTATCTCACACTGTAATGAGTGTTTTATGTCATTGCCTTGTCTTTTTTTTTTTAATATATTCCTGTATGGTTTTTCTTCATAACAATATGTTGCTTTCCGTCAACATACAGGACCTGTCTGTGATACTTCTGTATTGCCCTTCAGTGTTTGTTTGAAAGTAGGAGAGGGAGGGATGCAGGGAGCGGGTGGAAACTGTTTTTAATAATAGCTAGGTTTGAAGGTTTGGTCAGATTAGAGTGGCGATCAAATTAACTGGTAATTGGGAACAGATTATTCTCTCTACGTAAACCAGACACCGCTGGTCTGGAGTAGTCTCTTATTGCTGAGGGGCATGTTTGTTGATGTACTCCTAGCCCCTTCCCTACCCTCCTTTCACAAAACCAACCCCTCTGCCTGGAGCACCGTTGTATGGATTGCAGAAGATCTAGTAATAAAAAGAAAACACTTGTGCAACTTAGCTGCTGTTACTGGAATTTCAGGTCTAATCCTAGCAAACAGGTCAAGTTTTAACACTTCATGTACACTGCTTGATAAATCTAAAATGTGCAGCTTTCAAAAAAAAAGCACAGTGCAAGAAAATACAATAAAATGTGGTTGTGGTTTAAAAAGTGGACTGACATTTCCACAGAATAGAAGCATAAAGGCAAGATCAGAGCAGTCATGTTTTAAGGGATTAGGAGGATCAACAGTGTTTTTCACTTGAAGAAGTCCATGGCTAAGCCCTTTCTCCCCTTCTTTCCCCTCCTGGCAGCAGAAATTGTGATTCTTAAAATTTTAGATATGTTTTTCCATATCTTAAGTTAAAAGATTAAAAAAAATAGTGTATTTCAGAATCATCCTCTTCTGCTCCTGTCCTCTGTTTTTCTATGTGGAGACAGATGGCTGTTACACAGCTTTTAAGCTTGAGAGTACTTGAATGTGCTCACAAGGCTGTGCATCCACTGCATCGCCCTTCAGACTTTCACCATTCTCCCTTGCCATCATTAGTTACAGTCCTGTTCCCTTCCTCCACTCTCAGATAGCGTGTCTGCCATCCAGGATGCTCGTCCTTTCCTTTGTGTTCCCTGACATGCCTCTCGGCCCCTTTCTCCAGTGCTTGGTCTCACCCCAGCTCTCCCTGAGGACCTGCAGAGACTTCTCTCTGGGTGCAGTCCCTGGGGAGCGCAGCCTGCACCTCCCCCCCGATATCCAACCCTCCTCTGCCCCCTGCTCTGCCGTTAATGCTCAGAGGCTTCCTCACAACCCGTCTTCATCTTCAGTGCTGTGGAAGATGCAGCGTTGACGATTCTGGGAAAGTTACTTCCCCTCTCCCTTTGCAGAGAAAAGCTGTAAGGCTACAACTCTACAAGCATGTGCGTGTCTCAGCTAGACCATCTCAGCCTGTATCCCTGTAGGACAAGACACCAGGTACAGCCAAGACCACAGCAGCAGGAGAGACATCTCTGTGCAAAACTTGAGTGTAGCATCTCCTGCTCTACTCTAGCTTTGCAGCCCTTCTCCAACCCTGCTGCTGCAGACACTGTTTATCAGTTACATGGCTCATTAATAATGGACAGGCATAGTCTTGCCCATGGGTCCTCATTAGTTATGCGTGGCACTTGTTTTTTTCCCCAGTTTGTGTGGCACTTTTCCTTGCCTCAGCCTTTTATATAATCAGTATGTTATTGTGGGTAGAAGTGCAGTATTTATGGATTAGTAATTGTTACTAGAAATCCATGGTGTTTGATCGCAGTCTTGATCCAAGTGGGAAAGAGATGCCCAAAACCATAACCTGTACAGTCTCCCTGGCAAAGCCGTGAGTTCCCTCCTGCACCCCCTGCCTCTGCTCAGCTGGGGAAGTGGGGGGTGACAACTGAAGGACAGGGGATGCCTTCCACGCTGGCAGGATCCTCCACCTGACCCCAAATGACTCAGTCTGCTTTTTTCAAATGCACTAGGAGACAGTCACTAGGCTGACACCTCCACTTGAGCTCCCAACAGGCAGAAGTTCACTTTGCATCCTTGTCTGTGGCATAAGAAGCCTGTACATGTATTTCCAGGTTTGAGAATGCGTATCTTTCTTGTACAGCCATGAATTTTTCCTTTCTCTTGCGTACATGTTCAGCGTCACTCGCTTTCGTCTCTGCAAAATGGGAAAGCAAAGCTGACCTGTAAAGCCCTGCTGGGAGCTGCAAGCCGAGTTGCTAGCTCACTCAGTTCTAACACCTCAGTAGAAACAAGCACGTATGCCTGACCATCTGTACAGAGAGAAAAAAAAAGGAAGGAAAAAAAAAAAAAGATTTCACCAAATTTGAAGGCTTGAATGGTCTGCTCGCTTCCCACAACAAAACTTCTTACCATAAGCTTTTCCAAGGAGTCATATTGGGAGATGAGTAGAGATTGCGACTTGCCTCATGACACACAAAATACCAAGTAGTTGAGGTTTGTTCTGTGTGAAGCTAAACCAGGTGGACACTTAACGATTATATGGGGCGCATTTTTCAGTTGCATCGTCTCTCTGGATAGATGCTAACCAGTGAGGGACCTAACTGTAGCGTGCAAAGTCTCTCATGTGGAAGTTTTGAGTGTTACGTAGTCATTGGGTCAGATTAATCATCCATAACTCTATCTCCAGGCACTTGACCAGTAGATCTCCTTACAGTACTAACACATCAGCTGCAGTCTGACATTTTGAACCCAGTTATTGAACACCTACCAGCTACCCTGAAAGTACAGATTTGACACTGTGACTTAAAACCCATCCTGGATCACCCCGGCTTAGGAAGGCCCCGGGTCGCAGCTTTCTGGAAGCCAACAGGAGAAATGTTGCTGTACGTTTGCTTTCCTCTTATGCCCTTCCAGAGGTGTATCTGCTAGGGAGGAGAAGGCGGGTAGGCCAGATCAGTCTCAGGTCTGACCTGAATGGTTAGCGAGTTTTAAATCATTCTATGGAAACTGGCTGTCAAATTCTGAAAGACTGTAAAGAAAAAAACCCAAACCCACAGCAATGCCACTGATGTCTTCCAAAACAAAATCCACCAAAATAAAACCGAGAAGAACCCCATATCCAACCTTTGCCAAAATGCAACAGCCATGCTTTTGGGGGTAGGAACATAAACTTGAGAGTGGGGGGTCAGGCCAAGCTCTGTGCTCCCCTGGACCGGATTGCTGTAGTTGAGCAGATTATTTCATTCTTTCCAAGCAGAGCCACTCTGGTGCTGAGGAAATGGTCTGTTGGAGGCAAGTGTTTTAAAGAGCTGTGGTTCATCCATCGCCTTTCACAGATCCATTGTGCCCCCTCTGCCTTTTGTTTTCAAAAGGGATGTGAAATAACCTGCTCTTTAGATAAGAATGTACCAGCTGGATGGCTGCCCATACACCAAATCTTCCATTCGCTCTGCTGCAGACCGAGTCAGGGGTTTTGGTCACTGGGGAGCTGTGCTCTGACCTCAGTTTTGTTTCTACTGTAAACAGTAGCTGAATGAGTTTATTTGGCACCATGATGGTCTCAAAGGCCAAGAGAATAAATATGCGTGTGCTGTTTGCCTTTAGGTTTTACTGGTGCCAACCCAGACATGTGCCTCCATATTTGACTTGCTGGACAAGGGATGAAGTACTGATACACATTATGGGTTATTGCTTGCACTCGTGGCAGGTCTTTTTCAGCCTGCTGAGTTGACTGAGCTTTCAGGAGAGTCCACTGAAGGTGTGTGACTTGATACAGGGCTGGTTCAGATGTCAAGCCCTTAAAACCACAGAGTAATGATAAACAGATGGAGCATGTGGAGACAGCTGCTAAAATCTGTTCTTCTCTAAACAGGATATCATGCTGTCTTTTTTTAGAAAAATGAAATCATATAATGTTAGATACTTTTTTTTTTTTTTCCCCCCTTCTCTGAGCAGAATCCTAACTGTTTGAGAAGGACGTTTTGGCCGCATCTTCTATTCTCATACTTTATCCCAGATGTTAGGTTTTATTCACAGCAGAAAACTAGATGGCTATTTTGATGTTCTCCCCTGCCTGGTGTGAAGAACCTGCTGATGGAGCTAGAGATGCCCACCGGTAACACCCAGAGCTGCTGTGCACTGCTTGCCCTCACCTGGCTGGTCACTCGCTCTGCGGGTCGAAAGACAGGGCTTGAAGGGCAGCGAGCGCAAAGCGGTGGCTGCAGGCTCCAGGCAGCATTTCAAGGGCTGAATTTTTGCTTTTTGCTCCCTGAACAGAAAGCGTGGGTTAGGTTTCAGCCACCTTAGAGCTTTTCTGTCTTCTAGGAGAAACTTCAAAGCATGGTTAGAAGCTGTTCCCAAAGCGTTGTTTATGGAGAGCTGCTTTTCTTTATGGATGGGGTGGTTAGAGCAGAGACCAAACCAAACCAAGTTCACTTAAAATTCACTACCTTCGTGGTCCATTGATGTAACAAGTTGGCTACATCCAGAGGCCTTCTTCGGACCTTTCTGGGGGAGCTCATGTTTTATAGTGTCTGCATCAATTCAAGGAAATAAATGTAAAATTACCTAGAGGGCAGGACCTAGTTTATAGTCCAAAAGCTGATGCCTGTAAGTATTAAATATTACTTTGCTTCATATTAAATACCACTGAAGCCACTAGGCAAGTTTAGGAAACACTTTTATTGTAAGTCTGTGCCGTTTTAGCTGAAGGCACTGTGGAGGACTTGGACCTCTCTCCTGTCATTTCAGCACCAGATCCCACTTCTGTTTGAAGCACTCCAACGTACAATGATCTTGGAAATTATTTCAACAATTCATGCCTCTTTTTTCCTTTCTTTTTAACTGTTCTTGGGAATCTGGATGGAAGGCATGGTAATAAAACTCTTTTCCTTTAGTCCTGTGAAGTCTTAGGACCATTATCCTTGTTAAATTAGCCTCTCCCCTTGCCCATTTACTTTTGGAGTCCTTGTTTGGCTATACTACAGCAACTGTTACTGTAAGCAGAGGTAAAGAGAGATGGAGCTGAGGCCTTTGAGCATCTCTTTATGATGCTGAGAAGTGTCCCTTTTTGCATCTGGAATCCCAGTTATCTTTACTTGAGTAAATACTTGGTGTTATGTGGAAATGAGAAAATTGAATATAGAAAAATCAAATACGTTTGTGCATCATTTTGAAAGTGCTTGTAGTAGCATGCAGGATATCTTGTATATTTTGGCCGTGTTTCAGAAAAAAAGAAAATTGTTTGTGTCTGTAACTTTATACTAAAAGTTTTTATTTTTATCCCTCAAATTATAAGCTGCATTTGAGAAGTGTAAACAAAACGAGATTGAATGTAACACAAGCAGAATTGCAAGCAGCGGTGGTTACAACAGAGGTAATTGTTCTGCCCAAATTATATCAATGAACCTTTCTGTGCTCTCAGTCCACACGTGGGAGTGAGAAATGAGGGGGGTAGGGGTGAAGGGCTTGGGGAGGAAGGGAGAGCGGGTGGAAGAGAAGTCACCTGAACTTTTAATTCCCCCTTGGGAATTAAATCTGTCTTCCTTAGAGAAAAAAGTATGATTTTTTTAGTGTGTGGTTTGGTGCGGTTCCTTTTGCCCTGCTGTCCATTTCATGCATTTTAACCCTCGGGGAGCCAGAGGCGTCGCACAGCATCTGAAGTGCTGCGAAGGAAACCACTGGCGCTGCGCTGGGCTGGCTGCCGGGCTGGGACTGTCTCAGGAAATTCCAAATGAGTATAAATAAATGCTCTGTAGCAACCTCTGGGCTCCCTGCCTGCTGATGTGTCAGGAATACACACTCCCTTTAAGGCAAAGGAAAGTGTGCTTCAGACTGAATTTCCTGAAAAACTAAACGCGGCAACGTCCAGGGGTCTGCTTCTGGGTGGATCGGTGAGTGAGACCCTGGAACAACGGGGCGGGGGGAGAGGCGAGATGCCGGTGGCTGGCTCGGCTAGCCCTGCGGGCAAGCTGGGAAGAGGCACGGGGGGCACGCCGGGGTAGCACAGCTGAAACCAGCCCTCGATGTTCTTACAGGATCTTAAGTGGGGATGGTTTTTTTCCTTTTTTTAACAGTGCCCGGTTAGCTGGGTTGTCTCGCAAGCGCTGCCATCTGAAGGGAGCTGGGCGCTTGCGGTTTCACGCACCTCTGGTAGCCTCTTTGGTTTTGTTGTTACATACAGAGTAGTTTGCTTCCTTCAGCAAACGCAGGTTTTCTAGTGGGAGATCAGCGTTGTGAACACTCAAGTGAAGGGAGCGCTGCACCTATTCACCGTAAGGCATCGTTTCAACAGCAGGAAGGTAGCTGTTACCCTTCAAGTTGCTCGTGTTGAATACTGTTCACAGGCTCTCAATTATAAGCCACTGTTTCTAGCTATTTAGAATGTTTATGAAGAATTACTTCTAATAATGACCTCTTCTGTATTTTCTTTGATGATCGCTGTTTTAACTTTTTGGAGAAAATCAGTTCATCGGTCTGAACTATTTTAAATGCAGAGAAAAAGCTTTCGGTGTTTTTGGAAAATGCAAATTGCTTGTGCTTTTTAAGTTTGGAAGGCAACACACGTTTTATCTCACACAAGGAATCAGTACTAGATTAATATAAAAAGGGGTAGGAGGGAACAATTCCCGGTATTTGAAATATCATACTGATTATGCAGCATGAACCATATTCCTTATGGAGGTAAGCATGTGACAAAATAATGTCCTTCCAGGACTCATAAATACAAATATTTGTAGAACCATTCTTGCAGAAGACAATTCTTCCATTTTTTCCACCCTGTGCACAGCTGTAAGACCAAACTGAAACTGTAAATCAGTTTTAATATTCCATGGCAGGTTTATATCCCAGGAGTCCAGGTTCTTTCCTGATGGTTACTCCTGTTACAATAGCTCTATGTATCTGTTCTCCGCTTCTCACCTCTTCAGAGATTTATAGGCACAGAAGGGTAATGACATTATAAATCTAAATATTTTGGTTTTGTGATTCAGTTGTTCTTGGCTAGAAAGCAAACACAGCCTTCTCTGCTTGGGCTTCCGCAGGTAACACTGATGCGCAGTTGTGTTAAAAGACGTTTTCAGGCAAACACCTGGCTTGCATCCATGACTCCTTTGGCCCCCGCGGGGGATGCGGAGGTGATCTGGATGAGTGAAGAAGGAAGAGAAATATTTGTGATTTTGCTCCTCTTCTGTTTTGCCAGCCCTCTGTCTGGGTTTTGTGAAGCCCATCCTACTATGTGGATGCGAGCCTTGGTCTTTGTAATTATTTTTTCCTTTGTCATTTTTCTTGTGACAGTGAAGTGGTGTAAAGCAACAGGGGATGATGTACTGTTGGAAGAGCAGGGCAGGTGTGCCACATTCTCAAGGGCTGGCAAGGGAGGCAGGGGAGCTTCGGGGCTTCTTCTGTGCAGCAGAGGACAGCAAGCTGCCCTACCAACACTGGGACTCAACCTCGCATTCATCACCATTGCTGGCTGAACCAGTTAGCCCAGATCTACCGGGATGTATTTTCGGAAAGAAGGGCTATGGTGGTCTGAAACTGAGCTCCTCTCCTACTGTGTTTGGTAGAGCACATCGTATGGCTTTCTCCCAGGCTGCGAGGAGCTTGTGTTTGGTATCTACTGTTTGCCATAACTTACGTTATTTTGCCAGGCCTGAGTTAGTCTGATTTGGAAAGTATTTTTAAATTGAATGCTCTGTATTTGTCACAAACGTGCCTGGAGCCAATATGTGTGCACACAGTAGAAAGTGAATGAAATAAATGCTTCAGGGAGTGATGAGGGCAGTTTTCAAGCAGACAAATGCTGCAAGATGAAAAAAATGCACATGGAATCAGGTGCTTGGAAAGAATAAATTCATACTGGTTTGGACTTGCCTTGTTGGCGTCTGGTTTTCAAACGTAAGTAAACAGGACTGAGATGCCCCCCATTTCAAGCCCAAAAGTAAAGGATGATTGTTGACACCTCATCGCTCTCCCAGTGATACCTGAGAGAGCAGGAGGCTAACTTTACTATGAGGTGAGCGTCTTTCAGGGGAGAGCATTTTCTGTGGCTGAGCCAACTAAGCCCCCGGCACCGGTTCAGTGGTTTGATTTCAATGTCAGGCCAGCGATTTCTTCCCCAGTTACATTTCTTGACACAGCACACATTGGTTAAAGTGGTGTTTGCGGAGGATGATTTGGGAAACACACCAGTGCAATGCAACTAAGGCTGTCACTTGCTTCTGACTTGCTTGATGGTGGACCTGGTGGTCACGCTCAGAGCCACAGCCCACCCACAGGCTGACTTGTGACAGCAATTTGCCCAAGTGGCCACTGTTTTTTTACAGTAGTTTCTACCCAGAGGTGGCAGCGCTGTTGGCAAGAGCAGCAGCCCCCGCCACGGTTTCTGCTCTGCTGGTCCCTGCTGCTGGTGGGGCAGTTAGCGGAATAAGCTAACGACTATATCCCTTCCCACCCATGCCCTGCTTCCTGCCAGCCGTAGTTTGATTTCCCCTGGGACCTGTGAGTCAGAAACTGGGATAGAGGCAAAACAGAGTAGCCTCTCAGTTTTGAGCTTACACGGTTAGCGGCCTGGAGGTGGTGCACATACAAGATGTCCTGCCACAGAACTGCCAGATCTAGAGCTATTCCCAAAAAGTGAGAGCAGCTGAAAAGGAGACATTATCGGCCTCAAATAAGTGAGTTGTCAAAAATATACAGCAGATTTTGTGAATTTTGATAAGGGGGCATACTGCAGTCACTCTCGGGACAGCTGATTGTGCTTTTTTTTCCCCTCAGGAACAGATTTCTCATAAACGAGATTAATCCTTTATTCAGGGTTAATTAATTTGCATGACGCTCGTATAGCCTGTGTTTTATATTTTAAATGAATTTCTGTTTGAGCTGCAAGTTTTCAGTTCAGAGATTCTAGAAGTAAAAGTTTAAGACATTAAAAAGACTAGAGAGGATCAGGAGGTGTGTTTTTTGAAAGGTGTTTTTTACTTTCAGCTGACAAATAATTTTTAGTTGTGCTTATATGATGTTCAGATATAAACTCTGTAGGTAAGTATTTTTTACTATGTGAAAGAAAACCTTTAATCGTGTAAAAAAACAGTAATGTGACCTTCAAAGACTCCCTCCTAACACCAAAAAGGCTATTCGCTATATATAGATATATATATGCCTTTGGGTAGCAGGCTGGTAAGCATTCTGAGCATTTTCTACGAGGTACCAGAAGACTGTGGTTTTCGTAGCTATGAACAGTAGTCAGCACGTAGTTAGCAAACTTGCAGCAAAGAGAGAAGAATAAGAAAAGCCAGAGTCTCTTCTACAAGGTTAAGAAATGGTTCTGTGGTTTAGAAATTGACCCTTGAGGAGGAGGTGACAGTGGGACAGCCAGACGAGTGCATCCATCTGGTCACCAGTACCAAGGTGAGAGCTGGGTTATTGTTTTTGCTATAATGCCAAACAATTGAAGGGGTTTCTTTATGTTTTTATTATAATGATAATCCTAGTATAATGCTAAGGAACTAAGATTTTTCAGGTTCAGAGGAGCATAACTGCTTGAGAGACTGTTTTCACTGTGGGTTGATCAAGTCAATGGAAGAGCCCAGTTAAGTCAATGGAAAGACTTTCAATGCTTTTAATGGCCTTTGTACTGTGGCTGTGGTTGGTTTGGGTTTTTCTTCTATTGCCTTAATGGTCTTACTTCTTCTAGAAAGACCATGGTATTAAGACAGCAGATCCATCCTTAAAATGCCTTCTTTGACCAATGTTGTGTGGTAAATACGGCATTGCAGCCCAGTGCCATAGCGTTTGCGTTCACAGTGCAACCAAAACACAGCAGCCCTCTGAACCATCTTTCTTCAACATTGCTGCTGCTGATGTTCATTGACTTCAGGTGGTGTCCTTAATTCACTTCTGTGAGGCTTGCCGCTAGAAATATCTGAGCTGGAGCTTCTACATCTTGAAATAAGAACCTATTTATTACGCAGTGTTGTAGCTTCAGCCTTTCTCTGTTGTTATTATTATCAGGGAAGTTGCTATCCCCCATTTTTTGATTACAACCCCCAACCCAAAGTACTGAGTATTTAGATGTCAGATTTAAAAGTCAGCTCCCGAGTTGGGGTACCGACACATAAATTTAAAAAAATAATCTAAAAACCTTATAAAAACACTTTACCATTTTTCTGCTCCTCATTTTTCTTTGAGATTAAATTTGCAGCAAACATTTGAGATTTATTTCTTCAGTAAAACATGCAGTAAATGGAATTCCTCTGTAACAGGAGAATCCTCCGCACCTGTAACTATGGGGTTGGTAGCAGGGTCGGTCATCCTTCTCTGGCTGGGGCATTTTGGTTTGCACTGTAGTACCCCATACCCCACAGGCTCAGGTGCATCAGGAGTTAAATCCCGTTTGCATCCTGCATAGCTGTAGCTGAGTAATAGCAAACCAGATCACCTTTCTTACAAGGCAGTATTTATTGGTTGTTTTTCCACAGTAGAAAAAGAAGGGAAAGCGTTATCAGCCACGTCTACACTACAGTGGAGCGTGCTGGGCAATGGAGCCATTGCTTGTACGAGCTGAGCTGGGTTTTCCAGGCACTCCAGCCTGGCACTGCAGGAAGCGTGGCTGAGGCCAGCGCCGGGGTATCGTCATGGGCAGCTTCATGGCTTGACCCTGCTGTGCTGCGGTGGCTCTCCTCCTTTTGGGAGATGAGCAGCCAACTGAGGCGGTCTGCGCGCCGCACCTGCGGCGTGCTTCACGCTGCCACTGTGTGCTGTCACTGCAGGGGGAGAAGTAAAACACTCGGTGCTCCTGCTGTGTCTGGCAAAGTACGGAAACAACTTTCTGTAAGTTTTTCCCTCTCAGCTCTGGGAATAAAATGAAATAAAAATTTGTTTGGGTTTGGGGCTTTTTTTCTCCCCACCTTTGAAAATAGTGGAGAGCTAGGCTGAATTGTTGGAGAGCTAGTAATTTCATGGCATCTTCTGTATATTGCTAGCCAAAACAAAGCTGATCAAACGGGTGTGCTTCAAGGCTAAGGTCTGTTTTCCAAGTGGTTTTGGTGGTGGTGGTTTTTTAAACTTACATTCAAATCCCAACAACTGAAAAGGAGAATGAAAGAAAAACTGTTAATTATTCCATTCTGCTTTTTCTTTTTGAACAACTGCTCAGCCTCATGTGTTTTGGTTCTTTCCAGAAGGCGAGGCTGATGCTCATTTATATATGCTGAAGAACAGGAAGAGAAAAGAACAAAAATAGTATTGGGGGTGGGAGGAGAAGGGGAAAAGCATCAATTTCTTCTCTGTTGCAGTAAAGAATCAGAAAGTCAGAACTCTCTTTTTTATCCCCTCTTTTCCTGCTCCAGATAACCTTTCAAGCTGAAGTTGAGCATATAAAAATACTGATTCGACTCCATTTATGCCAGCTATTGCCTCTGTATTTTTCCTCTGCAGCATTCTTTATGAATTGTCTTATGCCATAACTCTGGAAGGAGACTCTGTTATTCATAATATTATTTCAATGGAAAAGACTTCTTTAATAGCAGTCAGATCCAAGATAAAAATGCCTTAGAGTAGATATCATAACCAGATGGGGAAAGAAGGCTTTAGATGTGATGTCTGTATTTTCCAAGGCACCTTAGACTTTTAGCTTCAGAAGTACATCTTCAGTTGCTTCTCTTTGCTCTTCCTGGACCCTCCAAGGCGGCTTTACAATAAAGTTTTCGTAGCTTGCAGAACCAAAACTCTATGTCTGCCCACATTTTCACTGCTTTTCTCTCCCTCAGAAGTCCTGAAGCACATCAACTAAATGTCCTGTTTTTTTCCAGTTCTCCTGGTCTGGGAGCAGACATGATTAGTGTGGACTCGGGTAGGGCTGACTCAATATTTTAATATACTGATGTTCTTGTGTAGTGCATTGGCTAGGATATAATTTAATAGAAGTTGGCAAGACTGGAATGTTTGGACAGAGCCAGTCCCAGCAGTGCAGGAGGCAAGAACTGAAGAGTGCGTTTTCTAAATGCTGCTGGTGTCCTGCCCGTGGTTATCCTGCAGCAGGGAGAGGGAAATGAAGTCTTTGCATACTTCTGGAGAAATGCATTAATAACGACAGTACCACAACGAGGCCTCTGTGCTTCACAGACTGTGTTACTTCACAGGAACTGGCCTAAAAGCGTGATGTGCTTGCGTCTCGATGCATTTAAAGACATTTCAGAAGAAAACAGCAGTGTCTGCAGCGTTTTCACAGACAAAAGTGTCTGTGTTTGTGCATCTGCACATGTTGCAGTGTAACACAACAACGTGATTAAACTTTGCCTGAGCTACTACAGAGCTGCGGAATAGTTCTTCTAATTTTAGCAGTGTCCATGATCAGCTGGCCAAGGATGAGACAAGACACCTAACAAGAGTGTTTGTACTGCCCAGTATTTGCCGCAATACTTCTATGTGTGTTGGGGGGAACGGGGTAGGAATCTCTTGCTCACTTGAGGTCTCTGGGCATGAAGGCTTGCCCTTCTGGCTGAAGGGCAAATAGATACAGCTTCCTCTGAGGTTAATCTGAGGTACCTGCTTGTGTAGCACTTGGTACTCGCCCACCAAAGCTAGGGAGTAGGGGCATCCATGGTTCATCCAGGACCTAAGGGCTGAAAGGAGGAAGGGCTGCACTTTCATCAGGTGTTTATTCATTTCTTATTAGATTTTTTTTTCTTTTGGAACCAACAAAACCATTTTTATTGCTTGAAAACAGCCATCCATTTTGCTTTGTTCCGTGCTTAACAGGCACACCCATTTTGGCCCTTTCTCTTGAGACAGCAAAATGCACAGAGGCTTGGCGCAGCTCCTGCACGCTGCATCAGTGTTGTGTTGTTGGTAGATTGCATGCATGATTGTCGTTTGTCTTAACATATCAAGAAATGTCTCCAAATATCAACTCAAATACTAGGATTGTGTTGGTGGAGCGCTCGCTGTTGTTTTAAGGAGAAGTGATAGGCAGTCAGCTCCATGCACAGTCAGTCTCATGCTTGTGGAGCGGCAGATACAAACTGTGTCCTGGTAGTGCTGTCAGCTTAAGCTGAGGACCAAAGGGATTTCATTGTGAAGACACTGAGCTGCCCGCAGGTGCTGTGGAGTGGTTTAGTGAGGGATTCAGTGTTAGTGTGATTATTTTTTTATTATTGTTTATTTTTGATACGTTTCTGTTGAGCAATTTTAATACCATTCCATGAAGAAGAAAAAAATGTATCTGAGATTCCAGTTTGGCTCTCATGACTTAACATGAGATTTGCATGTCTTTTTAGAGGTTTTATGAATATTTTTTCAAAGATGCATTAATTCTTAGGTCCTGGGACTTCCAAAGAGTCTGGTCCTCCCTCCCCCATCCACCACTTACGCATGGTGCCCAAGGACAGCTTAGAGGAGCTGCCTGACTTCGCTGGTGTAGTGATGAGAGAATTGGAGATGTTGCTGGGTAGGAAGACAAAGATCGAGACAAGCAGAAGAAAGGAACTGGGGGAAAGTGGGAGAACAAGTAAAATTGATGGAGCTTGAATTTACATGAGCTGGGTGAAGTGACTAGAACCAAGCCTGGGACGAGGGGTAAGACTATTAGCAGATTTTGGGGTAGAATTGGTGGAGCAAGCAAATGGGTGTCAGTAGAGAAAATGGGTGAGAAATCCAAAGCATGGGAAGAAGGCAGAAAGAGACCAGAAGACTACAGGGGATGAGGGCCAGTGTGAGAGCGGGGACAAACCTAGGGTGCAGGCGGGAAGGAAGGGTGACCAACCTAGGGCAAGGAGCGGTGGGGTGTGGAAAGAAGAGTTGTCTGTCTGCACAGAACGGAGCCAGGATGAGAATCTGGGAACAGAACAATGAATTTGGGAAAGAAGAGGAGTAATTTGGAGCATATGCTCAGTCTCATTCCCTCCCTGTCAGTGGGAGTCCCGGAGACTTTTTCCCTGCCTGACATTGAGGCAGTCCTGCTGGAAAGAGCTGTGTGTGGTTATGTGCTTAAACTATGTGTGTATGCATGTATTTTTGCTTCCACTCTGGTATTTAGATGGCTATTTCGGGTGCATCTATAAGTAAATACCACAGCATACTGAGACTCTGTCTTTCAGCAGAAACATGTGGTCTGGGGGGGTTGTGTGTGTCTGCTGAACGGTCTGTCCGCACTGCAGGACCGAAATACCAATGCGCTCAGGTCAGCCCCACTTCTGCGGCTCTTATAGCTGCCAGGCTGTGTCTGTGTCTCCATCCTATTCTTTTCCCGTGCCCGGGAAGGTAGGTTTTCCCTGAGCAGCATCCTCCTTCCGTCTACTGCTCGGGGTGTCCTGCGGTAGCCAAAAGCGTAAAGGATCCCCATGAAAGCAGTTATACTGTCTGTAGACAAAGCTTTTCTTAAGCATGCCAAGGAAACTGGAAAAACAGGAGCTTCCCCCCCCCTCCCTTCTCCTAAACCTTTTCTGTGCAACATTAAGTCACTTCCTGTAGTTGCAGTAAGTCAAAGAGTTTCTCTCTCTTTTTTCTTTTTTTTTTTTCTTTTTCCTTTTTTCCTCCCCCCTCTCCTGAGGCTTATATTCCTTTAAGAGGACGCGGCTCCCAAACCTCGCCTTTAAAAAACGAAACAGAGAGCGAAATGCGCTTCCAGGCACGGTAGCAGCCCGCTGCGCCCCGCGCTCGGGGCGGGCCGGCGGCGGGGGGCGCGGGGCGGGCCCCGCACCGCGGGAGGGCGGCGGCGGGCGGGGGGGCGGGCAGGGCCGCGGCCCGGGCGGAGGGGGGGCGGGGGGGGCGGGCAGGGCCGCGGCCCGGGCGGAGGGCGGGCGCGCTGGCGGGGCTCGGCGGCGGAGCCGGTGTGCGCGGCCGGCCGGCGCTGCGCGGGCGCGGGCGGCTCTTCCTTAGCGGGTGAAGAAGGAGAGAGCCGGGAGGGAGGCAGGGCTTCGGCGTGCGACACATGAAGCTGGGGCAGCCGTACGTGGCTGGAAAATTTGCAGTGTGGGGGCAGAGGCATGTGGCTAATTCAGGTAACCGGAAAGCTGGCTTTTATTATTCCTCCAGCGCATAACTCGCAACAGTTGTTTTTCCCTTTTCTCCCTCCCGCCCCCCCCCCCAAGTGGGACGGGAGGAGCAGGTTGTATAGCAGTGCTGCGTATAAATACTCAGCCCAAGGAAGCCCAGCAGATCTGGTGAAGTTTTTTTTTTTAGATTGCTTTGGGGACAGGCGAGTCCGGTGTCTGGAGGGCAGACGGGTTTTCCTCACCTGCGAGGCAGCAGTCTTCCTCAGCAGTGGGATCTGGGACCCTGCTGAATGGGGGTCCCGCTGCCTGTCCTGGTGCTGGGGGCTTCGAGCAGTTTAAAATGAAAGAGGCAGAGGCGCTGGTGGAAGTAACGTGAGCTGAGGTGAGAGCGAACTGGTATTGCTGCTCTTGCGGCAGCAGTTCCCAAAGCCATAAAACAGCTGCAGATCTGTGTAAAGTCTAATGGCATCGGTTGCATAAGGAGCGGGGTTGGAGATCCTATCACCTGCTTGAGTGCACCCTCTAGAAAAGTTGGTCTCCAGATGATTCGTGTGGTACGTTATAATCTTGTAGTCTTTACGTGACAGCATCGTGTGTGTGAAGGCTTGGTGCGACGGGGAAGACCAGAGGCGGTCGGGGAAGGACCGCTTTGAGCTACTAGCTGTGCCACTTCTGTGCCCCTTTGTTAACAGACGTTATCCGTGTGTATGCATGTGTACACATTTATGTGGGTATGCACTTCTCAGCATTTGAAAACCTACTGATTAACTTTTAAAAAGTTAATCGGGATTTAGTGTTGAGGGTCAGTCAGCGGAAAGCTGGTCTGCGCGCTGAGCTGCAGCAGCAGTTTCTGCGTCCGGCATGCTGCGAGCACTCGTCTTTCTGCGCTTGTGTTTCAGCGCGCAGTTTACTGAGACATAGTTTCTTCTCCAGTGCTGATTTTGTTTCTTCTTTTCCAGAAAAAGAGGAAGTTGTTATAAACGGAGAAGATGAAAAAGAACGGAAAGACCCCTATTTTGTGGAAACACCTTACGGCTACCAGCTAGACTTGGATTTTCTGAAGTACGTGGATGATATACAAAAGGGGAATACCATTAAGAAACTGAACATCCAAAAGAAGAGGAAAGCCGTACCAGCCTCGGTGGGTACCAAGAGCTCTGGTGGCCAGTGCAGTGACTGGACCTCCACGGAGTCTCTCTCTTCGTCGAACAGTGATGAGAACAAGCAGTCTTGTCTGGCAGCGAGGAGTCAAGTAACCTCATCGGTCGCTGCGAGACCCTCGGTTTCCTTTGAAGCATCTCCTTCCTACTTAACCGTCCCCGAGAGTAAGCAGCTTCCTCCTCCCTCCCCCCAGCTTCCTCGGCACAACCTCCATGTAACAAAAACCCTCATGGAAACACGGAGGCGACTCGAGCAGGAGAGAATGATGCAGGTCACGCCTGGAGATGTCCGCAGGCCCCGGCTTTCCAGCTTTGGAGGCATGGGCTCCACAAGCTCCCTCCCCTCTTTTGTGGGATCCAGCGGGTACGGTCACGTGTCTCAGCAGCTGCAGAATGGGTATCAGGGGAACGGCGACTACGGCGCCTGCTTCAGCTCCTCCTTGGGCAGTTCCATTCGTCACAGCCCCATGAGCTCGGGAATATCCACGCCGGTCACCAATGTGAGCCCGGTGCATCTGCAGCACATCAGGGAGCAAATGGCCGTCGCTCTCAAGCGTCTCAAGGAGCTCGAGGAGCAAGTCAAGACCATTCCTGTGCTGCAGGTCAAAATTTCAGTGTTACAGGAAGAGAAGAGGCACATGATGGCCGAACTCAAAAACCAGAGGAAAGCCACTCAAAATGACACGTACGGTTTCAGAAAGCGATCCTACAGTGCAGGAAATGCAGAGCAGTGGGAACACTTGTCTCAGGTGAGAAGAGGTGGAGAACTGTATATAGATTGTGAGGAAGAGGTGGACAGTGTGGAGCAGAGCTCTCAGAGGATAGAGGAATTCAGGCAGCTGACTGCTGAAATGCAAGCCCTGGAGAAAAAAATCCAGGATAGCAACTACGAAAGTCCAGCAAACCTTCGGGTGAACAGAGAAAGCCTAGCAAAAGAAACCCGGTCTGTTGCTGCAGGTGCTGATGAGAACATGAACGATGTGGTTATATACAACAGATCTGCGAGGCAACACAGAGAAGTAGCTGTGGGGACAGAGAAAGAAATGAGGGAGTCTGGGGTTGGGGTGACGGAGGCCATGCTTGGCTTGTCTACGGAGGCTGAGAAAGAGATAGAGCTTCAGCAGCAGACCATCGAAGCCCTTAAGGAGAAGATTTACAGACTAGAGGTTCAGTTAAAGGAAACGACCCATGACAGGGAAATGACCAAATTAAAACAGGAGCTGCAGGCAGCTGGGTCTAGGAAAAAAGTGGACAAAGCCACGATGGCTCAGCCCCATGTCGTCAGCAGGATGGTGGAGGCTGTTGTACAAATGAGAGACCAAATGGTGGGAGACCACGTGGATGTCGCCGATTCGTCGGTGGGAAACCACCTGCAGACGAGCAGTGTCGGCACCTCCTGCAGACCTGCTGTGCGGAGCGCGGCTGCGGGCCCCGAGCTGCTGATGAGCCGGTGGCTGGTGAGGGAGAGGGCAGAGGTGCGAGACCAGGGCACGGGGAGGTCCGTTGAGCTGCACGATAAGGCGGTGGGCACAGAGATGAGCGTCTGTGAAACAGGCGTCAACACAGAGGAGCCGGCAGGCGCTCCGAGCCCCGGCCGGCCGGCGCGGGCGGGAGGAGCGGTGAGGTCTGTGGGCTGCGGGGATTGCTCGGTGGACGTGGTGGTTTGCGCCCCCAAGGAGCGCGTGTCCCGCGAAGCGGCCACAGAGGCTGTGCACAGGGCAGAGGCGACGGTGATGGCCGTCCCTTCCATGACTAGCCGGGAAACCAGCACCGCTTTGGAGATGGTGAGCCAGTGCACCAGCACGGAGACGGCCTCCCTGGCGGACTGCGGGACGAACACCTCTCTGAGCAGCTACGATAAACAGACCAACACGGAGAGCGTGGAGACGCGGAGCGTGGCAGTAGGAGACGGCCGGGTGAAGGACATACACGTGTCTGCTAAAACGCGTTCGGTTGGAGTGGGCACCTTGCTCTCTAGCCACCCTGGCTTTGAAAAGCCCTCTGCAATAAAAACCAAAGACTGTGGCATTGGGCAGATAAACATTCATGAGAACTACCTAGTTGGTCTTAAAATGAGGAGCATTGCCTGTGGACCCCCTCCGTTGCCAGTTGTGCCAGCCAGCACCAGGAGCATCGGTGTTGGTGGAGAGTCTGTGTGCGAGCCGGCGAGCGGTCTGTTGGAAAGCCCTCTGCCTCCGCCTGAGCTGAGGACGGGCTTGGATCACTACATCGAGCGCGTGCAGAAGCTGCTGCAGGAACAGCAGATGCTGCTTGCTGAAAATTACAGTGAATTGGCAGAGGCCTTTGGGGAGCCCCACTCACAGATCGGATCTCTCAATTCACAGCTCATCAGCACCCTCACCTCCATCAACTCTGTCATGAAATATGCCAGCACGGAGGAGCTGCGGAGCCTGGACCTTCAGAAGCAGTGCACGGAGAGAAGCGCCGCGTCAGGTAAGCCCAGCGTCCGGGCATGCATTTGGTCTGCTCCTTGCCGGCACCGCAGGTCAGTCACCTGCGAGGCTCTCGCTTAATCTGGAAGCAAGTGTGGGATGCTCCCCGATGAAACGCAGAACATAACGTTGTTGCTGGACGTGCCCGTTGGGTATTCTGTCCAGCCCACCACTGGTAACTGAAAAACCAGAGGTGGTTTCACCTCTCCCGGTCCAGCAGACTCTGAAGGGCCTGATGATGATGACTCTAACCATGCAAGAGAGGTGTCTAAAAGTATGCAGGGTTTGACTGCCATGTAAGGTGTTGACTCCATTTTATAACTTAAAGAGTATTCGAGGTTGATGCCTGTGGGTTTGGAATTTTGTCCTTCCTTTAAACTTGGCATGCAATTTTTAAAAACTACAGTGTCAGATTTGACAGAGTTGAAAGTCACATTCAACGTCTGTATCAAACTGACTTGTTTCCACAGACGTTTCCCTGGATTTTTTTAGTGTTTCTTCCATTGCCTTCGTTCCTTGTGCCTCTCAGCCAGGGAGCTGTGGGGTGCTTTCCCCATTCCAGCAGGGCTGATTGCTTTATAACAGGCAGCTCCAGAGCGCTTCACAGAAACCACATCTTGCATCTTCTCTGTTCCAATAACTGTTTGTCCTAATCCCTAATTACAACCTCATGTTTGAAAGGCATAAGGTGTAATTACTGCTGGAGGTTTTGGTGACACTCAGGAAAGGCAAGAATTGAGATTTAAATACTCCTTGCATTTTATTTATTAACTTTAAAATCTATACAATTAATTTGAAGGATTTCTTTATTCCCTGGAGTAAAGTTGCTTTTTAAAAAATTATTATTATTTCTGAGTGTCTGATAGTCTAGTTTAAAACTTCACCATTTCTTCTAATACCTTATCGGTGAATCTAACCACATTACTATTAAATTTATAAATGTTGGCTTCCTGGAAAACAGTATGTAATGACTAGCAGTGACTGTTAGATACCATCTTCTCAGTCCTGCCATACAGTGACTGAAACAAGAGGTTAAGGAAATGGAAATAACTTCTGCAAATTCACCTGTATCATGGGTGCTGAAATGGAAAAGAAATCCTGAGTAAATACCATTTAATGTCAGCATAATATTATTGGCTAATGCACTGCTATATAAAGCTCTTGAAGCTTATTTACTGTCTTAAAAGTTACCTATTTTTGTTAAAAGGCAGCTTGATAAATCTGATTCTTTTCAGTGTTCATGCGCTAAATGGAACCATTCATTAAATGAGCTGAAGTAAAAATTTTAGCTTCCCGTAGTAGAGCAGTAAGCAACATTTACGTAGCGGTAAAGAAAACGTATGATACTCTGTCTGCATATATGCGGTATGATGCTATATATGCAATATTATTATCTATTATTATGCATTTTATATTTTGGGCTTCTTACAAGTAATGATACCATAATAATAAGAGTATCTAGCAGGCACCAGAAGTGTCCTTAAAAACAGTGAACCAGAACTTTTACTAGCTGTAAATCCTCAATTCCTTTCCCTGCTTTTACTGCACAGTATCAAATGCGTGGTCAAGGGACTTGAAAGTATTCAGACACAAGTGGAGCAATGGATCATGTTTTACTAAAGATGTTCTTACTTGGATTCAGATTTCACATTCTTGATAAAATTATTTTGGAATAATTTTATTTTAACTTGTAATACTATTATCTTTAGCTGGGGATGCTGAGTGTAAAATCTCTTTATTTTTAGTCCCTGGTGAGAACTACAAGCCAGAACTGCGTGCATAAATCAAGCTCTGGGCTATAACAGTTTAGACCCGTGAAGAATTGGGGTGGGAAGGAGGTCATAAGCCTGAAATGTTTCTCCTTCTTTTTCTATTAATTTTGAAAATACTGTCTTTACTACATTTATCTGCTGGTCCTGCTGCCTGTTCCTGTTGTGTTACAAATCATGTATTACTTTTTTCTGTAAAAGGCTTTTTGCTGAATGAAGCACTAACTTAAGTAATTCTGTAAGCATTGGAACTACATGGAATAAAGCCTTTTTATTTTTTCCATGCATCAGTATCTCCTGATAGCTTGTGAGCTCTTAATAAGTCTTTCCTCACATTTAGGTCTCTTGGATCTAGCTTTTCGAGTGTCTCGTATGTGGACTCAACCAGCACCCCTCTCTCCAGGCCTGGCATCTCAGCCTGATTTCTCTGAAGCTTGTATAAATATGAAAATCCTTCAGAGCATTAAGTCTCTAGTCCGGTTTGGTTAAAATGAGCAATCAGGTTTAAGTTATTGAAGGAAGCATGACCTCGCAAGGCTCGGTTTCTTAGAAAAACAGGCTGAAAATAGAGGCAGAAGCATCTGGTTTCAGATTAGCACCAGTAGTGTCATCTTTAATATTCGATTCAAAGAGCATCCTTAGGAAGTGCCTCTTAGAGGCCAGGTCCTTTTAGGGCAAAAATACCTGAGCTGGCTTTGAGGCGTGTGATTTGGGTACCAGTTTGCCATGTTAAAGGGTTAGTGGTCCATACTGCTTCTGAGACCTGAGGTAGCACATCAGTCCAATGCTCAGCTTTACAGATTCTTCTCCCAGCCAGTGCTGGGGAGATGGGGGTGTGCTGCGGGGGCGTCCGCCGTTGCACAGCCCGTGGCAGCAGCTTGTGGCAGGCGATGGAGACGCCGGCGTGAGAGCTGGAGCCTGCTGAGCAGGGACGTGGGCTGGCTCCGCAGCTGGCATCCTTAGGCGCAAGCCAAGCGGACCTCTGAGGTGATCTCTGAACCGGGTCTATTAGCCATTAGTATATTGCCTGTTGCAAAATAAACACCTTCACTTCCGTAACTAAGCAACTGCTATTTACATATGCGCTGTCTTTCAGAAGCCCTGGTGGCGTCAGGGAAATCAAACCCACTGGCGAGACAAGCCGATTTCCTCTCTGCAAAGTCATGTTAGCCAGCGTTGGCACCCTGTCTGTGTCCAGCTGGCTCATACGGGTGTGGGTGACAAACCTGGATGCTAACTGGTCCTTACTCTTAGACCAGACAGCACGTAGGAGGACTAAGAGGCGAGCGCATTCTGGTTCTCTGTTTATTGTCACAGAATTTTTGAGAAGTTTCAGAAAGTTACATTCGGGTGCGCGTGTGATGTGTTTTGCAAAATATCAGCCAGAGGCCTAATGTGGCTTGTAGGGGGTTTAATCGCACAGACTTTTCATAAGTCTTGTAGATGGATGTCTTTCATGGGCAAGGAGTTTGTGAGGGTGGTACTTAAAAAGAATTGCTCTACTGTTGCCCTGAAAAATTACCTGAGCATATTTGACCTGAAAATGCATGGTTATTTTGCCGCAGTGATCTGTGGAGTATGAGCTTTGCGGTCACTTTTTGGAGCAATCCTGACTGAGCACCCCAGTGGAAGCATTACACTAATCATTGTGAAGAACGACTTCTTGAACTTCTTGACTTAAGACTTGAGGGAGTGAGAGGAAGTGGGAAGCAAGTGGTGTCGGAAAGTCTCGGGGGTTAGGAAAACATGATGTGCCATCTGGTGGAAAGATCTTTCAAGGTGTTCAACTCTAACTTTCACCCAGAGCTTGGGAGACAGGCTGAGGGATGATGGAAAGACCAAAGGAATGATGGTGGTGCAAGAAGCTTCTGGTTGTCCAAAGCTGCTGAGTAGGACTAATGAGGCATTGTGGCCATGGTCGTCTTTCTCTCTGTTGTCATTTGTAGTGCAAAACCAGCAGCAAATTGGAGAAGGCTGTTTTCTCTTTATAGCTCTTCTATTTGACAAGCTTTGTAGCCTTTTCTCTCAAAGACTGTGTAGCTTGATGGGTTGGTAGCCCCCCTCCTGGCAGCGTGGGCCACGCTCGTGCAGTTGAAGACTTGAGGCTTGCCTGAGGCTCAGGAGCCGGTGCTGTTTGAGGCGCAGGCATGTCGGTGGACCCTGCAAAGCTGTGGGCTGCTGCAAATCGCACTGGTTGTCTGTGTCTAGGCAAGTGAATGAAACCCTCAGCTTCAGCTCTGCCACAGAGGCATGCCTTAGTCACCAGGGTAAGTTTCTGTACAGATGTGCTTCTTTGCGTAACAAACAGGATCCATCTGTCTCTCTGCCAGGGAAAGGGTGACTGACGTACATGAAGCGTTTTTAATATTCCCTGGAAGGCAGTGCATGATGCAAAACGGTCATGCAGATGGTCCCATCTGTATGCCAGATGAGAACTGCTTATTCACGTGTGTCTGGCTGGCACCTCAAAGAATACGGCGCCTCCACTGCGTTTTTCGTATGGCAGGTGGTGTCTATTGACCTGCTAGTTGTGACAACATATAAAGCTCAAATGCCTATGTTCGAAAATGGTAGCGACCTCTATATTAGGAGCTGAGGTTTTTAGCTGGATTTTTTTCTATTTTAAATACCCATCTGGTTATATCAGAAGAGGAGTAGAGCCCTGGTCAGTAATTGTCCTATAAAGACATTATTCAAGTGAAACTCCATAAACCTCTTTAAAGAGGTTTGACATACCTTCCCTGGTCATGTGTTAACACAAGCTTATTACTGTTATCATTATTATCATTAGAATATTTGCTGTTTTCATTCTGTGGCAGCACTACATGGAGTGTTTGAAAGCTGCTCTATCTCCTTATTTCTGCTTCAGTTAATAAAGAGTATAATTATAGCCACACTATAATTTTTTTTTTTTTTTCAAATCTGTTGCCGATTAGAGAGTGGCAGGCTCCAGCCTGCTAGCTTGTCTGTTAGAGTGACTTTGGTTAAAACCCCAGTTCCCTCCCCGCACTGTGGCACAGGGACATGATGTTCAGGCACTGAGCTTTGTTCAGAGCTCAACTCCCATGGTAACAGGCACATCTATGAATATTTAATGGCAGAAGATTCCCGTTTTTCCAAGGAAGTGTTGTCGTATTTCAGCAACAGTAAAGCATCAGCTGAGAAGATCAACTCCTCATAAATGAGAAAGAAAGAAAAGCTCTGAGATGACCTTCCTGCTGTGCCCAGCATCATGAGATGCTTTGATGCACCACTCATAAGGGAAATTAAGGATGGCTTTCACCGAGCTTCACACACGCTTGTCTTGGAAAAGAGAGCATTTCATAAATAAGATGATTAGCTGCTTCACAGACCTGTAATTTTTTGCGTTCAATCTTGTTCAATTAAAGGAATTGGTTTTGACTTCCAGTTTCAACAAACTGGCTTCACAAGCTAGTTTGGGGATGGAAAGCAGCTTCTCAACACAAAGAAAATGGTTAAAGCGAGAGTGAAAATGAAAGTGAGATTGGTTTTGCAGTCCTATTAAAGGAGCCGTCCTGTTAGAAGCAGCATTTTCCCTGGAGCCAAATGGTAGTTGCAACATTTACCTACGCCTGGGCCCCAAGTGAATCTGGCTTGTGCTGGTTTATCATGTAAAAAGTTAATGCGTGGCAATTTTTTGTTCTGAAATTTTAAATTCACTGGCTTTTAACCTGGAATGGCTCAAAAGTACCTTTTAAAATGAAACTACGCTTAGTCTTCTGAAGGTAACACATTTATCAGGTGGATGGGTTTGTATCAATCGTTGTAAATGTTTAAACATAACATGTTTGCTCATCACTGCCTTTTTATTTACCTTAGTAGAATGGGGTTTTTTCTTCAATAGTTCTGATGCGTAGACCAAATGGAAAGTGGATTAAAAATTATTTATATGAAAAAATAACTTTTTAAGCATAAAGCAACTTAATAAGATTTAAGACCACTGGAGAAGACTTTGTGTTCTTCAGGTACAGTAATTTCATAGGGAGCTTACTGCTACCGTGAAGAAATCATGCAGTGTGAAAGAGAAGTATTTCCTTGCTGTATATGCTCCAGACAACATTTATGCACTGTCTTTAATAGGGAGTGTATCATTGGCTGTTATAAACATATTGTGCAAATAAATGCTTGCACTGATCAACAGGTTAAAAATAAAATCTCTGTGCAGCTACCACATAGGCAGCAAGCTCGTGCCCTTTTTTTAGCCAGAAGCCTGTGACGTTCCAGCCAGAGAGCTAGGTTCTCATCCTGATGGTATTTAATGCCTCTGGCCTCGTTTGCACTTCTCTTGATTGCCAGTGGTATAAAAGTATTGTCAAGCTAAATCTTTTTTATAGTAATACTTGGGTTTGCTTCCATCAGACTAAATGGAATTTTTCAAAAGCAGGTAAAGGCCCGACTTCTGTTACCACGAGTTCAGCACAAATTCAGGGGAAAAAAATTCTGTTTAAAACTCACCCAGTGAGTTCCCTGAACCAGCTTGCTACATGTCTGCTCATGCTCTTAGAAATAGGAGGGAAGGTCTGCATTTGGGAAGGGAAATAGCATCTTAATAACAATAAATGGATTTTATAGGGTGCCAGAAATGGCACAGGTAATCTGCTGCTGATGTATAGTAGTTCTGCTGTCACCCTGGTTTAAATTGCTGAGATTTTCGAAAGAAGCACAAGTGGTTTTGGAGAGGAGGTTCCTTCTAAAAAATTAAAACCTGGTGCTCTTATTCCCTCAAACCACTGGGGCTAAACCACTGAAGATGCTTCAGTCACTTGTTTCCCTCTGAAATTGATGAGAGTAGCTTCCTACATAAGGGTTTATGAACAGTTGAAGTCTGTAAGTTTTTTGTTTTGTCTTCTCATACTTCTGCTTCTAAATTACTCGTGAACTTTTCCAAGATCTGCTACTATATTGCTAAACACATTTAGAAATTCCTGGCAGCTCCATGCTGTGGTTAGCTACGCTATATTAATACTTATGTCAAGTTTGCATTATTTGCCGGCGACAGTAAACTAACAAAAATCATCCGGGCAAGCCTACGCGAGTGGCTCTGTCTGGAGGCAGCGGCCGGCGAAGTGTTGAACCTGTTGGCTGATTCACTGTCAGTGTCGTGCGCCGCGGCCCGGTGTCGCTGGGAAGGATTCTGTGCAAGCATGCTTGAGATCTGTGTGAGGTGAGATGACGAGTCTATTTTAAGGTCTGCATAGACGCGTGGTGATCTTCAGCCAGGGTTTCACTCCCACGCTTGAGAAGCGCGCGGCGCCTCCAGCCCTGACAGCGACCCTGCGGCGCTGTTGGAGGAAGAGGGAACTTGGCTCATTCCGCTTTCTGTTTTTTTAACAGATCAATCTGTTAAATCATTGACCATAGTGTTGGGTAGCACAGCTGCTTCCTTCATCCGTTTTTCCAAGTGATTTGCACTAGGTTCCTGCTCTCCAAGCATCTTTATGTTGGCTGTCTTCTAAAGGGGAAGGCCTGAGAGCTGATGTTAAATGCTAATTAATGGCTTGCAATATTAATGCTGTGTTGGGCCCAAAGCCGTCTTTCCTTGAACCTTGGGTACTGTAGACGCAGTAAATGTAAATATCTAACAGCTCTGTTGGGAGAATGAGTGTACTGGCCAGTTTGTCTAATGCACACGTATGTCGTGTGCTTGTCCTCAAGCCTTGATGTCATCCTCTTTTGTCAGGTGGCCGAGCAGGACGCCTCTTCTTCTTCCTTTGAAGGCATGGATAACATGCCCCAGATCCTGAACTCAGTGTGGTGCTGCTGAGCCACTGAGGGATGAACCAGAAGAGGGAACCTACTGAGATCTTGCTGCATCGGTGGCAGGTTTAGCTAGGAGAGAGGCTACGAGGCAGGGGAGAAAGTCTGCTACTGCCCTTCTCCTTTCTCTCGGTCCTCCCCAGCTGTGTCCCGGGGCAGAAGGGAGACCCCTGAGGAAGTTCAGACCCTGGCTTTGGGGGGCTGAGCATCGTTGAGGGGGGATGGCAGGGTGCATCAGGGTGCCGTCGGTTCACGTCAGGCAGGACCCCTGCTGTGCCCTGCCCTGCCAGAGCCTGGCCAGCTGCCCTCACCTCCGGCACGCTCAAGCCCACCCGTGTCCCCAGGACACGCTGTGGTTGTCGCAGCTGCCTTTGGAGGAGCACCGTGACACCTGGCAGAAGATGAGAGACTTCCGCTGACAGTAAACCCGGGAGCTTCAGAGGCTTTGCATATCTGTGCTGCTTCAGAGCAGGTTTCCTCCGCTCCCTCCCCGTGTCCTCGGTGGCGAGGCTGGAGCAGAAGGGGTGACCTGGTAAAACCAGCCGAGGCAGCCACCACCGGCTGCAGTTGGAAGTGGTTACTCCATTTGGTACTCTTTAATTGTAGCTGTCACCGCTCCAAGCAAGTAGAGGGAGAGGCGGTTTCCTTGTTTTTCAGCTAAGGGAGTTTAAAAATCATTGGTTTTGGCTTGGCGCTCCATCGCCTTGGCAGCCCCTTTCTCCTCGGCTGGCGGATGAGGGATGGCGCTCGCTGTTGGGAAGAGACCGAACCAAAGTCGGTCACTGCTGCGAAGCAAGGAGCAGTGGGGGAGCGAGGGCAGGGCTTCCCTCTTGATTTCCATGGGCGCTCATTTCACCCCGAGCACGCAGGCGCATCTCTAGAGGGGTTGCTCCTGCACGGGGGGCACTGGGCTGGCTGCTGCCTTCACCCCCTGCTTCCCTGAGAGGGCAGAAGCTTTTTGGCTATACCCGTAGCGACGTGTCTACTGATAGCCTGCTGTGTGCCCTTCCCAGCAGGCGGCCTCCCACTGTAGCTTGGAGAAGCTATAAGCAGTGGTGGAAGTGGGCACTAGGCACCTTGGAAATGCATGTGGAGGGAGGCTCAGTTGGGAACTTGGAGGTTTGGGTGGGAACAGCAGCAAAGAGGAGGAAGCTGCTGGGAAGTGACAACGTTTGGAAAAATCAGCTTCATTATGCCCTGTTCTAGGAAAAAAAAATACCAAAGTGAAGCAAGAAGGGGAAAAGGCAGTCTAGCAAGAGCGGTAAAGATGTCAGCTGTATTTCTAAAAGTGACTGTCTGGAACTTACCTTACTACAATATGGTAGTGTCCTGTGCAGTGCCACTCATCTGTTTGAATGAGGAGTCTGTGGCTTAATTCTTGATAAATACAAAGGAAAAAAACTATGGAGGCAGAAGTGATTGAAGGAAGCTTTGAAAGAAAGAAGTGATAGTGTTTAAATAAGTTAAACATTATCTTTTTTTTCCTTGAAATGCTAGCAAGATTACTTAAGGAAGAATGTGTGTGTAAAAAAACCCAGTGTGTTCCACAAACAAAAGCATTTGTGCAGCTTTGTAGAGCAGTTGTAATAGCACAGCTGGAGGAACTCCAGGGGAATTTGTAAAAGTCTGTGCGTAATTAGCGCTGCCTTTTAAACACACAAAGGGAAAAAATGAGTGGATGCCAGCAAATCAGAAAGAAAAAAATGTGTAACCCAAACATTTGGAATTTGATTTAAATACAACCACTAGCTCAGTACAATCCTGTCAAAAAAAAAAAAATAGAAATGCAGTGAGTGGGAGTTTATTGCAGTTGTCTCAGTAACTCAGTAAAGTATATAACTTTCAGAATTAGTGGAATGCTGGCAAAAAGGAAAGTTTCCTGAAAAGTTTCTGCTTTCATGGAAAATGCCATTTCTTTAAAAAAGTAAGATAAAAAGGGCGCTGCTCTTGCAGAAGGAACCTGCAGAGCCCACGAATGTGCTCTTCAGGCGTGTCAGCGATGGGCAGCTCAGTGAGCCCGCCCTGAGCCAGGGCAGCGGGGCTGGGGTCGCCACACGTACCGACAGAGAAGGAAAAGGAAGGACCATTCCTTTCATCCGTTTTAAAGCCAATATCTTTATAGTTTTTCCTTGTATTGTATGTTTTCATGGAAAGAAAAACTCACAGCTTTTTTTTTTTTGTATTTTCTGAAAGTGATCACACCCTTTTCCTATTGGATCCTCAGAAAAGAGTATTGTAAAGCACAAGTGTTGCCCTTTTTTTTTTTTCCATTTGTTTTTTTTTTTTCCCCTGCTGATCACAGTGTTGACGGAAATGTTTTGGTCTGACTCCTCCGTGATGCCTACTGTCTTCTCTGGCAGGTGCTACTTTGGAGTACATCCCTCACGGCCAACTTGCAAACACCCACTTAACTTCAAATTTGCGAACGCTGAAATTGGAGCAGGACGTTGTGCCTGCTCAGGAGGAGAGGAAGACTCCCCTGGTGGAAGCCGTTCGGGGAAGGAAGTCCTTCTCTTCTCAGGACAAAACTCTCGCTCCAATTAACCTGACAGATGACCAGCTTGCCTCTGGCCTCTATGGTAATAACTGGCTCACATTCACCTTTCATCGTGCTGATGGAGTTTGAATATGAAATACAGTTAAAGGAGGTTTTCTCAAAATTGCAAAAGCAGGGAAAGATGCGGCTGTGGGGGAAGTCACAGTGTGAGACCCTGTGTCTGCAGGTAGTGGTTAGTTTTTCAATGGCAGTTTGTAGTGCGTGAGTGAAATGCCATTTAGTGTCTTCTTAAGGAAAATGTACTGAGAGAAAGGGTTAATAAAATAACTTTTTTAAAAAAACTTGAATTTATATGTTTTATGCTTAGAGATGGGTTAAAAGTTGTTTCAGTGAATACTAAAATCTCAAAGACCAGCCTTGACTGAACCTCCCCACCCTGTTGAATAGGTTATTGTTAAATGTGCTGTCTGTATTAATGCGTTGGTTCTGGCAGTGAGCTGCTGTCATCTGACACCAAGAATTAAGGTTTTCTTATTGGAGCAGAGTAACCCATGTCAGTATTAGAAGTCTTTCACAGATAACACAGAAAAAAGCAGTGTCTTTTCTTGACATTTTCTAAAGCATCATAAAGAGTAGCAGCATGTCGGAAGATGGGAAAGTTAGGCTAAACTAGTTTTCTGTTTCCAGAGTTGTTTCAGGTATTGTTCTTTTGTATTTCCAGTGTGCATTTCATACCGCGACTGTACATATAAAAAGATTAGAAAGCCCAGCTTCAGTTGGTAAATTAAACAGAAAGGTGTTTGTCTGTTTTGAAAAATTGTCTAAAGCTGCTGCAGTCAAAGCTGGCTACAGATCTGTGCTGATACGTGTGCTTTGCCTCCCTTGTCAACAGTATGTACTAATAATGAAAACACACTCAAATCTATCATGAAGAAAAGGGACGGGAAAAAGGATTTGAGCAACACCAAGAAGAACCTGCAGTTTGTCGGCATTAATGGCGGGTAAGAGACCTGTCTCCAAAACATCTGTCATTGCAGCACTTTCACAGTGGGAAGGGAAGGAAAGGAGGAACCCAGGAGCTTATGCACAGCTTTGGCCTGTCCTTCAGGCTGAGGTGCATCTGCTGAGTTCAAGGGTCGGAGGGAAGAACGAAGCAGCTGAGCTCATCTTAATCCTCTGTGAACCTTTTGTGCTTGCAAGTCATACGTGGCATCAGTCTCGAGTACCTCTAGATTAGGTTGCTGCCAAATTTAACACAGGGAAAGTGAAAGAAACTCAAAGAGCCATGGGAATGTTTCTTGGGCAATATTTTAGTAAGGAAAACTTTAATATGTCTTTGGCAGCTGACAAGCGCAGCATTGTGCTGTTGAACAATACAGCAAGAGATGGCATTGCCTAAGAATTAACTTTTCTGGCTTTGTGCTAGATAAATACAGAAACTTTGCTAGACAAATACAGAAAACAGTATGGAAAAATCGCTTCTTTTAAACTGTTACTTACCCTTGCAGAATGTTGCAAAGAACTTTAAAATGGTTTCACCAAATTGTTTTTATATAGCTTTTCTAGCCCTTCCCTCAGGTTACTTTTTCTTTAGTACAAATGCCTTGTGCAGTATACAGCCTAAATATCGCAATTACTTCATTTCATACATATTGACTAAAAGTATTGTTATGCACAGTGGGGGAATATTGTCACTCGTAAATCACTGTTGTACATTAGAAGAATAGGCTTAGTACATTAATTCATCAGCTGTTGAGGTTGGTGAGATAAGACAGTTCATTAGAATCAGCATTATAGTTGTCCAAATAGCTTATATTTCACATAAAATATCAAAATGTTTTGGGCTGTCAGAGGAAAAAATGTTAAAATTGCGACTGTTATCTTTAGATAGGTTTGTTAGCTTCCCTGCTTATATCTGCCTAGTAAGGCAACAACACGATTTACTCTGAACAAAGTAAGTTCATTTTGGGGATCAAGCAAGGTCTGACAGAGTGTTAAGGCTTCTGTTTAAAAAATGTTGTTCTTGTTTAATTACACACTGTGCACGTAATAATCACAATGTCAGTTGGCAGTGACACTGAGTTCAGTGAGTAGAGAAGATCTCTGAGTAGAAAACAGGACTAAGCCTTTGCAAGACATTTTTCAACTTGCACCAGCGCAGGCGGGTACCAACCGCTGCTGAATGGCGCTGAGCGAGCACCTCTGCCCCTGCCTGTTCTCCCCCCAGGTATGAGACGACGTCCAGTGATGACTCCAGCTCCGAGGAGAGCTCCTCCTCGGATTCGGAGGAGGAGTGCGAGGGCCACGAGTACCCCCACAGCCGGCACACAGAGGAGGCGCAGCCCGTGCCGTGCACCCCGGAGGTCTGCACCGTGGGGGCAGAGAAGGACAGCCCCCCACCAGAGTGTGAGGCTGAGGAGGTGGAAATCAGAGAGAGGTAGGCTGCTTGCCCTCTCCCGAGCACCTCTGAGGGGATTACCGCTGCCTTTTTGCACCGGGCGAGCCGCGGGCTGTGCCCGAGCTGGTGGAGAAGGTGCCAGCCCCTGTCGCCGCTCAACTGCTGCCCACTTCCCTCGTCCTTGAGCGGGTAACCAGAGGCAGTTTCATGGCAAAACGACCGTGTGTGAGCAGGGAGAAGGTGTCGGAAGGTGTAATGGTGTACTTTCCAGCAGCTGACACCAGTGGCTTTAAATGGTCCATTTATAGCAAGACTCAGGCAGCTTTCCCCTGGCTGAGGCTCTCCCAGGTCACAAACAGCGTTCGTTTGGGAGCAGGCAATGCCTTGTTAACAGGCTGTTCTGTAGAACAGTAAGTAAGCAAGCAAACGAGTCTGGAACCATGCACACCAGGTCAGCAGCCTGCTGGGAGCGCATCTTGCATTTGCACTTTCCACAGCATCTCAGATGTGGCTGGTACTGCTCGATGAGACAACGGGGCGCAGCAGCGAGGTCATCCAACCCTGAGATCATATACTTCATATGAGATCATATACTATGATGTGCTTTAAGGCCACTGTCACACACTTGTTCAGCATTTCATGTCTAAGTTACTTTTCAGATTGCTGGTAATGAGCTATGTAAGCTATTTGACAGGCAAGGCTTTTTTTTTTTTTTGGCCCATGGAAAGCAGTGGTGTGGTGAGTTTTTACTGATTCTTGATTAGTGAATGGACAAAAGGAAGTATAACAATAGACAGTGAAGGGATATTTTATAGATACTGGGTTTGCCAGATGTTTACAAGTGTGCTAGCTTGGAAAATTATGTAAGTGGAATAATAACAGTAAAAGACCTAAGACAAAACTAAGATGTCATGTTTCACTGGAGATACAGCTTAGCATCAAACTTATCTGTAATTATCAACTGCTAAATAAAAGAGATGCAGAAATTCATAATTAAGAGCTACTCGTAGGCCTTGGAGCTGTGAGTTTTGAAGTGCCCTGAGCTTATTTATACAGTACTGTAGGATGGCCTGTTATTTTACAGGTGGCGTAAAAAGATGGGCAATTTCTCAAAGGAGCTCTCTAGTTTATATTTACCCTAGCAAGGGGTGATGGTGAACAGAGGCAGCAGGACAGCTTAGATAGCCACGTGTACTTGAGGAGCGTGTTGTTTGCAAGCTGGCTGCCCTGGCGATGCCCTTTGAGGGGAAAAGGCAGGGCGCATGGCCACATGGGACCGAGCGTGGTCCATGCAATGATGGAGCATTTCATTGCTCTGGAAGCACCAGCAGCTGGCTTGTAACCCCAGAGGGCTAAAATGCCTGCCTTACACACATGAGTGTGTTAGCCTCTCTGCCTTTTGGGAGAATTTTCCTGGAAAATTGCCATTATCCTGTGTGGCAGGTTGTAGGCAGGGATGGTTGACCGCAGCCTGGCGTGCCATGTGGCACGGGCATGGGCCTTCTTATTTTCAGCTGTTCCCTGAGTTTTGACATTTGTGATGGAAAGGGGATGGAAGTGAAAACATGAAGGGGGACCAGAGAAGGAGAGTGAATTTCCAGAGTGGACGGGATGAGAAAGTCTGGTTCTGGTGAACAGGATAAAACGGGAGCCAGCAGGGAGGCATCGCCTGTGCCCTTTCCCACAGGTTAATTCCGTTTCCATCACAACTATCAGCATTTCCTCTTTTTAATCAAGTAATCAAAGCACAGAGTATGTAATACATGCTCTGCAGCCGTACAGCAGTAGGTGAGGATTTCCACTAGAAGGGTTGCCAAGGCTAAAGCACAGAAGTGATGCATCGCCTGCTCTCCGTTCCCACTGCTCCTCCCGTGTACATCTGGGAAACGTGTTTTTCCTCCTCGCGGAGGTCCGCGGCCCCGCCAGTGGCTCCGCTCGCCATGGAGGGAGTCCCCGCGGAGAAATGCTGCCAGAGCGGCTTCTGCGTTGCAGCAGCTGTTGACTTGCCTGGAAACATTCATTCCCACACGACTTTCAGAAAGGTAGATGTTTCTATGCTGAAACGTTGAGAGACAAATTTAAATGTGCCATGTATTCTGCTGTCTCCCTCAGATACGAACTAAGTGAAAAGATGCTTTCTGCCTGTCACCTGCTGAAAAACAACATTGATGACCCGAAGGCATTGACCAACAAAGATGTGGTAAGCAATGCAGGGCAAAATTCTCTCTGAGCTGCAACAGAAAAACTTCAGGGAGGGATAACTTCTGGTTTTGCAGGACCAGCACCGCAGTGGCTAGGCAGAAGAGGATTTAATCTTTCCTGGAAGAGTCACAAAGTCCTTTTTCTATCAGGAGTCTTTCGTCCAGAGAATGTACTTGTGCTTTGTCTGCTGGGGTGTTGTCGTCCCAAGGCACACACATAAAAATAGTAACATGAAAGCGCAGTTTCAACACATCTGTGTATTCCTGTGTTATTTTTGTAAGCGTTGCTTTAGCACTGCTGTGGACAGCTCTCAGGCCTCGCATTAAGAGGCTGCATGGGGTGAGGAGCCTGTTTCTTCCCATTGACAAAAGCTCAGAGTCTGTCCTGAAACTGAATGTGCTCTGCCTCCTTCTAAGCGTAGGGATACTGTTTCTGTCTTGCTTACTGCGCTGGTAGCTTTTGTCAGCACAGCAAGCAGTAAGGAGGATTCATTGTTAATGCTCAGTCTCAAGAAATAAGGTTGTATTTGCTTCATATAGGAATTGCTTATATGCCTCATGTAGGAATTGCCTGTGCTACTTTGTGAGGGCAATCTGAAAGCAAAGGAACACTGCTTAGTGACATGAAATTGAATTTTGCATTTGTTACAGTTGTGCAGTGACGTAAAAGGCAACAATCCAGTGTCAGTCTCCTCTACCATAGAGCATCTGCAGCTTCTTAAAGACAGTAATATTGTCTGTAAGACAGACACAAACATTGTCTCCGTCCAGTTCTGACTTTTGTGGTCCGGGGAATGTTTTGAAAGGTTGTTTAATACGGTTATGATGGGTAGTTTTTAATCCTCTATCAGTCTTCCAGGAGTAGTTTACGCATTCAGACAACAAATGCTTCAGGCCCAGCTGGAGTTGAAAGTGTCAAAAATGGCATAAGCATGTGATAATCTCTGCCTTGGAAGTGTAGTTTGAATTTACATGTTTCTTGTGCTTAAAGTGTTTACCAGCACAAGTGGTGCTTTGTATCTGGAAACTGCAGAATAATCAGCTCTAGTTCTCTGTCTATCTGCTGATAAAGAAGTCTTGCCCAAAAAGGGTAAACTTCAGTACAGCTAGGGATCCATATAAATTGTCCCAACCTCTTCCAACATCCTCAGATCTTGTAGCTGCTGTTTATGCCAGAAAGAGCTGTGGACTGCTCCTTTTGGGATATGATGGATTACTTGATTAAAAAAGCATACCATTTACTTAATAATGCATGTGGTACTGTGACTGTAGAAATAATTTCTTAGTGGTATTTTGCACTCAGTAATGCCTAAAATAAATTTAAAAAATTATATTGTATCACTTTATGACCACTTTTGTGTTTCAGCTCTGTATATTTGCAATACATGCGGTCTCTTAACTCAAATTCTTGGACCTTGTAAGTTTTTATTATAGTAGTACTGATGTAGAATATTCTGTACATATGTGTATGTAGTACAGATATGTATGTATTACTGACGTGTGTAGAAATCCTCCCTTTACCAGACACAGGCCCCTTCTAGAACTGCTGATACAGGTCCTCTGTGTTTTCCCTAGAGGCTAGAGAAGCGTGCTGAGTGCCTTCTCTGCAAAACTGAACTTACTGGCCACCTTGCAGGTGGGGCTTTATGAGAAGAGAAGGAGGACATGGTGGTCCTTCCAGCTCAGAGAAATTGTCTCAGAAAGTCAGAGCTGGTGGTGACGGCAGGAGCCCCCTTGGCTCACAGCTAGATCTGCTCTACCTACATTGTTCCCAACAGACAGTTACCTGGCCTCAGAGGCTCCTACCCCTCCACCCTCAGTCCATACCAATGGGAAAGTTTATCCTGAATGTCTAACCTGCATCTTCTCATTGCAGCTAAAATCCCTTACTACTACAGCCAGCCATCCTGCAGGTGAAGAACAGGTTCTTTCTTTTCTCACTGCAACAGCCTTTCGCACTGTGAAAATGTTACCGTGTTCCTTTCCCCAGCTGTTCTTTCAGCAGAGAATCTCTGATCCGTCCTGTCTGTCCCATAGGTCAGATTCCCTTGACTTCTAATCGTTCTCACTGCTCACCTTTGAAACCATTTCAACCGAATCTTTCTTGTCATTCAGTGATCGGACCAGACAAGGTGGTCCAGCTGTTGCCTTCACAGTGCTAGGCGGAGAGAAGGGACTGCATCACATGCCATGCAAGCTATAAATCTGTTTATTCACCCCAAAACAGTATTTGCCTTTCTCATTACAGTGTGCTGTTGTTGACTCAAGTTCAACTTGTGATCCTCTGTAAGGCCCAGCTCATCTCCTGCAGAACTGCTGTCCAGCCAGTTCTCCTGTACTTTGTGCATTTGATAATTCATGCATCGGGATTGGGCCTAATTGACTTAGCATGCTGTTGTTTTAAGTCCCCGAGAAATGTGCATTCCCACTGCTCTTAGTCTTGGGTTCATCAGTGATTTATGAACTTAGTTAAGTATTTCATGGAAATGGTTACTCCAAGTCTTTCTTCTGTTCACCAGTATTTGATACCCATTAATCCTGGGGGTAATCTCATCCTAAAATTCTGTGCCCTCAGAGGTGAACCATTCCTGAAAATTAAGTGAAATGAGAGGAGGTAAACAACTGGTGTTTTAAAGAGGGATTTAGTCAGAGGGGAAGCTTCAGTCCTTACATCTTGTTTGTGAGCTGAATACTTTCTTCCCACATTTGACTAAAAAAGGCTTGACCTCCTGCATCGCTGACTTGTGGGATGGAAAATCCTTTAAATAGATTGCCCATATGTAAATTTTTCTGTCTTGGTTTTGGCAGAGGTTTTGTTTAAATACCATCCAGCACGAGTGGTTTCGTGTCTCAAGTCAGAAGTCAGCTGTCCCTGAAATGGTTGGAGACTACATAACTGCTTTTGAAGAGATTTCTCCTGCTGTCCTCAGACACATCATCAATATGGCAGATGGAAATGGAAACACGGCTCTGCATTACAGCGTCTCACATTCTAACTTTGAAATTGTAAAGCTGCTTCTGGATGCAAGTAGGTTGACTTGTTTGGTTATTTTTTTAAATTATTTTTGGTTTTTGCAATCCTCATGGGTGGAATTCTTGATGAGCCAGAAGTCAAGTTTGGGCTTCCTCCAGCAGCTGTTTTAACTGTTAACAGTTACATGGTGGCTTGCTTGGGTAGTCTGGAATCCTTGTTTCTAGTGCTAGCTTCGGAGGTGATGGTGATGGCTCTTGAAGAAGTTACAAAAACACTCAAGTAAATTATATCCAGAGTTGACCAGTGTTTGGGACAGATAGGTAGATCCCTGACTCTTGGTCTGTAGTCCAAGTTCAGCAGCACCAGCTGCCAGCAGTTTTCTCTGGAGGCAGCACAGCTGCTGCTCAGCCAAAGGTAGGGTGCTGGTGGAGGAAGATGCATTCAGGTATAAACATCCATGTTAAACACCCAGACTAGTCTAGCTGTATCTTACTAGAGCAGCACAGAAGCTTTTTCTGGCCACCACCTTGGCACGTCTATACTGCTCTCCTGAGAAACAGGAGCAATAAGGCATTCTGCCATATAGGAGCATTTCCCTGATTCATGAGCAAGGTGATGACTCTTCATTTAGTTGCTTTTGTTGTTTCTTCCTTCTCTAGATCCCCATGCCACGCACATGCAGAGATGGTAGTGGCAGAGGGGAGTCTCCAAGCATCTGCTCCCTACGTGCGCTAAGCCAGGAGGCAGTCAGCAGAAGGTGTCGCATGTTGGAGCTGGTCCCAGGAAGGATGCAATCTGTTTAAGCCTAGTTTTGCTCCCTGACTGAAGTTTCTTTCCCTAAACTAGTTACAAAACCTGTCACAGTTGGTTGTGAAGCTTAACTAGAACGATGTGGCTGGAGTGTAAACCTAGCAATATTTATAAATCCAGAAGGGTGACATCAGATAAACAAGGATATTAATGACACAAATCTCAGGTTTGATAACCCAGCACGTCTGTCACTGCAAAGACTTCCTCGGCAGGAAAGCAAGCGCTTTGAAGGCTCTGGTCCTATTTGAAGGCAGCCTGTTGGGAAGAGTGAGTCACGGCGGGGGAATGCAGGGAATGTCAGGAGCAGAGTGAAATGCAGCAGGCTGGCTCTGCAGCATGGCGGTGGGAGGAAACTGCCCCTCCGCTTCCCTGGGTATCTCAGGGTAGCATGAGCACGCTCATCTGTTGCTGGAAGTCAGGACTGCTGTAGTTTACAGCAGCAGGTGTATTCCTATGAAGACAGTGTGTTTTAACTGTAAAATCCAACAACCATGACTACTGCCAAGTACTGTATGTGCCAGCACTTGGAAAATATTTGCAAATAGGCAGATTTCTTCAGGTTTCGGCAGTCTCCCTCTGGCCTGTGTCTAAATGGTCACTACAGTCAACTTTGCAACGTGGTTATATCACAGGCAGATTCTTGGTCCAAGAACTCCATGTCTGTGTGTTTGGTGGGAAGAGCAGATGAGATAAGAGACTCATCTGTATCACCATGCAGTGTTACCAAGAGGACAAACAGGAAAACAGCTCTGCTCCTTAGCCATACAGAAAAGGAGCTGAAATGTGACCTCAGAAAACACACCTCTGCTGAAGTAGTCTAGTCAGGGTAGGAGAGCATCACTTCCAATAATCAGTCATTACTCATGAAGTAATGCATGTAACAGAGTGTCATGTTCTGTGGCTTCAGTGGTTTCGCAGAAGCGACCTCTGAAACTAAGATTGGGCTACTGGTTATAAGGTAGCCCAGGTGATGTCTATGGAACATGAAAAAATGTGCATTTTCTTACATCTGCACTTCTATTGCTTCTGCAATATTCTTTTCACTTAAAGGGAAAAAAAAGCCTTTGGCAATAAATCTGAAGAATTTCCTGAAACATTTTTGCTTGTTAAGATATCTGTGGTGCAATTTAACCCCAAGTTTAGAGACACTGTTTATATAAGTCTGAGTCTTTGCTTTCCAATACAACGAGCACACTGAAAGCCCTTCTGCCTGGTAAACTGGATCCCTGCTGGATTTCTGCAGAATTTTAGGAACAGAGACAGACTGGAGGTTAGGCTTGAATGAAAAGGAGAACTCTTGTCAGCTGCTGGCACTAGTCAAAGGACTTGACTGTATTTGTTCCCAGAGTACTTTTGTTCACAGTCTTTAATTGAAAGGTTTTTTCTGCGGCTCCAAAACATGTCAAAGTACGCTTCTAGATCTTTAAAATAACACCAATTACAGCAAAATGTTTGTGTTGAGGAGAAACAGCTTTTCCACTGACCAGGTTGCTGGGCCATTTTTGTTTTGCAGTGTGTATCCTCTCAGGAGAGGACCTTAAAGACTCTCCTGATGGTATTCCTGGTGTTTGGACCCATGATCCCAATGGTCATGTCAAATTTCAGATCACTTGCTTTTACAAAAGAAAAAAAACGCACAAAGCAAGCCCTAACTGATGACATAATGGTTTTGTGTTCTGCCTTGTGTTGCACGCGTAGTAGAAGAGAATCCTTTTCTTTCTCAGGCTCAAGAGCACCCCTGTTTATTTTTTTCTTCTCCACTTTCCCTTGAATTGCTTCCATTATGAGAGCAATTGCTGCCTTTTCTTTTTATAGGCTGCTCTACTAACAGTTTATTCAGTTCATTAGCACAATTGCTGCTTTTTGGGTTCTTGCTTTCCAAAGAAATTATCTCATCCCTCTGCAGATGTCTGTAACGTAAATCATCAGAACAAGGCCGGCTATACCCCCATCATGCTTGCTGCGCTTGCAGCTGTGGAAGCAGAGAAGGACATGAGGATAGTGGAGGAACTGTTCAGCTGTGGGGACGTGAATGCTAAAGCCAGCCAGGTCAGTCAAACAGTTCACGTGACACCATTCCTACTCCTGTGGCTTTCTGTCTTTGCTTCCATCCCTGCTCCATCAGTTCAGCTTTTGCACTGGTTCACTCTCACCTTCTGCAGTCTTTGATGCTTGTCTATATGTTTTTGATTGCTGTACACAGAATGGAGCCATGGAAGAATAGTTGAGCCTCAGGTCTGGATCTCTTCTAAAAATGAAGATTGAGTATTATACGAAAGAACCATTGCTGAATTTTAGGAGGCATTTACAACTTCTGCACCATTTAGTTCCTTCCAAGGAACTCCAGATGTCTGGAAATAGATCTGATATCTTCCTTTTAATTTAATAAATAGCTATGTGAATGTGGGATATATTATGCATAAAAGGTATTTAAATAATGGCAAGCAGAGCCTTGAGAGTGCTGTATAAAATAACAATAGGGGTTTTTTCCCCTAGAAGCAGCACAGTACAAAAAAAAAAATAAGCGTGCATGCTTTGTCACTGATTGTCTGTGTGGTTGTCCTGGTTTCGGCCAGGACAGAGCTAGTTTTGTCTTCAGCAGCTCCTGTGTTTTGGATTTAGTCTGCAAAGAACGGTGATAGTACACTGATGTTTTTGGTTGCTGCTAAACAACGAAGGACATTTTGCAGTTTCCCACGTTTTGCTAATGTGCAGGTGCAAAAACTTGGGAGGGGTAGAGCCAGAATAGTTGATCCAAACTGGCTAAAGAGAGTATTCCATACCATAGACGTAATGCCCAGTATAAGTGAGGGTCGGCCAGTGGGCCACTGGTTTTTTAGACCCTTAACTTGCCTTAATCCTTAAGCTTCCCTTCAGGTTGCTTTTTGTTTCCCTATTTTTCCTTTTTGTTTTTCGTTTGTTCGTTCAGCTGTTTGTCCCCTCGCCTGCTCTCTCTGGAACTTGCTGTTCTGGGATAGCTGGGGGGGGATACCCCTGCTCCCTGCCTGCTGCTCGGGACGGGCTGTATCGGTTGTCGGGTGGTGAGAAATTGTGCATTGTTTGTTTTATATATTCTATTATCCTTATATATATTATTATTATCATTATTAATATATTGTTATATTTTTCCTTTGCTGTCCTGGTGAACTGTTTTTATCTCAACCCGCGAGTTTTCCTTTCTCTCTGATTCTCCTCCCCACCCCAGCGGGGAGCGGGGGGAGTGAGCGAGCGGCTGCGTGGTATTGGGTTACAATTTGGGGTTAAACCACGACAGCGGTGATTTAGGTTTTCCTCTTCTTTCGATGCAGGCTGGTCAGACCGCACTGATGCTAGCTGTGAGTCATGGGCGGATAGACATGGTTAAAGCTTTACTGGCCTGTGGTGCAGACGTCAATATCCAGGACGACGAGGGCTCTACAGCTCTGATGTGTGCTAGTGAACACGGACATGTAGAGATTGTCAAACTTCTGCTGGCTCAGCCTGGGTGTAATGGCACCCTGGAGGACAATGTGAGTTGCCTTTCCAGATAGCGCTTCACCAGATAGCTTCTCCACTCTGGAATGTTTTTCTAATTCAAAATTTTTTGATGCAGTGGAGAGCTGCAGAAATCTACTTACGTGAATCTCTGACTCACAGTGCCGAAGTACCAAATGCATGAATCCTCTGCTTAGTGGTAGCAAGTGCTGTGATTATTTGTATCTCTGCTTTTCTAACAGACCTAGCAAGTAGCTGTTTTTGTGGTTAGCTGTAGGTGTGCAGTGACCAGAAGAGATAAACCATTTGCTAGCTCATGGTAAAACATCCTCCCTTCTTACATTCCTTCCCCTTTCCCGGGAGTCTTCCAGTTTTCAGTTAGGACCTTATCTGGTGACTTAATGGCCTCGCTGTGTTGATTTCTGTGTCCGTGGCAAGTGTCAGCCCTACAGTTCTCTTCACAGGATGTTCACACAGTATCTACACCATGACTTTTGAGAGTACAGGTTTGGTCTCAGTTATGAAGCTACATTGTCCTGACAATAAACAGATACAGGCTGTGACTTCAGTGCCAAGTGAGACACTTGCATATTTTTTGTTTGCAAGAGTCATTGCAGCCTACGCTGTCAGCAGACAATTTGATCTGTAGACTTCTCAAGCTTGAAAATGCTGACTTTAGCTGGTTTCTTGCCAGTACTGTGTTCTCGTTAACAACATCACTTCTTGGGTACGTTTCCATTCTTCCTATTACTTTCACCCACTGAGCACTGAAATGGAGCCTGGGCTTGGGATTTGGGAGGCCAGTGGGTGGTTATTTGTTGAAGCTATTGCAGAAAGGCAGAGACATCCTTTCTGTCCATTCACTCACCGGCAAGAGCCAGCTCAGTTGCCCGATGGTGCCAGTGGTGTGTAACAGCTGGCCTGAGGGGAAAATGTAAGAAGGCCTCAGTGTAACAAACCCTTTTGGGGCAATCTATGTTACTGCAGCCTGGATGCTGGTAGCACTATTAATCACCAAGTCAATAATTAAAGTCTTTATGGGGACATGACACTTAACTATTCCTGTAGGCAGTTTGATACTGTTTCCTAAGCACTGCTTGTCTGCTGCTTATTCATTTTGTAACAGGTTTGTCTGTGCTGAGAGATTCTATGAGATTGTTAGCGTTCCCCTAGCTATTCTGAATGTGAGAGTGATGCTTTTTGAGTCAGCATGATCAGTAGTAAGCTGAGCTTCATCCTACTGATGTGAGCCACTCCGACAGTGATTCAGCATCTCTCTTTAAGAACTTGGCTTTTCCTGGTGTTGGCTGTGGAGCATTTGTAGTGCATTATATTGCACTGTAGCGGACAGCTCTTCTAGCTCCCTGTCTGCTCAGGCCAATTAGATTTATGTATAATCACTCCCTCTACTCTCATCAGAAGACTTTCCACTTGGATGCTGTCCATCGTGTCCTATGCTGGAAAAAGGGTTTACACTTTCCTTAAACTGGTGCTGTCCTCTCTAATACCAGTGCTACGGCAGTGGCTGGAAAATGTGCTTCATTCAGGGAGCCAACATAAGAGGCGATCCGTATGAGAGGACATATCAAATACTGGCATTATTGTGGAAACGTCTGTGCACAAGAGCCAAAAGCCAGGCAGTGGACCAGCAAGCCACTGTGAGGTTTGTGCCGAGGTTGTAGCTGCCTGCCTTGAAATTTAAACACCATTGGAGAGCAGGGGGGTGTAGCCATGTGATGCACCCATTTCAGGAAGGGAGGGAAGCAAGGAAGGCAGAGTGGGGGATGTGGCAACTTCGTACAAGTGTGCCCCTCTGACAGCTCAGCGGTTCACATTGCAGGTTGTCTGACATCTGCTTCTTCCTGGACCAAACATGGCCTAGAGGGAAACCAGCAGGTCAATATATTACCCTTTAGGCAAAAGCAGTCTGCTTCTAGCAGCCTCAACAACTATGGTTTCTGAAAGCAGTATCTTCTGAGAAACAGAGATGACAGCATTCAACCAGGAAAGTCCATTTGTTTGTAGTTAGACTTCCATCAAGGAGCATTTGGAATTAAGAATTCAACCCCTCTTAGTGTTAATGGGAGCTGTAACACAACAATTATCATTGTAACACAGCAATTATCATGATTTTGATTAGCATTTATCCTTCCCGTACCTTCTCTTCCACTCCTCACTGACATCGTAGTTTCTCTCAGACAGACCAATCTTCTGAAATCACTGGTCTTACACAGCACTACATGTAACGTTATTGTGATAATGGCATGCTCATTCTTCCTCAGCAATAATCGAGACTCCTCATTGAGAAAAATTATGAGGCCTCTGACAATTGGACTGCCTCATAAAACAGCAGTGCAAGGCTTATTGTCACTTAATTATAATAAAAGAAATTAAACAAGATTCTACATTAACCCAACTGTCCGTCTGAGCAGCGGGGCCTCCACTTGATAACTTCCCTTCTCAGTGGGCTGATGGGGCTTTTAAGAGGTCTGTTAATGCACACAAGCACTAATTCTCTTACTTCTTCCTTTCTCCTCTCAGGATGGCAGCACAGCACTTTCAATAGCCCTGGAAGCTGGACATAAGGACATAGCGGTTCTCCTTTACGCCCATGTCAACTTTTCCAAAACCCAGTCACCGGTTAGTACACAACTTCGTGCAGTTTATGTTTTAACTTGCTGCTCCTGAACGTAATAGTAAAACATAAACAAAAAATTACACCACCACCCCTGGCAGCTGTACAGCCGTACAGTACATGAATTTTCAAGTTCATTCACAGGATAATTTTTATGCTGGTAAGTGAAATGTACATTTTTAAATCCAAGCTGTCTGCAGAAGGCTGAACCCTGGCTGAAGGATAACTCCTCCTCGCTTTTATCTGGGGGTGAAGATAGCACACTAGCAAGGTTGACTGACTGGCTAGTGTGCAGAGGTGCTGTTGCATCATTGTAATGCTAATTATTGACCTGGTCACCAAAACACAGCTGTTTCTGGAGTTACAGCTGTCCTAGGTGTTCTGGCAAATACCCACCTGCTCTCCGAGCCCCGACTCACCCTCCTGATAAACTGCTGCTAAACAGTTCACCGTCTAAACAACATGCACTCTCAGTAGGCTGTATGATAGCTGGCACTGTTCTTCCTAAAATGAACAAAAAAAAAAGAAATATTAATCTGTGCAATTAAAGGCAAGGGATTGAACAGAGTGCTTGTGAGTGCTGTGTTCTCATTCTGCTGGCCAGAATAATTTCCCTTTGATTAATTGTTCTTTCCTCTTTTCTAGGGCACTCCTAGGCTTAGCAGAAAGACATCTCCTGGTCCCACCCACAGAGCCACGTTTGAGTAGTAGTGCATGAATATCTGTAAAAATCTCTATGCCATCTTTAAGCTGCTAAATGTTAACTGTTTTACTGAGACAGATACTGAATGTAATTGTCTTGTGCCTGAACTCACCAGCAAAGTGAAAGCAGAGATCTAGTGCTAAAGATAGAAAACTGTAAACTTGAAGCAAGCATATAGTTAAGTAGTGCTCAGCTGAGAACCTTAGCCAGAACTGTTCTTTTGCTCACCTATTCGTCTTTCCGTACACTGGCAGACATCCTGTTTTTCTTTGCTATAGATTATCCTTTCCTATGTTACGTGCAGCCTAAGACTTCTAAAGCTATCCATGCAGGGGTGTCCCAGTGGCTTGTGTTTATTCATGCTAAAACGTACCTGTATTTACTGTGCCTAGACTTTATCACAGTAACCTTTTCATAAATTTCATTCCAACATGATTTTGATGTTTTTAATTACGTTGAAATTCAGAAGTTGCAGTTGCTTATATAGTCAGCTCCGTGGATCTTGAGCTGGTGGGTGAGTGGGTAGGTATTGGGGATAGAGCCTCTCGTCAGGTCTGAAGTTCACTAAATAAGTTGTTGCTAATTGGGGATAATGTATAACTTTTTATATGAAAGATACTAGTATCTATAAAATTAACTCGCACAGTATTTTCAACATTTTATATTCCTTAATAATTAAAAACTACATGAAGAATTACATGTCCTGTTACCATATTTTTATTAACTGTGTCAGTCTATAAGCTCCATACATGTTTATTGGAGAGTAAAATTAGAGGTACCAGCTGTATATTCCCCTTGAGTGGAACTGAGTGTAGTTCTCGGTGCATATTTATGGAATGCTTTTACCTTGTCACATTCACTTTAGTCATGTGTATTGAAATGTTTGAAGTGCCTTAGACTCTTGCCATATTTTCAGAATAAAATTTCATTATGCTGTTTTACTCCTCTCCTGTTTTACGTGTGATTTGTCATCATCCAGATATGCTGCAAATTTCAACTGCAGAGGCAAAACAGGATAGATTGGTAAGTCAAGGCAGGGACGACTGGATAGCTCAACCCTTGGGGGTTGCTGATGCGAACAGAGTAAAAAGCAGAGTAAAAAGCTTTGCCCAAGATGACGTACCTTTGCTGGTCTTGCATTTGCTGTGAAGGTTGGACCCTTTGCTGTTTGGGAGAGAAGTGGCCTCTCTCTCGGCCATGTGCAGCGTGATGGCGAGGCACCAAAGGACAGTGTTCGAGCAGTTTGACCTAGCTCTCTGCCAAGTAGTTACCAACTGAAATAAAAGCCTTTGAGCTTTATCTTCCAAACAATCCTGGCAGCTTGGTGCTGGGGATGCTTTTCGGATGGCAATGGAGCAAGTCCTAAGCTAGTGCCTCTGTATCCTTGTCAGTTCAGACCCACTTGATGAGACACATAAACACACTTAAATGTCTTCTTTCAAGGGACATATACACTTCTGTTCCTCCATGCCCTTCCTCCTTCCGTCCCTAAGTCCTTATCAAACAGCTTTTCCTACACAGTCCCTTTGAGACAGGGACCCACTGAAGCCATCTTCATCCCACTTGGCCTACATGGACTTGGTGGCCTGGACTGCATGAAGTGTCTGAGCTCTGTCAGAGCTGGTTTGGTCCTGCCCTGCAGGCACCCCTGACAGGAGTGCCAGGCTGGTACTCCAGTGCCAGGGAGTGTCTGTCCCCTGGGCAAAGGGCAGGTGAAGCCTCTCCGCTGAGAGGGGACGCACGTCCTAACGCTGCAGTTCCAAACAAGGCCCACCCCACCTTGAGGTCAGTCTAGTTAAAGAGGTATGTCACCCATTTGCCAAACTACTGTGAAAATAAGGTCTTCCCTCTGACACCAGACTGGCGGCAAACGGCAGCAGCTGTACAAAATTAAACAGAAAAAACGGCCCCTGGGTTTGCCAGCCGCCGTCAGCCGGCGGCGGTGGGCGCAGGCTGTCCTGTGTAGCGGGGAGCTGAGCTGCGCCTGCGTCCACCCCATGACCCGAGGCTTGGTCACGCACAGTGCACGACACCAGCACGGGCTCCCCAATAAATCCCTCGTTCACTTAGGAGCCAGGTGGGGTTCTCGTTGAGCAGAATTAGCGCAAGGTGGATCTCCCCGCCTCGGGCGTAGCAGGAGTGGCTTTTGTTTCATTTTCGGATTTGTTGATCTGCCACCTCTTGCCACAGTTTGAACAACTGTCTGGAAAGCAAAGAAAGCCAAGATAATCTGCTCTTGTCTTTATGAGTTTAAACGACACACACAGTGCGGGAGTTCAACAAATCAAGCTGATGAAGTGGATTAAAAAGATGACTGCTTTAATCTCTCTCCAGAACTTGTTCTAATTTTACAGAAAATCCAGTTCACTTATTTATACATGCTTGCCTGTATCTAATGGCTTAAATTCTTGTCTAGTGGAGAGACACTATATTGCCAGGACAGAATTTGGACCAGGAACAGGTTTCTACTCTCAGTTTTACCAAGAATATAATTTTTATTTAGCACTGGTTTGACCAAAACCAGTCAGGTTGTGCTTTCTTAAGGAAGTTAGTAATCATACCTTTAACTCTGGCTTGTATCTCATGACAGTGGTTTTAGGTAGTCCTGCGAGGAGCAGGGAGTTGTACTTGTTGATCCTTATGGGTACCTTCCAGCTTGAGATAGTCTGTAATTCTATGACAGCAGTTCTAAAGCCTGGAGATTATGCTCCAAAGTCTGATGATGCTGAGCTGTCTGATAATGTCCTCTTTAGCAGTGCCACTGTATTGCTGTAGGAGGCATCTTATTTAGTAACATGTGCAGTAGATCTTTGCCCCCAAAATAGTTTTTTTAAACAATGATCTTTGTTGCTGCACTACTACCTTGCTACTGTGCTTCATTTGCACACATGCGTATTTGTACATACTGTGGCCTGAGGCTAAAAAAAAAATTTGAAACGCTTGTGAATTTAGCTTTTCAGAGCAGAGGGCCATGACTTTTGTTTTTCTGGGTTGGCACAGGTCCCCATCTCTCCCTCCACAAATTAATGGGAGTCCTGGGTGCGATGGGAGTACTGGGCGCACAACTATCGTAGAAGAGTTTAAAAAACCTGGTCCAGTGGTTTAGGTGATTAATGACACAGGGAGAGTCACCAAATGTACTTTAATACTTTTTTTTTAACCTGGGAAAAAGCATAGGAAGAGGAATGTGGAAATAAACATTTATTCCTGCCTCCCCCCCCCAGAACTGGTATATCAGAAACCAACACATTAGGGGTTAAAATTTTCTAAGTGCATTGCTTTCTAACAGCCTTGAGTGGCAGAAGTCTGGGGAGGAATCTGACCCTTGCAACAACATGCAAGTGACAGATTATGCAACTCAGAGTTCCTGGATTTATTTAGGTCCCATTTTCCTGGTAAGCAAAAGGGTTGACCCAGAATTGGCCTCCTAGAGCTTTAGAAAATGTTAGATGAAGCTGTGGACTCGGCATTTCTGTGCAATGTTCATTTTCTTCCTGAAAGCTCATTGTCTTGGGTTAAAATGCCTTGTAAAGCAAAGTGCCCCCAGTTTTAGCTGTATGGTGAAATAGGCCATTGTGATATGCCACGTTGGGAAGATTGCCAAAAGCAACCAAAACTTTGGATGTGTTCGTGGATATAGATGAAAAATACACAATAAACTGACTATTTTACTGAAGTCAGTGAATGTCATTTCTGACCTAAAATTCTATTAGGGGAGACTTCATGGATTGAGCAGTTAAAAAAAAAAAAAAAAAAAGAGAGGAAAAAAAAAAGAAGAAAGAATAATTCCCTTAGCATTTTGTTCTCTTGGATGGCCCTCCTGTCTTAAGAGGTTGACACCTGAAGCAGTTCACATGGTGGAAGTCAGGCCCTACCCCAGGAAATAGTTAAGAGGTTCCCAAAAGTGTTCATATCCACTGATGCCCTCTGCAAGCCAAGTTTAATTCCACCTGCTAATGCTGGATAGCATTTATCACAGGTGCTGGGATTAAGGGGTTTACCATTCATACCAGCTCTGAACTGAGGTCCCCCTACACACTCTCCCTGGCATTTGTTTTTCAGTTCAGATCAGATGATAATTGACTCTCAGTATAGCCAAGCATGATGTTGTCATCACCTTTGAACTCTGACTGTCAGTGAATACATAAAAGTTCAGGCACTTTTTCAAGACCGTAAAATATGTCACTGTCTTTTTCCAGTTATACTGTCATACATGACGTGAAGCTGCCACTTATAATCGCCCTAAGAGATAAGAGGCGAGGGTTACTGGTACTGAGTTTTAAAATGATGGAAATTAGCCAACACAATATTGATCTAAATGCAATGACTACAGAAGGCATTTTTGCAAGATGTATCTTCAGAGGTTTTATCTTAATACAGCTGGAAGAACTCAAGTTATTCTAGAAATAGCTTTTATGTCTGTTTCTCCTGGTGTCTCATACTTTTGGCTGAGAAGTCTGGCTGCCCTGGGTCCAGTTCAGCCATGGTGTGAATAACGCAAGCCTTGGCATCAATCCGTGACACACAAGACTGGCTCTGTTTGCTGGGATGGAAGCAGCCCAAAGGCTACAGACATCCTCCTGCCTTTGAAAGACAGCAGAGAGCTGGCCAAAACAGCGTTCACACACTTACTGCAGCTGCAAGCAGCCCTCTCCACTGGGCTCTGTGTCTGCATGCAGGTCTGTAAACTTCATCTCTTCCTGCTCTTGTGCCTGCATCCAGGTCCATTGAATGAAAGCTTAACTACAAGCATTTCCTCGCTAAAAAGAGAGGCTTTCAGATGTTCAGTTCACATGAGGATGCTTGGGCCTGCCTCGTGAGAGCCTGACATGGGACAAGGGAGAGAGGTAGGAGGTCAAGGAGCCATGTTGGAAAACATGCAAGGAGGATTTTGCATTGAACACTCTTAGAAATAGCCGCAATGAGACTGGAGGAAAGGGCACCCACAGTAAGGTTTGTTTCATGTTTCAGTTGAGAACCGTGAAAGTATTAGCCTTCACTACTCACAGCTTAATGCAATGCCTGGGGAAGTCAATTCAAGAATTCCTGCCTGTTTCACTTCACTTTGGTTATTGTGTCGCTGTGCGTGCGTACGCTGAGCAGAAGTGCCTGGTTAGAGCTGAGCTACCTGGTTGCTGTCTTTTTCCATCAGTTGCTCCACTTTCTGTTTGGTTGGTATGACATCATCTAACGTATCAGTGCTTCATCTCTTCTCAAGTACCACTGGACAGCAAAGTGGTGTTAGGGAGTTGCAGAACTGCATACTACCTGCAAGACCATTCGGGAAGGATAAGATACTCTGCAGGAAATACTATAACTTTTTTTTTTTTTTTTTTTTTTTGCAAAGATGATTGTAACAACTTCTTAAAAGTTGTTTGTAAAATGGCACATCTGTTTTCCTGCCAGATTTTTAGGCAATGGGAACAAAGCACCCGAGTAAATCATGCTGGAAGTAGTACTACCTTACAGCAGTATATGTACATTGGTCAATATATCAGATGGTATAGGTGATTAATGAATTCAGTGCCTCAAAACCTCTAAGTGTTCTTCTTCCTTAATGATACGCACTTTCAGCTTTTCCTGCTAAAAGAAAAAGATAAGCATGTTTCCTCACACCCACACACCCACCCTGTGCATGATCCCTGAGGAGATCTCAGGAATGAGAAGATCATCAGGGAGCCTTCAGGTAGCTGGTACCTGCTGTGAGTGCTTTGGCTGGGGCCTTAAAGGTGGTGGCAGGGAGCACGGGAGACAAGCTTGATGGACCTTTTTTTCCCCTCTATCATTTTACCCACCTGCGCTTTGTTCCTTCGCCCTGTGCCACTCAGCAAGTGGTAGTCTTTCCCCTTGGCCACTCCTCATTGGGAACCACCTCGGTGCATTTTCTGTTTGGTTAGCCAACGCAGCCAGCACCAGCAAAGATAAATTGCCTTTTAAATAATTCTTGCTATACAAAATCGCCCTTCAAAGACCTCTACAGTAGAGACCTGTAAATACAGGCATCTTTATACTCTTAAGCAGAGCATTATTAAATACATTCAGCCATGAATAGCAGAAGTCAATCTTCATGTCCTCTAACCACCACTACAGCCATTTGCAGGATTGTTATTAGATAACATAAGGGCTAACATTTTTTAAAAGCAGTGCACATGCTTTTGTATAATCTGTAAGTGCTGATCTGAATGGAAGTAGCAAAGAGATATTTCTAAGAGGTATACT